>CM062062.1:26668648-27868648 GCA_030954485.1 Citrullus mucosospermus
ATGGCAGAAGGAGCTCAGTGATGCAGAAGAGGAGTTTTGTAGACTAAATTTGCAAGTTATGTCAATTGAAGATCTTAAATTGAAAGTCAATACTGCCTCGACTTTGTTATCGGATTTGAAAGCTGAAATGATGGCCTATATGGAATCGGTATTAAGGGAGGAGATAAGTGATGGACAACTCTTGGAAGGTGAAATTTCTGAAACTGTGAAGAAGATAGATACAGCTACACTCTCGGCGGTTGATTCAACAAAGATGGAATTGGAAGAAGTAAAGCTCAACATAGAGAAAGCAATTGCTGAGGTAGAATGCTTGAAGATGGCTGCTACTTCACTAAAATCAGAGCTTGAAGTGGAGAAATCTACCATGGACACCAATAAGAAGAGGGAAGGCAGGCCTTCCGACGCAGCTGGATCATTTGAAACTGAATTAGATAAGAACATGTCCGAAATAGCTGTTGTTCAGGAAAATGTAAAAGAAGCTCAAGAAAACAGCATAGACCTGACCAATCAATTGATGCAAGCAGAAGAGGAGGCTGATCAGGCCAAGACACTTGCTCAGATGGCTCGTGAAGAGCTGCAAAAGGCACGGATAGAAGCAGATCAAGCAAAGGCAGAAGCAAGAGCAATTGAAAGTAGATTACTTGCAGCTCAGAAGGAGATTGAGGCTTCTAATGCTTCAAAAATGTTAGCATTATCAGCAATCCAAGCACTACAAGAGAGTGATCCTTCTGAAACCACAAAAGAAGACTCGCCAACCACAGTAACTATTTCACTAGAGGAATACAATGAACTCAGTGAATGTGCCAGGGAGGCGGAGGAGCAGGCTAGAATCAAGGTGACAGAAGCAATTTCACAAATTGAGGTGGCTAAGGAATCCGAGGCAAAAAGTCAGGAAATGCTTGAAGAAGTTAGCCGTGAACTAGTTGCCAGACAGGAAGCGCTGAAAGCTGCAACGGAAAAAGAGAGCGAGGCCGAGGAAGGAAAGTTAGCAGTAGAACAAGTGTTGAGATCATGGAGGGCAGAACAAGAGCAACAAAGGAAGGATGATAAATCTGGCCAAGAAGTAGCAATTCCTACAAGTCCAAGGACAAGCTTTGAGGTAAAAGAATCAACAAGTGATGAGCAAGCAGATTCTCCTGCTCCCCATGAGCCAAGCGAAAAGGAAGAGACACAAAAAGGGTTGGGTAGAACTGAATCCTTATCAGAAACCAAGGATGGAAAGAAAAAGAAGAAGTCATTCTTCCCCAAAATGCTAACATTGTTAGGCAAACAAAAGTCAAGTCGACATAAAGCTACATAACATGTTAGTCTCATTGACAAGACTCTTTTTAATACATTAATACGATCTGAATCTCATTATTCAACTAGCTTAGCTCCTCACCCTCTTTCTTGATAATATTTTACCCTCTGATCTTTTTCAATGATATATGGATTGATTTTCTCCGGAAGGTGACTGGTTTGAAAAACTTTGGAACATAAATTCAATTAGCTAGTACCTACAACCAATTGTAAAAGTGTAAGACAAAACTTTATATTTCAAGGTTACAATGTATTTGAAATAATTGTAAGCCGGCCTGTATTCTAGAGTCCTATCTATTGAGCTAACTCGGATTGGTTAAACTTGCCTCACGTTGGTGCAAAGTTGGAAGGTAAATTACAAAAAAAAGAATAATGTTGTAAAAATACCACTATTCTTTTTCAAAATAATAATATTACCCTTAACCTTTTATAATGTTCCAAAGCTCACCTAAAGTAAAAATTTATTGAGAGTTTTGGATGGAAATTTGAACATGAAAAAGATGTATGTGGTGTCATGGAACATCGTGGCAATGTTCAAGTTCCAATTTTCATTTTAGGTCACTATTATTATCAGTTTTTGTCTTCATTTTTGTCCAGTATATTTTAACAACTTTCTACTTAAATATTAGTTTTGAAAGGTTTATGAAAAATCTCGAGGATAATATTGCAAACGGGGTATTTTTGAAATAATGTTTGTTTACGGATTAAAATTGATAAAAGATCGGTATCCAGTCAAGGTTGGGCTTCCAAATGTGGGCTGGCTCCAACATCAGATTTTCAAATTGAAACCCATTAACCAAGCCATGTCAACCACCCACGTGAAAGAAAATCAATGGCAAACGAAGGAAGAAGATAATGGTGGCGTCGTGTCATTTTCTCGTTCGCAGCTGCTCCTCTGCTCTTCTTCCCGCTCGGAGGTAACCCACTGGTCCTTCATTTGTTTCTTTCCCTAATAAATATTTACACTCCTCATTCTTTTAACAGTTATTTTTCACCCTCTTTCTGAATCGATAATCGAAATTGTTTCCTCCTTTAACGTGATTAATGTTGAAAACGATTTATGGGTTTGAAATGCTGCAACGAATGCTACATCTGAATCTGATATATTGCTCAGTTTTATTAGCTTTCTGGTTGAAGTTCATTCACTAAAAAAGACCCAAATCGGAGTTTTTGGGTATATATGCATATATATGTTGCAATGCAAAGGCAGAACCAGAATGTACTGCAATGTAAAGCTTTAATCAGTTCTGGATTAAACCCAAATGAAGAAGTGGAATCGAGATTCCCCATTTCAATTCCCTGCTGGTTGTCGTCGGAGAAAGGACAGGTTCGATTGTCGATTACAAGACCCGAAGTTCGGAGACACCAATTGTTGTTCAAGAGTAAAATCAGAGTTGGTGCTGGAAATCAGGAGGAGTTGTTTGATGAAGATGATGATCTTTGTCCTGTAGACTGTGTGAGGGAATTCAAGACGGACGAAGAGTTCCTTAAAATTCTAGACAGGGCGAAGGAAAACGGTGCTTTGGTGGTTGTGGACTTTTATCGAACATCTTGTGGGAGTTGCAAATATATAGAACAAGGGTTTGCAAAACTGTGCAAGGGGTCTGGTGATCAAGAAGCACCGGTTATCTTCTTGAAGCATAATGTGAGTGTTTATATAAGCCAAGTTTTCTTGGGAAATGACTTCCATTCCACCGCTGAATGATGATTATGATTTGAATGTGATTGTGGTTTCAGGTCATGGATGAATATGATGAGCAATCTGAGGTTGCTGAACGACTAAGGATCAGGGTAAGCTTCTTTTCTCTTCTTGATTGCCATTTTGGGTGGTGTTGAATTGAACTGAAGTTTTGATTTCTGAACTGGTTTTGGTCTCTTGAGGAACTTTTATTGGTTTCGAGAGATTACATCTTTTAGAATAATTTCATCATTGATTTCACATGCATTACCTTTCCCCTCCATCTTCTTCTTCTTCTTCTTCTTCTTCTTCTTCTTCTTCGTCAAACCGCCTCCAATTCTGCATGCCGCTCCTCCTCCAAATGCGTGGAGGAATATGAATGTAATCGTCATGGATCGGCCGGACTTGATCTAGCGATCGTAGATTAGAATAGAGTCAGCAATCATCGCGTCGCTTGGAGATCGCCAAATCTAGGCCTGCCGTCATTCGTGGGTTCGTCAGTACGGGCTGCGGAAAATGAAATATTTTCTAAACTTTTTAAACATTCTCAGTTAATTTTTTTTTTTTTAGTAATAATAATATTATTATTATATTTTTGCTGCGTCAACAACATAAATAATATAAAATTAATATAATTTTAAACATCACCGTGAAATTATTTAGAAAAAACAATGGTCTGGCTAAGGTGAGTTTGGCTCAATAGTATTAGCATGTACTCTATTCTTATAAGTCAAAGGTTCAATCTCCCACCGTTGCAATTTGGTTTCAACTTTCATGAACTTATCAAACACAAAATTAAAATTTAAGAGACTAACTTGATATTTTCTAAAGTTTAGTTTGGGTCTAACATTTCAATAAATACTTAGTTTAGTTTTGTGGCCTTTTCAACACAAGCATGACTAAACTTGTTTGACATTTTTTTTTTCCTTCAACAAAAAGATGTTGGCTAATAGTTTACCCGTGTCCACAATTATTTGCATTGCATCTTCAATTACTAATGTTGTTTCACTTCAATTTTACAAATAGAATGAGTTTGGGTTTTGTTTTTGCATGTTTGTTCACTAATATTGGAAATTAATGATGCCATTGCAGACAGTACCACTGTTCCACTTCTATAAAGATGGGGTCTTATTAGAAGCATTTCCCACCAGAGATAAAGAGAGGATTCTTACAGCCATAAGCAAATATTCATCCTCTGCACTTCAAATCTGATTTTATCATTATCCTTCTGGACTCCCACCTTTTGTAGAATAGTAGCACAGAAAACCATAAATTTGATATAAACTCCATCCTGCCCTTTATGTGACCATGTGAGTTCTTGGTAGGAATTATATTTTGTGTAAAACAATCAGTGGTTTTGTTTCTGTAATATGATCAAATATTAGAAGATATTCAAACAATGAAACCTTTTCTAGCTTGTGCTTTCATTTAATCTCTTATTTGAAATATGTAGCAGCAGCAAGAACAAAAAGAAAAACAGTGTAAAACAATGTATAGATCTCGGGGAAAAGTCTGTTGTATTAATCAAATCAAATGACAAGGTCATATGTTGTTTCATCTGTACTCTTTTTAGCTGATAAATCTCCAATGTCATGTTATTTTTTGCTCATTGAGTAAAGAGACTCTAAAGTTTCCACTAAGGACTTGAGCTTGAAAGGGTCTGGATAATAGTCTTGTGCCATGGATTAGAAAGGTGCTCTACAAGGTTATCTATTGGCCCTGTATGAGTAACATAAGCTTGCACAAAGATTCCGAGCATGGCTACCATCGCAAGGCGTCCTGGAATTTTAAGGAACAATGATCAGTCTAAGAAAACTAAGACGAAAATTTGACAATATGAGTGGAAAATTTAACCATTCTTAATCTCCTTGAGCTTCCAGTCATGGGCATTTTTGATATCTTTAGCAATGCCGAGAGGATTCAGCAGAGGACCCCCAGGATATCTGTAAGTTAATCATCCCTCGAAACTGTTTAATCCATGAGATAAGTTCAAGAGGAAATAACAACTATTCCCTTTCCAAATTTTAATATAAGGTTTAGATTTCCCTCTTCTAGTTGGTTCCATGATCAAAAGGGCATCCTATAAACTTCAGAACCTTTATTTAAAAATTGTTCTCATTCCGATCACCTTTGACCTTTTATAACCGTTTTAAAACTACCATTGAAGTAGAGTTTTGGAAGAATGTTAGAAAAAATTTGGGATTGAAAATGGTACGACATGCTTCTACATTCCATTCGTTAGAGTGCAGACAAAGTCCTAAATTACATAGGGAAGGAAATGATTAGTATATAAGTGAGGATGATTGTCTGTCTTCATTGATATAAGATTTTCTGAGTGATTAAAAAAAAAAGCGCCGAGAATTATGGTGGTCGATCTTGGGTAGAAGGACGGAGAAAAACTGTTTTAATGAGTTTGGGCACTGTGTTTGAGGTTAAGATTTGTATTATCTAACATTGTAAGAATTTCTAGGGAAATGTAAATTACCCGGGCTCAAGACCTTCAAAAGCAGCTTCTAAACCAAAGAAAGTTCCTTGTTGTGCTTGAGATCCAGGGCTTTTGAAATCCATATACCTTTTGGTTTCCACAAACCTTCACAGCCAAGTAAAAGCAAATAAAGTGATGAATACAGGCACAGTTAAAAAAGGGAAATTAAGGATAAGGAAGTATTAGGACCCCATCAACAGCAGCTGAACAATGAAGAGAGTTTCTTTGCTGGCAAAACCATATTCAACAGCACCCGCATTGTACCAAACTGGCAATTCACTGATCCCTGTAACACGAAGCAACTGCCACAAACAAAGAAGATCAACCTTTAATTTAGGGTTTCTAATTTTGTGAAATTATTGAAAGGTAAGATTAATTGGTTACAGACATCTGTGAGAAGAATTCCAGAGACGCCGAGCATGGCGAAGCGAGAATGAACAAGCTCTGCTTGAACGTACCACTTCAAGCTGTGTGGGTCCTCGCCGAGCCCAAGTGGGTCGAAGCCAAAATCGCCGGCAAGGGTTCCGTCGAGATACGGTGGCGGGTCGAGGCCGGGGAGCCATGTTTGGCGGTGTTCCGATTGAGCTTGAGCTATTAATAGTTTGCGGCGGGAGGGTGATGGGAGGCGGAGGGACTGGTTAGGGTTGAATAAAGGGGTGTAAGATGAAGATGAAGATGAAGAAGAAGGCTGCAGATGGAAGGCCGTGGCTCTGGCAATGGCCGCTGAAACTGAAACCGCCATGGATCTGTGGTCTCCTTCTGCAGTGGGTGCTGTTATCGTTGTAGTTGTTATGTTATCCTCTTTCTTTGCTTCTTATTTCTTTCTCTATCTCTCTCTCTCTCTGCTTTACTCTTCCGATGGGTTAAGTTTTTGTGGACTTATCCCGTGTGGGTTGGGACTTAGTTGCATTTAGCCCAACATCTGGGATTAAGTTCAAAATTTTCAGCATGCTTTCAAAAATTAGAATAGGATGTACCACTCTATATGAAGGCAAATTTTTATTTTAAATGTAGACGCATAAGATAACATTCTATTTTATTTTAATTTATCTCCAGAAATGAAAATCCAACACATGGTTGATTGGCTAACTATTGAGTTTCTTTTAAGTTATGCGTTTTATGCATGCACTACTAAGTTGACGCTCATTATTATACATACATTTTATCCCATTTTAGGAACAACTTCTTATTAATAATACCGGTTAAATATGATGCAATTATATAAATAAAAAAAAAAAAAAAAAAAAAAAAAAAAAAAAAAGAGATTGTTAGTAAATTATTTTGTAGATGAGGCGTGGTTGATTCGTCCCTCGTGTTTTAACTTGTCTTATTGGAATGAATTAGAAGATAAAATTTTCTATGTTTAGTAAGGTTAAAGTATAATATTTGCAATGTTGAATTTACATTGATTTGTTAAATTATTTTTTTAATACTTCAAAAGTTTTTTGGTTTATCTCCATTTTTTAAGAAAATGTTTTCTGGTCTCTCGTTTTAATTGAATAATGAAATGTTGATGTGATATCTAATGAAGAAGAATTGTATATAGGTTGGCATACTCATTTTACTTTTACTCGGTTTAAAAACCTTATTGGTCCTAGGTCTTTTCAAATTGTCGCCTCAAAGAAAAATATGAGAAAAACAATATAGGTGTTTGAGAATACTATTTTAAACAGTTGCATGACATAATTTTGTATGAACTAGTTTGTAAAATTTGAAAGTTAAGATATAGCTCACGTTATGATAAACTACTTTTATTTTCATTCCAAATGTTGCTAATATTCTAGGGTCATTGCTTTAGAGATAGACTTTTTGAGTTAAATCTAGTTCAATTATAGGTTTTCAACCAACCTTCAATCTTCGAATAGTTGATCTCAAAGATTTCATATATTGACTTTTTTTATATGTTTTCATTCATTCCACTGTCTTATAATCAATAACGTGAAAACTAAAATAAAAAAACAAGTAAGGATGAATAATAACTTGATAAACTAAAAATACACAAAATCTAAAAGGTCACAAAAATGAGAGATAAAACAATAAAGGTAGGATGGGAACACATTCAAGAATTTTATTATGTGATTGAGTAAAAATTCTCCTTTGGGAGAAACTATGCTCTATTAATACTTTTGTTAAAGAACTTTCTAGAATATTACATGGGAATTTTTTTTTTTTAAGTTCAAATTACATGGGATTGCAAATAAGTAAAAGGCTCCTTTTTTTTTTTTTTTTCCTTTTCATTAGTGAAAAATATATATATATCATATCGCCAAAGCCACCATATTTGCTTGGGGGTGGATGGATCGCTAACTCAAAAAGAAGAGAGAGATAGAGAGAGAGAGAGAGAGAGAGAGAGAGAGGAGATTTAAAAAAGAAAAAAGAAAAAAGAAAAAACTTTGTGGGCTTACTCAAATGAGGCCCATTTTGATAAAGAGGACCCATTTGGGCTCTAGTGAAATGAGGCCCACTTTCAAGTGGATAATCTCCAGACTCTAATGGGAAGCCCATTCATAGGCACTGGAAAAGGCCCATGCAGAATCCCATCTCTCTGTCCTGCCAATTCCCACCTGCAAACAAACACCATTTGTGGTTTTTACTAGGGGTTAATCTAAACGTAGTTAAATTAATTAAAATATTTATTCACAATATACTTTTAAAATTTATTTGCTTCATCATTTAAAGTGTTTGTTAGGTGAAGAGTGAAGTTCTTGGCTTGAGAGCATAGAAAAGAGAAGGACCTGAATTTGGTGACTAGATGGTGGATCATGATCAAGATTTCAAGCTTGGCAAGGTCATTTCCTGGGCAGGCATGGACCCCACTGCCAAATGGCATGAACGTATTGGGTCTTGGAGCAACCTGATACATCCCTTTTGTAGTTAGAAAATATTGAACAAAGACTCTTTAAGATACAGATTAGTTCTTAGTCTAAAAGTATAAAATATCTTTTATTAGTTTCCTTTTTTAGTTTTAATTAAATGAGTAACTTATGGTTTAGATTAATTCAACTTTCTGTTGGTAAAAGAAAAAAAAAATTGATGAAACTTAATCCTGATATAAATTAAATTCAAGAAAATTTTGGAGTTTAAAGTATGGGTGTTCAATAAATCCGACGACTCAAAAAACTAGATCAACCTACATCAAACTCGATTTGGGTTGGGTTGTCAACTAGTTTAAGTTGGGTTGGGTTCAAATAAATGGGTTATGTTGGTTTATGGGTTCATCAAAAATAACCCAAATTCAACCCAAACTTATTATTAATTTTAAATTTTATATTTTTTTACTTACGGTAAAATTACATATACATATATATTTATTGTCGTTTTATTTAATTTCATTATCTGGATAATTTTTTCTCCAACCTCTCCTTAAAAATAGTTTTTTAGTAATTTGAAAAGAAAATTTTCATAATATAAATTAAAATTTAGGTATTAATTCTAATTCAATATATAAAAATAATGAAATAAAAGTCCAACATCTAAACATTTTACTTTTTTTTGTAAAAAAATTTAAATAAATAAATCGAGTAACCCAAATGTTTTATGGTTGGGTTGGGTTAGATTGGATTCATTTTTTAATAAGGGTTATTTGGGTTGGGGTTGAAAAAATTTACAACTCAAACAATTGGGTTGGACCTAAAAAGTCATTCAACCTAATTCACGAACATCCCTATTTGAAAGTGAAAAATAGTTTACCCATATTATTATTATTTTCTTTTGCAGGTTCTGTTTTGACATAAAATAAGTTTATCTTGATTATAAGTGAGATGATATTTTGTAGGTAACATTAACCTCAAACTAAAAGAATTTTCTTTTTGTATGATAAGACAAAAAGGAAAAGAAAGTATATAGGCAAATTCAAATATACCTCAAATCTTGAAGGATCAAATTTATGAGGGTCAACAAAGTAGTCAGGATTGTGGTGAATATTCCTGAACAAAGGCATTACTTTCCAACCCTTTGGAATTAAATATCCTGCTCAAAATAATTATTAAAAAGTTAAAATTGTGAGGAATCAAGCTTATCTTAGACTAAAACTTCCAACAAACTCCTTTTTTTTTTTTTTTTTTTTTTAATTTTAATTGCCAGCTTTCAAACTAAGTTGGATCTAAAATTCCACATGTAAAACATTGATTTTTTCCCTTTTTTCTGTGCTAAATTGCAAACACATAGTAAATAATATCACTTTAGGTAGATTTTTGTATATTTTCATCAACAACCTTATACAAGAGAAGTGCTTTTTAGTCCCAAATATAAAATCCTTAAAACACTTAAAAATACTCCTAAGTTAAATTATAGTGAAGTGTACATTATTTTCAAATGTCTATCAAGTATTTAAAATTTTAATTTTGTATCTTGACATATTCTACATTTTTAAAATTGCAAGTACCTGCTAAATATAAGATTAATAGCCTACAATTCTATAAAATATAAATTTTAATTCTATATCTAATATATTAACTAATTTAAAAAAATATATATATTAGACATATTAGGAATTCATTAGACACAAAATTGATCATTGGAAAACATATTTGACTTTTTAAAGGTAAAAATATTATTAGTTACAAAATTGAAAAATGCATGGACCTATAGAATTTTAGATTTTATTTATGACTTTTTAAACATAAATTTAAAAATTTAAACATGACTTTTACTATCTTACCTTTATATTCAACATCTGCCACAGCTTCTCTAAAAGTGAATGATATAATACTCGCCATTCTCAAGCTCTCCAACACCACCTATTTTTTATAAAATAAAATTTTTTTAAAACAAAAAAAAAAAAATTGTAACCCAGAAATAACTTCATCATAAATTTTTAATTAGAAAAAATAAATGAAGAAGCCCTAATTTGACTTTTTAACTATTTTTTCAAACACATGGTTGAATTTATCCGTCCTGCTCCTAAGTGCTACCTTGTTGGTAAAGGGCATGTTTCGTGTCTGAGCCCAGCTCATTGGTCGGCTCCCTTCATTAATGCCTTCTTCAATTGCCTTTTGTTCCACCTACAACCACATATAAATTCCCACTATACATTAATAGATTTAATGTTTATCATCATCACCAGTAAACTTTCTTACCTCACTTCTACATTAACTGCATAACAAGAAAAAGAAAAATCCACGACATTCAAATGTTTTATTCTCTCTCCTTCAGGGTATCCACGTATCCTCAAACCTTTTAATTCAACATATATAATTAAATGAAATATTTGCCTAAACACAGGATTGATGGTAGCTCTTACTAAAATTTTAATACACAATATTTTCATTGGTGATGCAACAAGTTGAAGGTAATTCATAAACAAATAAACAAAGGGAACTTCATCACTAAACAAATAAACAAAGGACATAGACTTTTTTTTTTTCTTTTTTGGAGTTGCATAATATTTAGGTGTAAAATTAGAATCTCAGACCTTTTCATCGGAATATAATAAGCTAATGGTTTTATGGGATATTTGAGGACTAAAAATACAGCACATCGGAAAGTCGGCAGTGACGTACCTTGACAGCTTCTAGAACTTTGTGGTTATCATGTAGATATTTAACAACCCAAGTGAGAACACTGGCCGTCGTGTCCTGAGCAGCAAACAGAACTCCGATGATGTTGTCGGCGATCTGTTCATCACTTAAAGTTTCTCCATTTTCATCTCTCCATTTTAGCAAACACGCTAATAGATTCTTCTCCCCTAATTCTTTTCTTTTCTCCCTTTTCTCTGAGATTATACAGCTTATGATCTCTCCCAGCCTCTTTCTTGCCTTTAACAAAAAAAAAAAAAAAAAAAAAAAAAAAGAAAAAAAGAAGGGGAACTGAGATTCTTACAAAACAAAAATAATTCAGTTGAGAATCGGAATGTCTTTTGTGTGCTTTTTATAATTGACTTACTTTAAGTGCTTTTTTGTAAAGCGTTCCGGGAATGTTGGTGGGGAAAGAATTATAGCCTTTGTTCACTATGGAATAGTTTTTCATTAGTTCCTCTCTGTAATTGGTGTCTTCCAAATGCCCGAAAATTGCCAAAATCCCCACTTCAAAAGAGAACTTTGGAGAGTGAAGAAAAAAGAGACAACGACAACAAACAAAGGCTTTGAAAGTCAGCGAGAGAAAGGAGAGGAAAAAAAGAAAAAAAGAAATATATATATATACACACACTAAAATTAAACAATTGATAAGGAATAATTGGTCCCCATTTGATTCAATTAAGAGCACAAAACTTATTGAAAGCTCTGTTTTTGTCTTGGAGTACAGAGCATCTCTACCCCAAGTGTGATTTAGATTTTTCTATAATTTTTTTTAGAGACAAAAAGAACAAATTGAAATTCACCTTCTTCATTTGATGGAAAGTGTTAATGAGATGGCCATTGAGCCATGAGGGCAATGCAGAGATGGCTAGGGCGTGGATGTCAGGGACTAAGGCTCGAACAGGGTCCGGTGACAGAGAGCTTTGGATTAGCTTACGCAAACGCAAATGGGTTTCACTTTGGTGGAAAAACAGAGCCGATGGCCCAATTAATCGCTCTTTACTTTGTGGATATGTAGGTTTGAAGAGATGAGCCTGTGTCACTAGCACGAACCGAGCCGCCTCGGGAGTCGCTAACATCACACACGGACATCCATGAATGTGGGTCTTGAATATCTCCCCATATCTGTAAAAGATTTATTATTGGGGTATAAAATAAATGTGAGAGTGTCTTAATAATCGTTAAATAATCTAAAATTAAAAAAGAAAATAAGTGGAGGTGGAACCTTTTTTGTTTTCCAAGAAAGAAGGAGGTTGGATCTTGAGAATAAAAATGAAAGGTCTCGCCAATTAGAGGCCAACCCATTGAGCCAGGAGGGAGTTTCTTCTTAGGAAACTTATTGTTGTTATGAATTTGGAAGAAAAATAGAAGAAGAAGAAGAAGAAGAAGAAGAAGAAGAAGAAGAAAGATGGAAATGAGTAAAAAAATTGGAGCCATCTTTCTTCTTAAGCAAAGGATTTGAAGAAGAAGTGGAGAAAGAAAGGGTTTATATAGGAGAGAAAATGAGAGAAGACAAGCAACAAATGTCGTCCAAAGATTTGGTGACAAGTATGCATGGGGAGAGTAAAGAGAGAGAGAGAGAGAGCTTAAGATTCATACACATCCAACAAATTGGAATCGACATGTTCTTTATTTTCCATTTTCTTTTCTTTAATTTTAACCCCTTCTAGTTTCTAACACTCTTTCTTATTCCAAAATAAATATCTCGTTTTTTTTTTACCTTTTTTAAGAAAATTTTGATTTTTCCCTTTTAATCATATCCATCAATATATCCTTCATTAAATACTTAAGGTATGTCGATTCACATTTTCAGCTCATTATCATATTCTCAATTAAATTTGTCAACCTTCATACTACATTCCTATTAAAACATAAAAGAAAAACAAATTGTCTAACGCATGTTTTCTCTTGGCTGCTTTATTTATCTTTAAATTAATCTAGCAAACTTTTCCTAAGAAATAATTAAATAACTTATAACCATTTCATAAATTAAATCTCTAAACTGAAAATTTTAGGGTTTGTTTTCAAATATAGAAAAATTAACTAAAATATTTATAAATACAGCAAAATTTTACGGTCTATTACAGATGAACTGTTTTTTCTCTTTTTTTTTTTTTTTTACTTAAAAACAATATTTTAAATACTTAAGAAAGTCAATCCAAAAATAGCATTAAGACATTTAATAAGGGTTTTTGTTAATGATGTACACAAGTATTAAAATTGGTTTTCTTGATAGGCGACATGTATACATCATATAATAACATGTAATGCTACATATATGTTCATGTTGGCATTTTCAAATGTAGTGGATATTATGGTAATTAGGTTATCATTACTAATAGGGGTATGATAAAGGTACTAGTTATTATTGTTTCGTAGTATATAAATGATCATCGTTAATATGTATATATCTCGTGATTATTTTTCCTTTTTTCTTTAATATAAAAATGAAATAATTTCATATATGCATCTTCAATTTAATTAACATTCTTCTAAAAAAATTGAAGAATGGTATAAATCCAGAAAAAGAATTATGATTTGAATAAGTAATTAATAGTTTAAGATTTTAATAGACTCAACCTACTCATTTTAAAATTAAATGAAGTATTAGTTCTTAACCAAATATATATATAAAAGTGGAAGAAATTATAATTAATATCGATATTCAACCTTTATGAAATTTGTCTTCTTTCTATGGTTTTTAAAAAGTTTATAAGTTTAAATTATAATTGAAGGATTTAATTCTTGATTTTCCAAATTTACAAATGGGGCTAAGTCAAGATTACATAAGGAATCGAGTCAACTTTCTCCGCTGCAAATGCTGGAGGATGCGGCCAACTTGCAATGGCTTTGATTCAGCCAATCTCTTTAAGCCAAGTGCCAGTTGGATAATTTATCGTTTTTTAAAATATTTAGATGTATAATGGCTTTGATTCAGCCAATCTCTTTAAGCCAAGTGCCAGTTGGATAATTTATCGTTTTTTAAAATATTTAGATGTATTCCGAGTAACATTTATCTTTGTGCATCTCACCAAATTGTCCTATTATAATGTGATATGTGACAAACTATTTTTATTTATTTTTTAAAATATTTTGATTATTTCTTTATTGTGAGTGATAAAAGGAGGAAGCATAGAGATCGGTGCATCTTAGAATACATCCAAATACTACTCTTGGTTTTTTCACTTAATTATATTCATTTCTTTTTTAATAGGTTAAAAGGAATATCCAATAGGCCATGGGTTTTTTTTTTTCTCTCTTTCTTTAATTTAAAATTTTGCATATAAATAACTCATGATTTATATTGCATTCAGGAATGTTTTTAAAATTTTACACTTACCCTTGATAATGAAGTTCTTATTAAAAGTACATGTTGTTGTTGTAGTTAATAACTCTCTATTTATTTTTATTATTATTTTTAAATTTTATATTTTCATATATTAACACAGTTTTCTTATTAATTTCTAGCTAAATGAGTTTAATTTCTTATTAATTTATATCTAAATGAGCTTTAATTTAGTGTTGATTGAAATTACTTCCTCACTTGAAGTTGGAAGTTGGATTCCTCATCCACTAAATTCTTATATATTCATGTGCTTTTCTTCATTAACTATTCATTAATTTTGCTCATGATAAAGCTAGAAAATTCCTCCTTCACTGTTATTTGTTTTCAAACATACAAACATAATAATAGTCTTAAAATCTTAAATACTTTTTACATGGTTTTCTTTTTCATTTGCAAAACTTTTTAATTATATTAAGTACTAAAATTATTGAAGTTTGTCTTCCCAATATGAAAATACCAGAGAAATATTGAGCTACTATATATATCGTAGAATATAAAAAATATATCTCTCTCTTTTTGCTGGTATACAACACGCATCTCTTTCACTTTCTATATGATTTTGTTTTTTCTAATAATTTTTATGGAATTTGTACTACATTATTGCCTCATAAATGATAGGGAAATACTTTCCACTAAAAGTTCTCATTTGTTTATCTCCATCAATGTATTGTTCAAATTCAAAACTTAAAAGAAGGATTATGATCCAAATTTGATTATAGATTATATGTGATAAAAGGCATTGATATTCACAACTTAGGGAAGACAAGTTTACTTATAATTCTTCATATGAGGGAGAATCTTTTTGGTAGTCATGGTAGGTTATCAATAAGACGGCACCGTCCTCTTTTACTGACAAACTGTCTAAATGACTTTTAGAATCATCTCACATCTATTTCTAATTTAATTCTATAGTATTTATGAATAGTATTTATGATGAATGTGACACTTTCAAAACTTATGAAAAATGTATTAGTTCATTTTAAATCAACTTTCTATTTCAACTTCTTCGTAGATGAAACTGACATTATATACTTTTTATTTCAACTTCTTCGTAGATGAAACTGACATTATATACTTATATAACCAAAATTTTGCATAGACTTTATAGAAAGCCACTAAACATTCAACAATTATATATATTAAAAAAGACAATGCTAAGTTTATAGAGAGAAAAAATAAAATACAAATATATATTATATTTCAACCATTATAAAAATGAAAAATTAGAATAATCAACTTCTAGAATAGCAATTTAATCATCTTTATTCATCAAATTATATTTGAATGTGTTTAGAAAAAGTATGTGGAAGAATTTAGTATAATGATTATAGAAAAAAAATAAATAAAAAGGGAAAGTTGGAGTTTGAGGCGTAGAGGAGACCTTGAGGGTGGTGAAAGTGGCATCCAGCTCACCAAAGTGGGGCCCATGTTGTTCCAAAATAGATCAATCTGCTGTAAGAAATTGATTCTTGTAGGGCCCACTGACTGGAGTTTGAAGACACGTGGAACCCGGTGGAGACAGGAGGTTACTGAGCTACCTTCATCCTACTACTACTACTACTACTATTATTATTATTATTATTATTATTATTTTAGAAAGGGCAAAGCAAAAGAAGAGAATGCACATCGAATACGGTGGTATGTGACAAGGAATTTGATAGACGTGAATGAAGAGGGGAAGTTTTTACTTAGATCACAAAGTGCCAACATCACCATAATTTAATTCCTATAAAATTTGTACTGTAGATCTTCAGATCAAATGCTATATTTCCTCTCTCCACATTTGTTAATAAAATAAAATAAATCACAAACTTGGTCTCTATATCCTTTTTTTTCTTTTTTCAAAAAAACAAAAAAATATATATATAGTCAATACTTTTGAAAAAAAAAAAAAGTACCCAATTGATTTGGCCCATATAGTTTACATTAGTTCTTTGTGGGGTTAGAAATGAATTTCAATGGTCCCTAAAAACTTGTTTCTAATTTATTGGGTTTAGAAAATATGCCTTTAACATGTGTGCTTCTACAAAAGTTTTGTTGAATCCTATGATCTATATAGTATAGATTCTAAAAATAGTATTTTAAAGTTTTCGATGCATTAAATTTTAAATGCATGATTATATTAATAATATATAATAATATATTTACTAAATATTGTATTTCAGATTATAAACTCAACCCATGTTTGTGAATAAAAAATAATATAATATATATGATATTATAAAATAATAATTATACAAAATTTTTAACTTCAAACATATTCATAAATTAATTAATAGCGGTTTATATTCAACCTAATAATGAGTGGTTAACTATGGTTTATAAACCATGGTCTAATTGAGATATTGTTTAAATAAATAAATATTGTGACTCAATTTCTTAGTTTGCTACAAAACATTATATTAAAAACATGAAATACAACTTTGTTTTTATTTCAGTCACTTACTTTCAAATTGCCTACCAAATAGTCCCCAAAGTCTTAAGATTTTAAAACTTTTCATTTTCTCTCTATTATTGGGTTGAATTTCACTAACTATCCTTAATTTTTGTAGGTTAAAATATCATTTTAATCCATATATTTTGAATTCTACTGTATTTTAGCCTATATACTTTCAAAGGCCAAAATTTAATATATTAATTTTTATTAAAATTTTAAAACAATATTTACGAGGATTGTTTTCAAATATAGCAAAATTTAACTATCTATCTAATTATTAGTAGTATGTCGCAGTCTATTACAGATAGACTATAATATTTTGCTATTATCTGTAAATATTTTTAACAAGTTTGTCATTTAAAATAATTTTCCTATCTACCATTAGTTTATATTGTTAACTTTCTCTGACAAAGTTTAGTCTATTAACATTTTCTTAATGAATTTTGAAAACATATTTTCATGGCATTTTCTAGCATAAAAACTATTATTGCTATATATCCAATGTTGGAAAAAATCAACTAATTAATTTAAAATTTATTGAGAGTACAAAACTCAATTTTAGATATTTGAAATTATATTGACACAATAAAAATAAATTTTTTAAAAAAATAACACGTATGATAACAAATAATATTTACCCATTTAAAATAATCACCTTCTTACTTCTATTTTCTACTATGTGTTCTAAAATTCTAATACAAGCAACTAACATAACATAAATAGCTAAAAAAAAAAAGTCATGTTATTATAAAGAAATTAGGGAAAATTATTTGACTTAATTAAAGTACCAAATTCAAACTTTGAACTAAAAGATATAGGAAAATGTAATGTGATTAATTTAGATTTAAAAAAGAGAGAATTTTTTTACTTTAGCAAAATATTGTGTAAAGAAAGTGGTAGTAATAGTTTACTTAAAATTTCTTCACCACAAAACTATTTACTTTAATGTGTTTGTTTGTTTGTTTTTAATAGCAATAAAGACTCATTTTTGGACATTCTAAAAACTACTATTTCAAAGGACGAAGGAGATAAAAATAAAATAAAATAAATAAAATTGACTGTTGTATTACGTAGTTTGATTTTACATATGACAAGTGTCACATGCTTGATGGTTCAAATTTTAGGAATCAGACATTAATATTATTAGAGAAATGAAAAAAAGTTATCCACCAGATATATTATTTATGTATTGCTCCGATATATAAATTAGATTAATATCATCACGTGACAGGGTGTAATAATAAATTCTTGGCCATTATTTATCTCCTCTGATATTTTTGGTTTTAAAAAATAACAAAATTCTACAAAAATCCCTTTTCGGAGATTTTCTTTTCTTTTCAAAAAAAAGGAAATCCTATTTCAGACTTGCAGTTTGAAATTTATACACAATATTTATAATCTTGGTTAACTTTATTATTATTATTATTACTACTACTTTAAACAAATCTGGTTAACTTTATTAGGCAAATGAAAATGAAATTCTGATTCAATCTAAATTTACTGTCATTTATTACTAACCAGATTTTTTAATTAAAATTGTTATTAGAACAAAATTAAATAACGTGAAGTAATTTACTGTCATTTGGGAGTGATAAATTCTCTTATTAATCGAGACAAAGATGCTATTGTGTAATCTTAATTTTGGATACATTTGTTTATTTTAAAAAAAACTTATTTAAGATATTAAACTTTTGTTTTAAAAGTTACATCTTCAAATTCTACAATATTTTTTAATAATATAAAAAACATTGGTTAGTTTCAAAATTGTGGTAGATTTAACATTTTGGTGTTAATTAATTTATGTATTTTTCAAGTGTTGCATTTTGAAGGGGGCAAAACTTGAATTTACCGAGTTGAACTTTTTCATGAGGCCTTTTTACCTTAAATTTGAAATGTTTTTGTTAGTAATTTAATTTTGAGAATGTATAGATATTTCAAATTTTATTTATATTTAGAATTTTAATTCATTAAAAATATTTATCAAAATAAATAATATATAATATGTGTTAGTGATCGAGAAGTATGGACTTTGAATTCTTCATTCCTAACATATAACATGTGTTAATGAATCTGTATCATCTCCAAACCCTTATTATTATTTTTATTTGTTTGAGTGTGATGTTAGAAACTATATTAGTCACTACATTTAGGAGATAAATTGATTTTTTTTTTCTCAACTTAGTTTCAAGTTAAGCAACTCAAAATACTTCTGAGCTTTAGAGTAGATTTCTATTATTTCCCATACACTTTAAAACTTTTTTTTAATTTTTATTTTTATATTAAATTTTGAAATTGTGATACAAAATATGTATTTTCTGTTAAAATATATAATAATAATTAGAGTGACAAATGATGTATAAAAATAAGAAGGTATGTATAATATTATTTACAACTATTATAGATGAATAAATACGATTTATTTTATCTGGAATAAAAATCATTAAAATGAATTGGATAATCAATTTTTACACACATCAACTATTCATATTAATTTATATGAATGCTATTGTAAATGTGGTTACATATGTCTTGGTATTTTTTGTTTACACATCTTGTATCAATTTTCATCATATAAAAATTCTCTAAAAAAATTATTATTATTTTAACAAATTTTAAAGTCTAAGGGCAAAACAAAACCTTTCAAACTCTAGAAATATATTGAAACTCACACCCCGAAATTTAAGAATATTTTGCTTAAGTTAACCACATTTTCAAATTTCACCTACGCCGAATACACACATTTCCTCATGATTTGAGGATATGTGAAGGGTGTTAGAGAAGTGTCAATCTAATCGAGATATCTTATTGCTTTTTTTTTTTTTATCTCATCCTCGAATATTTTGTTTTAAAAAAATGAACATTTGGTCTATTATGACATTTTTTTCTGGTGTATATATATACTGTATTATTCTGATTATTATTATATTTTCGCAATACACATTTTTTTTTTCTCAAGTAAGTTGTTATCTTTATAGTTTATACACATGTTTTCCACAGAGTAGATATGTTATTATATGGTTGTAGTGATAATATGTTTTGGACAAGTGTATTTTGTGGGGATATATCTTATCTCTAAGATCGTATTATATTACGAATCCACGACCTAGACCTACTCCCATAGGGTAGGATTCTTCATTTCAATTTTCAAAATTAGATGGGGTTGCACATGAAATAAATACATTTTTATTTCAAGGATGAAGATTGGAAATCCATTTCTTAATTTTGATATCAATTCTATCCTCAATCTTGATCAAAAAGAAAAAAAAAAAAAAACCGAGTAATTCAAGTACAACAATTCTAGCACATTGGAATCAAAGCTTTACCTTCAAAAGAAGATAAAGTGTAATTGTAATTGATAACACTTTTAGAGATCATAATTAAGTGGATGGCAAAAAATTTTAAAATGGCAAATATATCAAGGTTTATTGGTGATAGAAACTTCTACTAGCAATATAGTCTATCACTAATAGACTCACATAGTTGAATCTAAATTTTATTAGATTTGTAAATATTTGTCGTTTACATGCCAATTTTATTGAGCTAATTAAACTCACTTCTAATTCTACTTCAAACTAAATTCTTATAAATAAATCGATTTAGACTCTCATCTAGAATTTTAGATTAAAAATCATTCATAATGGAGTGAAAAAGACTTCCGTAAATACAAAGAACAAAGAAATATTATAAATAAATGAGATAATCGTATAGTAGGAGTTTTCAATTATACGGGTGTTG
The DNA here is from genome assembly GCA_030954485.1 of Citrullus mucosospermus. Lineage (NCBI taxonomy): Eukaryota > Viridiplantae > Streptophyta > Magnoliopsida > Cucurbitales > Cucurbitaceae > Citrullus > Citrullus mucosospermus. The sequence goes on from CM062062.1 coordinate 26,689,145, forward strand.
TTTTTCGTCATTTTTTTTTCTTTTATTTATTTTCCTAAGAAAGAATTAGGTGATAATTTTTTTCTAAAACTTTTGAAAGATTGTTGGGAGGAGACTAGTTTTATTTTGATAATTTTAAATTGAATGTTAATGAAATGAAAGGAAAATTAATAGTGGATACAACTCCCAAAATTTAATTATAAGAATATAAAATTAATTTGTTCCGGAAGGTGTTATTATTATTTGATAATTTTATACTTCAATACACATTCTAAAAAAAATCCCCCTCAACGACAAGAATCATGGTAAAGGGAAAACACATTAAAGAAGTAATTTTCTGTGTCCATTGTGATGATTGAAGTGGATAATAATGTGTGAGAAATCTTTGGATAATATAAGTCCCAAACCTTAAAATGTGTAAACCTTGTACACATTCATTTTAGACATACGTACCATGAAACAAGGACACAAAAAAAAAAAAAAAAAAAAGATTTATGTTTAATTAGGAGAGTTTGAAAGAGGAAGGACATGGAAAATAGGAAAATTCATTGAATTAGTTGGGAGGCCATGGCTTAGCAATGTCACTGTACACCTTTAAAAAACACCTTCATCATTTTCTGTCCAAATTCATGTCGGCAACGCTAACATTGCACATATATATATAATACCCTCAATTATTATCTGTAAAAATGGCTTAATTCTTTCCGCAATGAAAGCTTTGAATACTCCTTCATTCCACCCTTTTTGTTATGAAATTTCAAAATACAATAAGAATAACCTAAACCCACCATTTACGGTCTATGAATTTCATTTTTTTTTTCCATTGTTTGAAGTCCATAATAATAATAATAATAATAATAATAATAATTACTTCCATACTAATACTAATACTATTAACGACAATAATAACAATTATAATAATCGTAAGTATTATTATGATTATTCGTAAGTATTATTATGATTATTGAAACTATTGGCAATTATAATAGTAGTTGTAGTGCAATTCTATCTTACAATTAATTGACTTATTAGAGAATAAATATTCATAAATTTTATGTGCTAAATTATCCCATAGAGTGCATGATGACTTTATTTATTATATATATATATATATATATATAAACACAAAGAAAATCACATAAATACTTCATTACATTTGATTTTAATTTTCAAATCCATTTTGTAAGTGGCGGTGAAAATATATAATAAATATTTTACCTACCTAAAAATGTTAGTTCAAATTATCTATTTAAACATACTTGATTGATTTAAGGAAAATTTCCTCTGTAAAAAAATTAAATATTAGAATATCTTCACTCCATAGGTTGTTGAACTAAAAAAATACTAATGTAATACAAACTATACTATTTGCATTATTTTGTTATTTTAAATATAAATTGCTATAGTTATAGTTTTCTATCCCAAAATTATGGAAGAAATTTATATAATATGTGACCTATAAAATTAAAATGATATATAAATAAATTAACACTTTAATCAGAAAAAAAAAGACAGTTATATAGAAAGCTCAAAAAATTTGAAAGTACCATTCACTCATGTACAAATTCTTTTTTTTAGTAATTCATTCATTAAAAATTTTATAATTTAATATGTTTGACCCAAAAAAAATTTAAAATAATATAAGATGTCACGTACTACATTAAAGAAATGTTAAAAAGTCACAAAGTGTCAAAATCTACTAAACCCTAAAATAATTATGGAGAGTAATTGCTACATCAAAAAATTTGAAAAGCCGCTAATATCGAATCTAAATTTTGAATCTTGATTTAAATGGTAGAGTGTTAGGTGTTACATAACATTTTTCCAATTTAATCTTGAAGAGGAGAAAAGAGAGGGAATCTACTTTCCGTAATTTTGAAAAGGCTAAAAAGGAAATTGGAAAAGAGTAAGTGATCGGATGGGCCCAAACCATCACAATTAATGGATCAGTGGCCCAAAACTAAGTTTGCTTTCCAAACTTTTCTGTTTTTGGCAATTTTTTTTCCCCTAAACTTTGGTTTTAGTTTTATTAATCTTAACCTTAAAAATGTTAAATCCTCTTAGGTATCACAATTTTATGTTTTTATCTTTATATTTTGAGTTTGGTTTACATTTGGTCCATAGGTTCAAAGATATATACTTTTACTTTTAATCTTTGGTGTTAATTTATATTAATTAATTTTTAAAAATTAAATTAATAATAATAAAAATATTTTTCACTAATTTCCCTTCACTACTAGAATTAAATAAAAAATTTCCTATCATAATTATTTTTAATTAATTATCTAAAAACTAACATCGAAACCCAAAGTGAGTAATAAACTCAAAATTCAGAGACTAAAATAATATATATTTTTTTTCATTTTTTTTTTCTTTCTTTTTGTTAGCTTTTGGTTTGCAAGATAGGACAAGGATATTCTAAAGTGGAAATAAAGCATAAAGCAACCGTAATGAGAATGAAGCCTCAATTCAACCCATCTGAGGATTTTTCAAAGCAAAACAAACAAAACCCTAAAATAAAATAAAATAAAATAAAATATATATATATATATATAATTTTCATCCTCTACGGTTTTAGTATTGCATTGCGTCAACTTACAACTTGAGGATCTTCCAAACTGTATTTATTATTTTATTTTTGTGGTTAGCTTTTCCAGAATATATATATTTATATATATAGAATAAATCCCATCACACACTCTGTAAGAAGGATTTAGTTTATGTATTATGTGGTATACATAAATCAATTTATATTAGATGAAGTTATTTAATAAAATATTTTAAGATTTAAACTCTTTAATGTGAGGCCAAGCTATTAGGAAACGTCCTTTAGAGTAAGTCAAAAATCATGTGCTTCTAACATGGTCCAAAACACTCTCAGTCTTATGAGTGTCCAAATCACCCTATGCTTCACCATTTAAATTATTTATAAAACATTACTAACATAATCTTTTAAAAATAAATGACACCTTAAAAATGAAATTTAAATTATAACAACTATAGATCAATTATAGATATTTGGCCTCTAAAACTTTATTTTAAAAATAAATTCAATTCTTTTAATCTAATTGAGATATCTGAGTGCGTGTATTAATCTCTCGAGACCATTAGTTTTTTTGTAAAAAGAAAGCGAGTGGTTTTTTTTTTTCCTCTCCCTCTTTCAGTCTCTCATCTTCTTCCCCTCCACCTTGACAAAAGAACATATTCTTTTGTTAAAAAAGGTATGATCCTAAATTTCTTTTATCTTTAGCCTCTCTTTCATCTTTTGGGTCAAAAGAGCTCAACCCCTCTCCTTAAAAGAGCACAAGAATCTCCTTTATTCCTTGCTTTCTTGGCCACCTATTGAACAATGATTCAAATTTAACTAGTCAAAGCATTCTTCATTAGTGAGCACTACTCAAGTTTTGGAGGTAAATTTTTAAGTAAATGAATTATTCTAAATAATGTCATGTATAAGTTGGTAAATATATATAGAATTTTTAACACAAAACTTTAGGTGGGAAAAAGAATAACAGATGGAAAGAAAGAAAAGCTCACTACAATGACAGAAAGTAGTTGCCAAATTTCAATAAATTTCTAGTTTTTTTTTTTTTTCCCTCATGCCTCAAACCCCTTTGTGTTGTCACCACATCCCTCAAATTTCAGATGTACATAGTTTTATTTTTTGGATCCATCAAAATAAGGTTATCCCCATTTTTTTTTTTTTTTTTTGTAAATTTAGAAGTGATTCCAACTTTAATCTCTCAGTCAAAAATATATATGTCTAGATTTCTATTTAAGGAAAACTAGTTAAAACATACTTAAGTTGAAAGTAGTTTCATATGTTGAGTGTTCAAATATCTAACTTTTAACTATTTAGTTTTTACTTAATTAAGTTTATAAACATTATTTTTACCTATAAATTTCTTTGTTTTTCTTATTTACTTTCTAGAGATGTTTTTGAATTTGGAATTTGGCAATTTCAATATTGGACTAATATGGATTTAGTTACTAATGTAAACTTATTTCTTAGCCCTAATTCTTAAAGTAGGTGAGTTTGAATTTAATGAAGACTCAGTTGAGAATAATTATTTGGAGGGAAAATCAATTCTCACCCTTAACTAAAGTTATCATATTGGATTATTTTTCACCCTAAATTGTCAACCATAGTTTAATTAAGATATACTTGTTGATCCACCTTAAAGTCGGAAGTTCGATCCCTACATCCCACATTTTGTGAAAAAAATTCACCATAAAATTTTAAATTCATCAAATTGAACTCGAAACTTAGTTAAATGTTACAATTTCCACCCTCAATTTTAATTTAAAAAAAGCAATATAAACGTGTTTTGTAAGTTTCCTAAATTCAATAATATCACACAGATTTAAGTTTGATTAATACACAAATTAAGCCTTTACTAACTTTGCCAAAACTCATTTTCCTTCAAAATCTCATCAATTTTACACAATACATATGTTTTATAGTTCATTGAAAGAATGTGGAAATACTTTTTTCAATGAATTTTCAGACAATTATTATCAAAAGGTAAAAGTTGTAACACCTCTTAAGTTTTAAGGTTAAGATTACAACACATATCTAAATTTGAAATACAATTCAATCAAAATTGACACAAAGGGTGAAAACTGAATTTCGCCCCTTATTTTTATTTGAAAACATTACAAATGGAAATATTTATAGAATTAGTAAGTCCAATAAATTTTGTTCATGCATAAATATATAAAGAATCATTTTTCATGAATATTAATAATAGAAAAATCCAAATGTTGAAGTTTTTGTATTTTCTTCGAGCTTGCTCTTAGATATTTAGTTGAAAATCAAGGTCTAAAAATTGTCCTGGTTGTACTTTGGTCCAAATGATATTATTTTTCTTAATAAAAATAAAATGAAGAGGAAGAGCAAGCTGAATGATAATGGAAGACAGAGGGGAAAACATGAAAATGACAGAGAAATAATAGGGAAAAGGATGACCAATTCAGTTTTCATCACACAGACTTAATCATTTAATTTGGTGTACGAAAAAGTAATTTACCTTTTGACTTTGATTGCTGTATTATGATTCATTTACTCAATTCTTATCCTTAACTTTATATTATTCACTCTTGTCCGAGTGAAGTCAAAAGAAAAAAATTAAAAATTAGAAGTAGTAGTTTAATGTTAATGTTGACATGAATTTTTTTTAATCTACAAATATAAAGTTGTTTGTTAGTTTGTTAATTAGTATTACACTTCTATTCTCTAAAGTTTGATTTAGATTTAGATTGCATTTTGATTCCAGAATTGTTTTCAAACTTAACAATTATACTCTTTCCAGGGTAGATAGTATACCTAAAAAATACTTTTCTTAATTATTAAGATTAAAAAAAAAAAAATACATTTTTTTTTTCTTTATTTTCTCTCCAACTTGTTTGTTGCTTCCTCTCCCAATTTCTCCTTCTCATGGCTACCATGCTGTCGTCCGCAGCCATTGCTACCGTCACAGCCAGTGTTTTCTTCTAAATAATACATGAAATTTAATTTAATAAATATTTGAATGTCTTGATATTTTTAGAACTAAGATGATAGAAGGATCATTGATTCAAATGAGAAGAATGCTAAAAATATTTTTAAATATAACAAAATATAATTGTCTATTAGTGATATAAACTGATAAATTACTATTGTCTATAGTCTACCACTATTTATAAACGCTGATAAGACAGTGACATTTTGACATTTTAAGAATGATTTGTTAGACTAATAATTTCTATTATTGATGTTTCCATACCAACCAACAACCCTTCAGGAAAATTGTACAAGTCTAGTCCAATTACAAAATCTCCAGCCCATGACTTCCAACAGAGAGGATTTATCATATTCTAAAATAAGTATTACTTTATTTCCCTCCAGAAAATTTATTTTATGTACACCATTTACTATTACTAATTGATCATGCAATCGTGGGATTCAAAGTGTTTAATCATATTCGAAACTTGTAAGAATTTCATTGGGCTCTATCAAATTCAAGCACACAGCCAGAGCTACTCCCAATCCCAAGTTCAAGAATCCCAAAACAGATTCGAAAGAATGACATGAACAAGCATTAAATCCACTTTTAACCGACAAAATTGCATCAATTCACCAAATGTTACAAGGTTTAAAGAAAATAATGGGAATCATGATGTCAAGAAGAAAAATTGATCCTATTGAACTCAATGCTTATTTTGCTTTACAGTTGTAATGAAATATAACAATATCCAAAAGGGAAGCAAACTATCTTTGCTGTTTTTAAAAGTTATAACCTTCATGTCCTTATCATCTTCATAATACCAACCTGTGGGCAACAGAAGAATTGAGACTTATGCTTCCTGCTTTTGTTCAACTTCTGGTATCACTGTTTCTTGCAAGTCTATTCGACCTGAGCCAAAATGGAAAATGGTTGTTAAAGTCAGAAAGCAACCACATGCAATGGTAGAAATTAGAATACAACGTAACCCAAAGCTCACTCAGCTTGCAATTTTTACGTAAGGGAAAGGGGAGAAGAATGCCATACATACCCAACAAGGAAACTAGAGATGGTGATTTTGATGATGTGTTTGAATGCACATCTGTACCTGCAAATTAACGTTCCGTTAATATGCTATTGTTTATTATATGCACCGACACCCGAAAGAAACCCGTATCTAACTTCCAAAACACAAGATAATACTTTACTTAATAAACTTGAGCATAGCTCAACTAGTTATGATATTAAGCATTTGTTCTAAAAGTATATTCCAATCTTCTCCATCACATCGCTAAACTTAAATAAAAAACACTTGAGATCAGCTTTAGAGTACTATATTCATATGGATCAAGATATCCTCTAAATGAGGATCATAAATAATTCAACTAACATGCTAAAGAATATGAGCAGAGGAAGTGATTCAAGCAAATGATATTATATTGTTCAATGTACCTGTACTCTCAAGTGATTTGACGTTTGACTTCTTAAAAGTAAATCCAATGAAATTGGTATCTTTTGAAGTTAGCATCTGAAAAAAAAAAAAAAAAAAAAAAAGACGGTGTTGAAGGAAAGTGCAAACGGCATAAAATGAGCAATCAAGCAAGCAGCTAAAGGAATAATAGAGATCAAGTGGTGTGCAACTTTCAAATATACCGACTGGTAAAATTTCATATTATCAATACCAATATAGCAAATTGTTACACGAGAGAATTAAATCAAACAATTCGTATATCATCTTAGAATTTAGTCAGAGATATATAGAAAAGTTATAAGAAATGAAGGGTTTCAAAATTTTGTACAAGCCACTGAAGCCCCCCATGTAAAATCCAAGAGAAACACACAAGTTATGGAGTAAACAGTCAGTAGAAGTCACAGGGACAAGTGACAAGCTAACACATTCCAACAACTTGCTGAAGCATGATGTGAAATAACAGGAAATCAATAGGCCTAACACATCATCAAGTGTGAAACAGACAAAATAGCTTAACAAGAAAGCATTTCAGCTTATTTAGCGCAAGCACCATTCTACTGTTATTCTTGCTGGAAGAGTAGTATGTTATTACCTTCCTCCAAGGTCCAACAGTTGGCATTTCAGAGGGAGGGTCTTGAACCTACATTTTGGGGAAGGGGAAGGAGAAGAATTTTAGTACAATAAAGTCAGAGCAAAAGATTAAGAAGGATTAAAGGTGGGAGGGGGAAGGACTTTGAAGTAAAGCCCATTTCCACACCTCAATGAAGGTTGAAAAAATTATGTGAAGAGGAACACATTTCACAGCATCTGTAAATTATGACGAATGATGACAAATAATCCCATTACAGACTCACACTATTAGTACTTATAAATACAAGTACTATGACAAGCTAGGTATGTTATGATTCAGTAATAATTCTTCAATCTTTGGTATGGAGTTACCAGAGAAATTAACAGGATATGTAAGTTAGGAGCTAAATAAAAGGGTCGGATTTAAGTAAACTATTGCAGAGATGTAGCCTTCAATGGAGTAAATTTAGGCGTGGTCCAAGGAAAGACAAAGAACCAAAGATATAAATGAATTATCAAATGGGTGCAAGGTTTATTGTCATGCTCACTTCAGGAAACTTCTCAAAGTTCTGAGTGTCTAGTTCTCCAGTAACAGTTGGTTTGTATGCAGCTTCCATTTCATACAGCTTATCCCATTGAATGCCTTTGAACCATGGATGTGCCTGACAGAACAATTAATTATATGAAAATGACCTAAAAATGAAAGATGACAACGGAATAAGAGGTTTCACTTCCAGCAGCATTTAGCATTTAAAGCTGCTTTGTATTATTGTAATAACTATATTTTATTCTATCTTTTTTCAATTGGAGAAACTCAATGGACAGTCTCGTTTGTCCTCTGTAAAAGAATGAATAAAAGCTATTATTCTCCGTCCTTGACATTAAGTTAAAAGGAAATGTTTTCTTTGACTGGATTACCTTTATTTCTTCTACTCCTCGTGTTCCCAACCTTGTTTCAACATCACAAAGCAAGTGGCTGATCAGGTCCTTAGCTTCCTCTGAAATTCTTGGTTCCTCGGGAAATTTCAGGCAAGTTCTCCAATTTATTATCTGAAAAAAAATCCATACGAATGACTTTAAGCATCAAAAACCAGAAACAAAATAGCCATCAATACTGAACAGTTATTACCTTGCGAAAAGTCATCCTTGGATCATCAGAACAAAAAGGAGGATAACCAGCCAGCATCTCATACATAATGGCCCCTAATGACCACCAATCACACTCCATTCCATACCCTTTCTTAAGCAGTACTTCAGGTGCCATATAATCCAGGGTCCCAACAGTTGAAAAGGCCTGCAGACATAATAACACAGTTACGATATAATAGTCATGTTCGAGCAAAGAAGGAAATGTTAGAGCAGATGAAAAATCCAATACCAATGCACGGCGATTACGCTTCCACTGTTGAATTTGTTCTTTTGGCATCATCCAATGGGATCCATTAGAGTCAGCATGACCTTGACCTTCATTTTTGGCCTGCTGGGCAGTTAGGTCTTGCTCATTCAAAAGTATACTTGAATACTTGTCATCCAGAGGCTTGCACAAGCCAAAATCTGAAAGCTTCAGATGGCCATTTTTATCTAGTATCAGGTTATCTGGTTTTATATCCCTGCAAGTGAAGTACTGTTCAAGTAAGAGGAATATGACTCTAGGAGAGAGCTTTTATGTCAGTTTATAGAGGAGGCTACAACTTCCATTTTGAGAACCTATTTTCCACATCTTTCTTATTTTCCTTGTGGTACAGTTTTAACACACTAAGGAGACAGGTGAATAGATCTACAGAGAAAGAAGAAAGATATAAGGAATATACCTATGTATATAATTGTGCTGATGAATTGAATGAATAGCTAAAATGCTCTCTGCTATGTAAAATCGAGCAACATCCTCTGACAGAATGTCTTCTCTCATTAGCAATGTCATAATGTCACCACCAGGTAAATACTCCATAATAAGGTATAAGAATTCAGAATCTTGAAAAGAATAAAAGAGTTTTACAATGCACCGACTATCAACCTCTGCAAGTAAATTCCTCTCAGATCGAACATGCTCAACCTGGAACATGTTAAAAGGGAAAGAAAATGCTACATTAGATTTCTTTTTTTTTTTTTTTCCTTTTTTTTTTCTTTTTTTTTTTTTTATACATAGGAAAGGATATATATTACCTTGAGATGATGAAATAACAAAAGATAAGAACCCATCAAGAATTGGATATTACAAAAAAGCCTTCGATACACTATAAAGTTTAGGGTCCTAATCATTTATGAAATACATTCCAAACTCATGAGCAAGTTCATTTCTTCTCAATATCCGGTAGCTACCAAAACATATAAGGAAGTTTAAGTATCTTCAATGGCATTTTAGTGGCTAATGAATCTATTTCATATTCTTGATGGTAGTAATTCTGTCTGCAATGGATCCATACTAACTTATCAAAAGATCTCACATTAAAGCATTTACATTTTCAATCAGTAACAAGTATATTAGATTACCGCATTCAATTATCTAATTCTTCATGGGGACACACTGACAATACTATTGTTGCACTATTGGAAGTCAACGCAAAGGCATTTCTTGAGCAGAGGTGTATGTTTGACAGAGTACAGTTACAAGTACATAACATTCCAAATTCACCTGCCCACGGCTAAGCATCTCTGATTTCTTCAGCTTCTTCATGGCAAAAATTTCCCCAGTTCCTTTTGCACGACACAATCTAACCTGCATATACATCGTAAATAAGAACATACGCAACAGAATTCTTAGGGCAACCCTGTACCAATTTTAGTAGAACTGAATTTTTAAGCTTAATCAAGAAGCAAATAAGCAATTGTCCGATATGAAGTTCAAGCACTACGAAAGGAGTTCAAGTTGCCACAAATAGCGTTTTCTTATACCTCGCCGAATGCACCTTTACCAATAACTGTTAATTGCTCAAAGTCATCGATTCCAACTTTACGTCTTTGCAGTCTCATAAATTCTGTTTCTCTGCGTTCCAAGTTCCTCAGCATCTCTTCTTGTTCTTCAGCCGACATCTGAGCTTCTTGCGCTCTTCGTTGAAGAGTTCTTCGTCTGGAAACTCAAAAACAAAAAATTAAGATCAATAATTTCGGAGTTCCAATACGAAATCGATATTTTCCACAATTTCTTCTCAAGAGTCTCCACAACTTCATAGAATTCATAGCAGGCCATAAAACAAAACTTGAAATTAAAATCACGACTTAAAATCACTCAAACGATCACAAAAAGAAAAAAAGAAAAAATAAAATAAATAAATATATATATATATATATCTCGTAATTCTTACCTGTCTTTGCGATCCTGAAGACCTTGGAGATAGTTCTTGTAATGATTCTCTATGAACTGTTTAGCAGCAGCGGCTTTCTGCCTTGTGACCGGAGACGAAACAGACACATCGGGGCCTAAATCAAAGGCGCTCCGATCCGGCTTCAAGTTCACTGCCCCAAGCCTCACAGTCCCATCAGCACCGTCCATTTTGCTCCGCTTTGAACAAAATAAAGTTTCAATTCAATCGGTAAGCTCCCATTCGCCCAAAATTGAGGAATCTATACAAGTAGAAGAACCTTCTTTCTCGCGCAGTTCAAGAAAGGGAGAGAGAGATCTGGGGAAGAACTAAGAAGCAAGATAGAGAGTAAAAAAAATGAAGTATGAACTGGCACACACAATATATATACACATATATATGGATTGCAAGGCTGTCCTATATATTTATACGATTTGGCTGTGGGGTTTCGAAATGATATTTAAGAATTTTTCTCTTTTCTTTTCTTTTTTTTTTTTAGGGTTTTTTTTTTTTTTCTTTCTAGGGAATTGAGTGGGATCTACGCCATCGTTTTCCTCACAATTTACCGGAATCTTTCGAGCATTTTAATCATTTCCAACTTTTGGACACAAGAAAAATAAATAAATCGAAAATCGAAGGTTTCTCAGAGAGATCAGAGAAGTTGAGGGGGAAGAATTGGGAATAAGAAAAGCCATATTTGTCGGCGGAGATCTATACAATAGAAGCCAAAATCTCGGGCCTAAATGCCGACGTGGAGCGTGTAAAAGCACGCGCCGTCTGAAGTGGGTTTGGGCTTGAGGTGATTGGTTCGTGTGGGTCACGCGATGTGAATTAAAATGGCGAAGGTTATTAGTCCGGTGTATTGTTGGGAGGGGGTTTTGATAAGTGGACAGGTGGTGTGATACAATTTGCGTGGTCCCGGGTTTGAGAAGCAAAGACTTTGTTGTAATTTCTTCGTACAATGTACTTACCAACCCCACTATAAGTTGTGAAAAAAGGATGTATTAGAAATATGTGCCACGTGTATATCATTTTTTTTTTCCTTTTAATTTAGTAAATTAAGAAATCTGTATATTTCTTGAGGAATGGGTAAATTATGTTTAGATGGACGCAAATATTTTAATTTAATGGCGTGATGATGCAATGTCATGATCTACGCCATACTTCTTTATCGGTCAATTGAATAAATTGAAGCTGGAGATTGAGATTTGAGGTTGGTTCTTAACTCCACATACTATCTCAAATGATAATGATTAGATGCAGCTGCATCATTTTTTTTAAACAAAAAATCAATTTTTGTTTTTTTTAAATTTGTCACAACGCAAAATTTTATTGACCAATTCCTTAGGATGCACCAAGATAGGTACATCTAAAAGAACACCAAAGTTTTTCTATATATTTAATGGGAGGAATTCAATTTTCAAAATAAAGAGTATTAATAATAGGAGGAAGAACAAAATGGCAAAGGACTCTATTTTTGTTCTAAGTGGCTCGGGGTGAAACTTAAATCAGTCAATTTTCCTGAAACCTTTTCTTTTGAGTTTTTTTTTTCTTTTTTTCTTTCTTCTTTTCTCAATTTATTTGGTTGTGTTTGTAGTTTGATTGTGTCTTGATCTCAAACGGCAAGGTCCACCTTATTTTATTGCAACTCAATACTTCAGAAGAAGAAGAAAAAGAAAATGACAAAAAAAAAAAAAAAAAAAGAAATAACAAGAGAAATGTCATATGAGCTTAAAAGAAAATTGGTACAAATTTTCAACTCATAGTTGAATATTAGATACTCTTTCCGTTAGTCCATTAATGGTTCTTTTTAGAACCATATTTTCTTAAAAATCATGACTAAATTATTAGTTTTTGAAAATCTCGAGACTAACTTTAAAAAACATAGAACCAAAACAATTTTCTCCAAAAATAGAGGATCATATATTATCCAAATATTTTCATACAATTAACATAACATTCGTATGTAAAAGCTAGAGATAACACTCAAGGAACAATTTTTTGGGGTATTGAATTTTTCAACATTCTAAAATGACTCATAAACATACCAAAGACTATAGTTTACTGATTTAATGACTCACATAGAAATAAACATGCCATTATTTTACAAAAGATAATAATTATAAAAGAAAAAACGAATTATACAAGATAGAGATGGATACACAGATATTCTTAGCAAGCAAAAAAGAAAGAAAAGAAAAGAAAATGTAGATTAAATAGTGAAAAAAGAGAAAGAAAGAAAGAAAGAATGGAATTTGATAACGATAGGGTTTGAAGTTCTAAATGGGGATTTGGGGTTTGGGCGTAGTGGGCATTTTGTGGATCCAGCCCAAGTTGATGAGGGTAAGACGAGCGGCGGTAAATAGAAGTGCCCCAAGAGCAGTGGCACCAGCAATTAGGAATAAACCGGCGAAGGGTTCGGGTCCTAAACCCGAGCCGTCCGCGTTATTGTCGTTGAAGGAGCAGTTGAAAGTTGAGAGTAATGTGGACTCCAAGTTTGGCATTTCTCTTCTTTCTATAAGCTCTGCGATTGAGGCCGATATGTCCACCGTCAACGGAGACCCTTTCGGAAAAGCCTGTCACCAACCATATTTCACTACATACAACTCACTTACCCTAACTTTATCAACTAAAACAAATACATTGTTTAATTGTCCATATCATTTTTGTTTTTCAAAATTTAGTATATAATTGTATTTTTATATTTGTACAAATTTAATCCCTATTATAAAAATCTTCTAGATTATAATAGGTAATATATATATATATATGTTTTAATTATGTTACTAACTTAATTTTTGTAGATTATAAACTACTCTAATCAGTTTATTAATCATAAGAAATTTTATTAAATCTTAGTAAGTTATTATTTTTTTTTTTTTTGACAAAAACTAAATCGTTAAAAATTTTAAAGTAAATTATTAAATGATTACAAATTCTAGAATATAAATACTAAATTATTACAAAATTGAATGTCATTTTTTTTCATTATGTAACAATTTAAACTTTGGTAATTTTAATACACATCTAATTTCTAATAAGTTTATATTAATCAATATAGTTTAGAAAAATTCATTAATACTTAGTAAAAATTGTTCTTTAAATTATATTTGAAGTTAAAATTTACATAAACTAAATTGTTAAATTAGGGAACGAATGACCCAAAGAGTTTGAGTCCTTATTTGACACAAGGAGTTCACTGACTCCACTGGCAAAAGAAAATGAAAATTTTATTTTATCAACTCTTACATAAGTACACGTGATCATGAAAACTTCTAAATGGTTAATTTCATCAAAGTTTAGAGACGGGTTTTAACTAAAAAAAGGGGGAAGGAAGAAAAACTTACAAAACCCATGCCGACGAGCTTGAAGATGGTGGCTTGGGTGTAATATTTGCAGTGTTTTGCGAGGAAGACTTTGGCATGGGGACCCGAGAAGAAAGCTGCTTGAATCTCTCCCTTTTCCAAAGCATCTGGGAACAGATCCACAGAGGGTATCTGCTTGATTTTCTCTGGAGGAACCAACAACACTTGTGACAAAAATCTCACCATTACTGAGTTTTTGTTGCAACCCACTGTGGCATTTTTCAGCTTTAGGGTTTCTACGTCTAAAAACCATGGTTGAGACCTCGAGATTGTCATCATCGACGACAGACTGGCCGTGAAACTCGCCGTTATTATAAGGATTGCAAAGAGCCATGGCCCCAACACTATTCGAGCCAACCCGCTTTTTACTGGTTCTCCTATATTTATACATTCAAGTATTGATATAATTAAATCTAGTATAACTTAACCAAACATTAGTATTGAAATAAATGAATTGTGAACTTACTATGGACATAAAAAATGACAGAAACGGAGAACCATAGCATGTTTCCAACTCCTTTCAATTCATGGTTATGCTTACGTTCAATGAGCCAAATGCAAGAACTCACAAAAACATGCATGGAAAGCATAATGATCCACATTTTAGCAGTGAAAGCTTTCATGAAAAGCCATAATCTTGTCCATTTCATTGGCTTCTCTTTCACTATCATCACTGCTGCATTATCCAAATAAGGCTCAGAAAAATCCACCAACTTCAATCGATCTGCAAATATTCCAAAATCTCCCACTGCCCCATCAAACTCCTGCAATATTTGTTTTCCAAACGCTTTTTTTTTACCATTCAAACACAACTCTATATTTATACACACGCACAAGTCTATTTAAGTTTTTTTTTTTTTTTTTTTTTTTTTTTAATAATAAAAACTGAGATACAAGTTAAAAGTATATAGATTTAAGCATGGGTTGTCTAGGCAAGGTCTAGATTTCACAAGCGGGTCCAAGCCTGAAGGGAAACATAGTTTGCACGGGAGTCCGTACATCCCAAAAGGGAAAGTCAAACCCTTGGGTTTTGGGTTGACTAGTCACACGCATGGAGTTTCACCAAAAGGGAAATGACGAGTCAAGCTTGCCCCTAACACTCTACAACTTCGAGGGCCTTATAAATAGCATCATATCGATAGCCTCAAGGCAACAAACGAAGAGTAACAAGAAAGTAAGTATTACTCTGTATATGCTTAGCTGAGCAAAATACTCCTTATATTAACTTAGGCATCAGAGTGTATTCGACTTGGTATCACACCGGTGTGAGTACTTTCATGTGCAAGTCAGCTCTAGTGACATATTCAGACTAGAGGAGCAAGTTGGAAGAGCACTCGAGGTACAAGCAAACTTCTGGTCCCAACAAACACAAACATTAATATTTAGAAACTAAGGTTTACCTTGGTATAAACTTTTTTGAGCAAATCGTCATAAGGGCCATTGAAGGGGATGAAATCATAAGGTAAGAAGTAAGGCAAATTGCTTGCAACTGCTTGAAATACGCTAATGGAGAAGCCAGAAATATGAGGTCCATCTGTGTGATTGTAGTTCACTCGTACAAATTCTTTGAAAGCAGCTGTTGTTGGAACGGCAATCTTCAATGGTTCGTCTCCATAGCTAAACTCCCAGCCTTTTGGTATCGATTTTGCATTACCTACATCACATCTACATCAGATTGTGAGATCTTTCCATCTTTTTAATGTAAAATCTTCAAAATGGTGCATTTTGGATTCAATAGAATCAATAATCATGTATATATGTTTTAAAAGATCATGAGGCCAATCTATTTAATTAATGTTTTAACTTTTTTTCATGTAAATGTTGTAGTCTCTAATATTTAACCTCTTTTTTTACCCTCACTTTAGTTCGTTGTTTAAATAACTCGATCAATTTTGTTTCTTATGTTTTCAATTTTTTTTTTTTTTAAATTAAAATTTGTACTCTCACTGTTGGAAAATGATATTAGTTAATTATATAGTGATTTGACTGGGGAATTTAATGATGGAATCAAAATGTATAGAAAGATAAAAGGGAACCAAACAATAAAATAAACCAAGTAGCCCACATACATGGACTCTCCCAATCTTGAGAATACTTTCGAGCCTTAATACATTGTTTTACAAAACATTGTCTCCCTTTCATTCTCCTCAACTTTTATTTTGAATATAACAAACTCTCCTAACTAATTACTAATATACCCTTAAAATATTCCAATTAACATATCCATCATTTTGATACGAACTTAGGTCACTTTATTGAATGAAAGTATGATATTTTTCTTTAGAAATTGAGAAGAAGAATTAAAACTTTTGTTTTACATGACCTATTAATAATTGTCATGTCATATATACTACATTACCATTCATCAAACTTTTGTTAACAACAAATTAAAGGTCAAAGGGTCGGTAGGCTCAATTGTCAATCAATTTTAACATTCATCCTTATAGAAAGCAAAAAGTATAATTGAAAAATGTTAGAACTTAAAAAACTAAATTGAAACTTTGAATCTAAAAAACACTCCAAATTATATATATATAAAATATAGATTTAATAATGACTTAGTTGTTAATTCTTATGCAAATAATGGCATCATGCTCTTTCATTAGGAATATTCTTGTTCAAATCATCCAATAATGATGCACGTATATTAAACATATTTTTAATTAAAAAAATTATTTAAAAGAGAGGTTTAGGGTAATTACCTGGCCAGATGACTAAGGTGGATAAATCCCTCGTGGCATTTGTAGAACTTGAATTATTCTCCTCAAAAAATCCAAACTTAGGTGACCAAAATGCAATCTCTTTATAGCTTCTCCCAATAACATTAATGATTTGGAAAGTAGGTAAAATTGACAATATGCAATTCTTAAAGCTCACCATCCCACTTAAACCTTCCATTTTACTTCTCAAAACTTTTTGAGGCCATTGTTTAATTATTCCATTAGGGTTTCCATTCAGTTCATCCAAGGCAGTGGCAATGGCCCAATATGCATCATAAGCTCTAAGTGCAAAAATACTTGGGTCACCTTGTCCTTCGTCCTCAGGGAATTTAGACATATAATTCCTTCTAAATTTAGTCCTAAATTCCTTGAAAGAATTTTCACTTTCTTCAAAGTAAATCTTACACCCAATAACACCTTGCAAATTATTGAAAGTAGATGAATATAAAGAATCAACAAGATTTGCTATCTCACCACCAACAATCCATACATATCCATTTCCCATCATGTTCAGTTTTTTGGCTTTTTTGAAGAGAAGGGTAGCCAATTCCATTGAAGATTGCACCAAAACAAAAACCCTATTGCTGTTAATGCTAAGGTTCATAAGCTTTTGTTCAATTAAAGGCTCTGGATCAAGTAAAGAGAAAGCAAGATGGTTTTCAATTTTTGAATAGACATCTCCTAGAGAATTGGAGAGGATGTTTAAAATGGCCATATTGGTGGGAAAGCCATTTTTATGTTCGTAAATTACAGTGACTCTTCGCCAATGGAAATTGCCAATTGTTGCTGCAATACATTGCATTTCGTGGGTGATATCGTTAGCCATTTGAATAAGCGGCGGTGGTGGTGGCTGACTTGGCGGCCATGGCGGTGGTACTAAGGAAGATAAAGATAATGATATGATAGGGATACTCATGGAGGTTTTATTAAGCTCAGAGATTAAAGATACCTCCTCCATTGTGAATGTTCCAAACATAGCTTTCACTTCCTTGTTACTAATTAAATCCAAACCTGTTACAAATATAAAATAAAATGGTTAAGTTTAGGCTAAATTATGTACGTATTATGATGTTTCAACTTTGAAATGTTTGGTTTTTACTCTTTAATTAATTTAACTTTGAAATATGTTCCAAAAATATATATACACTTTTGAAGTTTGAAATGACTCAATATATATGCATATCTTTTCTATTAAAATTGACCTTTAAATCGAATATGTAAAAATGAGAATGTATACGTGATATTATATTCTACAGGAATATGACTCAATATTCATCTTATTCTAACAAAACACTCTCGAATGAAGGATATATTTTTTTAAAACATATTTCAATTTTTTTTTTCTTTTTGAGATATAAACATCGGAATATCAAAATTGCTTAATTGATAAAGGTTGGGTAAAAGTACAAAGGAAAAACTAGAGAAAAAAAGCCTTTCAATTGAAAGAAAGAGGAGAAACATACACCAACAATAAAAACATATTTTGAAATCAAAAGATAAAATTGAAACCTTACAAAATCTAGGGACATAAAACTAAAACCTATCCCGAAATTTACTTACATAACTTGTAAGGGTTTATTAATTCAATATTTACTATAAAATACTTCATATTAAAGTAAAAACTGATGTGTCCGAGTTCCTATAATGTCATTTTCTTTCGAAGAAATATCAATATTAACTAAATAGAGTGATCGATGTTACCCTTGGCGGTTGCCTGAGCGGAGTTCTTGGGTGAATCCACGAGGAGGAGCTCGGCCTTATAACATGAAGTGAAAATATAATCCTCAACAGCGATTTGAATAGCTATTATGTGTTCTCTTCCAACCCTTGACCTATTATCAGCAATAACTCCAATGTTGAGAACTGTTTTTGGGTCATCAAAAGAGCATTTGAAGTTGCCATCGTTTTCAGAAGACGAGCCATCCAACAAGAGAAACCCTATGAAACATAAGAAGCAAAGTTTAGCAAACATAATTTTTAACAGTGGGGGATGAGATCAATATTGATCTACATGAAAAAAGAAGAGGGTAGAGAGAAGCCTTATATGTTTTGAGCAATTATATGGAAGACAAGAAGGAAAAAGTCAAAGTTAAAAAAATAATATTTAATAAAATGGGTTATCACCTGAGAAATTATAAAGGTAATTTAATTGAGGATATATTATTGGAGTTTTGAATATTAAAAAATAAATAAATAAATAAATAGATAAAAAATGAAGGTTTGAGAGAGATGAGAAGAATTTGATTGTATGAGTATTTAGTTTGAAAGGGAACCATATTTTATGTTATAAATGTGGTTTGGACGGCAAGGGGAAACTTCTCAAGTTTTTCTATGTTGCTTTGAATTTGAGAAAAAGGCAATGGGTTCCAATTTTATTCCACTTTTTTTTTTTTTTTTTTTTTTTTTTTTTTTTTTTTTTTAATTATTAATGCTTTGAATCATATTTTCTAACTTGTCTTGATGCGACATATGGACATCCAGCCAAGTACACTCATTAAAAAAGCAAGCGATATATTAGAGAAATTAGGGTCCATATCCCATAAAATATCTTATTCCAATTTTGATTAAACAAATGACTTCAAATGACTTAATTTAACATGGCTTATATATTTTTTGAAAAAATAACAGATTATATTTTTATTCTCACTCTTTTTTATTTTCTTTTTTCCCAAAAATTTTTATATTATATAATTTGTATTTTGTTGTTATTATTTTTTCCCTCTCGTCCACAACCTCACTTCTTTTCAACATTTTTTGTGTTATAAAATTTTTATTTCGTGCTTCTGTTATTTTGCATTTTTTAATACGACGGTTTTCTTTTATTATTTATTTTTATTTTTACAATAGGCGTTGAGAAAACCAAAATACGATTCTCATGATCACTAAAGTATTAATATTGGTTTAATAACCCTAAGAACATCATCTCATTATTGCATTATTAATCATTAATCATATACTTATGAGTGTTTGGGTTAACTTAAAAAATAAATATTTTTTAGAAATTTATTTTTATTTAAATATTTTTGATAAAAAGTATTTAAAATAAAAACAATAATAAATTTTAAAATTCATTTTGAGTGAACTAGTATTATCGTGGACTACCATGTCCAAGAAGTGCAAGTTGTTTATATGGACCATGGTGCACAAAAGTCTCAATACTGTGGAGAAGTGCCAAAAACGATTTCCCTCACTTAATTTGAATCCCAATTGGTGTGTCTTGTGTGTAAAAAAACAAGGGGAAACAACAGAACACATCTTCCTTCATTGCAATTACACAGCTCATATATGGTCCTCTCTTGTGGATGTTACAACAGATTTACCCAATTATGTTGGTCATATTCTCCAATTGTTCATCAGTAGCCATTTACAGACGTCCAGAAATATTCTCAAAAGCAATCTTATCGTCGCTTGCTTATGGAGTACACTTGAAATATGCCCTGAAAACTTGATTTTATTTTAATTTTTCTCACAAACACACAAACATATATGGATCTTTATAAAATCATTTACAAAAATTAATTGAACGGTTATTTAGGTGAATCATTTTTAAAATTTTTATAATAATTTTTTAATTACTATTACTTAATATAAATTATTTAAATTTGAGAAATTATTTTAAATAACAAAACTATTTAAAATATTTACAAAAAATAGCAAAATATCACAATCTATTAGATCACGACAAACGGTAAAATTTTGCTATATTTGTAAATATTTTGGTTCATCTTCCTATACTTGAAATCAATCCTTTAAAATTACATTAATTTTTTTAAACAAAATACTATAGAATAGTGGGATGAAAAGTGTATCAAGATATCTCAACTAAAATGACACATCCTTAGCACCATTATATAAAATGTAAAATTGTTAAATTACAAGTTTAATTCCTAAATTTTGAAAATTATGACTAATAAATCCTAAAACCTTCAATTGTGACTCTAGTCCCTTAAAAATGTCTAATAATTCTCTAAATCACTTCAATTCCATATTCAATAGATCTTAAAAATATTAAAAATGTTTAAAAATTAACCGTTTTATAAGAGACAAAAAGGTTGTATAAACCTTAAATCTTAAATTTTGTAGATAATAGCTACTTTAATTTTAAAAGGATGTCGTATCTATTAAGCACAAATTAAATTTAATATCTAATACAACATTTGACTAAATATGTAAGAGATGTGTTAGATGGAAAATTAATATTTTAGAAATCTATTAAATAAAAAAATAAAAAAATTCAAAAATCTATTATAGACATTTTTTTAAAAATTTTAGGAACTATATATCTACAAATATAGAAATTGATGGCTAAACTTCTAATCTTATATTCATTTTTGTCCTCCGTAAAGTTGAACAAGCCAAACGAAGCATAGTATTTAGGGTGGTTATAAGTTGGGTAAGTTGGGCAATTGAAGTATAATATTTGGTTGCGTATGGGCATTGGCATCGTCCATGGGTTTGAGTTGTGGACGTCCATGGGCCAACCAATTTGTAGCCCGTTTAAGAAGAGTATATAACAGTACTATAATAGCAATAGTTCCTGAAATGATGAGTAAACCTGCGAAAGGCCAAGGCCCTAAACTCGATGACCCATCAACTTGGCTCGATGAAGAGCAATTGAAGGTTGACAACAACGTTGTTTCTAATTGTGGCATCTTTCTTCTCTCTATTAGTTCAATGATCGATGTCGATACGTCCACAGCTAGAGTTGACCCTTTTGGAAAAGCCTGCAATAACATAACAAACACTTTCAAATGTTGTATTAAAAGATAGAAATTTTAAAATATAAAAACAAAATTGAAAACATTTCCAGGATAAATTAAAATGAAACTTTAAATTAAGGACTAAAACTGTCCCATTTATGAAATAGACTCAAAACCTTTGGACTAAAAAAGTATTTTTTCCAAAAACAACTTGAAGAAAATTTAAAAAGGAAAAAAAAATGGTTAAAGTAGATTGTTTATTAAACTTACAAAACCAAGGCCACCAAGATCGTAAGTAGCTGCTGTGGTGTAGCCTTTGCAATACTTAGCAAGGAAGACCTTAGCATGGGGAGGTATGAAGAAAGCTGCTTGAATATCTCCATTGTCAAAGGCCTTTGGATAATCATCAATGCCAAAAAGGGTCTTAATATTTGCATTAGGGATGTGCAACACATCATTCAAATATCTTATGATGAAAGAATGAAAGTTGCAGCCCACAGTTGCATTTGTTTGCCTTAATGTTTCAATATCAACAACTGATGGAGCAAATCTTGAAACCGTCATCATAGAAGTGAGACTTGCAGTGAAACTTGAAGTTATCACAAGAATTACGAACAACCATGTCCCTAACACCAACCGAGCTAAAAAACCTTTCACTTCCTTTTCTGCATCCACTTACAAAAATTTGTTCTTTAAATTACGAAATGAGAAGTGATCAAAGAAAAAAAGAACTTATTATCGTGGTGCGTTTATTTTCTCAAGCTTTCAAGAATAAAATAGTTAACAAATTAAGGGGTGTTAAATTCTTACTTTGTGCGTAAAAGATGACGGTTATTGAAAACCATAGCATTTCTCCAAATCCTGATGCCTCCTGGTCACTTTCTTCTTTAACCAGCCAGACAATAGAGATTATAAAAATATGGGAGATTGGCAAAATTAGCCACATTGTGGTTGTAAATGTTTTCATGAATACCCATATTTCTTTCCAATTATTTGTCTCCTCTTTCACAATCATAAGAAGCCCAGACACCAAATATGGCTCTGTGAAATCCACATACTGAAATCGGTCTGCAAATATTCCGATATCTCCCACCGCAGCATCCAAACCCTAATGAAATGAAAAGCACCATATTCATATAAATACATCACTTTTTTGGTTTATATATATAAGCAATCTCGAATGGATCATGGATTACAAAAAGATAAGTGTGTATTCGAAGATGGACCCTTTTTCTTTCCCCCACTTATTTACCTTTTCGTAGACTTGTTGTACCAATCCATCATAAGAGCCATTGAAGGGAACCAATTGATAGGACAATGGATAAGGCAGGTTTTTTGCGACAGCTTCAAACACAGTAATTGAGAATCCAGAAATGTACATCCCATTTATGTGATTGTAAGAAACTTCCACAAATTCTCGAAATGTATTGTTGGCTGGAACACCAATTTTTAATGTCCTTCCAATCACTCTATAATCAGAATTTTCAACATTAATCCGTGGTTTAATTAATCCTGTTTCTGCATTCCCTTCCAAGAAAACAAATCTTGGCAATTCCAAAACACCATTATTATTATTACTTCTACTTCTTCTTTCATCAATAATAATGCTACTAATTTCTTCATCATTTTCAATCATGTTCAAAAATCCAACCTTTTGTCTCCAAAATCCCATCTCTTTATAACTCTTACCCACCACATAAATGATTTCAAAAGTTGGTGGTTCCATTAAAAAACCATTCTTGAATCCTATTTTCCCACTAAGCCCTTCAAATTCACTCCCTAAAATTTCCTCCAGTAATTGTTTATTGCTAAAATTTCCTTGTAATTTATGCATGGCATGGGCCACAGCCCATGATGCATCATAAGCTCGAAGGGCAACGATGCTGGGCTCCCCATTTTTCATCTCTTCCTCTTGATGATGATATTCCAAAAGATACTTTCTAAGGAATTTGGTTCTAAATTTCTTGAATGAATCTTTGTTATGATCAAAATAAGTTCTAAAACCAATGACACCTTGCATGTCATTAAAAGTAGATGAATCCAAAGAATCTAGATGACTTGATATCTCATCTCCAACAATCCAAACAAATCCATTCTCCATCATCTTCATTTTATTTGCTTTGTGAAAAAGGAGTTTGCCCAATTCAATGGAAAATTGCACCACAATGAAGACCTTGTTCTTCTCATGGCCCACGAGAGTTTTGAGCTTTTCCTCAATCATAGCTTCTGTATAAGAGGAAGAGAAGGCTGAGATTTGGTCAATCTCTGCATGGAAAACTCCAAGTTCGTTGGAGAGGAGAGTCAAAGCCTCCATGTTGAACGACATGTCGTTTTTGTTCTCGTAGATGACAGTAACTTTATGCCATTTGAAATGAGCGACGATGGCGGCTGTGCATTGCATGTGAAAGGTGATGTGGTGAGCCATTTGAATAAAGGAAGGCGGTGGGAATAGATGATTAGGAGGAACATGAGAAGCAGCAACTGGGAGGGATATGATGGGAATATCAATAAAGGTTTTGTTAATTTCGGACATTAATTGCATTTCTTGCAAAGTAAATGCTCCAAGAATTGTGCTCACTTCTTTGATGCTAATCAGATCCAAAGCTGTAATGGAAAAACATATATATAAATTACATAATCAGATTAAATTATAAAAATTCTAATTTGAAAATAATACACCATGTGATGAGATGTTCAACCCATTATAAATTAATTTGGTGTAGAAGGAAGTAGGAGGAGGAAAATAAAAAAAGAAGAATAAAAGTTTGGGTTTTGTATTATCAGATTAATTAAATTTGTGTATAATGTTTATGTTGTTTTTGGTTTTTGTACGTTTGTATGACTTCTTTTTTATAATGATATTAATCTGGAAGTGAGGAAAGAAGATGACGAACACGCTGATGATTATGTTTTTTGTATTTGTTCTTCTTCTTTTATTCAATATTTTGTTTTGTTAAATCAAATTTTATTTTAATGTTAGTTGTAATAAATTAAAATAAACAAAACTTTTTAAACAAGTTAATTCATGTCAACGTTATGTTAATTAAATGATATTATGTCATCGAAAATAATTATATTGAAAAAAAATCTAGTTTTCTTTAGTAAAAAAAAGAGAGAAAGAAAAAACCTTGATGGTAGAAATAATATATATATACATATAGTCCTAATTAAACTGGTAGAGTTAAAATGTGGAAATTCAAAACTTAAAAATCTCAAAAACTAATCGTTGAAAATCAAACTTTTCGAGTTAAAACATTGAAATTATCAGAGGATAACAATTAAGGTGTGGATAGTAATTATTTGGTTTTTGATTTTTTCTTTTTACAAATTAAGCTTATAAAAACTAATTTCACCTCAAAATTTCTTCCTTTGTTATTTACTTTTTAGCATTGGTTTAAAAACCAAGCCAAAGTTTTACAAAAAAGAAAAAAAAAAGCCTTTTAAAGACTTATTTTTGGTTTTGGAATTTAGCTAAGAACTCAACCATTGATAAAGATGCAAATCATTATGAGAAATAGGGAGGAAATAGACTTAATTTTCAAAAACCAAAAACCAAAATCGAAATGGACCAACGGAACCTAAAATTATTAGTGCTAACCAATCATTTTTTATAAAATGTCAAAATACCATTTGGGTCCCTTATACTTTAAAGTTTGTTAATTTTAATTTTATAATTTCAATTGTCTAATTTTAGTCCTTATATTTTTAATAAATTTTAAAGTTATTCCCTAATACTTGTTTTTTTTATTAGAAAAAGTGTTATCTATAACATTTTTACTATAAATTTTGAAAATATATTTATATATTTTATTTTTTTCATAAGAATTATTATTATTATAATATTTAATTAATTTTGGTCAAAATTAACTTTATGGGTCTAATTTTAAAATTTATTAAAAAAGTAAGAAAATTAAAATTAGACAATTAAAATATAAATGAATTTGGAGCCTCCGAATTCCAATTAATAAATTGAGAAGATTGCAAAACCCTCGGTTGAAATTTTCTTTTTAGAAAATGGAAATAGGTGCGATTTATATATCTACAAATATTTCATATTTAAAAACCCAAGAAATAGTTCGTAACTGCATCGGGTCCTTTTTTCAGAAAAAAAAAAAAAAAAAAAAAAAAAAAAAAAAAAAAAAAAAAAAAAAAAAAAACTGCATCAGGTCCTTGTCGTCAAAAAAGAAAAAAGAAAAAGAAGTGCATCAAGTCCTTCATATCCAAGTGGGGCCATGATGTGGTCCTTTCCCAAAATAACAATAACAACAATAATAATTGATTAACCAGCTTTTCAAGTTTAAGCCAATTTCTAAGAAAAAGGTACATTTCTCAGAAAAAAAAAAAAAAAAAAAATCTATTTATTAGAAGTAATTCTGGGGTTATGAAAAAGCCTAAGAGAGGAATCTAAAAATAGAAAATTATCTCAACCTAAGCAGATCAAGACAAGTAGGAAACAGACCTAAAAAGAGATGTCAATGAATAGTGTGGACAAGAAATTGAGCTGCTTAGTATATAATTGGCCAATTTTGGCCTTGCATAAGCCCCAGGTTGATGCCAAACTCACCCCTTTACTTTGGATATAGATGCCAAAGAAAGAGGGCAAAAGAATTGGGCTACCATGCCCAATTGGATCGTTACGGCCTTTGAAGCCGAGGTGGAAGTCAATTTGTCCTACTCTTTGAGGGCCTATTTTTGATAAGCCCCTATTTGACAAAAGACAATCTTTTCTGGCTTGATCCAACTTTCTGGAGTCCTATTCATAAAAAAAAATGAAGAAATCTTTTGGTTTGAGAAAGTTTTTTCTTTTTTTTTTTCAGATTTTTGCCATCTAACGCTATTATTAGCACTTTTTTTTAAGCAATCAACACTATCAATTAGAGTTAGACTCAGTTGGATAATTATTTAGTGTTTTTGAAAATTACTACTTTGCAATAATTTTCATATTTCAAAATTTATAGTAAAAGTAGTAACAAAAAAGAAATTAAAATAGTTATCAAAACCAAGCTTTAGTTTCTTTCTTTTTTTTACTTTTAGTACAATTGGGAGAAGATGGATTTGAACTACAAACTCCATGATTATTAACACATTCGTATGTCAATTGAACTATGCTCAATTTAACATGTCAAGCTTAGTTTCTAAAAATATTAGATAAAAGTTTCAAAAAATAATAGAGAAGTGAAAGGTTTGATAGGGTTAAAAACAAAAATAAAAGCGTTGATGGGTTACACATAAGAAGGTGAGTAGAATTACCAGAAGTGATAGCTGGAGCCGAGTTGCCATTTGAATCGTTATGAAATAGCTCCAATTTTGGAAAGGAATTTGAAAAAGGGAAGGTTTGGAGAGCCATTTCAATAGCTATCTTCTGTTGTCTTCCCACACTCGAAGTTTGATCAGTAACAACACCTATATCAATATGGCTGCAACTTGTTGCATTGGCTTCTTCCAAATTCACCAAAACCAACACAAACAGAAACCCCACTAAACAGGAACAAACCCAATCCCTTCTTTCACCCATCCCCTTACTAATTATATCTTATTCTCCTTACATATATATATATATATATATAATTAAAGGCTTTAATCACCAGCATACAGTTACATACATACACACATATATATATAGCTGCTTATTCAAAATTCCATGACTCACATGATTTACTAATTAATATATATTACGGAGTAGATTTTCAGTATCTTTCTACTAATTTTCTTGAGGCTGAACACTTCAAACTTCTGACTTTGAGGGAAGAGAGATGAAGGAGAGTGGAACAATATCAAAACACTCAAGTTTATTTTGTCTTCTACTTTGTTTGTTGTATTAAAATATGGAATGTAGAAATAAAGATTCCAATACTAAAAAGAAGGATCATGAGGTACTCCGAAACATATCAACAATAATTTAATTTAGAATTTTTAAAAATTAATTGTAATTAATGAGAAACAATCCAACATTCATTCTTTATTTTAAGCAATTCAACCCTATCCATATACAATTTAATATTGCAAATTCCGTCTAGAAAGAATAAATAATTTTGTACTAGAAAACAATTAATTAAGACTTGGGCAGCACAAAATATAAAACTAGTTTCAATATTGTTATTATATTCATGTAAGATTACTTGGTGAAAGTTGAAAAGGAAAGTACGTGGAAGAAAGATTCCCCCTATCTATCTATTTATTTATTTATTTATTATTATTTTTTTAAACCTTGAGTTTACAGTATATATTTGAAGTTAGTCGAGCTATACAATATTTTGGTGATTCTCCAGGTCCTAGGGAAGATGGTTGTATGAGGACAGAAGGAATTCAATTGAAAATACTCAATGTTTGTACGTCATAAACAATTTTTTTATGGCCAATTTGGATTTTGACTCAACTGAATTAGTTAGGGGTATTATACATTAGTCATTACGTTTAAAATAAACATAAAAAAAAAATCTATTTTAAATAATTTTTTTTGATTAACTAGACAATTTGTCTCAAGGATTTGGGTAATAGGATTTTAGGGGAGTTGAGTTGTGAACTCCACTCCTTATTTGGCCAAACAAGTTAGTGAATCTCACTACTAAAAAAAATATCAATTTTATACCTCATTAATTATTTTTTACATTGTGGGCCCAATAATTTACAACTCTCCAAAATCATAACTTCATCAAATTTACGACTCCACTCTTTAACCCAGACATCCCTCTGAGGAGTTGTTTGTAGCATTGTCTTGGTTAATATATTATGTGGATTATAATAATCTGTATTTTGAAGTGCATACTAAAATAGTATCGATTATAATAATTTATGTTTAGGATGCATACTATTTTAGTTTTGGTTATAATTGTGGGTTGGGCAGGATATTTTAGTCCACGCTTAGGTTTTTTCTATTATTTTTTCAATTTTTTTTGTAATTTAATTTTTTATACTCTAATTTAAGAAAAAATTTATTACTATTTTTTATAACTATACTAAAGCTATATATATATATATATATATATATATGAATCAAAGTTAACTTTTTCAATTTTTGTTGTAATTAACACTTATTTAAGAAATAAATTTGATTACTTTTTTTTTTTTTAATCTGTTTCTTATATCTATGCGCTAAAGCTAAAAAAAAATATGTTAAAGTTGAAACCTTTTCAATTTTATACATTAACTTAATAAAGGAATCTAATTAAATTTTTTTATGTTTCGTTTTTTATATCTATACTTAAACTTAAAAAAAAATGTCAAAGTTGAAAATTTAAAATATTTTTTGGTAATTAATTTTTTTTGTACTTACATAAAAGGAAATTGATTATATGACAATACTTAAAAAAAATAATAATAAAAGTTGATACTATTTTCAAACATGAGAAGATGAAACAAAATATTTACAAATATCGTGATAAACTGTTATGTTAGGAGGATAGATACAAATAATAGTTTATTATTTTGCTATTAATGTAATGCATAGTAGAATCTAAATTGGGATATGGGGTTTGACGAAGTTGAAGAATAGAAGACGAGAAGCAGTGATTAGAACAGCCATGGAAGCTATAAGGCCAGAAATGAGAAGCAAACCCGCAAAAGGCTCGGGTCCTAAACCCGACCTGTCTGTATCGTCGTCGTTTGAGGAGCAGTTGAAGGTTGAAAGCAATGTGGTCTTCAAATCCGGAATTTCCCTTCTTTCGGTCAGATCCGCGATTGTCGCCGATATTTCCACCGTCAACGGTGACCCTTTTGGAAATGCCTGCCAACCCGCCCCAAAACAATTTCACATTTCAACTATTAACCCTAATTACCTTTTATATTGCATTTAATAAATTCGAATTTTGTGTATCCCGTAACTTTTAAAAACAAATCTACCTTAAATTTTGAGATATAATCAACTTTGCTCTTTTTAAAAACTGTCAAATATAGAAGATATTCTATCGAGGAACATATTAAAACTACAATACTTAGTGCAGTTCAGGCTACTTTCATCTTTATGCATCTCGAAATAAATATTATTAAAAAAATTTAAAAATTATCACAGAGTAATTGTGATCGGGCACTTAGATAAGATGGGATGCAACCAAAGATACACTCAATTATTTTCTCGTATTAAAATGCTTTTTTTGATCTTTAAATTTCAAAATGTTACATTTTTACCTTTAAGGTTTAAATTTATTAGTTTCTTTTTTGTTCTTAGGTTTCATCTCTGGATGGTATTTTAGATCACCTAATTCATCTCAAACAAAGACTCCACAATAAAGATCCCATGAACCAATTTGATTGGAGCCACCTTGTGGTAGTGTCTTTGGGTGTAACACAATGATCTCACCTTCCAAAATAAGATATCATTTGCACTTATTGGAAGATATCGTTTACTTGCAGGCTTGCATTATGGTGTTCTAAATTTTCCTTGTTTTTGTTTTTGTAATTGAGCTCAAAACTAAGAATAAAGATTTGATATTTTAAAATTTAAGTATAAAATGAAAACTAAACTCGAGAAAAAAAAATAAATTTCAAACGAAATGAAATTAAAGCTTACGAAAGCCATGCCGAGGAGTTTGAAGATGGTGACTTTGGTGTAATCTTTGCAGTGTTTAGCAAGGAAGACTTTTGCATGGGGAGCCGACATGAAAGCTGCCTGAATGTCTCCACTTTCAAATGCGTTTGGGAACAGATCGATGGAGGGTATCTCTTTCACATTTTGTGGGTGAAACGACATGACGTCTAATACAGCTCTCTTCATCACAGACCCTTTGTTGCATCCCACTGTCGCATTTTGTTGCTTCAAGGTTTCAATGTCTAAGAACGATGGTTGGGACCTTGAGATTGTCATCATCGATGACAAACTCGCCGTGAAACTTGCTGTTACAATAAGGATGGTGAATAGCCATGGCCCTAATACTAGTCGACCCAACCCGCTCTTTACAGGTTCTCCTGCATGTATTGTAATGTAACACTAGTATGAATACTACTTTCATTCATTCTCGCACATTTCACACTAGAAATTTTCTTGAACTCTATAAACTTCAAAAAAAAAAAAAAAAAAAAATCAAAAGTTTCTAAAAAATTTCTTAACTTGCAATGCCGTGTCTAAAATAAACTATGGAGTGTTTTCAAAATCTAATCGAAGTTTTGAAAAAGAGTTTTGGGTAGAATTTGGTTAATAATTGAAATGTTATTTAGTAAAAGGTGGTAAGAAAACAAATATCTACATAAATTTTCCTTTGTATCCAGTGAAAGTTGGGAAGTAAAATTATAGTGAATGACTTACTATGCAAATAAAAAATGACGGATACCGAGAACCATAACATGTTTCCAATTCCCTTCAATGCATCGTTATGTTTACGCTCAACCAGCCAAATTGCAGAGCTCACAAATATATGCATGGACAGCATGAGCAACCACATTTCTGTAGTGAAAGCTCTCATGAAAAGCCATAATCTCGTCCACTTTAATTGTTCCTCCTTCACTATCATCACCGCTGCATTTTCCAAATATGGTTCCGAAAAATCCACGTACCTAAATCGATCCGCAAATATTCCAAAATCTCCCACTGCTCCGTCTAACTCCTAAGATATCGTTAATGAATAATTGTTAGTCACATTGTAGCACCAGATCGAAGAAGTTATATTCTTAATTTAAATTGAATTTTGTTTTTACCTTGTTGTAGACTTGTTTCAACAAATCATCGTAAGTGTTATTCCGAGGAACGAATTCATAGGATAGCATTAAATTGGCTGCAACAATTTGAAACACAGTAATGGAGAAGCCAGAGATATGAGGCCCATTTGGGTGATTGTAATCCACTCGTACGAATTCTTGAAAAGCTGCCGTTGTTGGAACCCCAATCTTCAGTGTTTTCTGTCGGTTCATAAAATCCCATCCCTTTGGTACCCTTTTTGCATTACCTGTCATTCTAATTACATATTTAGTATTTAATTATTTCATAACTACTCTTACTCTCCTAATTATAACTTTAATTCCTAAATTTGAATTTTGAATTTACCCTATTTCCTAGACTTCTAATTTTTTATCTGAACTAATTTAAATTGATTTATTAGATTTCCTTAACAAATATACAAAAGATAGATCGGATTATATCAATAAGCACACTCAGATATTTCAACTAAGTTAATACACCCTTAGCATATCTACTTATTATATTTTTTTTTTTGCATGAAAATTATTGTAATTATTTTGCCAATTTCGGTAAAAATTTATTTTGAGAGAGTAAATTCAAGATTTATTAAAAGTACAATGACCAAAATTGAACAAATCTCAAAATACAAAGACCAAAATGATATTTTAACTAATTAAATTTTATGTCTAATGAAACTTAGCCCTCAATTTTATGTTAGAGTAGATTGATGAATTTTTAAAATATCAAAAACTTCAAAGATTATTTATTACACACAAAATTTAAAATTCAAGGATCTATTGGAAAAGACACATGGTTTAAAGTTTAAAAATTCATTAGACACTTTTAAAAGTTTTTGGAGATCTAATAGACACAAAAATTAAAAGTTTATGAACTGAAATTGTAATTTAACATAAGTGTTGTTTTAAAATACAGCAAAATATTACTATCTATCAATAATAGGCACTAAAAGACATTGATAAACATCTACCAATACTTATTTTTTATAAATGATAGTAATTTATCAATATAGAAAAATATTATTTGTTATATTTAAAAATATTTTCACTAGTCTTGCCATACAAGGGTAAATGGTAAATAAAAAAGAGGGATACTAGAGAACTTTTGGCTACACCAACCTGGCCAGAAGACTATGCTTGATAAATTGAAGGTAGCATTGTTGTTCCGAATGCTTGTTTGTTGATATAATATATCAGAAAATCCAAACCTTGTTGACCAAAATGCAATCTCTTTATAGCTTTTTCCATAAACGTTAATGATCTGAAACATTGGTAATTGTGACAATATGCCATTCTTAAAGCTAATCTCCCCACTCACACCTTCAAATTTACTTTCCGCAACGTTCAAATTTTCCATGGTGGAGTCAATAATGGCCTTAGATGCATCGTAAGCTCGTAGTGCAAATATACTTGGCTCAGCTTGTCCTTCTTCTTCTGGGAATTCAGCCATATAATTTCTCCGGAATTTGGTTTTGAATTTCTTGAAAGACGTTTTTGTTTCTTCATAGTGAATCTTACACCCAATTACGCCTTGTAAGTTGTGGAAAGCAGAGGAATCTAAAGAATCCATAAGATTGGCAATCTGATCCCCAACAATCCACACATACCCATTTGTCATCATGTTCAATTTTTTTGCTTTTTTGAAGAGAAGGGTAGCCAATTCCATTGAAGATTGCACCAAAATGAAAACCCTGTTGCTGTTACTACTAAGATTCATGAGCTTCTCTTCGTTGAGTAATTTAGGATCTGATAAAGAGAAAGCAATATGATTTTCAATTTCGGAATTGACATCTCGAAGTGAATCGGATAGGAGTCTTAGAATGGCCATATTGTTGGTGGTAAAGTCTTCATTTTTATGCTCGTAAAGTGCGGTGACTTTTTGCCATCGGAATTCGCCAACAAAGGCTGCAATGCATTGGATTTGGTGAGTGATATCATCAGCCATTTGAAGAAATGAGAACACCTGATTTGGCTTAGTGGGTGATGGTACAAAGGAAGATGAAGATAAGGATATGATTGGGATATTTTTGGAGGGTTTATGGAGCTCATAGATTGAAGATATTTCCTCCCTTGTAAATGTTCCCAACATGGCTTTCACTTGTTTGTGGGTAATTAGATTTAAAGCTGTAATAAAAGAAGAAACCCACAAAAAAAAAATGTTAATTAAACAAAACATGTTTTATGATTTAAACAATTTAGTATATGAATTTATAATTTATAATTTTTGAAAATATATATTTAAAAATTATAAATGGTTACACATATATTATACTAAATTGTTTAATAAAGTATGTACTCTCGACCAAATAAGTCAAAAGTTCAAATCTCTCACTATATTCTATATTATTGTACTCAAAGAAAAAAAGAAATTTTTTTTTAAGAAACTTCTATTACATTCATCTTTGTCTTTTGTTTAAAAATAAACGATTTAGGCAACGTAGTCATTTGATTGGAGAAGGGGAGAGGAAGAAGATGAAGAGGGAAGGACAATGGGGGATGAGGGTGAAAGTTTTTTTTAAAAAAAAAAAAAAAATTTAAAATATCATTTCATTGTTTTTTTAAAAAAAAAAAAAAAAAAACCCTTCTCATAATTGGTTTTGATCTTTGTATCCATAGATGATTATTGAATGTTAATGAAAAGGAGATGATGAGTGTGCTAAGAATGTGTATACCTAATGGAGATGTTCAGGTGCATCCTCTATAATTTTTTATATGTTTAGTTTTTTTTTTCTCTTTTTTTTTAAAAAAAATATATGTTTAGTTAATGAGCCTTACAATATAAGAAATTTTATGAAAGAAACCAAAAATATTACTAGCAGGGACCAAAAATAAGAATTATTCTAAATATTAAAGAGTTAAATGTCAAGTTTGAAAACATAGACCCAAAATGTAAAACCTTTGCAATAAAAAATGTATCTTTTTCAAATTTCTTCTTAAATCCGTCATTGTTATTATATTAGTCGTTCTCCTATCTATAAATAAAATAAACAACTAATAAATAAAATAAAATCCAAGTTAGGTATTAAAACATTAATATATAATTAAATTTAATAAATATAACTCGACAATTTGAAACTTTTAGGTTAATTGTCAAAATAAGTGGTCAATAACAATATCATTTTCTTTTTCAATTAATATCGATTTATGCACGTTGGGACTTCTACAAATAAACTTGAAGCTCACATAAGTTAGGTCGAAATTTTACCAGTAGCAGTTGCCTGAGCGGAGTTGTCAGGCGAATCCCGGAGGAGGAGCTCAACCTTTTGGCAAGAATTAGAAAAAAGAAAATGTTGTTGGAAAGCCATGTAAATAGCCACAATCTGTTCTCTCCCCAGCCTTGAGCTATTATCAGCAATGATTCCAATCTTCACTACGCTTTTTGGGTGGTCGGCAGAACATGATCTCAAGTGTGTTTCATTAGTTGGAACCTCAGCCTCCGACCATGAGCCGCCCAACATGATAGCCCCAACCAAACAGAACAAGTAAATATCACTTCGAAACATGATATTAATTTGTGTTCAACCTAATTTGGAAACGAACATAATTAATTTGTTGGAGATCTTATCCTTTGAGAGATTAGATAACGCGTTCTTTGGACTTTTTGTATGGAGTAGACTGAGAAGGTGGTGGGGGCTTGAATTTATTCATATTTATGGCACTTCTCTCTTTGTAGGGAAGGGAGGAGGAAAGAGCCTGGATTTTTCTTTATAATAGATGTCTTAACCACTGAATTCAAAAAATGATGATACGATTAGTATACTCAAGACCGTTGACTCGGACGTAATTTAACATATCCTTAATTACTAACTTAAGCAATAGCTTAACGAGTTAAAACAAGAATCTTCCATAAAAAATTAAAAAAAAAATATAGAAAATTTAACTTTAAAAATATAGTTGAAGTTATGTTAAAAAGTATTATAAAAAAGAAGTGTAGGTAGATTCAATCAATATAATATATCCATACAACTTGTAACTCTTGATGTGACGTTAGTGGTAGTAGTTTACAAAGTTGGGAAGATAATTGCTACTCTTGGTAGCCAGCTTTGATCAGGCAGATCAAAGTTCCCTTCAAACTATATTTCTTCCTCAGTTGCTCTAAACTGTTTAGTTTTCATGTAATTTTGCTACTTTGGCGTCTTTCTCACATATTGATGGAAAAAGTAATCATTTTCCCAAAAAAAAAAAAAAAAAAAAAAAAAAAAAAAAAAAAAAAAAAAACTCAAATGTGTAATGACGTCACACGAGGAAGGGTATCAACTAGTAGATCTATATTGGTTAGTTTGGGTTTAAGTACTTTTTAGTCTCTGATAAGTTTCTTCCATACAGATCACTCCTATTAGATAATGAACCCAACCCAACTCAACTATGAAATATTTGGGTTGAATTGGTTCGGGTTATCCGAGTCATTTATTTAAATTTCTATTCTAACAATAAGTAAAATGTTCATATGGAAAAAAATTATTTTATTATTTTCATATATCGAATTGAGATTATGAACTCAATTTGAATTTATATTATGATTTTTTTTTAGTTCTTAAGTTTTGGGTTTAATTTCCATTTAATCCTTAAGTTTCAAAATGTTACAAATTTAGTCTTTTAAGTTTTGAGTTTCGTTTCAATTTAATCCCTAAATTTCAAAATATTACCATTTTACCATTGAGATTTGATTTTTATTTTAATTTGGTCTCTAAATTTCAAGATTTACAATTTTAACCTTTATTTTTCATTAGATATTCATTTTCGGTCATTAGTATTAATGTTTATTAATTAATTAATTTTAAATGATTATAAAGTGAAATTTTAAAAGGCCACTTGTTCAAATGACAAAACGTAAAATAAAAATTAAGTTCATAGTCCAATAATTTAAAATATGCAGAAATGGCAAAATTCTCAGTATATCATCTAGATGCTGATGTGCTATTTTGATTGTCTGCATAAATAAAGAGAAATTTATTGTAAATTAAGAGAAGACAAGAAGTGCGTATTATTAGATTTTCTTGAAGGATACATTTGCGAATGCAAAGAGAAGAAATCGATAGAGGAGAAAATGCAGAGAAAAATTAGGAAGAAAAGCTATGTTTTACAATTGTTTTACCGAAAAAATGAAAATTATAATTTAAATATTTTGTTATATTTAAAAAATGATAAATATCAAAGATACACCTGCAACTTTTCTAATCTATTTTAGAACTCATTCCCCATTTTTCAATTCTAAATTTAATTTTAATAGATAATAGTGATGAAAAATAATAAAATTTAATTAATTATAAATTTTTTTAATCCTTTTAAAATTAATTAAAGACGAAAAATGAGTAAAATTAATATTCGGTATCTAAATGTCTCAATTACATGTTAATTATCTTATAGTGTTTCTAGAGTTTTTCAATTTTAAGTCCTAATTCTATAGCTACTTAGATGATGTTAATAGATGCATCTTTCAAAAATAGACAAGATTCATTCACTCATAAATTTGTAAGAAGTAACAAGTAAGCAATGAAATAGGCACAACCACAAGATGGGTTGGATTATTTTAGGTCTTTGGTCTATTGGATTTTCTAAATCGCTTATGTGGCCAAACTTACATTACATTAATTGTGACCAAATTTTTTCCTCTTTCCTTTGAAATTGTAGCCAAAACGACAATAACATCACCACTCGCACTTTTAGCCTCACATTAATGTGATCTTCCTGTCAATGGTATACATTTTTGTCTTTCATATTTTTTTTAAAAAAACGTAAATATAGCAAAATCTATTAGTGATATACTCTGTGATGAAATTCTCTTAGGGATGTATTCTATCACTAATAGACTATAAGAGATAAATTTAAATTTTGCTATATTTACAAATTTTTTTATACTCCTTTGAATTAAGGAGTTTGATGGTACATGACTTAGTAGTATTTCGAATAATACTTATCTCTGCTTGGGTATTGCGTTTACGAAACTTTCAAACCTTATTTCATGAATTATACCAAAAAAAAAGCACATTCGATGGAATATCCACTCTGACTTGACTTGCAAAGTTGACTTGAATATTGCTCACGTGCAGTAAAACATGGTAAAAACTACCTTAGGTAATACTTAGGTGCATTTTAAGATATATTTATTTTTATGTATTTCACTCTCATCACATTAATTAAAAAAAATGAATTAAAATATTTAGAAAAATAAATAAGAAAAATTTGTCATGTGGCAAATTATGATTAGACAATTTGATGAAACGTATAAGCATAAGTGTTACCCGGGGTGCACCCAAGTATTTTTTCAACTAAAATTAACAATTTGTACACATAGTAAAAAACAAATAATTTGTATTATTTGTTTAGAATTAATTTAGTTCCTATTTGGTAACAATTTTGTTTTTTTTTTTTTTTTTAAGTTTATATATACTTACTTTCTTCTAAATTTCATACCTACAATTTACTTTTTTTTAAAGAAACACTTGAATTCTTAGTCAAATTTTAAAAATAAAAACATGTTTTTGAAAGTTACTTTTTTTTTCTCTAAAATTTGACTTTAGTTTTTTAAGACATTGGTAGAAAATGGATGACAAAACAAAGTAACTTATAGGGAATGTGGATATAGTGTTTATAAGCTTAATTTTCAAAAATCCAATAAAACTTTAATTAAGAATTTATTAGTTTTTTTAATTACAAACTATTTGAATTCTTGATCGCTTGCTTCCACAATAAATTTATTAGTCTATATGTATCCGAATTATATAAGATTTTCAATTTAAGGATTTAACTCTTTTACTTAAGAAAAATAAAAACTATCATAAAAAATTTAGAAGTAATAGATTTAATTTTTAAAAATCAAAAACCAAAATCTACTTGTGGTGACCAAAGGGGCCTTTAAGTTATGATAAATTATTCAAAACTAGATTAATCTTAAACATTTTATTTTCAAATATCTACTATTTTTAGACATCCAATTGAACCTTAAAACCATCAAACAATAATTATATATTTTTTTCAATTGGCGGAGGTTGAGATTATGGTATACTAATTAATTAAATAGAGAATTAAGATGTGTTTGGAATACTTTTTTAAGTGTTTAATTTAAAAAATAAGTCATTTTAGAAATAATTGAAGTGTTTGATAATCATCACCAGTCAACTCCCGCTATCACTGTCGGCACCAACTCCAACCACCACTGTCAACCATAACTTTGGCGACCGTAGTCGAACAACCTCTGGCCACCACTTCCAAAAACTGCCTTCCTCTAACCCCCACCACCACAACTGGTAACCAACTTTGGGGACTATTCCATACGACCAATTTTGATGACCATTATATTAGTTTATAATATTGTATAGTTGTCATTTATATAGTAATTTGATATTAATAAAAACATTTTTAACATATAAGAAACCAAACAACTTATATATAAATAAAAATACTATTAAAAAAGAGTTGTAAATCACACGTGTATTTTTATTTCAAGGGTTTTTTTTTTTTTTTTTTTCTCTCTCTCTCGGTGGGATCCTTGAAAAGTGAAATAAAAACCGATTAATTGAAATGTTTCTATTCTTACAGCAGTGGAAATAATTAGAGGTACGTATAATAATGATTATATTATACTTAAGTTTCCAAAATACTTTTCTACATATTTTTCAATTTCTCAGAAATTCATGGGAAAGGTGAGAAGCTATCAAAGAATTATTTCTTGGACATTTCAATTTTCAATCAATCATGGAAAATGTATGTGAAAGGCAAGGTTTTGATAGGTGGAAGATTCTTGACTTTACTTCAATTTAATTAATTTTAAGAAGAAAAAAAATATTGACATGATTCCTGAGGAGATGGTTTGGCTAAAAAATTGTGGTTGTCATATTTGTTTCATCAATAATCAAATTTGCGGTCGGTAGAATACATTGTTTTATCGTGTTTGATTTGAAATATATATATATATTTGAAAAAAAAAAAATGTATAACACGAATTAGATTGAATTGAGGGATTTTTTGACCAACCTGAATTCAAGTTGGTCGGATGGAAATTTCCTTAACTAAAATCTAGGAATATTAACCAAAATACTCAATATTAAATCTGTGGGAAACACCCAAATTAAATAATAAAATCAAACAATTGAAATACTGATCTAGAATGGATTATGTAGGTAAATGTTTGAGGCCCATATACATCAAGACCAAGAAAGCAATAGAGCCACAAATTAGGAATAGGCCGAGGAAAGGCTCAGCTCCTAAGCCCAGCCCATATTCTTTATGACTTGGAGAGCAATTGAAGGAGTCCCGTAGGTTTTGTTCCATAATTGATATATGGTTTGATAGAGTTAATTCCGCGATGGATGTAGAAAGATTTGCAGTAAGTTGTGAGGCCTTGGGAAAGGCAAACCCAACCCCTCCCAGCTTGAAAGAGGAAACGGCTTTGGTGTAGCCTTTGCAATTCTTTGCCAGGAAAACATCTGCATGGGGGCTTATGAAGAAGGCAGCATTAATGCTACCATTCCTTAATGCCTCTGGATAATCGTCTATGGAATTCATCTTCCTAACTTTCGAAGGATCAAATTCCAGGGTATTGATGAGGTAACTGTACATGAATGACTCCGCGTTGCACCCGACCGTAGCGTCCGGCATCCGCTTCAGCGTTTCAACGTCCAGCACCGACGGTTGCGACCAAGAGTTTGTCATCAACGATGTCAAACTCGCTGAGAAACTGGTCGTCAACACTAGAATCGCAAACAACCATGACCCCAAAACTAGTCGAGTCAACCCATTGTTCACGGCCTCTCCTGATTATTATTCAAAGCAGTACTTTAAATACTTACTTAGGTGCTTTAAAACAGAGAGTCATTATAATTAATGAGTACAACTTACTGTGGACGTGAAAGATGATGGTAACAGAAAACCACAACATGTTTCTAAAATCCTTCAACTCCTCGTTATTTTGGCATTCAATTATCCAAATAACGAAGCAAATGAAAAGATGCATTGTGAGTATCATCAGCCATACTGGAAGTTGGAAAGCCTCCATGAAAGCCCACCACCTTTTCCACCTCTCTTGCTTCTCCGTTACAACCATCACAATGTCCGTCATTAAATATGCCAATGTGAAATCAACATCTTTAAATCGTTTTCCCAATATTGTAATGTCCCCCACTGCTCCATCGAATGTCTAACACCACATTAAATACATTACTTTAACTGACAATAACAACTCTCTAAATTATTAACCGTATATCATACCTTTGTAAAGTGGTATTTGTTTTAATTTTTTTCAACTTCTTTAACTATGAAATGATTTTTTTTATGTACTAAAAGATAGAAGGGATCACTGAGTTGACACACTTTTTACACTTTCATCCTCATCACAGCCTAAAACCCAAATTGATACATTAACCCAAAAAGTATTATCTGACCTTTGAGCTCTTCTCTAACTCTATTATTGTATATACTCATAAAATGGATCATTTTTGAAACCGGGGTGTGGGATAAAAGTATTAAGGAAGTGTCAACCTAGTTTTGATATCCAAGTGCGCCTACGGACCCATCAACCTCTAATATCTTGTTAAAAAAAATCCAAAGTATTATCTAATACTAGTTGCTACTATTAGTTTATTATTGATTTTTTTAAAAATTATTATTATCTATTAGCATTGTTACAATGAACTTTGAAAACATATTCACATGTTATATTTTTTATTAAAAAAATCAACATGCAAAATTTCAAAAATATACACTAGATAGCAAAATTTATTACTATTAGCAAAATTTCAAAAAAAAAAAAAAAAATTAACCTTTGTTTTTCTTCCTTTCTATTAAAATTTGAATTTTTATCCCAACTCTAAAAAACTAAATTTTAAAAACCACTACTAATAGGTAGATAACAAACCAAGAAATTAATGAGTGAAAGTAGTGTTATATTCTTAGAAAAAGGGTAGGCTTATAGTTAATAACAAAACAGAAAAATTAAAAGATAAGCTAAATGGGACTAGTGTTTATAAAATAGCAAAAACTATAAATTCAAATAAACAGCAAGCATGAGTAATTAGAAGTCATAAGAATTGTATTACCTTATTGTAGACTGCTTCAATCATCTGATCATATGAGTAATTAAAAGGATGCAATTCGTAGGGCGATATATTTTTAATATTATTCATAACTGCCCTAAACACATCAATGGAAAATCCAGTGAAATTTTTGGCCGTCCCATTGGAATAGTAGCTCACATTTACAAATTCTTGACAAGCTCCTTGCCCTGGAACAGCAAATTTCAGCTTTCTTTCTCCATTACAATATTCTCTAGAAACCCTCATTTCTGACAATTGTCGAGCACCCACCACATTTCCCATAATGTTGGATCTCAAACCTGCTTTTTTATTAATTTCAACAAAACCTAATTTGGGTGTCCAAAAAGCCACGTCTTTGTAGGTTTGATCCACCACTCTAATGATTTTGAAATTTGGCGATTGAGATATTAATATCCCATTATTATTCTTGGAGATTCTCACCATTCCACTAACCCCTTCAAAATTGCTCTCTACAATTTGCTGCATTACTTGTTCACTTGACCTTAAATTTTCAGCTCCCAACTTTTCTATGGCTCTAGTGATGGCATGAGCTGCATCATAAGCTCGAATGGCCAAAATACTTGCTTTTGTTGGCTCTTCTTCTTGAGGATATTCTAATTTGTAAATCTTTTTAAACTTGGTTTCAAAGCTTTTGAAGGACATTTTGGTGTCATTGAAATATGTTTGTAACCCAATAACCCCTTCATCCATTTTGCTCAAAAGGGGAGAAGGAGAATGTAAAGAGGAAATGAGATCAAAAACTTCATGCGAGACAATCCAAGTATACCCATTTCCAACCATGTTCATTTTCTTTGCTTTTGTAAGAAGAACATCAGCCAACTCTAGAGAAAGTTGCGTTACTATAAACACCCCATTTCTTTGGCTATTCATAAGCTTTTTCAATTCATTTTCAATCAATATTTCAGCTTGAATAACATTGGAGGAGGAAGATAAGGCCAGAAGGTGATCAATCTCTATATTGACTAATCGAAACGAATCGAAGAGATGATGAGCAGAGAGAGGAATGATCAATATTTGTGATTTCATAAAAGACTATGACTTTTGGTGGCAATTGAAAATGGGTCAAAATTGAAGCAATGCATTGGATGTGGTGGGTGGTATTGTTTGCTATTTGAATCAAAGATGGGGTTTTGAGAGGGTTTAATGATTGGGCAGTTGAAATGGAAAGTATAGGAATTCCGACAGGAATTTCATGGTCGGAGATGACAATCAAATCCTGCTTTCTCAATGATCCAATCATGACTGCTTTGACTCCTCCTTTGGTAATCAGATCCGAAGCTGTCGAAAAAATTAAAACAATTACTATTCATACACTTTTTTCTATAAACGTTCAATTAGTTTGATAGAAGTAAGGTTAACAAGATGTTTGGAAGAACTGGAACAGTTGGATTATATTAATTAATTTATTTGTGAAGAAATCTATGCATAAATTATATGTAGATTTGAATGTCCCACTTGATGATTTATGTGCACATATGAATTAATTAAATCCCGAGTCAAATTCAATTATAAAATCTTGTAAGCCTCTGCCTCAGATACTCTTCAACGAAGTGGTATTTTATGAAATAATAAAAAGAAAGAAAGATTCGGGAAATACTGCAGCCGTCCAAATCCTATCCCTTTCTTCCCTTCTAGTTCTCTCTCTCTATATATATATATTATAATGTACTATTTTGTCCACGTAATGTACTATTTTGCATTTTTATCTTATTTTATTTTGAATCCATTTTAATCCATATGGACTTTTAACTTTAAATTTACACCATGGTATTAAATTTCCATTCATATCTAAATATTAGAGTAATTATATTGGGTAGCGCTTTTAGAGATAATAATTAAGTGTGTCAATATTTAAAAAAAAATTACAAATATAACAAAATCTATCAATGATATATTATACCATTAATAGACTCCTATCAGCGATATAATCTATCACTAATAGACTCCTACCACCGATATAGTCTATCATTAATAGACCCGCTATTAATATGATCTATCACTAATAGACTTTAAAAGCAAAATCTAAATTTTGTTATATTTGCAAATTCTTTTGTATCATGTTATATCTGTAAATACTTTAAACCTCATTACTATATATTTGCCACTGCCCCTTAATATTAATATTTCCACATTTTCATACGTGTTTAATATCAATATAAAGGTTAGTGAATTGAAATTTTCATTATATCATAAAAAATCCATGAAATATAAAAAATAAGCAACAAAATATAACTAATATGAATATAATATAAATAATCAAACATTTTAACTTGTTTAAAAAGCACATAATATTTATTTAATAAATTATTTTTAAAAAAAAATTATAAATTTTTCAAAAATATACATTGATCAACATTTTGTCCATATTTTCATTGATATAAATTGAAACTTCCACATTTCTATCAACATCAACGTTATAAACCATATTACTAATACTAATTACACTTACAATTTTATTTATTTTTTATTTTTTAATTTTTTTGACATGTAGAGAGGATTGAATGAATCAAGGAGTGAAAGAAAAGAGCTATTTTTTCTTTTCTATTTTCCAAGAAAAAATGATCAAGAGGGAAAATTGCTTTTGTCCATCAAATAATAAGAGGAAACTTAGATAGCTCCATGGAAAACGAGGATTATGAAGATTATGAAAACATAACAAGCTGTTATAATGTTGATATAATATCAAATTCATCATGCATAGTCCATAAGTCTTAGCTTGGGGGTTGGCGAGTAATTCAACACACCAGTTATAGAAGGGAGACCGAGTGATCAAGAAAATTTGAAGATTACAAATCTATTTGGATTGATTTTTAAATGTTAATCAAGAATTTATTTCTTAGTACATAAAAGTGTTTTTAAACATATTAGAAAAAGTGAATCCAAACCGGTCTTAAAATGATAAAATCATCGTTTGTAACAATCATAAACATGTAAATTAAATCAAGTAATTTAAGTTTTTGAAGAGAGTTGAAGGAGGATTACCAGAAGAATGTGGGGAAGTAAAGTTTGGGTTAGAATCATGGAGGAGAAGCTCCAACTTAACACATGAAGAAGCCAAATGAAAGTCCTTTAAACCCATTTTCATTGCCACCATCTGTTGCTTCCCAATTTGAGACCCACTATCAAGAACCACTCCAATTCTTGTAGTTATTGTTAGGTTTTTTTGACAAGTGGTTTCTTTTTTGCTTGTATGAGCTTCTGAGCCCAACAATAGAAGCAATAACACCAACCCCAGAAAGGAGGGGCAGCAGAACCCATTACCAAGCATTTTTTTTCTCTTCTTTTTTTGAGTCAAATCATATAATCAGGTAACAGCTTAT
The DNA here is from genome assembly GCA_030954485.1 of Citrullus mucosospermus. Lineage (NCBI taxonomy): Eukaryota > Viridiplantae > Streptophyta > Magnoliopsida > Cucurbitales > Cucurbitaceae > Citrullus > Citrullus mucosospermus. The sequence goes on from CM062062.1 coordinate 26,733,728, forward strand.
CATGGATAATGGACTTGATTTTATAGTAATTATGAGAAGTTGGGGCAGATAAATTCTCGATCCCATCAGCAAGTTAGCTATATTATTTAAACTGAACCTGCGATGCAATTATATGCCTATTGAAATAAGTCGTATAAAATCCAATAGCTTGAAAGACTATTCAAAATTTTAAATTCATGATTTGTCAAGAGAGATTCAATTTGTTAGATGATATAATATTAAATTTATTTTCACTCATTACTATAATTTTTTTTTAGTCAATCAATTATTTACACAATTTAGATATTAAATCTATAACTTTAATATTAATATTAAAGAGAAAAGAAAAGAGGAAATTTCGAAGGGATTTCGATTGTGTTAAAAATTTTCCAAAGTCGGGTTGTAATGGGGGCAAAGGCTGAGATGGGCATGGACCCACCAGGGTGCATTTTCCTTCAAATTTGAATATTTTAGTATACTGTGCTAAGGAACATTACAAAAACTACTATTTTAGTAATTTTAATATTTTAGTTGAAAAGATCAAACCTTATCTTGACTTTGCCTAGGTAGTTTATACTCAAGTCTTGCGGATGACTTCATTCTCGAGCTTTGAATCCTTGCTTGGGCCTCTTTGGACCTAATTTCTCCAAACATCAATTATGAAGGACTCAACGAATAGATGCGGAACTTATCTCTTATGGGCTGTTTGGATTGAGCATTTTGAGCCCGATCTATACTACCAATCTCATTATGTTCCCACCGTTTTCAACTCAACCCTCTTTTTCACTATTTTCATGCTTTACGATCTCATTTTTGTTAAGCTCTTGATTTCTCACTCATTCCAACACTTCTCAAATTTCCAGTAACCATAATTACATTTCAACCTTTTAAATAGCCCTTTAAGTTTTTAATATTGTCCAAGGAAGACCGAAATGATAGGCTTTTTTGGCAAAATATTGAAAGAGTAAAAATCTCAAATCTGAGATGTGCAATGGAGTTGTGAAGTCTTAGTACTATAAAAATATTTAGTTGCCAAATTAAAATGTTTCAAACTTTGGTATATTAATACTGGTCAAAACATCCTCCCCGTTTAATTTATGTTCAAGGGGTGAGGTGTGTAAGGTCTTGTGGGCTTCATTGGGCTTTAGAATCCATCCAACCACCAAGAGCCAACAAAAGAAGAAGCAGAGACATACTTGTACAAAAAGTGTAAGAAAAGAACATGTATGACATGCCCTTTCAAAAAATACATTATAATCATATATAATGTTAGCTATGTACTCTAGGATTTTTAGGTTCCCGACGGTGGGTAAGGTAAGGCCCAGCTAGGCTTCAATTTATTTATGAGTCCACCCCAGTTTGGTTCTCATGAACTGTAGGCCCATATATATCGAGACCAACAAAGCAATAAAGCCACAAATTATGAATAGGCCCACGAAAGGTTCAAGTCCTAAGCCCAGCCCATCTCCCTTGCCAGTTGAAGAACAGTTGAAAGAAGCAAGGACGTTGGATTCGAATTGTGGAATCTCTTTTGTTTCGGTTAATTCAACGATGGATGCAGAAACATTGGCAGCCAGAGGAGACCCCTTCTGAAAAGCCTGTAATTCAATTTTTCCAAATTTTAGAAACTAAATTAAAAACAAATTTTTTAACAAAATATAATATATTATCAAGGTTAAATTACAAATTTGATTCTTATAGTTCGAACAAAGTTAGAATTTGATACAACCTCGTAAATAATCTCAAAAATTTGGTAGGATAGAGATTTAAAATTGAAATTAATAATAATAAACTCACATAGCCTACGCCACTGAGCATGAAAGAGGAAACTCCTTTGGTGTAGCCTGTGCAAAATTTGGCAAGGAAAACTTTTGCATGGGGACTTATGAAGAAAGCAGCCTGAATGTTACCATTCTCAAATGCGTCTGGGTATTCATTTATGGAGTTTATCCTCTTAATTTTTGTAGTGTTAAATTTTTGGGTTTCATTCAGATAATCGCATATGAAAGAGTTGGTGTTGCAACCTACGGTAGCGCCCATCTGCTTCAACGTGTCAACGTCCTGCACCGACGGTTGAGACCAAGAGATTGTCATCATCGACGTCAAACTCGCCGTGAAACTCGCCGTCACTACTAGTACTGCAAACAACCATGGTCCTAGCACCAATCGAGCCAACCCATTTTTCACCGGCTCTCCTACATTAAATTCCAAAAACCATTTTGTTTCACGCATGGTTTAACTGATCAAAACATTATTAATAACTTCTCATGGTTTAAATGAGAGAAGTAAATTGTAGAACTTACTGTGCATGTAAAAGATGATGGAAACAGAAAACCACAACATGTTCCCAAAACCTTCCAACTCCTTGTTATTTTGGCGTTCAATTAACCAAACAACCAAAGAAATAAAAAGGTGCATTGTGGGTATTAAGAGCCACATTTTAAGTTGAAAAGCATCCATAAACACCCACATACTTTTCCATTTATCATTCTTCTCTTTTACCACCATCACAATTTCCGTCTCTAAATATGACACCGAGAAATCTACGTGTTTATATCGTTGTGCCAATATTCCAATGTCCCCCACAGCTCCGTCGTACATCTATACACAGACAATACAATTATTCATGTTGATATGATATTAAATTTGTATTCACCCATCAGCTTAAATTTTTTGGTCAATCGCAGTAATTTTAAGATTAGTATATAGTCTAAGCTTTAGAGTTTGTTACCTTATTGGAGACAGCCTCTATCATGTCGTCGTATTTGCCCTTAAAAGGAACTAAGTCGTAGGACGACATTTCCAGATTATTCATAACAGCCCTAAACACATCAATGGAATATCCAGTGACGTAATTTCCATTCAAATGGTGGCTCACTTTCACCAATTCTTTGCATGCTCCCTCCTCAGGAACCGCGAATTTCAACCTTTTTTTTGCATTATCAGTACTTTCACTAGATGATGTCTTTAGCCTTGAGTACAAACCTCGAACAGCCACAATATTTCTCAAATTTTCCATGTTGGATTTAAGGTCAGTGGTTGTTTTATTAACTTCCACAAACTTCTCAACATAACCTAATTTGGGTGTCCAAAAAGCCACTTCTTTGTAGGTTTGATCCACCACTTTAATGATCTTGAAATTTGGTGATCGAGATATTAACATCCCATTTTTTTTGGAGAATCTCACCATTCCACTAAACCCTTCAAAATTGCTCTCTAAAATTTTCTCCATTAGTAATGGATCACTTGACCTTAAATTTTCTCCCAACTTTTCCATGGCTCTAGTGATGACATGAGCTGCATCATAAGCTCGAATGGCCAAAATACTTGCCTTTTTTGGCTCTTCTTCTTGTGGATATTCTAATTTGTAAATCTTCTTAAACTTGGTTACAAAGCTTTTGAAGGACATTTTGGTGTCATTGAAATATGCTTGCAACCCAATAACACCCTCCATTTTGTTCAAAAGGGAAGAGGAAGAGGAATCTAAAGAGGGAATGAGATCAAAAACTTCGTGTGAGACAATCCAAGTATACCCATTTCCAACCATGTTCATTTTCTTTGCTTTTGTAAGAAGAAGATCAACCAACTCTAGAGAAAGTTGTGTAACTATAAAAACCCTATTCCTTTGGCTATTCACAAGCCTTTTCAATTCTTGTTCTATCAATATTTCTTGATTGGAAGCCGAAGAGAGGGCAAGACGATGTTCGACCTCTACACCAGCCAGTAGAAACGAATCAAAGAGACGGTGGGCTGAGACTGAAGAGTTTGTGATTTGATAAAAAATTGTGACTTTTTGGGGGCATTGAAAATGGGTGAGAATTGAAGCAATGCAATGGATGCGTTGGGCGATGTTGTTAGTGTTGGCCATTTGAATCAAAGATGGGATTTTTAGTGGTTGTAATTGTTCAGATGAAGTGGAAACAATGGGAATTCCGACAAGAATTTTGTGGTCGGAGATGACAATCAAATCCTGTTTCCTCACTGATCCAACAACGGCTTTGACTCCACCCTTCGTAATCAAATTCAAAGCTGTCAGAAAAATAGTTACCGTTTTACTTTTTTTATAATATTGGAGGATAAATTGACTTACATAAAATATATATAAAAAGCAATTACTATTTGTGATGTAAAATGATAAGGAAGCAAGGTTAGCAACATGTCTAGAAGAGTGGAACCGCTGAATTTATAACTATTAATTTTGAAGATGTACTAAAAAAATCATTTTGAAGAATTCTAAGCTTATTAAATATGTAGATTTGAGTGTCCCACTCGACGGTTTTTATTTGCAGATATAAATTAAATAAATACAGTGTCCAATTCAATTAGAAAATCTTGTAATATATCCATGAATTTTGTATAAATGGAGTTTTTTTTCTAAGTAATACGTTATTTTTATACTTACTTTTGTTCTTTGCTTTTGTCGGACTATAATCATAACAAAATAATGCAACTATTAGTTATAATTTATGGACTAAAATTGACTTAAATAAACGTAATTTAAAATTAATTAGTAATAGAAGAAATAATTCATGAATCTTATAAAGATTACAACATCTCTTCATCTTTTTTTTTCGGGTTGACAAAAAATCTTTTTTAAACCATAAACCTTCTCAAAATCTCATGGAATAAAATAAGGATCAATCTCAATAGTCTCGACACAAAAATAAATAAATAAATAAAATTAAAGGGTTCAAAAATACTTTTTGTTTCTATTTATTGAGGTAACCCATTTAATTTCTAATAATTAGTGCATAAAAAATTTAATCTCAATATTTGTAAATCTATAAAAACTTCAAAGATTGAGATGTGTCGACTTAGTCGAAATATCGTAAATAATTAAATTTTAAAATTTTATGATATACTGTCAATTTTATATTAATTTATTATTTTTCCTTAATAGAATTCTATTGTAATTTAAAATTATGTAATTGTTTAATTATGTAGATTTGAATGTCCCACTTCATGGTTTTTTATTGGCAGATATTAATTAATTAAATCCAGGTCCTATTAAATTAGAAAATCTTGCATATGTAACCGCCCAAGTATTCTCATTCAGATATAACCATATTTTTTTTTTTATATAAATGGACACTTTTCTACACGTAATATGTTGTTTTTATTAATTTATTACAAAATTTTCAAGATATAGAGACTTAATAATTAAGTACTAAAATTCAAAAAATAAATTATTGTGGTTATAAATTTAAAAACATAAGAACTTATAAATGGTTATCAACTGAATAATCTGAGGATCTAAATAAAATTATAGTGTTTTTTAACCAAATGCAAAATGTACAAATTAAGGGAATGAAACTCAGCTAGGCTTCTTTGAAAATTCTGAATTTTACCATTAAATTAACGACTAGTAAAATATAAATATTTCTTTAGATCAGGAAATCCAACTTAAGAAAAAGCAAGCTAGACAAATTAAAGAATGATATATAAAACTAGCGTTTTCTTGTATTTATGTATGAACATGTAACGAAAAATTAAGCTTGAAAAAAGAAACGAAGAAATTACCAGAAGAAGAAGCAGATGAATTATTGAAATTTGCATGAGAATCATGAAGGAGAAGCTCCAACTTTGCACATGAAGAAAATTGAAAACGTCTTAAAGCCATTTTCATTGCCACCATCTGTTGTTTCCCAATGTGAGAGGCACTGTCGAAAACAACTCCAATTCTTGTAGTTTTATTTGATAGAATTTTTTGACAATTGAGTTGTTTTTTTATTACTGTATGAGCTTCTGAGCCCAACAACAGCAACCCGAGAAAGAAGAAGAAGCTGCAAAAGCTAATAGGAAGAACAACTTTTGCCATTTTTAATTTGTTGTGTTTTTTTTTCTTTTCTTTTCTTTTTTTTTTTTCTGGTGATCGAGTGTGTGGAGGTTGGTCAAATTGGATTAATGGATGATATGATTTGATTTATAGTAATGGGAAATTTGACTGAATCAATGGAAGTTAATTAGCTATGGAAGTGAATTGGCATATATACAATTATACACTTAGAAATTAAAGTCATGCAAAAACAATTAAAGAATCAGTCTTGAGATTGAAGTATTTGATCGACTTGAAAGATTCAAATTCCATGACTTTGATAAGAGAGAAAGAGAGAGTGGGGAGGTTTGATTGAAAGCAAATTTAAGCAAAATTTTGCAGCTTGAGTATTTGTTTAAAAACAAATGATGAGTATTATGAAACTTCCAAAGACTTTCGTTTGCACTAAAATTCAATAGTTTTTTCCAAAGTCAACTAAACTAAGATTGACATGTACAGGTAGGCGTATATGACAAGGCTGACATGGACAAAAGATAGGACCCCACCACCAGCCGAGAAATTATGCCTAAAAGATCGTACAATCTGTAATTGACAATTTTGCAAACTTCGATGTAGGAAAGAGAAACCGTAAACAAATAGTTATTTTAATTATTAGAGCTTTATGGGGGTGATATTTCAAATCAATTTATCCAACCTTTGATTACCGATCTGTAAATATTTCGTGTGATCTCAATTAAAATTAGCAACTTCAAATTACAATAATATTATTCTTCAAAAAAAATTTAATGAAGTAGAAAAAAAAATTGTTACATAATTCATCTTAAATAAGTAAAGAAAAATAGAAAAATAAGAGTAGATATGAATAAAAGAAAAAAAAAAAAGAGAAAAAAAAAACCCACATATATTTATCAAAACTGCTACTCTAACAAGTATAACTACTCGATTTTAGAAGTCTTACCATCAGAAAATAAACATTAATAAACATAGTTATTAATTTAGAGATTTAATTGATGAAAGAGTAAAGTTTAGAATTATAAATTGATTTTTTTAGTATTGATTAAAAGTATTGTATCAAAACTTATTAGCTAAAACCTTTAGATTTATTGGTAATTTAACAGTATAAAGAGATATTTTTATTTATATTGGCCAAATTGCAAAGTTGTAGTTGTAATTTTTTTTTTTTTTTTTTTTTTTTTTTTTTGCTGGAGATGGTTAATCTCATGACAAGAGTAGACACAACTCAGTAATAATTGATATGTATTAACTCTCTTAAGATTCGAAGTTCAAATTCTTATACCAAATTTGGGGTAAAGTGATTTCTCACAAACTAAAGAGTTATCTTTAAACATAATTCCTTCTATATGCCACACTTCACTGTTAAATAAAGAACCACACTAATTGTTGATGTCGAAATTTGGACACGGAAACTCACATAACCTTTATGTGCCTTCAACCGTAAATTTATAATTTGGGAAAGAAAGACGAATTGCAAGTCAAAGAAGAAGAAAACACCGATGTGGTGCCTGCCACAAAACATCCAATGCTTAAGTCAATATTTAGCAAAAGGTCAAAGCAAGCAATAAGTATGGAATAGAACTTAACTTTAGGTGTGCTTATGACCCCTTATTTATAGCGGGGTAGACTTTAATTTCCAAATTCCCATGAGATTTGGGAGATTGGATTTTAAATCCAAGTAGGGCTAGGGAATGAAACTTCAGGCCGGCCAAGGGAGCTTAGATCATGGTCTAGGAGAAGCAGACCTTTAGGGATGGAAAATGGCTCACCTCGACCTCTAGGTCAAGGCCGAGGTAGGCAAGTTGGGCCATTTGGCCCATTAGCTTGTTTCTTACATTCCCATCTTTTCGTGATTAGCTTATCTTCTTCAACTCGTAATTCTTGACAAGAAAATGACCAACAACACTAATTCCTAAATTTTTTTTTGCATATGAGCTAGAGGAGGAGAATAATGACGAGAGACTTTTCATTAAAAAAAATAAGTAAATAATCAAAGTTTAGTAATGTGGTCAATGAAGCATTTTCCCACGAATTTTCCCTAAGAAATAATGTAACTTTCAATCTGTTGGATTGAATTTCTACGTACTTAAAAAAGTGTTTTTGATTGAAAATTTTGTTTTTAAGCACTTGTAATAAAGCCAAGCAAAGTAGTTTAGCTTTCCAACGTTTTATTTATTTATTTATTTATTTATTTTTTGGAAATTTCTTGCAAACTGAAAAATCAGTTAGAATGGTTTGACTCTTATTACCCAAATAGAGTAGGAGCACAATTGAAAATAAAAACCTTCGCTCTCCTCCCCCACAAATCTATTCGCCATTTTTGCATTATAACTTCCCAAAATAGGTATTTTCTCGTTCTCGTGCCTTCTTTGCAGGCATTTTCTAGACTTTTCCATAATTTAGATTAGATTACAAATTTAGATTTTGAACTTTTATATTTGTGTCTAGTAATTTTCTCTAAGCTTTAAAACAAGAGAAATTATCTTAAAAGACAAAATCGTTGAAAATATTTACAAATAATAGCAAAACATCATAGTCTATTTGTGATAGATAGTGATAGAATACTACAATCTGTGTCTATCGTGACACAGATAATAATCTATTACGGTCTATCACAAATAGATAGTGAAATTTTGTTATATTTGTAAATATTTTTGTTCATTTTGTTATATTTGAAAATAATCTAAAATTTTATGTCTAATAAATGATTAAACAATTGATTTTGTATTTTATAAGTTTATAAATTTTTAGGTCAAGAACCTATTAAATACACAAAATTAAAAGTTAAAAAACATATTGAATACAAATTAAAATTAAGAATTCGAAATTTCTTGTACACTTTTGATATAAAATTTGATAGTTTAAGAATTTTTAAAATTGGAAGACGTATTTAACATATATCTAAAAGGGTTAAGTTTTTAAGTCAACTTGAGAATGTAAGAAGGTTTCCTTCATGTAGAGGAAGGTTCCAGGTTCGTCCAATTTGTTTTTAGTTAAACTTAATACAATATTTAATTAATAAAACCATTCGATGTTTCTATAACAACCTAATCAAAATATATTTTTATATAGCGAGGGGAAAGAGGTAAATTAAACCTTTTTTCCATTTAATCTAACTCATAAAATCAGTATAAAAATTACATATTTTCGTACACAAAAATAAGAAGAAAAAAAGAGAGAATTTTTTAGGTGAATTACAGCAATAATAGAGTATTAAAAGAAAATTACTTTTAAAAAAAACACACACACACACACACTAATTTATTTACCTTTTTTCCATTTAAGCTCATTTTGGCTGCTGCGCAAAATTATATTTAAATTAAAAAAGATTATTGTTAAAATGTGTACAACATTGTTATTACCGTTTTATTTTAAGGAGTGTGTAGGCTTAGATGTACTCGTTGTAACTATTTTTTTTTTTACTATATTATTGTTTCTTTAGTAAAAAATTATATTATTGTTATAATTCACCTTTTCCATGACTTTTCATTTTATTTTTATCTCATTATTTAGATATAATTGTTGATTTTGACTTTATGTTTTTTGACCAAATTTTGAAGGCATTGCAAACTTGAGCGAGAAAATTAAAAATAATAATTATTGAGAAGCCACCATAGTTTAGTTCAATTATTTATACGAAATAAATGGTCATCAAACACTTGGCTTGGGTAACCCACTTAACTTGAATATACATTTTAAGCATCTTTTCCTTATAAATATATTTGTATATTTTGCATATGACATCAGCATCTCTTACACTTTCAATTGACTCGAATTTTTTTCTCCAAGATTTCTTGTAGTTTCTTCATCTTTTTTCCTTTATTATTTAATTCATGTTTTCCAACCCCATAGAGCTTAAATTAACTAGTGGAAAATGTAGTTTTTTTAATGAAGAAATGGGTCATTTATAAGACTAACCTAGTTTTAAATTATTATAATTACTATTATTTTGAAATAAAGTTTTCATAAAACTAAAGTAATAAATTAATTACGCCACGAAAAATTCAAATGTTAAAATTTAGATAATGAATCTACTTGAAATTTTCTTGTGAAAATTACTTATTAACTTTAAAATAACCTTATTTTGAAAATCAAACTATTTTCTATAACTATAGATAGATTTATGAAAAGACCATGGCCACATGTTGCTCGACTAGGGATGTTCGACATATTTATGTATAAGATATAGAAGTATATGCAGTTTCATTTTAAAATATATATGGTTTATATTTTCTTAAATAGCCATTTCCAAAGGTTTGCTTTATTGGTTGAAGGGGCACCATGCTTGACCTTAGCCCCAAGTTTGAACCTTGTTTTAAGAATCTATTAAACACAGAAACCAAAAAATTCAAAAACTCATTAGACATTTTTATAAAATTTAGGAACTATGTAAACACAAATTTAAAAGTTTAATCCATAAACTTCCAACCATATATACAATATTTGTACTCCTCTCACGTAAAATTCTGGATCCACACTCTCTATAGCCACATGAATCCTCCAAATAACTCTTAAAGGAAACTAATCATTCATTAAGTAAGGAATTGAGCATTATTTAGTTGTTCCATTTTCCCACCCAAAAATAAATAAAAAAAATACTTCTCTAGGCCCATTATTTGTTTAGATAGCTTTCTTTAATTTTTTTTTTTTTAAAAAAACAAAATGACAAGAAATAGGAGAAAACGTAAAAAATCGTCTTGTTTAACAAAAATCAATAATGAGTAATAACAGGTTAGACATTAATGACAATTTGAATGACTTATAGTTTGTAAAATATATTTCTAAAACTAGAATTTAAAGACGCTCTCAATTACCACCTCAAAGTCTTCGTGCATGTCTTTCTATGTTGGTCTTTCTTTAATGGTGAGTTCAATGTATAAGTATTGTTTGAACTGGACCAATCGATTTAATTAATTGCAACGATCAAACCGTTAATCATATTTATATAGTAGATTAACTGATTTGAATTGAAAATTAAGCATTGTTTTAGAGATAAATGGTATTTTTAAAATTTCCAAAAGTAGACATGCATGGAAAATTATTTGAGTGGTACTTTAAATTAGTTGGTGTCGATTCATTCGAACGATTTAGAAATTTAGCCTATTGTTAAATATTATATTTATCCATTTATACTATCTAACTTCTTCCAATAGTACGCTACAATAAATAAATAAATATATATATATATATATATATATTATTATAAGCTCCAAACTCATGTTTATATGTGTAGTTGTTAATGTCTTAATTTGGTAGTCACAGTAGTTATAATTTTATAATAAAAATCAAATAATTGTCTCATACAATAATGAGATTTTGCACTATGGCGTGGTCTTTAACCAACAACACTCAAACAATTAATCGGTTACAATTTTGGTAGCTAGAGAGCTTAGGAAGAGAACTCATAATATTTTTTACGTACTTTGATATGGTGTGTTCTTTTATTTATATAGAAATATCATTTTGTAATGGTCATTTGGCCTTTTTAAATCATCAATTGGATTGTTACTAACTTGTTTAATTGTTATATGATGAATAGTCGAAATAACTCTATCTATTAATTAACTATCCATATAAGAGATAACTCAAGCTATAGATGGTTGAGAAAAAACCTACTGCTACTCTAGGAATAAATAGAAAAATAATAGAGAAATTAAAAGAAAACAAAAAAATTAGGAAATACGATAATTTACGTTGAAAACTCCAAATCCGGAGAAAAACCACAATCCACCAAAAAGAATTTTACTATGTGAAAATTATTTAAAAAATCAAACAAAATAATTCTCTCCCCAATCTCAATCATGAAATCGCTCTTTCGAAGTTTTTGAACTATTTACACCTTTTAATCTCACTCTTAGACTATAGAATACAAAAGAAAATTTAACTATAGTTCGCCCACCAAATTTAAAGTATTATTTCTGATTGGGACAATTTGAAATCAAAGTCATAGCTAGACTCCTTTTATAGTGTTTGAGAGCCCATCATTTTGGAACAACCACTCTTCTAATATTTTGCCAAAAACCCAACATAAATAAAAATATACATAATTCATTGGGCCTCGTTTTGTAATTATTTTGCTTTTTGAAAATTAAGTCTATTTTCTCCTCATGTCTTACATTGATTTGCATCTCACTTAATATTAAATATATAGAAATTAGAAACTTTAGACACTACATATTATTATTATTATTATTATTTTGGTGATCATTTTAAAGACTGTATCTAGCAACCATCAAACCTTCTTTTAGAGTCTCCAAAAAGGGAAAAAATATATATTTTAGCTAGTGAGAAAGTATACACTTTTTCCACAACTCTCTAATTATTATAAACACATCATTTAAAATGGTGGTTGTTATAAATTACAATACATCTACATAATCATTTTGAAACACATCAAATGAGTATGACATCTTTCTTAGCAGAGAATATAGCTTATGAATTTGTAGATAAAAATAAAAATAAAATCAGAGGAAAAAAAATAAAAAGATGTAACACTAATTTATTACCACATGTTTTATTTAAAAAAATTATTATTACCACGTGTAATTTGGTTTTTTTTTTTTTTTACTTTATTTGTATTATAATTACAAATAAATTTTATGTGTTCTTAAAGAAATTGGTAGGCGCTTTTAATTTATAAAAAGTGAATCATAAGATTTTAAATATTACAAATTAGTACATTTCTTTTATTATCTATACATGGTAGTTCAAAGAAGAAGGACAAAAGACAATGGTTGGATACAATAATCTTATATATATACAAAAGGTATAAAGATGAAGAATCTTTAGGTTCCATTTTGCACTTAATCCTTTTAATTCCTATTTTGACCTCACAATTACCCCTCTCCATGGTGTTTATACGTACTGTCATGTTTTTTCTTTTTTTTTTTTGTTTAATTTTATGTTTTTATCACGGGATCTTTACACTTAATATTTTATCCACATATCCTTTTTTTATATATATATATATATATATATATATATATATATATTTTGTACCTTTTAGATAACTTTATGTCCAATATTTATCAAATAAGTGTATTTATTTAATCATTTATAATTTCATAATTTTAAACATTTTCAATTAGATGCAAAACGTTTAACACTCATTATAAACTAACTAAATAAAAACATATTGATAGTTATAGTCGTTATCTTTTTCATTATTCTTAAATTTTATGATAAATATTTACTATTTAAATTTAATTAAAAATACATTTATTCATAAAATTGTGTTAAAAATTTTTTAATAGTTATGTCTTCTAACTAATTATTTATTCAAATTTTATAATAACTAAATGGTTAGAAAATAAAGCCAAAAAGGTCCTAATGAAAGGGTCAAACACCAGAAGAGTGTTTTTGAGCAAATACTTATTATTATTGACTTGTCCTTCCTGCCCTTTTCATACCAAATCGAGACAGCTTCACAGACCAATAAATGCCTGCCACGTTTGTTTCATTCCCAATTCACTGTCGTGTAAGTAACAACTTAATCCATTTATTATGAACCTTTTTTATTATTATTATTTTTTAAAAGAGGAAAAAATAGATAATTGATTGAATATTTAATAGGTGGAAGGTGGGACCCATTGCCCATTTACAGATAGGAGTTAGGTTGGAAGATGCTCTTATTTTGAATTGCTTTTTTCAAACCTTTGTGTCCTAAACTATCACCGTTCCCATTCATTCCATCATTAACTTAGAACTCTTTTTTATGATTTAATCTGATTCTAGTTTTGCAATTAATTAATAATCTCACTTTCCAAGTCCTAAACTTTAAACTAACTCCTTCCTTCTTTAAATTGTAGATTTACATTCTTTTTTCCATTTTTACCATAATTCTATTTGGATTCAATAATTCTACAAATGTCACATCACCTATTAAATTGATTCATTTTTGTTTTTTTCCCCTTGAGTTTCTTTTAGTTTTATAATCACTTATTGGTTAGTAGTTAATTGTTTAAACAAATATATAATGTGGTTTTGAATATGTGTATTAGTGTAATGATATATAAATATATCGATATCGGTTGAATTGAATTTTGGTTACAAGTCTTATGTAGTTGAATTGTTATAAAACAATAATAGTGATGATATATTAAAAGAAAAATAGTGGAATTAAAAGATGTGGACTCTTATTCTTTTAGTTATTATAGTTTCGAGATGAAGCTTTTAGAAGTTAACATGTCAATATAAAATATAAAGAATCTTCTAAATCGCAATAGAATTTAACACACAAACTTGTAACATTCTTAAAAAAAATGTTGTTATTTTTTTAAATTTGATGTTATGGGAGTTATGATTTAATCAACAACTTAAATTGTGCTCAAATTTTGAGTCAACTTTTTCTTTAGCCAAAATGCAAATTTTGTTCAAATTATACTATTGTTTGCGTTTAACAAATTAAAAAATAACAAGTGTTTACTAAATTCATTTAAAATTTGTCACCTAATTTCTAAAGGTAGCATCAAACTCTAAACCAAGTTTTTAAAAATAGAAATTAAAATCTTAAACTTTCAATTTTAAAAATCAAGTCATCAAACTTATATGAGTATTAAAATTAGGCCTTCAAACTTATATGATCCTATAAGTTTGGAAGTTTAATTTTTACCATTTGGGGATTTAATTTTTACCATTATTATAAGCTCGAGAGTCTAATTTTAACACTTGTTAAAGTTTAGAGGTTAAATTTTTACAATTGAAAGTATAATGGTGTAATCCCAACTACCACTATACTTCAAGAAAAATCTTTAATGTTATAATATCCATAAAAAATCTGTTTGAGTTACAATAAAATACTAATGAAATTTACGATAAAGTGGTGGATTGGGCATTTAATCAATAAGTCTCAGCAATTACAGGATGTTTTTATCAATCCATGTTGTGCTGCAAAAATTGTACAAACAAATAAAATTAAATAAATTATAGCTTACTCATGGAAGACATCCCAATTAATAGAGTATGCTATTAAGTCAAACTCTCATTATTCAAATCATTTATATCATGAGAGAACTTTAATGAAAATTTGATTTATATGTTGCAAAACCAACTATAGTTTTTATTTTTTAGTAAATGCACACATATTTTTTTAGGTGAGGTGAATATATAATTTAAACATTTTAACGTTTAAGTAAAAATATGTTACCTTAATTAATTGAAGTTACGTCTGAACAGAGGCATATAGATGTTAGATATGTAATCTTTCCAATGATTTTTAAAATTTTCAAATGAATAGAAATGTTTATTTTAAAAGAATAAAATCATTCAGTGTTGGTTTTATAATTATATTGTAATAAATAAATTAATAATACTTATGCCATCTTTCGTCTTATTCAGTTTTCTCAACATTATTATTATTATTATTATTATTATTATTATTATTTTAAATATATATATATATATTTTAAGTGGAGGGGGATTTGGAATTTTGACGAAAATGTCCATTACTGCGTGGCATTTATTTTTTAGCCTTTTAACCTTATCAGGATCCCCAGACGCACAAATGGACAAAAATAATCACGTAAACTAAGGACCATTCCCAATAATATATTTAGCCAATAAAACTCTTACACGCAAAAAAGAAAAAACAAAAAGCTAGGAACTAATATATTAGAAACTTTATAATTTATTTGACCTAAAATTGGGAATCCATTACTTGATGAATTAAATAGAAATAAATTTTCAAAACTATATTTTTTCTCCAAATTATTAGAAGCTAAACTTACAATTAATCTATTATTAACTAAATCTCAGCTAGAAATAAATCCATACTTAAACCCATATATAAAATCATTCAAAGTTATAAGATCTAATATGTTTGAGAGTAATTTTGAAACGACTAAGATCATTTTTGTAAAATTATTACGAAACATGTATGATCATTTAAAACGAATTTATTTGATTTAAAATTAAATTAATTTGAAATGATTAATAATTAATAATTTAAATAAATTAGTTGATTTATCAAAATATTTGTCGACATTGATAATTTATCGATACATCCATCATTATATTCATAAACTTAAAAATTTGATATGAATATTGACAATAGTATTTTTAAAAAATCCAAACATTTTATTTCTAAATATTTAGAAAATAATTATAAATAGAAAAAATATTTACTAAAAAAAGGAAGATAGATATTTGGAGAAAAGATATATACGTTGGTAAAAATATTTAAAGCATTAAACTCTTCTAAATTTATAATTTAATCATTAAACTCTTCTAAATTTCTAATGTAATAAGTAAAGTAATTTTTAATTTAAACATGAAACTCTTCTAAATTTTTTCTTAATTTTAAGGTAATAAATAAAGTAATAAAGTTAAAGGAGAATGAAATAGTGGGAGCATCAAAATCATAGAGCGGTCCGCGGCGTAGAGGATTTATTCTCAAGTGGATCATGTGCATGCGCTTTTTAACTGTACGAACCATAGCACTACCAAAAAAAAAAAATAAAAAAAAAATAAAAGAAAAGGGAAGAGCGTTTAGAATGGCGAAAACGTGGACGGTGGATATGGACCCACGTTGCACAAAACCATTGGATGATTTTCACGTCAAGGCTCATCATCTTGGAGGATATGTGGCCCACTTTCCCATTTATTTTATTTTAAATGGATATAGAAAAGTAATTTAAACGCAAAGATCGCTCATTGTCTTGAAACCAAAAAATTAAAAAGATCAGTGAAAAGGAAAAGAAAGGAAAAATAATAATAATAATAAAAACGGAGATAGATGGTAAGCGACAGCCGACACTTGGCGCATCCACAAAGCCCTAATGTAGAGAAGAAGAAGGTACGCAGCCAAATTAGCCACCAGAAGAAAAAAAAAAAAAAGTGTAATTCAGAGCGGGAATTTATATAAAAAAAATATAAAAATATATACGTCAATTTTGGGTTTTCTTTTTCTTTTGGTTTTCGGATTGCGTTTTCCCTCAATTTTTTCTTGATTGATTTATGTTGTTTGGATTGCATTCGATCACTTCTTGCTTTAGTTCATAGCTTGGGTTGTTTACCCCTTTGAATTTGTTGTTTATGGTGTTTGTTTTCTGTGTAACTTTTCTGGGAACTTTACCTGTAGCCGTGAGGGGTTCTTTGGGTTTTTGAATCTCTGTGTTCTTTGGTTTAGTGGAATCTGTTTCGAGGAGTTCTACTCATATGAGCTCTTAATTGGGGGAACACTGTGATTTGAATGGAATAGCCAAGCTAAATTCTACGGATTTTGAGTATCTTTGCATGTGAGGTTTTCTCAAGTCGTCTTGTAGTGATTTGGAGTTTCGTTTTCCGTTTCCAAGGTTAAATGATCTTAAATTTGGAGTGATATTTTGGTGGTTGGATCCGATACTGGTTCTGATTGAATCAGATTCCGTGAAACTTGGAAGAAGATGAATTTCAAGGATTTTGGGAATGACCCATCTGCCGGAAACGGCGGAGGAGGCGGAAGACCTCCGGCGAACTATCCATTAGCGCGACAATCATCGATCTACTCGCTGACCTTCGATGAGTTTCAGAGCATGGGGAGTATAGGCAAGGATTTTGGGTCGATGAACATGGATGAGCTGTTGAAGAACATTTGGAGCGCTGAAGAAATGCAAACGATGGCATCTTCTGCTGCTGCTGTTGATAAAGAAGGGGCTGGTAGTGTTGGTCGTAGTGGTGGGTATTTGCAGAGACAGGGCTCCTTGACGCTGCCTCGGACACTCAGCCAGAAGAAGGTGGATGAGGTATGGAAGGACATAATCAATGAACATGCTAGTGCTAAAGATGGGGCTACTGTTGCTTCTAATTTGCAACAGAGGCAGCAAACTCTTGGGGAGATGACACTTGAAGAGTTTTTATTCAGAGCTGGAGTGGTGAGAGAGGATACTCAGGTGACTGCAAACCCCAACAATGGAGGGTTCTTTGGCAATAACACTGGTTTTGGAATTGGTTTTCAGCGGCAGGCTAAAGTTCCTGAGAATAATAATCATATTCCAATTCAATCGTCGAACTTATCGCTGAATGTCAATGGAGTCAGAACACATCAGCCGCAGCCAATTTTTCCAAAGCAGCCTGCTGTGACATATGGATCTCAGTTGGCTTTACCCAGTGATGGTCAGCTGGCTAGTCCAGGAATTAGAGGGGGAATTATGGGGATTGGAGATCAAGGGTTGAATACAAATTTGATGCAAGGCTCTGCACTGCAGGGTGGAAGAATGGGAGTGGTTAATATAGCAGCTGCTCCGTTACCTATTGCAACAGAATCGCCAAGGGACCAACTATCATCTGATGGGATTGGTAAAAGCAATGGTGATACCTCGTCTGTGTCTCCTGTGCCTTACGCGCTTAATGGTGGAATCAGGGGGAGGAGAAGTAACGGAATTGTCGACAAGGTTGTCGAGAGGAGGCAACGGAGAATGATTAAAAACAGAGAGTCCGCTGCAAGATCGCGGGCTCGAAAGCAGGTGATCTGTTGTTCACCCTAACTTTGTTAACTGTTCTCTAAACCATATTACTCGGATTCTTGTTGACTTGCTTCTATGTTGCCCTGTGCACCTGGATTTGTGAAAAATAGTTATTAACAATGTGGAAAACCACCGTTTGATGCATTTGTCCTCCATTACTTAAGCATGCCATACCATATGCTTCATCCATGTGCTGATCTATTCTTTATTAGATGCACTCATAAATGATATATTAAATCCTGGTTCATATTTCTCTTTAGTTCTGGCCGGCCCATTTAGCAAATGTAGTTATGACGTTTCATTCTACATTTCCAAATTGTTCTCCTTGAAACTCGAGAGATATTTTATTGCTGCTAAGTATTATAAATATAGGATTTAAAAGGATTTGATGTCTTAAGGCATCCTAAGAGGAAAAACTGGGCCATATAGTTTTGATACAACTTTAATTGTTGCTGGCTGACCACCATGGGACTGTCTTTTAACTTGTAATTTTAGACTAGTGGCCATCTATCAAAAACACTGAATGGCCAAATGCCTGTGTTGACCAAAAAATGAATCTGCAAGACTCTAACCTTCTGCCCCTAGATTTATTTCTTTGGGCGTGCTGCATTACAAAATTTCACCGAGTCTATATGATGTTTTAAGCTATGATAGAATTTTTTAAACCACATATCATGCTGAAATTCGTAACTCAAGATTGATGTTAGTTTTAGATTGATGGAGATCATTTGTCCATGATTCTTTCTTTGCTCCCACTAGGCCTACACAATGGAATTGGAAGCAGAAGTTGCAAAGCTAAAAGAGGAGAACCAAGAACTCCGGCAAAAACAGGTAAGTGTCTCTAGCTCAAAATAGTGAGTTTGTTAATCAAATGATGGGCATCACCAATTCTCAATCATTACTTTGTGTGGTTGCTGCAGGCAGAAATCATGGAAATGCAGAAGAACCGGGTAAGCTTTGCTTATTGATATTTTCATGTACTAGTATGGCTGTCCATATGCATATTACCATTACTATCTAGGAAAAAACCTTTATTCTTAACTTTTATCACCTATTTTCTATTTCTACGAGTCATTCTTGCTTTAAGGGTAGATCTATACGCAACTAAAAGAAAGTCAAAGTCCTGACAGTTTCCTTTTCCCTTTTATTTCGGAAGTCTTTTTCATCAGCTGTATATTATAATGCCTCAATGGGGATGGAACTTTATGTAGAACATAATATTTTTTATATAGTCATACTTGCTTATTTTGCACCTCGCGTTAAGCTCTTAACATTTTCATCTAGGTCCTTAACTGGTGAGGACTGCTGGTTAATTCATTGTGAAAACATTCTCTCTACCTCTCCTCATCAAACCATTTTTCTATCTTTGACTCCTCATGATAATTGATGAACATTCTTTTTGATACTGCAATCTTCTCCTTGTGAGAAACGTCTGGTTTATATTGTTCTTGATGGCCTTTCGTTATAGGCATTGGAAGTAATGGATAAGCAACAAGGAATAAAGAAGCGATGCTTAAGACGAACGCAGACTGGCCCATGGTGATTTTGGAGGATGTTATCTGATATCAGTCTTAAAAAATAACGTCATAGATGGAGGTGTACATATAATTGTTCTGCTGTAGGTGCCGTGTAGCATATGTCTCAAGGCGTCTTGCTTGCAGAGTATCGTATAACGTATTTGCTTCGAAGTGGATCATCAAGAGTTCAGTAGCTTTTGAGTGGAAGCAAAACACATAGTTTGATTCGTTTTCTGGAAATACTACTTCACACAGCTCCTCCACCCTCTGCCATGGAGAGGGAAATAAGTTTTTTGTGGCATTTCCTGATATGGCCCGACTGCTGCTGTGGTTGTGGGTAAATGTCAATCCTGAATGCAGGATTCATCAGCGTTCAATTCATTGCATGTCAACTGCTGCAACTGCCGTTCGATTTTCCTTTGTAATCTCTGCATCATGATGTTTTTGTTTTTGACTTCTGCCTCAGTTGTGAGTTTTAGATTAGCCAAACTCTAACATACATCCTTGATGTTATAAAACCTTGATTCTCTCACTTGGATGCTCCCACTTTTTGACTCTTTCTTCTGCTTCTTTTGTTTCGCACAAGCTAAGAATTGTAAACCTCTGGGAGGATTTTTCTTTCCTTCCAAAGAGTAAATGTATAATATTATTAGCTCAATCCATTGATTTGGTCAGTACACAGGATCTCTCCGTGGGACCGTAGGTTTTAGTACTTATTCACAACCATTCTAGCTAGTGAATGAGTAGTTACATTCACATATGCCTTTTTTTTTTTTTTTTTTTTCCTTTTAGACAAAAAGTTAACAATGTCAATCAAGATTTTAGTTTGTTCATAAATTACATCACCTCTGCAAAATATGAATGTGGGATCCTAACAATATTGTTTCTAAAGGCTTCGATCTTAAAGGATCTTAATTGAAATGTCATGTAAGAACTTGGAGTCCCATAAGAGTCCTTTTAATTAGATTATTTTTACTTGTTAATTTAGATTAATTAGTTAATTATCTTATTTACTAGGAAGGTCGCAAGTAGCTACTTTAGAATTGTAGTAGGAAGCTTTTAAAATCATTTTGAACATATGAATTTTTCGTTCTTTTTGAAGTATCCTCTCAACTTTAGGGACGAAGTTTCTTTGTTTGAGCATATGTTTGGACTAATATCTCAACTTGTTGCATTAATTGACATCAAGTCCCTATATCTTAAAAAAGAGCAAAACCATGGATGTATCAAAGACGCACACGCATCAAGAGTGGATAACCCACCAAGGAGTCGCCTCTTCAAAGTGTTTTCGAGCCTAACATACTTCAATGCTCAAGCAAAATAGCTTATATTATAGAGATAGTGTGGATCCAGCTATGACATTAATGAAGATATTGTACTTAGTTTGAAGATTACGTCAAAGGGGTACAATCGTATGAAAAAGCATCTCACTCGGTTTATACTCACTCTCTTACTTATTACATTATATATATTACCCTTCCAATCTATCTATTACGTATACATCACTTTTCCACTGTATGCAAATTTGCAGACACAAAATTTATAAACAAGTCATAATGAAGCCTGATTATTCCACTCACTACAAATTATTTTATTCGAAATTAATTAAGATATCGAATGAATTTTAGAAGAAAATCAAATCAAAATCTAGAATTTGTTGGGGTAGTTCATCGATAATCATCCAAACCGACAGATTGGTGAAGGGAACTGCGTGAGAAGGAAACCCAAAACCAACCTTTTTAATTTCTTCTGTTTTTGTGGTCCTTTCCCTTGCAAATTCCTAACCCACCTCCTTTGTTCACCGACAATACACTTGTGGTTGAAATTTTTTTAAAAGAAAAAACATTTGAAGTTGTGGTATAAAAAAATTCGTAATTGACCGAGAAGGTGAATTAAGAGAGACACTATTTTAAATTCTATATTGAAAACATGGAAAAATCTTCTCACGATTGTTATACAGCAATGATCAGGTGCAACTTCTAATTTCATACTCTCCATTTTTATAAACAGAAACGAAGAATTAAAAGAAAAAAACATATTTTTAGAGAAATGCAAAACTGCCACATTGTAATTTTTTTATAGGACATAGTTATTTGTCTCTGTAATTGTGGATTGATTTTGGAGGGCATTAAAATAGGTATTTAAGAGGTAAGTGTTTGAAGAGGGAAGGCTAATACATATAAATATAGCAATTAGCAAAGAAGGTAGGAAAGCGATGCTTCAAGAAAAGGTAGTGGGAAAAATGGGGTTGTGTTACAAAAGTTTTTAGCTTAGTTATGAATATGGCTATTTCAAGATTACAATGGGGTTTTTAAATGCATGTGATCCCTTTTTTAAGGGTTTCATTATATATTAAAATGGTTGGAAAAAGTTATCACCTTTTCTTTTTTGTCCACCTTATCAGATGCTTTCTCGTAGATCTCACACTAATAATATTTTTAAATTATTTTTTAATTTAGTGTCAATAAAATTAATCAATCCATGGACAAAATCAATATGTTCTTACTAACATTCTCTATATTTGTATAATGAATAAGTAGAGGTGTTACAAGCTCGTGTAAGTATGTGAGAATGTCAATAGTTAAATTTTATAAACATTTATCTAAGTATACATTCTCCTACTTAATACTATATTTTAAGAAATTGCATTAGATATCACTTTTACCAATAATAATTAAATATATAGTAACATTTTTTAAAAATTATAAATATAGTAAAACACTTTATAGTCATACAACAAACAAATGTACGTGTAAAGATTTAAAATTTTAACATAAACAAAAGAGATACATATTAATTACCGTTATGTTATACATAATTAAAATTTGTACATTTATTAAAGAAATTCATTTTTATAACTTTTTTTTCTATTTTGTATATTTATCGAAAAATTTCAGCTTTTAATTCTACACTTAAAATACAAATTTTTTAACTCCAAACTTTGTTAAATCAAAAGGTTGTATTGTTTTGTTTGTTTGTTTGTTTTTTTTTTTTTTAAGGTGGTATATATGGAAAATTTAGGTGGAAGCTTGAGTTGATGTTCATAAATGGTAGGTCAGAGTCAGACATTGAAAATAGATACTCGAATTATTATTTATTTAGAAAATGGAAAATGATATGGGCCTTCACAGTTCCAAGGTCAATCTGTAGGCATGCATTTGCTTGATTCTGTGGTCACATTTACTAATAATTTTATGGTATTGCAGATTTACATTTCTTTAATCTGCCCCATCACATGCACCACCCACGAGCCTTCTCCTTTTCAATTAACACTTTTTTTTTCTTTTCTTTTTTTAATTTATTCATTATAAACAATGTTTATACCCCCCCTCTATATTTATTATCATTTATGTATTCTAATCCTTTCTCAAAAGACTTCACAAATAATCCAAAACTCAAAACACATAAATGATTATTATAACACCAAAATGAATATAACACAACTAACCTAAGTATATATATTATCCTAAGATTTGAGATTTAAAATCTACTTTTAAATGTTGTGGTGTGGCATTTAACTTCAAGAACCAATTTTGAATGCGATTACATTTATTTATTTTTTTTTGAAAATATATATATATATTTATTTATTTATTTATTAATTATAAGTTTCAAAATACTAAACTTTTAGTTTTAAGTTTTGAGTTTGGTTTTAAAATTTACACTTTCAACTTTGTTTTTTCACTAAATATTAGTCTTTCATCTTTAGGTAATATCTATTAGCTTAACTAAAAAAATTATAATTAATTAAATTCTACTATATTTTAGAGTAATTGTTTTAGATGACAAAACTACTAGAAATAATTTTAAATATAACAAAATGTCCCTATCTATCATGATAGACATTGATAGTGTATTGCTGACAAATGTCTATTAGTAACAGACACAAATAAATGTCTATTAGTGTTTTTCATTAACAGACATAAATATTTTACTATATTTAAAAAAAATTCTATTTTTATCACTATTAAAATTAAACTTAAAATTTCACATCATAATTATTACAAATTAATTAATAGACACTAAAACCAAAGACTGAAAGTGAACATTTAATGAAAAATCGAAGTTAGAAATTAGGGACCAAATTGAAACAAAATTCAAAATTTTAAAAGATAAAATTGTAATATTCTATAATTTAGAGACGATTAAACTCAAATCTTGAAGATAAAATACATTCTAAAACTTAGATACCAAATCAAAATCAAACTCCAAATTTTAGTAATTTTGAAACACTAAGGAATAGAAACTAGACTGATCTATTTTTCGCTTATAAACATTTAAAAACTTTGCGGTAAACTTTTTTTTTTTTAAAGAAAAAGAAAAAGAAAAAGGAAAAGACAAATAAAAAGAAAAAGGGAATCAAGTTAGCTAAACTACTAAGAAGTAGACAAGTGGGACAGAAATGGTGGCAGTGGCAGTGATGGATATGTGGGTGTTGCAGTTTTGCTCGCCGTTCAAACGGGAAGGCCGACGAGCTTCAACACTTAAAAAATTAAACCTATAAATCTCTCTAATCCCATTACAGTTTTACAATTTCTTTGCATTTCTACCCAATTAATCCTAACTTTTTCATTTAAAACAACAATCCACTCTGTATTTTTACTGGCGTTAAGAAATATGGCTATAATCGATGGAAACAGAGTTGTTGCTCTGTCTTTTTTACGGTGAAGTTCTTAAATAAATAAGGTTCCAAGGATGGAATCTCATTATCCCAAGAAGTAGAACACTTTGTTAATTTAATCCTCTTGCGTAGAACTAGAACTTTGGACGGATTGTCCTGGCAAAGCATAAGGTTCTCAACAATTCCCTCCACTACCCGCCATTTCGACCTATGTCCTTCTCTCTTTCTCTAGGGATTGTGGTACTGTAATGTATGCAGGGAAGTAGAGTGAGGAAGGCGCCGGACATGGGGTTTCAGGACCAAACGCCGTCGTCCAGAGCAGCCTTTAGAGCTCGCGATTCCAGCCCCGATTCTGTCATTTATGCTCTCGAATCGAGTTTCAGTCTCTTCTCTTCTGCTTCCGCCAGTGTGGAGCGCTGCTCTTTTGCATCGGAGGCCCATGACCGCGATTCCCTCATCTCTGAAATCTCACTTGTAAATCTCATTTCCCTCTTATTTTCTTCTTGCATTGACTCAAATGGGGTTGGTTATTTTCTGGTCTGTTTTTGTGGGGTTTCCGTTTTTCTGACTGATATCGAAGATTAGAGACGAATTGATAAAATGGGGTTGTTTATTTCGATGGGGGGTCTTTGTTTTCTCTGAGTAATACTAGAGATTAGAGACGAATTGAAAATATGGGGTTGTTTATTTCGTTGTTTGTTTTCGTGGGGTTTTCGATTTTCTGAGCATCACCAAATGTTGGCAACGAATTTGGGGAATCTCTTTGTCTAAACATTGTAATGAAATAGGGGGTTTGCAGGCGACTACAGGGTCGTGAAGATGATTGATCAACTATATGAGATGGAAAAACAGAGCTGGGATTGAAAATTTTTGTTTTGTGATTTTGATTGCAGCATTTGGCAGGGCATGATGAAGGAAACCACGAGAGTTGCGGTGGTCCAGATCCAAATCCAAACAAACCTGCGCTAAGCAACAAGCACAGTCGTCTCTATACAAAGGGAGAAAAAGCGAAAGGTACAGCTAGATTTTTTGCTCCGTGGCAAAAGAATAAAAAGAAAGGGGAAAAAAAGTAGAATCTCAGAAAGAAACACCCACAGAAACTTTTGCATACTTCAAATTCGATTCTAATTGGCTTTTCTCACAATTAATTCTCAGCAATTCAAAAAGATGACAGCAATGTCGATTTAGAAGATGAGAATAGAACCGTCGATTCAGCGAGGAATTCCTTTTCTCTTGCCCTGAAAGGTACTGCAGATCCAACTCCATTTCTTTTTCTCAGTCGTTATCTGCAATATCTACTTGAATTGGGGTTGATTTTACAGAGTGTCAAGATCATAGATCCAGATCTGAAGCTCAATCCAGGAAGCTGGACAGAAGGAGACCTGCTTCATTGGATCTAAATAACGCTACTACAGCTTCCTCACCTCGTTTGGCAACTGTCAAGAAGAACCCTGTAGTATCAACGCGCAAGACTGGAACATTTCCGAGCCCTGGGACGCCGAATTATCGGCACAATAGCTTTGGTATGCAAAAGGGGTGGAGCTCAGAGCGAGTGCCATTGCACAACAATGGCGGTCGGAAACATACTAATAACCCTGCATTGCTGACTCTCAACAGCGGCAGAACATTGCCATCGAAGTGGGAAGATGCTGAAAGGTGGATCTTTAGCCCCATATCCGGTGATGGGGTTGTGAGGAACTCAGTTCCACTTCCTCAACGGCGACCGAAGTCAAAGAGTGGGCCACTTGGCCCTCCTGGTATTGCATACTATTCACTATATTCTCCCGCAGCTCCAGCCTATGAAGGAGGGACTTTTGGGAATTTCATTACAGGGTCACCATTTTCAGCTGGAGTGATATCAACTAATGGCTTGGGGATTCATTCCGGTGGGCATGAAGGGGCCTTTCATGGACAAACAGAGCCCTCCATGGCACGTTCACTTAGCGTTCATGGGTGCTCCGAAATGTTGGGTCAATTGTCATCAACAGGCTTGCAAGAAGGTAAAAGCCTCTATGACTTGTTCTTTGTGCAATTGTATAATGGATCCTGATTCTTGAGTAGGGTTATAGAGTAACTGTCGCAGATTTAGTATCAACCACATAAGACTGCTTTGGACCTTATTGATGTATAGGAAGATAGGAAAAGACGATATCTTGCTTGAGAAAATGTTCTGTACTTGAGCAGGTTACCAATTATACCAATTGCAACACTTTAGAGTTTATGTGTTGAAATGTTCTGCAGAATCAGGGGAAAATCTAACTACGGTCAAGGATTCAGGGACGGATGTTTCTCGTGTTGTTTCAAGAAGGGACATGGCTACACAAATGAGCCCGGAGAGTAGTGTGCATTCATCTCCCAAGACAAGGCCGTCAATCTCTGCCTCCAGTTCATCTGCTATGCATATGTTTGAGCTGGGAGCTGTCACTTCTAAGTTGGAGATCAGGGATGTACAAGTTGATAATCAGGTTACTATGACAAGATGGTCCAAGAAACATAAAGCTTCATTTCCTTGGAAAGAGTCTCTTGATGACAAGAGGAAGAAAGATGCTGATGCGGTTTCTCGATGTTCGGATTTAGACATTCCTAACATAGGAAAAAGTATTTCAAAGTATGTCTACCTGCTCATGTTACATGCATCTGACTTGTAATAAATCCTACAATTCATTTCTGGTCTTAGGAAAGATAAGCATATAGAATGAAAATTTATGCCAAAAGTTAGTTTGCTGACTTGGTGTTCTTTACCAATTCTGACTCCTCTTTGCAGGGTTAAGCGTGAGGAAGCCAAAATAACTGCATGGGAAAATCTACAGAAAGCAAAAGCTGATGCAGCTATACGAAAACTAGAGGTTCTGGCCTGGTTATATAGTTCTTGATACGTCATTTTGTACTTTTCTTTTTCCTACAACTAAACATCTAGTTCACGATAAATCTTCTCACTGATGAATAATGTTATACTTTTCATACTTACGACCAATGTAATTAGAATTTCTTATGGTCTTTAACATTTGGGAAATGCTGGATAATACAATAAGTACTTTTTTCTCTTGCTCCTACTCATTGAGAATCATGCATCAGATGAAACTGGAAAAGAAGAGAGCGACATCGATGGATAAGATCATGAATAAACTAAAATCTGCTCAGAAGAGAGCCCAAGAAATGAGGAGCTCAGTGATGGCAAACCAGTCCCCCCAAGATAACAGGACATCATCTATCAAGTCTCTATCTTTTTATCGAACTCGTCATATGGGTTCCCTAAGTGGCTGCTTCACTTGCCATGCTTTTTAGTACTCTGTCTGTTACCAATTCCCTGTTATGGCCATTCAACCAGGTGATTAGACGTTCTCTGTCGAATTTTCATAGTTGTTGAAAATTGGAATAGATTTCAAATATCCTCAAGCATCATATTCTTAGTTGCATTTGTATTACCCTTGGGAAGATCTGCATTCTTGGAATCGCAATCTTTTGTACTGATAGGATTAAGATTTTGTCACAGGAATACTTAGCTGAGCTCCCTATGTCTGCAGTTTGTTCTAGAACAGAAGTTTTTTTTTCATCAAAATTTCCCATTAATGTTGATCAAGGCAGTCATGGATCTTGTTTTGACAGATAGAGTTGATATTTACTGATAAAAGACGTATGAGAACATGGAACAACATTGTATAGATCAAGAGATGCTGCTGCTTCCACTTCAATGTGGTGTTGATGCAGTTTTCTTGTGGCGTGGTTAGTTATTCTACTAGAGACTCCAAATGAGCTTGTAAAACATTCATAGCCAACTTCATGGGAGCTGAAATATCAGAAACTTTCTGTAGCCAACTTCCATGTAGACGAAAGTTCGAAACTTTGAGATTTCGTGCAACGTTTGTAACTAATGTAACCCTTTTCTCTAGTCTGTTTCATTCGTAACAGGTTTTGTTTTCTACTAAAAATTATATTGTCCAAGGATTAATAGTGTTATATGCACAAAAAATTTATCGAATACCTGCTGTCTGTGTACATCTCACTTGTTGAAAGGACATAATGATAGCGAACAATTAAGTATTAGTTTGATTCTCTGTTTCATTGTGATATAAGCAATATTCAAACCAATCCAGATAGGGACATTTTATCCTAGTGTCTAGTTTGCTAAACACACCCAAAGAAACTTGCCAACCATTTGAAATTTGGTGGTTCTCCAATGTGTTAGGGTATGTTTGATATGACTTTTAAAGTATAAAAAAAAGTGTTTTATACTTATTATATCGTCACAGCACTTAATTCATAATGTTCATTAGATGCATATCTTTTGCCTAATGGCTAAGTTGACCTAGCACCACATCAAGATATGCTCTTTCTAGTTTCTTCTAAATAGTTGTGTTCATCCTTATCTCGAAATACTCTTATTCTTTTGAGTTAGAGACTTGGTTTTGAAATAACTGTTGCAACTTTACTTTTAGAGAAATGGTTATGATTTGAAATTTTTAAAAAACATGCCCAATAAATTTCCATTTTAAACTTGAAATAGCTTATTATGCTATTTGATAAATTAATATTAAATTCTTGTGATATAGCTATAATAATAGAAAGTACACACGTTATTTTAATTATTTATATATTGACATTTAATACTAATTTGTTACAAGATAATTATTTAGAAATGAAATGATTTAAATTGCAAGTATTTAATTAAAATGGTTTGATATAAGTTAAGAAAAGATTATTTTTTTCTTTTTTTGTAAAAAAGAATTTCAAGGAAGTTGTGTGATTTTGCATGTAAAATAAACTGAGAAGTGCTTTTAAGTAAATTAGTAAATAAGTTTACCAAACAAACTAAACACGTAAAATTCTCCTATAATTGTTGTTTCTTTCTCCATGCAAAAGAAAATTTCAAATAAATAAGAGTCTTAGAGGTTGTCTTTGGAGGTGAGCATACTAGCTTCCCTAATTGATATAACCTACTAATTTTGTATCTTATATTTATTTTAATAATTACGGTAAAGATTCAACCATCCATTTTAATATGGTAATTTGTGTTTTAATTATGAATATATATTTTGGCACTGTATGTGAGTTTTTTCAAAAATAGTAAATATGGCTTTTGGATGGTACAAAAGCCTTATCATTTAGTACTCCCTCTAATTTATATTTTTAAATATGAAACATTAAAACTAAGTACTTGGATAAAAAATAAAAATAAAAATAAAAAAGAATTATGAAGAAACTATAAATATGGATATTTTGAAAAGTCTTTTTTACTCTCTCAATATTCACTAAATTTTCTTCAGTCTTGAGTTTGTCTAGTTCTTTAGTTCTTCTTTACTTTCAGTTAGGATACAGCTCATATTCATAGACCCCAACCTCTTGGAACTCAAACAAGAGGATATTCTTGTAACTGAAACAAGAAGATTTTTCAAAGCTCTTCTAAATCCAAACTATTATAGATATTTTTATAAAAGTTAACATTATCTGAAACAATTTTCTAATTTCTTTTTTATATATATTTTTTATATCTATGAGGAAAATATCCGTTAGATACATTCATAAATTGAAGGGTTTAGTACCGATATTAAATATCAACTAATATTTTTGATATCTTTTAAAAATACTCATAAAACATTAAAAAAATATCATCTATTTAATTCAATATGAATAGAAATACTAATAACAATGTTCATCACTTAAGTCTGTCTGGATTGACTTGAAAAAAAAAATATTTTAAAAAAACTCATTTTTATTTAAACATTGTTGATAAAAATGGATTAAAATACACGCTATTTTGAGTAGTTGTTAAATAGTCCAATTTCTTTTAAAATGACTTATTTTTTACATTAAACTCTTGAAAATGTATTCTAAAGACATTCCAACTAGTATCGATATTTTATCGATATATTCGTAAAATTAAAATTTTGATATGGGCATGAATATTTTAAGGTTGATGTAATATTTATACTTAAAGGTCATTTATGTAGGTAGATATTTCAAGAAATTTTCAGAATAGTTGGTGCATGTTAGCCTTCAACTTTCAAACTCTTACCAATTTCCAATTCACGGGAAAATTTATTGTACAACTGATAATACATGCCACCCTTATTCAACATTTGACGTAATGATATATTATTTTATTCGATAAATTTTGTATTATTCAGAAAATCTTCATTTATGACAAACCAAAAAAAAAAAAAAAAAAATTAAGGTCAGCATGTAATTTTTTTTTGGAAAAATAGACTGAAATAGCCCTTTTAAGTTTATTTTATAATTAACACTTTTTAAAAGAAAAAAAAATCATTAAAATAGTTTTTTTTTTTCAATCTCGATTGAGATTAACCATTGAAGTTTAGATAAAAAAAATTAACCTTTTCTAACTTGTAGATTGTTTTGGATATTTTGATACATTATGATAAGATAAATACTGAGATTCTCATATCTTAATTAATTTTCTGCATCTTTTCCAAATTTAAAAAATTACAAGTCAATCACTGGATATCTATTTGGAAGATCCAATTGTAAAATTGACAATTTAGGTAATGGTTGAAACATAAATTGGAATAATGATTTGAAAAATTATGTAAGAATTTGATATAATATTTGGTAAAGATAAACAAATTTGGAGAAAATTCTTAAAGATATAAGATTGTTGCTTTTAATCCTATTGAGATGGAATTTTTTTAATTAATATTATTATTATTAAATAAAACTATTTATAAAAATATAGTCCTTCCCAAACATATTACAAAATATTATTGTTTTGTGGATCATCATCTTTTTAAAAGACAAGAATATATTTTCAATGTAGATCCTCATCTTTTGTATTAATTTTTTTAAAAAAAGTTTATTCATAAAAAAGAGAAACTTAACTTTCTCTGTTAAGTTTGTTTGTGGATTGGATGCTAAAAAAAAAATATTAACCTTCTCAATCTTTTACAAATCCTAAGAGAAAGGTGTGGTTTAAATTTAAAGAATATTAAAAAAAAAAAAAAAAACCATTTTCAATCCATCTTTATTTTTTGTAAATTCATTTGTTTTCTTTTTATTTGGTTCCACTCTAAAAGTATGAAGTTTGTTGAGACAAAGTTGTATTAATCAAAATAAATAACGTTCAATGGATATAAAAATTTAATCATAAAAATAATTAAAAAAATTATTAATAGTTGTCAAATTTATTAAGACAAAATTGTATCAATGAAGATAATTAATATCTAATAATATTTAAATTTAAGGGATGTTTTTTACCATAGAAAAACTGTTGAAATTAAATAATTACAAATATAGCAAAATTTTACTTTTTATTTATTATAAATAATTGTGATAGGCGGATAGACATCTATCACTTTACCAGATAGACACGCATATATGTCTATCCAAGTCTATCATTTTATTATATTCGTAAATAATTTGATATTTTTTTTATTTATAATAATTTTTCAAAGTATAAAAATAATTAAAAAGTTATAATGGTCAGTAAAAAAGAAAGGAAGAAATTTTTTTTTCAAGAAACTAGGAGACCAGAGGATTGATTAAAAAAAAATAGAGACTGATAAAAATTAGTTTTTAATTAATATTGTTTAAATTTAAATCACACAATTCTCCTCACATTTCTAAAAGATTGAGAAAGTTAAAATTTTATTTTTTAAACATTTAAGAGACTAGAGGACCAATTAAAAAAAAAAATTTATAGAAAATATAGATCAATTAAAAATGGTTATTTTATTAACATTGTTTAAATTTATAAAATTTATAAAAGATGGAGATGGTTAAATTTTTTTAAGCATTTAACTGACGAAGAAACTTGATTGAGAAGTTTAAGATTTTCTTTTTTAACATTTAATTTAATTGATAAACAATTTTAAAAAAAAAAATCTCAATAAAGATGAGGAGTTGCATCAAAAAATATATCCTCTTCTCTTGGAAAAAATGATGATCTGCAACAGTATTTTAATAAAATTTCCATCCTCTTGAAGAAGAAGAAGAAGAAGAAAATTTCCCTAAATTCACAGAGGATGGTGTTTAAATGCGATTGTATGAAATGACAGTGCCACGTGGGCTGGTAGGTGACGTGTGAGAAAGGGTTTCGATGATTAGACGTCGGAGATTGGAATAGCCGTACACGTGTTTGGGACGGAAGCCTTCAGGTTAGACGACGTCATCATTGTGAACAC
Source organism: Citrullus mucosospermus (assembly GCA_030954485.1). Lineage (NCBI taxonomy): Eukaryota > Viridiplantae > Streptophyta > Magnoliopsida > Cucurbitales > Cucurbitaceae > Citrullus > Citrullus mucosospermus. Next base: position 26,766,211 of record CM062062.1, read on the forward strand.
AATAGGAAAAGTACCACCCACCGCTCCTTGTCAGACTTTCATGTGCACATCACGTGCTTATTTCCTCTATTTTTAAATATTTGTATATACAATTGTCCAGGTGTCCGATAATTGCACAATTGTAGAAAACTAATTTATTAAATTCAAATGCCCAATAAACTGAATACTCATATATATATATATATATATATATATATATATTAACAATAAAATACCAAAAGGTTTTTTTTTTTTTTTTTTTCTTCTTATAACGATAATATTGGGTTGGAAATTGAAACTTTAAAGTCTTATGCCGGTTAAATTATGTTTATTTTAAATATCAAGAGCCTTTCGTTAAGATTGTAGTAATTTATCTTGGCTATTCATCTAATAAATCTAAATCAAACTCATTTTGGCTACCAACATGAAATAAAATAGTACACTATACTAATGTCGGTTAAAAATAAAATGTGCAAATGTAAGATATCGTACAAAAAAAAAGCTTGAATAGAAAACCAAAATAAAATTGTAAGATAGAAAAAGATGTTATCAATTCATATACTCTAGATTTTTATATCAATTACAATTATAATTTTCAATTCTAACCGAAAATTATAGTAAAATTAAGTCTAAAATTATATCAATTAGAATTATGATTTTGTTTTCTAAATTGATAGTTTTCACACATGTATACTAAAAGAAATAATCAGCATAATTTTATAGAGAAATGTAGAAATCAAATAATAATTTTTTAAATTTATATTTAGTTATAAAAATTTTGAAGTTTTTATATCCTTACATACTACGAAGAAAATGAATTCTCTTTTTTTTTTTTTTGTCCCCCTTAAATAAATGATGTAAAACTTATTGTAAATTAAATAGATATCCAACGTACTCATTTTCTTTCACGTCATTCACTTCCTTAGAATAAACCATGGGACTCCCTAATTTCTTCTAATTTTAGTTTTATTTAGGCTTCTTGTCTACTCTTTTGCAACATTATATAAACGAGTTATGTGGAGAACTTCTTGAAACACACTTCAATTGTGAAAACAATTTGCTCTCAATTTTCTCATCTTCTCCGCTTTGCTCTCTAATTCTAAGTCTGACATTTTTTCTCCTGTTTTGTTATTGTTTTATATCATGTTTGAAATAACTAAAAAATAACCATTAACATACTTGTGATATAGCCAAAACAAACATAACTCAATTAACATAATATATTTATTACCAATCAAGAAATCAAATTCCCTACTTATATAGTATTAAAAAAAAAACAGAAAAAGAACAAGAAAACATAATACTCAATCAATATAATGTATATGTTAGCAATCAAGAAATCGAATTCCCTACTTATATAGTATTAAAAAAAACAGAAAAAGAACAAGAAAACATGACGGTGATATATAAGATTCGTGAAATGTTTCACCCGTTTTTTTTTAAGGAAGATTATTATAAATAGAAAAAAATATATAAAATTAGTATAGCAAAATTTTAATTTTTATCTGTAATATACTGTGATAGACTCAGATAGATATCTATCCGTATCTATTTGATAAAGTGATAGATATCTATCGTAGTCTATCATAAATGAAAAGTAAAATTTTGCTATATTTATAATGATTTTTAAATGCTTTTCTATTTTTAAAATATTACTTATTTTAAAATCAAGTGAAAATAAGCAAATATTATTAGCTTGAACAAGTGTACTTTTTCCATTCTATCCAACACTTTTTTTTTTCTTTTTGGAAATATCTTTTTCTTTTTCCCCAAATAGGAAACCTAGCCAATATTGTTTTGAAGGTGGAAAAGCAGGAAAAAAGAAAAGAAAAAAAAAAAAAAAAAACAAAAACAAAAGAATAAGGAAACTAAAACAAAAAATCTCATGAGACATAAAAAGTTTGCCAGCAGTACTAGATGTCCTTTTCATAAAACCTCATTGATCTTACATAAATTTACCAAATTTAGGAACTCTACCCATCAATCAATCATCAATCAATCCCACCAACAAAAAGAAAAAGAAAAATTAAAAATTAAAATGAAGCATCCTCCAGGTAGTGATGTTTTTTATTATAATTAGTAGTCCCAGCAGAGAAGATGGCGGTGGGAAAGGGGTAGGCGGCGGCGGAGGGGGGGTGGTTGGTGGCGGCGGCGGCGGCAATTTGGAGTGAATGAAGTTGGTTTTTCAAGAACTTGAGGTAATGAATGGCCTCGTCTAACATGGAGGCCGTGTCCATTTTGGTGCCGCCGGGGACAATTCTTTGAAGAATTCTAATTCTTTCGCTTATTCTCTCTCTTCTAAGCCTGGCCGCTACACTCTGAGGATCTTTTGAAATTTTAACATTCCGACGCTTTGGTGGTTTCACCGCTTCTGGGTCTATCTCTATTGGCTGCATCGCTGCTATTCTGTATATCATCTCCCTCATCGCTCCCATTGACTCTGATTCCTTCCCCTCTCCCTTCTATAATCAACCACCCCCAATTAGTCACTGTTTCGTATTTTGTTTTTAATTTTTCAAATTAAAGCTGAAACTAAGTTGAAACCTATAAAGAAAAAAAAAAAGTAGTGTAAGCTGCTTTAAAATCTTCTTTCTTTTTTGAAATTTATTTAAGGATTCATAAACTATTATAAATAAAAATAAAAATAAAAAATTTGGGAGTAAATAAGTTTTATTTTCAAGAATTAAAAATTAAAAACGAAAGGTCATATTCTATGTTTGTGTTGTTTACGTTTTAGAAGTGTTTTTAAAATAAAAGTTAAAATCTAAAAAAATAAAAATAAATAAATAAATAAAAGAAAGTAAGATACGTACCATGCCAGAAATTGGGGTGGCGGGAAGATGGTATCTGGAGCGGGCAGCGGCGGAATAGGGTGGAAAAGGCGGTGGTGCAGTGGCGTTACTGATTGAAAGGGCGGTGGATGGTGGGAGATTATTAAAAGAAGGAAAAATGGGAGGTGAAGTGGAAGTAGTTACAGTTACACCAATATTGGGACTACCAAAAGCAAAATCCGAAGAAGAAGCTGCCACTTCATTATATTCTAAATTCTCTCCAAATTTTCCCATCTGCTCAATCACACTCACAATATCCATCTCCTCTCTTCCCCACTTACTTGCATGCTCCGCGTCCGCCATATCCATCCTCAAAATCCCTCTCTCAATTAATTTTATTACAATTTCAACTAAATAATAATAATAATAATAATAATAATAATAATAATAATAATAATAATAACAACAACAGTCAAACTCGAAAATTTTCAGAAGAAGAAGGTGAAAGAAGGTGGCATCGCCCGGGGGAACAACACGCCAATATCACTTTTCTAATGAAACCTTAGCTTATTTATATTATTTATACACAGCCTCTAAATCATATATTATATAATATTTGCAATAATGTGACATTGAGACATGTGTCATATATCCAACGAGTTTCTTTTTTTTTTTTTTTTTTTTAAATTTTATTAATTCACCAATAATTTGGGATATTTAACAATAATATCCAGTTTTGTACTTGTTGTTTTTAAATTATTGGATGTATCAAGGAATCGAAGATAACAGAGATTGTTGACATTGCATTCAGCTGAAATGATTGAGAGAAAAATTTGCTGGAAATTGATTGGCATTTTTTTCCAACTATTTTAAATCTCTCTCTCAATAATCTTCCCAACCTCTTTCAAATTTCCAATGATTCACACTCAGATAACAACCAAACTACGTAAATAATAAATAAATAATGAGAATCTCAAGACTTTTTTTTTTCTTTTTGGCTAAAGATTTTATTTATTTGTTTTCCAACTTGATTTTTAAATGTATTAGACTCTAGTGCATGGAAGGATATTCATATTTATGTTTTAAAAAACATGTATTTAAGTGTTAATTTTTTTTTCTGCCAAGGTATTGAAAGAAATGATAATTTGTGTATAATTTTTCTAGGGGAAACCCAAACGGTTGTAGTATGTTTTAAGACTATCAATCCTGATCATTAGTTTTTATTAATTTTATTTAACCTTACATTTTTCAATTTCATAAATGAGTTCTAAATTCTCTTAAAGTTGTGGTAACTGGTATACAAGGATGTTTTGAAGGTGCTATTCCCTCTCATAAATGCAATTTTTTTTTTTTTTTTTTAAAGAGCCCATAAATGCACTTAACCGGCATACTTAGTCATCAATTATTTTTTACCTCATTAAATTCTTGATAAAACAAAAAAAAGCTATTTGATTCACAAACATCAATAATGTAGGAAATAATATAATATATTATTATTCATTAATAAAAATATCACTCTTCTTCAAATCTTAAATTATTCTATGAACTTTGGTATTTGCACTTCTTTACTTGGATCAAAAGTTTAAATTTTCATATTTCACATTTGAGGTAAAGCTTAGTGTATTCTCAATAATGCACTTACCTAATTTTTATTTTATTTTATTTTATTTTTAAAAGTGTACACTTTTGTGAAGAGCATAAAAATTTGAATCCTTCTCCATCCTTACTTGTAGTTGAGCATACAAAGAAATTTAAGCCCATAAGAAATTAAATAAAAAAATTTTAAATGTACTTTTAAACTTCTAAACTTTTATCCTTCATTAAATTAAACTTCAAAGTATTTAAATTATAGCTAATTAGAGCTTGATGTACGAATGTTTTAGGTACCGAATTTCCCTAGCACACGGTTCAACTTAGTGGATATTCTGGGTTAGGAAATTAATTTGTATAATTTGAGGTTAAGAAAGCAAAGTCTATGATCTGTATGTGAATTTAATTACGTTATTTATTCTAAAATAATACTAGCTATATGCTACTTATATGAGGTATACAGATATGAAAATATACATTGCCAAAGTATACCCACGATCTATTGAAAACAATATCGAACAAAATAAATAATTAGGTTTGACTTTCATTGACCACCAAATTAAATTGTGGATAATTAATTTTAGGCGATATCCTATTCTCTTCTAACAAATGGATTAAATGTGAATCCTAAAAATAAATATAACCTAATATCTCAGCTGAACTGGACTCCAAATAATTTGAATAAAGAATACAAAACATGAAACAATGAAGTATATTTTTTCTTAGTATAAGTATTTAATCTCATGGAATTGAATTTGAGCAGAAAATTAATAGAAGGCATGGCGCATAATATATGAAGGAAATATGAAGACAAGTGGGATTAATATATGTTGGAAGAAATATTTAGAAGGGTAAAAGGCAACACCCACATGAAAAGCGTCAGAAATTTCTGCAACACTGTGTATTATTTATTTGGCAGAGAGAGGTTTAGCATTATCATCATCATTTCATTTTATGTTCGTGCCTCTTTCTTCAATCCCTTCCTGCTTTCCTTAGAACGCCATTCGAGGGGATTAGATTCAGAGACATACTACTTGTGTGGCAAGCGATAAGTAGAGATAGTTTAAAAAATTTTGAGTACAATAAATTTTCTAACTTTAAGCTTCTTTTCTTCCTCTCTTTCATCACTTAATTAATTTTCCTTCGACAAGTTCTACCAAACAAACAAAAAGAAGTAAACAAGACACAATGACCCGCAGGTGCTTTACTAGCTAGTACTAAATATATTTAGACAAAATTATGATGTGTTTGTGTTAAGTTTAACGTTAAATCCTAAGACATAATCTCAAACTATTTAGCCAATTCCAACCTGGCTTATGAATTAAATATCAAAGATATATATGCTTGTTATAGTTAAAACTTTTGCTCTAAGTTGTCTTATTGACTTTATGTTTTAGTGTTAGCTATGAAAATGTATTATAAGTGATCCACTAATACCATTTTATATATTTATATTCTAAGATGATTAAATGAATTCAGAATTAAATAAAGTTTTGGCATATTTTTAGAACAAGATATAGAAGGCAGTGTGAAGTAGGTGTGTACTAGGATATCTTAACTAGATTTACACTTCCATAACACCTTTATCATGCCCCAAACCAAAAATATATGTATTGATCTCTAAAAGGAGTACAAGTGAGAGCTAGAGAAAAGCTCAAACTCACAAGTCAAGGAGAGACTAAAGAAAAGTCTTATACTTAAGCGAAGATAATAGATATGTTAGAAGACAAATAGGGTTTTGGCATTAACATAGAGAAGATGAATGAATAAAAGTTTGAAAACCAGAGACTACATTTCTAAACCTATTCGGTAATTGTTCATTAATAACATTGTATACTTCTAATATGGATAAAAAAAGATACTTCAAGACCTTCATTGATATAACAAGGAAATATAAAATAATAAATAAATAAATAAATAAATAAAAGAAAAAAATTAAAGAAAAGTCTTCTAATTTAAAGAGATGGAAGAAATATATATCTTAACTATAAAAGAATACTTTAGACTTCGTACACCAAGAAGCACCGGTGCTAATAATATTCTCCGATAAGATAGAAAGGATTTTGGTCTCCTTTCTTAAGATTTACTCCAACAACTCTAAGTTTAAATTAAAAAGTCTGAAATTCATGTCAATTGAACAATGTTCATATTTTTGCACTTATTGATTATTGATAACATGTCGTATAATGTTTTAGCTTAAATAAATAAAGAAAGGTTAAAGCATTTATACATTAGGTGGATTTTTGGTATAAATATTTGTAACCATCATGAAAACTATTGTTTAAAAACGTAACTTAAAAAGATGCTCCAAAACAGACATGGTTAAGGTTTGGGGGTTTAGTCCTCAAGATTGTTTATAGTTAGGTAGTAGGGAGCACAGTAGACTAAAAGACAATACATTTATTATTACAATCTAACATAGATATTCCCAAGTTGCCTAGCTTGTCTCATCCCTTTGGCTTTTGCCTAATTTAAAATTTACAGCCCACCCCAAATGTCCTCTAAAATAGTATATATTATAATATAATAATTAAGACGACATTTTAAACAACAGCAAGACGTGAATAAAGAAACATGTTCGTCCACCAATCAATCTATATACAATACATGACTAATTGAAATTGAACCTTTTTCCAGAAAAAAAAAAAAAAAAAAGTTCTGCAATTTAAGAGATCTTGCTGTTGGATTCCTTTTTCCATTTTTTTTTCTTCTAACACATAACATTATCACTTACAGAACCTTATCTTTTTCTTCCCCCACACCCCACTTGTATTGTTCTTTCTTTCTTTTTTTTTTTTTTTTCTTTTAAAGAAAAAAAATTGAGAGTGAGTATATGATTATATCAATATACAATGAACTCAGCAAGTTTTTCAGATTATAAAAATAAATGTCTTTCCTTTGCCACATCCAAGGCTGCAGGTACGGCTCAGATTAAACAATTGGTTTGTCCACTCTTTTACTAACAAAACGGCCCCTCTCTTCCCTTCCTTGCATCATCTTCTTCATCTCATTTTTATGCTTTTTTTTTTTTTTTTTTTTTTAATGCATGAAACAGACAGTCAAAGTAAAGAGAACCGCCATTACTGACCAGCTTTTGTGCTTTGGCATGGGGCGGAGGTGAGAGCTTGAAGATGATAGAGAATATAGATCGGCAGAGATCTTCTTCAACATTATTTCATATGTATATCTTTTTATACTTTCATTAAACATTATTGAGCTTAGAGACAACAGTTAATATGGTTAATTAACTATGTAAAGTTGGATGCTATTTGGGAAATTTTCTATATGTTCTTTTTTTCTTTTTTTGAAAATGGTACTTTGTATATATTGATGTAAGAAGAGAATTGTCGTACGAAAGAATATTTACATGATGCTAGTTTAGTGAAATTTACTTAATTAACTAGCAAGGTGAGTTTTTAATTTTTAATTTTTTTAATTGACAAATAAAGAATACTGGACACATGAAATAGCAGAGAACCGACACATAAATTTAAATGATTCATTAACAGTGTGTTAGTTACGTCCACAATATAGAGAGAGAACAATTTTATTAGAGAGAATGTTACATAATACATAATAATAACGTTTCTAGGATTAGAAGTTTTTTCTAAACGCTAAGGTTATAATCATAAATAATCATAAGTAAATATTAAAAAATACAAATTCCACTCCCATGAGGGCATGCCAGCCCTGGATCTCAGCTTTCTAATCAGGCATTGAGACCCTCGTACGTACTTGATTGTTCGAAGCACCAAATAACAAATTCAAGATATGCTAACAATTTTCTTTTTTTTTTTTTTGAAAAAGATATAAGGTTAATAAGTGCATCAAAATAATATATCGACTAAGTTGACACATTCTTAATACACCTCATCATCTCTCACGTCCTTTTATTGATATTCGATTATAACCGGGATCCAAAAAGATAATACAAGAGGGCCTAGAGAGAAGCCCAAAAGAAGGAATGAAGATTACACAAATGTAGGAAGATTGAGGATAATAGAGGAAAGATTGCAATCGTTAAAGAGCTTTGATCTAAGAGACTAAAAGACCAGCATCCAGTGAAAATGTAGTTGTCCTCCCAAAGCTTTGCGGTATTGTTGAAATTAAAGTATGTTTTTTTCTTTCGTTTTAAATTAGCAACGCTATGTATGACATCTCAAATATGATATATTTTTTTAGGAATGTTTTTTAAAAACAGTTAAAAAATAATTACAAATATAGAAAAAAATTTAATTACAATAGACATTTATCGATATAGATATCTATCTGAGTCTACCGCGGTCTATCTTAAATAGAAAGTAAAATTTTGCTATATTTATAAATAGTTTGATATTTTTTTCTATCTATAATAATTTTCTTTTTTTTTATTATTATTATTATTATTATTATTATTATTAATATTAAGCATAGTTTTTGGTAATTATTTTAGTTTTTTATTTTTTTATTTTAGATTTTTAAAATTAAGTCTATAAATATTCATTCCACCACTAGATTTCTTGATTTGTTATCTATTTTCTTCCTAATGTTTTAAAAAATCAAGCCCATATTTTGAAAGTTTAAAAAAAATATAGTTTTTAAAAATTTATTTTTGTTTTTTGAATTTGGCTAAGAATTAAACTCTTTTACCTAGAAAAGATAAAAATCATGGTAAGCAATAAGATATAATAAACTTACTTACCAAAAATTAAAAACAAAAAATAAAATGACTGTGGAACAGAGTCTCAAAAAATAATAATCTACTTGGAATATGGTGAATATTTTACGGGTTTTCTGTGGGGTTAGTTGTTATTATAGTTTTTTTTTTTCTTTTGAAAACAACCTTCTAATTTCAAGTCTATATTATTAATTGTCTTAAATATTTTTAGAATATTTCAAGATAATATTACATTTTTCAGTCAAAATAAATAAATAAATAATATTACCTATCAACAACGTATACATTTAATTTTAAAACAAATCTTAAGGGATTGTGATTATGATATGTAAACATTTTTCACGAAGTCGAAGTACTAATTCCCACTTTTTTTCTTTTTATGAAAAATATTTTATTTTGCCTCTTTGTAAAACTAAATATTAATTTCTCGATTTATTGATTCCTATTAGTATAATGTAATGTGATCTATACACATGGATGCATACATACACACATACATTTTTTTTACAAGACATATATACATAGATTATATATATGTATAATCGTCCATTTATTATTAGTTTTTTATTAAGAAAAAAAATAGTTGGGCTAGGAACAGCTACATGGAAAACGGGCTCTATCCGGTATTGGGCCTTGTGGGCTTGCCTTCAAAGTTGAGGGCCGATACGTTTCTATCCTTCTTACCGCCGAGAAGGTTTAATTGAACGGAACAAATAAAAGTAGAATACTTATATAAAGCAAAATATGTATACATAAATTATAATTATATGCCGGTGAGATTACTATGATTATTTCATCTTTATCAAAGTCATTTATAAATTATGAAAACATCATTGTAATAATTGTATAAGTAAACCAACAACTGTAATCAAATGAAGTAATGATTGACTTTTCAAGAAAAAGAAATGAAGTAGTGATTGATGAGTTCTTTAATAAATGCTATAATTACTTTTTGAAAAACAAATCTGTATATATATGTTATTAACCTTGATGAAATGCACATCCTCAAGTATTTTAGAGAACTTAGTATACAACATCAAATTTTTCTAAAAAGAAAGAAACAATAAAAAAATTAAATAAACCCCAATATTTAGGTATTTTTTAAAAAAATTTGTTTCTAATCTTTAAAAAATTTCAAAGTATTTTGTCTAGTCAAGTCCTTGCAACCATTACATGTAAAAGTATTGATATACAAGTATACAACTTTGTAAATAATATATATTTTTAAATGGTTGTAAATTGTTATTATGCCATAAAATTTTGTGTCAATTTTCAATAACACAAGAACTAATTTTTGGGTCAAGTAACTGACTATGGTGCTAAGTCAATGAAATGAGATTTAAAATATATATATATAATAGAGCAGCTATATCTTATTTCATCGTACTAAACACACATTATATTCTCAATATCAAAATTAATATATTTTGACATTAAATCGATAATATATTTTCCTAAAATATGTGGGAGACAATTCAAACCTTCAACTTTAGAAAATATAAATAAGTTTAACTATTTAAAATTAACCTCAACTTTATATTAGATAAAATTAATATTTTATACTGTGAATTGAAAAAAAAGTTACTATATAACATATGAAATCAAAGCTTTAAAAGATTAAGAACGTAAATTGAAAAATACTTCAAAGCCTCCAACAGTAGGGAACTACAACATGTATCATATTAGTACAATTAATTTTTCTTGTTTTTATACATTATGGAAAAAAGCTATATGACAAATAAATAATAAAAAAGTGCTTGTATAAAAAAAAATTAATAATCATTCTATTGTATAATTTGTCATATTTTTAATAATAATGAAGCACATAATTAATAGCCCATACTTATTATGTAATGTCTAGTATAAAATTGATTATTTAGTTAATAATTTATATGCTTTTTCCAACCACAACAAGGTACAAAATGTTACTTAGGATTGGTGGTAACTAAGAATTTTTTTTTCTCTTTTTTTCCTTTTTGTAATCTCCATCACTACTACTATTACCATATTCTCTATTATTTATCCTCTATTTATGACGATCTAAAGTGAGCTTCAGGAATCCGTTGACTGAGATCAGAAATTGCCTCGATAAAATATATTCTCCATTTTTAATTTTATATTCAATTATTTAAAAATCATTTTTTATTTTTACTATCGTAAAAGATGTGTCTAATCCATTCTTTTTTCTTTCTCTTTTTCTTTTCTACCTTTCGTCCACTATCAGTAGGTAATCATTCTTATTGAAATACTTATATATATGATGTCAAAAAAAAAAGACCCAAAAGAACTTCAATTTGATTTATATATATCGACCATTTATTTTCTATTTTTAAAAATATAGTTGGCTTTTCATTTTAGTAAAACGTAGTTTTGGCTTGAGACAAACTTACTTGATTCAATTTTCACGTCTTTAGAATAAATATGAAATTGTACATTGTACTCAACTATTTAAATATAAATACAATAACTGAAATTTTAAAAACATTTATACGAAAACAGATCACCAAGTCAAAAAGAAAAAATAGAAGAAAAATTGTGTGTAAATAAAACGAAATTCTTAATAACATAAACTGGAGAAAGGTTTAGAGTTCTTGGTTAAATAGTAGCATCATGTTAATTTGAAAATGAGATTAATTATTAAGAAGCATGTACAATATTGTCATTGAAGTGCTTCCAAGAAATGAAGGGATAAAAAAAAAAAAAAAAAAAAAAAAATTAATATTGATAAAGCAAAAAGAAAGAAGAAAAAAGGAAAGCAGAAAAAAAAAAAAAAAAAAAAAAAGCTTTTTTAAAAATCAGAAAATGAACTTTTTCTTTTAAAAGACTGAATACGCACAAAACGATGGGTTAAAGGCAAATGCGAAAAACTGAGTTACCAACTTTATCTCAACCAAACCACACCACACCCATATTGAGTTCAAACCTCCACACGAGTGCCCCCCACGTATGTATCTTGAAGTCACGTGCGACACTCTTGAAAGAGAAATAATAATAATAATAATAATAATAATATAGACAAAAGTTTGGAGGAGCAGCTGAGGTGGTGGGTTTATGGAAAAGTGTTGGGATTTATAGTACGAAACGAAATCATTGCACGACAAAGATATTCTGAAACTAAACTTTTTCTTTTTTTATTTTCTTTCTTTTGGTTTTGTTTTTATCTCTTTCTTCAAAAATTTGGATCTTTTTCTAACTTTATCTTTCTTCACCACTGTCTGCTGTGAGTTTCTCTGCTTTGGAAAAATTAATTTCATTTGTTTACACTCTCTTCTGTACTCTGCACCACCATAACATCAACTTGGACTTCGCATACCCTTTCAAATTACCTATCTTTTCTTTTTGGAATTTTCATTGCCTCTATCATCAAATCTTCCGCAAATATCAATTTACCTTTGTCTCAATCAAACAAAAAAATAATAATAATAATAAATGTTATCATAAATTAATAGATTTAGACTCTTTATTAAAAATTTCATTCTAATGTAATTAATACATAATTTTTATATTTGTATACAACTTCTTTAAATATTGTAATAATTTTTTTAAAATTAAATTTGAGTAGATTTTCATATACTCATCTTCTTTTATTCTTAGAGATTTATTTAGTGATTATGGAGTTGGTTTTGAATGAAGTAACTTTACATTACCAACAAAATAGTCCAAATTCATTTACCTATGAAAGTTTAGCTATATAAATTGTACTTCTCAAAAAGTGTTTTTTAAGGAAATAATGTGTACGTATGATACAATTAAATATTGTTTTAGTTTGTTGTTTGTGGTGACTTGTTTATAATATCATTAAAGTTGTTAAATTTTTTCCCCTTAAAATATGGCATGGTGAAAAAATTATTTGAAGGGCACATTAATTTTAACATTTTCCATCAGTTTAATCATAGTTCCCAATGATTTTTTAAATTTTGTTGGTAGGATTCTAGATACTTGTTGACATCATCCTTAGATGTCTCTGGCTTCTCAGCATCTCTTCAGAAGCTAGATGCCTGATATTCTTAGATAGAAATGTTTTATTGGGAAAAAAAAAAAAAAAAGGAAGGAATATTTCGGTAACAAGTATATCTGCCTTATAAGATTATTTATGTATTATGATAATTTTTTTTTATTTCAACAATATTTGTCCACATGAGCATGTATGTTTTTAATGCAATTGAGACATCGGTTTTTTCTAGGGGTGAATAATTTAAATTTTTATCTAATTAGGGAAGGGCATGCCTATTACTCTTACTCTTCAATTAAGCTCAATTGTGATTCTTCAAAAATTAATATTAAAACAAAAGTATATATGAAAATTATTAAATAACTTATGTTATCATTGTTATTTTAGTAAAATCAATGTTCTCCAAAAGAAACATATAGTTAGTCAATATATACGTACAGTTAGTGAATATATTAACTCAGTGTTATTTGTCAAAACGAGCATAACTCAATTGGCATCTCTCCTTCAAACCAATTGTCCTACTAAAAAAGAAAATATTGGATACTAAAAGTATAGACGTTAAGATGTCAAATTATTTAACCATTCTTAAGATTTTCTATATCTGTTTCCATAAAAGTCCGTCATGTGCAATTATTACTACTAAAATTAATGTTACACATTTTTTTTAAACAAAAAGTGAAATGGAAAAATCAAATTTTTAAATTCAAAATTGATAATACAAACATTACACCAATCGAATTATTCTGATTTTTTTAAGAAAATATAATTTTTTATAACAAAAAAAAAGACTCTTGAAATTTGAAATTTCTAAGAAAATATAATTTTTATAAAGTCATTGATCCCTCCTATCTTGTGAATATTTTAAAAAAAGAAAATTGTGTTAAAAAACAAAGATAAAGTCATTGAACTTAAATCGAATTTGAAGATAACATAATTGATTTAGACTTATATTTTTAAGTAAGAGATCAATTTGAACCTCTCATTCTCTCGGTCTCGTATATTGTTCAACTAAAATGGTAGATGGACTTTAGAACTTGAAGTACAATTTATTGTGTGTTGGGGATTTTTAGGTAGTTGGCCTTCGTAGCCTCTATAACGACTCCTCTCTTGTACCAATTTTCAATAAAGTGAATTATTTTTCACCACTATAAGCCCTCAATCAAGAATTATCTCATAAGTCAATTTAGCGATTATCATAGTTTCAAAATTCTCATGCGAAAGAAAAAAAAAAAAACACGTTACAATAATCATTCAAATGATTTTTTTCATGGGTTTCCTAAATCATCATTCGACATAAATACCTTTTGTAATAACAAAAAAAAAAAAAAAAAAGTAATAATAAACTATAGGCATGAATTAAAGAAGACCCATCATCCTATGATATATGATTGAAATACTTTAGAGTAGAGTTTGATTAATATATTAAATTTACTCATCTAACAGTCAATGTTTCCTTTTTAGGTGGTTCATTTATTTATTTATTTGGAAGAAGGTGGAGGAGGATGTGAGGTTTTTGAAATTAGTGAAAGAATAAGGAGGGACCAAAAAATAGGACATATTGGTCCCTTACTCATCAGATTATATACTTGAAAAGTAGTAAAAGACACACAGGTTTTTGGTCCTTGAGGAAGCTAAGAAGAAGAACAACTTGAAAGATACAAACCCCTGATGTCTACATTTCACTCCCCATTTTACCCTTTTTTTTCTTCCTTACCTTCCTTTCATTTTCATCCAATTTGCTCCTTTTTTTCTTTTTCTTTTCTCTTTATCATAAACCCTTTTCCTTTCCAAGTAAAATATGATAGTAAACTTTCCCATTAATTTTGACAATAATGACCATATCATATATGTATATTTTGTGATTATTATTATGTATAAATTATCCCAATATATAACTCAAACAAACAGTGACCTAAATTAGGTGTCAGCCGCATGTGCTTTATGAACAAATCTCCTTGAGGTCATATATCCCTACTACTTAAGGACAATGTATTTATAAAACCATTAATTCTTCTGGAATGTATCTTTTTCCATCAGAGAAACAAAAGCCAAATAAATGTATGAAATATCTCTCTTTCTCTACTAATGGAAAACTGAAACTTTCAGACATTGTATCAGGAAAAGCACAGCCTGAAATCAAGACATTATGCCAATTTGCTAATTTGTACTTTAAACCACTTCATTAATTAATGTATTTAGACTTTTTTTTATTTTTATTGTGTGTGTTTTTGTTGTTGTCTCTCTCAACAAAATCCCACCTACAAGTTTTAATTAATAACTTTCACGAGCATTAGAATAACAAAGATTGAGATATACAAGATAATCACATACACCTTCACAAATTCCGCACACAAAATACTCCCAACAGTTCTCGAACTCAACCGAATTGATCCGCTCAAAATTAACAAAAAGAAAAGGAATAATAAAAAATTGAATAATCTTAAGAGAACTAAAAAAAGAGAGAGTATTGGAGGAAGAGCAACGGCTAGGAAGTGGAAGGAGGCATAAGATTGAGGCCCAAATTGTCACCTTTTTCCAAGACCAAGCGAGAATTCTTGTTGGTATCTGAGACATTGGAAGAAATAGAAACGTAATTAGTAGTATCAGGATGCAGCCTTTTCTTTGACGATGAAATTGCCACTCCAAACAGCTTGGTTTTGCAACTATTGTTATCAGCCTCCCCAACGTCGAGCTCCGTAACTGCACTCTTCGACGTTGCAGTTGGAGAACTTACAAAGTGAGCCGTAGCAATAGCACCAGGAACAGAAAAGTGGTTAGTAGCAGTAGTAGTATTAGGAGGATAGAATCCAAGAAAATGATTAAGGGGTTTTTGGGAATTAGGAGTAGTAGAAGAAGGATGACAAAGAAGTAAAGAAGGGAAAGAATTGCTAGGAGAAACAGGCTTGACATGGTTTTGAACAAAATAGATAATATCATTATAAAGTTTCCTCATATGAGTAAGCTCTGAAATCAGCATAGAGTTATTCCTCCTCAACCTCTCATTATCCTCAGACAAAGCTGTCACTGAACTCATCATATTGTAATTGCTAGTACTACTACTATTACTAATAATTCCACTTCCCAAAACCGAATATCCACTAGCTGCTGCAGCCCTCGGTGGCGCTGGTGGTGAGTCACACCAATTGATCTGTTCATCAGAATCCGACGGCGAGATGCTAACTCGGGTCGAAAACGGGAAAAAACTGGGACCATTTAGATTTCCAAGATGGTGATGGCTGTAAGGAAGTTGAGGCTGAGCAGTTTTTCGTCTATGAATCTCACACAACAAGTGCTTCTCACCTTTTCTGAAGAACTCATTGGCAAACTCCCATCTGTCCGGGACAATCTTCCTAAAACCCTAATAAAAAGAGGAAAAGAAATTCCATGTTAGAAAAAAAAAAAGAACTCCAAGTTAAGCTCTTGTTCATTTGTATGTACTCCTCACCACTTCTCCTCCCATTCTTGTGTACTTTTTATTTCCTAAACAATTGAAAATAAAATGAATTTAGAGGTCCACCAGAATATCTCAACTCGGTCGACATATTCATAGCACTCTCATTATACCTCAACGCTTCTTTGTATTGGCTTTTGTGATAAAATTTATTGGGTACTAGAAATGAAGAGAGTGCTAAGTATGTGTTGATTTAGTTGAGATATTATGATGCTCCTCCTCATTCTGATAAGATTAAAAGAAAAAAAGAAAAATTAAGGAGATGTAAATTACATACATAAGTGTTTAGCTGACGGACGAAGCTAGAGAAGTTGTTGTGTTTGAAGTAGTTGGGGAGGAGATCGCGAGCGAACTCAGGGGGGCGCCAGACGATGAAAGTGGTGTCGTCTTCGCCCCAGGAGACAATGTGATCGGTGGAGGGGTCGTCGACTAATTGGTAGGTTTTGGAGAGGAAAGGGGCAGGGACAGACTTGTGAGACTCCAAAGAAAGTAAGATGCCTTCACAATTGTCAAGCATTACAGACATTGTTTGAGGAAGAAGATCAAGAGAAGAGAAGAGAGAATTGGAATGGAAACTCAACTTTTGCAATTTCCTTCTAAGAAACAAATACAAAAGTTAGGGAATGAGAGAGACTCAGTGTATGTGGGATAAAAGAAATAAATTGAAGGGATGTGACGTTATTGTGGAACTCTCTAACTGTAATCTCAAAAAAAAAAAAAAAAAAAAAGTATATATATATATTTAAAACTTTATTATTATTAGTAGTAGTATGTTTTTTTTTTCTAATTAAAAAAAATGAATTTCTCTCTCCTCGGTTAGTGAGAGAGAGAGAATATGTGTCTGTCTGTATAGGACTGTGGAAATAAGGGCATTTCAAGACAAACCCGTGACTTTCACTTTCTCTTTCTATTTCTAATTTTTTTTTTTTTTCCTCTTTCTGACATTGAACTCTCTCGTACCCACTTAAAAGTCGAGGGCACAGTAAAGAATGGTTGCTTCTTAATTTGGTTGTGTATATTCACTAAATTATATAGACCATCTTTTTTCTAATCTCCAAAAACAAAAAAAAAAAAAAAAAAAAAAAGAGAGAGAAAAAAGGTTTTTCTATGTTTGTTATGTTGAAGGTTTTTCTATGTTCAATCATGAGAATGGAAGCTTTTCTTTTTCCTTCTTCATATAATCTCCAAGGAAATGGCGAGATTGATTTTTCTTTTTTTTTTTTTCTGTGGGCAGGACAGTTATTTGACATAAAACAACAATGTTCTGATGTTTGTGTGTGTGTGTTCTTTTAATTGATTGTTTTTATGTTGTTGAAATTGTTGTAAAATACATGCAAATTCAAAAAAATTGTAGAGTAGAATTATTACGTCAAAGGGAAGGAAGGGAGTGTAGCTTTCGTTTAGTGGTTCGAGGAAAAATTAGCCATCCAAAAAGGTTTATTTTATTATTTATTTGTATATATTTTATTTTATATCAACGTGGTCAATTCATGAACTCATTTATCTTCTCTTTTCTCTCCTTAATTGTTTTGTTAAAATTACGATGCATCATCTTTGTGACATAATTGATGTAACCCATTTTTATAACTTTTTAGTGATGTTTTCAATTTAAGAAAGAAAACAGAGAAAATATATGTGTTTGTCATATTTATTCATTTTTATATATTTTTCAACTACAATGTATGCAATAAATTTATTTCATACGACGAGATAGCTCTTTTTTAAATGTTCGTGAAAAAAAAATATATATATATCTAACTATCTCTATATTCTCTCCTTCACAATTCGATTAATTATCACCATAATGATAATCCTTTCAAAAATTAAATGACATGCATATTTTATGTCTCTCTTTCTAAAGATTGCCCAAGTGAGCGAATTATTAGTCCCAAAAATTCACTTGACTAAGATTTGTTTCTAATCTCTCTATTTAAAATATATATATATATATAAAAAGCAAAATTAGAGTAAGACAACATAATTGAAAAAAGAACGAAGTGTGAAGGGCACCCATGCAAAATCTCCAATGTCATAATGGGAACAAAGATTGCATGAAAAATCTTTCATCTAATTAAATAATGAATTAATTAGTGGATATTATATACAAACTAAGAGATCAAATATCCTCCAAAAAGGTTTCATATTTTGTTATGATGAGTGACTATGCAAAGTAAAAGTGCAAGATCATATCATTTCAACACTCAACCTAAAGTGAATAGAGATATAGCTTCAAAAATGATGCCTAATTATTTCAATTAGATATTCAGATGATTATAATCCTAATAATCTCAAGGATTGTATCATTATTGGAAAACGAAAAACACAACTTTCATTAAAAAAAATAATAATAAATAAAAATAAATAAATAAATAAATCTCTTAATAGTTATCCAACCAAATATAGTTATACCATTTTTAGTTTTAGTTTTTTTTTTTTTTTTTTGTCCTTTCATCTTTTGGGATCCTCTTTTATATTTTTTGTGTAGATAGTTACATGATTACTTATCCAAAAGGTAAGTCCTAACTCTTTCACAAATTACTTATCCAACCATTTATATAAAATTATATTGAAAAATCAATACAAATATTGTAATCCTTAAACAGGTAAAAAATAACTATTTTGGTCCTTGTATAATTTTTTTAAAATAATAAATTACTGACTTAAATTTGAATATGTGTACCAATATTGACGTGAGCATGATTTTAAGCTACACAGATTAGAGATAAACATTTGACAAGTGAATATTAGACAGAAATAATATATCAAGAACAAAAATATTTATTTGTTATAAAAGTTTAAAAACTAAAACACACGATTTGAAAAATACCAAAATCACATTTTAGGCACAATCGGCTATATGTAGCCAACCCTAACCAATACTCTAATGGATTAAAACATTATATATTTGTTCTTAAATGTAAAAAGGGGGTTGTTTTCAACTAAATCTTAAATTATCTAATTTCTTCCCAATAGAAAGAAGGGAAAAGAAATCACAACTTTCTATATCTTTTTTATATTGAAAAAAGAGTGCGAGTAGTAAGTGGTGTGAGTTATCAAAAAATCTTTGGAAATGAAATGCATTTTAAAGATATTTTTCATTGATATATGTTAAAAAAAAAAAAAAAAAAAAAAAAACTTTATTTTGTTGATATATATGAGATTTGCAGAAGATAAAGCCATAAGAAAATTTCAATTCCCGAGAAAAGCAATGGAAATGGGAGAAACAATTGTGAGTTTTAAGTCAAAGAGAGGTTGCTCTAGTTCTAATGTAATGTGTAAGAAATATATAAATTATAATTATTTATTTTTCCTTCTTCTTCGATTGAGTTTCTCAGTGACGTTTTTACTCTCTGAACCATTTCAGAGAAGACTGACATTATTTATAATTTATATTTAGAAATATATGAATAATGAATGAGGATGACGACAATATTTTTAAAATTTTATAAGCTTCCTTCTGCTTCTTTTTCTGTATACCATTCTCGTGATTTTTAGTTTGTCTTCTTTTTTCTCTCTATGGTACGTGACAATATTTAACCTTCCCTATTTACACCCACTCTCTTAACCCTATTCATCATTTTTCTTTTTCTTTTTCTTTTTTAATTTAGACAAAAAAAAAAAAAAAGAAAGAAAGAAAATCTTCCCCTTTAACGTAAACATGCCAATCTCCCACTAATAAAAGAGCAAGGATTGGATTAGCCAAATCTTACGTTACATAAATAATATCAACCCTTTTTCTTCTCTCAATCATACACCCAATCAATATATGAGTTATTAATAACGACGAGGAGGAAGTGAGGTGGGATCCTGAATTTTCAATGATCCTATATTCAAATTACTAATTTAACTCCTATATATATCTTTAATAATTGTATCATATTTTTCATTTTGAGTATAGTTTGTTTTTATTTCCACACAAACAAATCTAGTACTATTAAAAATAGTTGTATTCATTTATACACTCACAATTTTCTCAACATGTACATTAAGTCCTTAAGATTTCAATTTTACCATTTTAATTCTTAAGTAAGGTTCTAGAGAAGTAATTTTTTTATATTATTTTAAATTGTTATCCAACATTTTAAATTTTTTAAAAATAAATTATATCATTCACTCTAAATTTGTTTAATGACCAAACACACCTATTCTTTCAATGATGAGTGAGAGGAATATTGTGCTACTATAATAATGAAAATGTTCACCCCACTAGAAATCTTCACACATCGGTGAAGAGGTATATTTTGTATAGTCGCATTATATATCTTTTTGACAATTATGATACAGAAGTGCAAAAGCACCAAAGAAGGAAGATTCTCCATACAAATTGAAATGTTCAGTTGAAACTATGAACGAAAGTAGTATGAAAAATGGTAAAAAAAAAAAAAAAAAAAAAAAAAAAAACAGAGGGGAGAGTGAAATTTGAGGCATGGATAATTCTTTTGGGGGGGTTTGTTAGGATCGTATAAGACAGAGTTGTTCACTAGAAAAAAGGTTGGAAATGGGTCCATAAGAAAAAGAAGTGTAAGCAATAAAATGTAAGATAAAATCAAACGAAACCACACACCAACACCACTCATCTCTCTATCTATGAACAAAACTGATGAGATTGTACTGAGCCCACCATCAATATATACAATATATGACTCTACCAAAATCTTTCTCTCTCTAAAGAAGATTCTATTCTAATTTCTTTAACCCATTCCCCACTCTCTTCTCTGCATCCTCTCCCATTTTTTATTCAACCCTTAAGAAAAAAAAAAAAAAAAAAAAACCCTAAAACCCTTCTCTTCTTCCTTTTTATATATGTATATATGTCCTCTCTATTTTAATTATTGCACCTATTGCTCTACTATTTTTTTTTATTGCATGCATTCACATATACTTTTTCTTTTCTTTTCTTTTCTTTTCTTTTCTTTTTTTTTTTCCTCTCTTCTTTAGTAAGCAAAAACAAAATTTATTTATGTAATTTTATAGGACAAAAACCCTACATTTTTTTGTCTCTTTATATGCATGTCTCTCAACGGCGACCAATAAGGTTGCTACTATTACTAGCTATTTACTCTCTCTCCAAATATTATTATTAAATATTATCTTATGTACCTCAATTTGTGTCTCGGCTGCTTTTATTTTCTTAAAAAGATGTAACTCTCAAATTCCTCTTCTTATCCCAACAATAGGTTTTTATTATGATATGAGCACTTTAATCAAACCAAAGGAGAAAGTTACGTCTTTTAATTCAAAGGTCCAATCGCATCACTATAAAATAATATATTATTCCGACAAACCCTTTTAAAACCATTTAGGAAAAAAAAAGAGAAGAGAAAAGAAAAGAGAAAAGTTTATTTTCTTCCTTGGAAATAGTCGGGCTAAAGAATTTAACAAAGTTTGAGGCTTTTTACAAATGAATTACTTTTTTGAAAGAAAATAAGAAACATTTTCTAAGAAGGGTATTTGATTAATGATTTTAAAAAGAGAGTCAGATTTGAGTGTATATTTAAGGGAGAGAGAGAAAAAGAATTAAGGGGTCACGAGGGGTATATGGATCCCACGAAGAAATCACACACTCTAATTAATGCCCTAATGGATTCAACAACACACACACACACACACACACACTCCTTTTGTCTTTCTACCTATAGGAAACGTTTCTACTACTCCTCCTAAAAATTAATAACCTATCAATCAAAATAATATCATTATTGTTATTCTAATATTAAAAATAAAAATAAAAATAATAAAAAATAAATAAATAAACCTTTTCCTCTTTAGTGTTGCATCTTCCCTTGCTTTATTCGGTGTATGGATTTGAATCTGATTTCACATTTCAGGATTGTCAAAAACGGAAATTGTTTCATATTTATATTTGCATTTGGAATTCAATTCATTTTAATGATGTTCACAATAAATGAAAAAGAAAGCATCACATTTTATTGTTGTATTTTTTCTAAAATAACGCTGGATTCTATTGTGTTTTTTAAAAAAAAAAAAAAAAAATTAAAAGTCCGTTTGAATTGACTTGAGAAAAAAATGTTTTTCAAAAAATTTATTTCGAGTGGTTGTCAAATACACCTTAAATACTTGAAAATGTATTCCAAACAATTAAACACTTGAAAAGTTATTTTGAAATGTTTTTCAAAAAATTAAACAATTGAAAATGTATTCCAAACAAACTTTAAAAGAGCTTCAGATATTCAAAATATACATTCGATAGAGACACTAGAGGAAAATCTTCCAATTGACATAGAAGAAGCATCATAATTAAAATAATAATAATAAATAAATAAATAAATAAGTTTAATTTAGTACACCAAGAAGCAGCAAAATTGATGATATCTTCCCAAATATGAAGACAGATTTTTCTAAGTTCAGTTGTTACGTTCCAACCAAATAAGCCATAAGCTAGCTCCAATTGTTGCACCATAGTTTTTGATTTAGTATACCAAGTTCTTTTTTCCTGAGCAGATGCAATCACATGAGTTTTTATTTTTTTTTATTTTGATTGAAAAATGACATGGTTGGTTTATTCTTCGCTACGGAGAAGAAAATCAAGAAGCAAATTTTCTTTTAATTTCTTTTTTAGATTTCTCTTCAACAATTGTTCAATTAGAAGACACAAAACTGAGAATGTACATATATCACATATTAGAAAAAGATTGAATCAAAAAATAAATAAAGAGAAAATAGTACTTTTGTCTAAATCAATAAATAAAAAGAAAAAAGTACAGATGAAAAAAAAAAAAAAAAAGGTAACGCACCTCTAGTTTAATTGGCGATAAAAACTTGATGGAATTGAAAAAGTCATATATGTGAAAAGATTGAAATTATTGTTTGCCACTTAATTGGTGCAACATTGTGGTCTATTTGGCTTGAGCTAAACATCAAAATCTTCAAAAATAGTAAGAGTTCATATTCTCCAATCACAATTTCTTGTACGTTAATTCTAATTCTTTTGTAATTATGATCTTTGAATATCTATCTAAATTGAAAGACTTTTCTCTAGCTTTATTTATCTTGTTATTTTATCCTTTCATTAAAACTTTTTACCTATCTTGTTAAAAAAGATAAAAAAAAAAATTAATTAAAAA
Source organism: Citrullus mucosospermus (assembly GCA_030954485.1). Classification (NCBI taxonomy): domain Eukaryota; kingdom Viridiplantae; phylum Streptophyta; class Magnoliopsida; order Cucurbitales; family Cucurbitaceae; genus Citrullus; species Citrullus mucosospermus. Next base: position 26,789,696 of record CM062062.1, read on the forward strand.
ATGTACAAATAAGATGGAAAAAAATATAATTAAGATTGAATAATTTCTTCTTTTATTATTTCCAATGCAACAATAGATAGAACATTTCTCCTAGAGGCTAATGATGGTAGACACATTTAGTTATAAAAGGTATGATTGTTCCTCTCAATCCATATCAACCAAAGAATTGCACACGCATTAGGGCTTAGCTTCATTAGAATTAAAATTAGGTATTCCCCTACTCCATGCTTAAATGATTGTCAAAAACCTCCTCCTAGATCTAGGTCATGTAAACTTGGCACCAACCTCGAAAAATCATAGTACCATTTCAATCATTCAATAGAATATTTTTTTTAAGGTCGACCATTTAATCAAAGGTGGGTTCTTGGTGCCACATTCAAACTTGCCAATTTTAACCTCATCTGTAAAAATTCTACTGCCTAAGATACAAGGAAAACATACATAGTTTTCCTCTCAAGTTTACTCTTTTTAAAAACTCTTGTTTTTGTGTTTTTCTTGTCGTAGCAATCTTTTAATTTGACTAGAGAACTGATCATCTCTTTGATATAATTAGAGTAGTAGACATTTTAATATCTTTCCTTTCCGACAATTATTAGGTATATTGAAGTGTGAAAATAAAATTCCAACCACTACAATAGCCATTAAGAATCTTTCCTTTTTAACTTTATGACAAATGGCTCAAATGTTGACTTGCATACATAGGTGTTGTCAAAATTAAATAAAAAATTATGCTAATGGTTACTAAAGTTTCAGTACGATACTATTTTAGTATCTAAATTTTTAAACTCTTAACATTTTAATATATGAGATTTGATTTTAGATGCATTTTTTCATACTATTAGTTTTTCATTAATATCTAATAGAAAATTAACATGGCATTATTTTTATAAAAAGTATATATTTGTTAAGAGAAATTATTTTAAGTAATAAAACTGTTGAAAATATTTATAAATAATAGCAAAATATCATAGTATACATGCGATAAATCACGATAGACTACTTTTATCTTTGTCTATCATGACACAAATAGACATTAAAATTTTGTTATAGTTATAAATATCCTTTTATTCATTTTTCTATATTTAAAAATATTTTTTTTTAATTTTCTAAAATTTAAAATATATATATATTTTCTCTTTCTCCCTCTTATTCTTACTCCTCCTAAACTTTTCCTTCCATCCATCCATATAATAACGCTGCAATCACGGCCTCTCTGTCTTCTTTCTAATTTTTTTCTTTATTTTCTCTAACATCTTGATTGATGGTAAATAGCGTAGACCACTTGAGTTATTTGTTGACCAACCAACTTTTTGTTTTTATTTTGAAATTATACGTTAGTGAGTTTAGTGTTAAGTTTAAAAATGATGAGTGCAAAAATGAGAGTTTAAAAAATGATTTTATATTTCTCTATTGGAATTATTAGAAAAGTACATGGTAAGGAATAAAACAAAAATTTAATGCAAAAGTTTAAGATTAAAAGTTATTTGAAAATTTTAAGACCAAAAAATAGAATAAATATAAAAAATTTAGTTTTTAGAGATGAACATAATATTAAAATCTTTTATGTATATAATAAACATTTGGTATCTTTTTTTAATAATGTTTATTGATTTTCTAATTGAAAGTTGGCAATGCCCTAACTTAAAGAAGGTTAGGGCAGTCGTATAAATCATGATCAATTCAAAAAATTTCTTTAAAAAAAAGGGTTAGACTACAATATATATATTATTTTCATTCCCATGCAAAAGTTGATTTTCACCAATAAAAGGCATTAAAAGTAGGAAAAAACTTCCACCAAAAGACCTACTCTCCCTCTAATTAATTCAAAAGAATTTTCCATATAAAAAATTGGCTTTCATATGACCAATGGTTTCTTATCAACAAGTAAAGCTAATTTTAGCTCACTTTACAAGAATATCATCAAAAGGATAGAAAATACAATAAATGTCTCATGTCTTTCCCCCCATTATCTTTACCTTTTCCTCACTATTTTTTCTTCTCTCTTTTCTTTTACTAAAGAAGACACCAACCACAACCCTCTACAAATAAAAAGGTTTTTTCTTCTTCATTCCGTGAGAGTGAGCATTAGAACCTATGGTAGGACATCACTTGAATATGAAATGAGCTTACTCGAAGTCTTTTTCCTTCCACTTGATGATATACTCAAATCAAATATTTTTGAAAAAATATCTTTTTAAGGAAACGAGCTCCAATGTATAATAGACATTGCAAAATACATTTTCAAATTCCATTCTCTCGTATCAACTACCAATACGTTAATGATTTATCAACTGTGTCTTATTCTTTGTAAGGAATGAAATTCACCATTCTCAATAACCATAGTAAAAAAATGTAATGTTTTTTTTTTTCGTTGGTTACAATTAAATGATCTTAACTTAACTATTCGAAAGGTAACTTACATATATTATTTAAGAATGTAAGTAGTATAAACATAAGATAGGGTGTAGATTTAGAAAACACAAAATTAAGATCAAGGTTAGAATCTCTCCGACAGGTTGATGTGATATTGGTCCTTGGAATTCCACTAATGACATACTTTAAATTGGTGAAATGACTGGGAAATGGCCGACCCCAGGCTTAGAAAATCAATGGAGGCCTAGCAATGGTTTTCTTTTCTTTTCTTTTCTTTTTCCTTAGTACAAAATATGAACACACATGTGCATTGATTATTAAAATCTGATCAAAGATTAAGAAGGAAAAAAGAAAGGAAAAAATGTTTTAGAATGTGGATGGAAGAGGGGAACATAAAGGCTGTTAGATCACATGGATATCACATTCTTTTTCTTCCCCCTCTTCTTCCTCTTCTCTTCTTTTTATACTATGACTTACCTAATGAATGTTAAAAAGAAAAGGGTATATATTTCAAAAGAGAGGGTCCCATATTTTGGCCCTATAATTTGCCCTAATACATAACATAGCCTTTGCCCCAAAACCCTCTTCCCCCAATCCAAGGGATTCACAGAGAGAGTGATTATCAAATATGATATCCATATATAAAACCTAATATTCATTTGGGTCCCCCCATTTTCTATCTCTCATGCTTAAAGTTTCAATCTTTTCTCTCCTTTTTTGCCCTAAATGATTGTCAATTATGCAATTTTTCTCCTATTTACAATATATATACACACACACACACATTCTACCAAAGTTAACCTCAACTTATCAAAACCACAAGCCTGCCTTTGGTCATAGAATCATCTATGAATCATTTCATGGATTTTTTTTTTTTTTTTCCCTTTTGGTGTGTGAGATCAATAAGGGTATGGATGTCTTTGTAATCATATATATGATTTTTTAAATAAAAACAAAATCTTCTTACAAATTAAAACCCACCACCTAATTATCCACTAAGAAAACAAAAACCCTTTTGGCTGCTCAATCACGTCAATAAGAAAAGGCATTGCATGTTGAGTCATCAGATGCAGATCGTTCAGCTAAAGCATAGAATTTCCCGGTCCCCTTTTTGGGGTAACAACCCTTTTCCTTCGCCTTTGTTTTTCCCCTTCATCTTATATTTTACACACATTTCTATTCCAATCTTATGGGGCTGATTAATATTTCCTTATGTTAAAAATAAATAAATTGAAAAAAAAAACTTTTTTAATACTAGATTTGAAAATAATACACATTTAATTCTTAAATTTTGAGTTATGTTTCAATTTAGTCTCTAGATTTCAAAATTTGCTCTTTTTTAATTTTGATTTTTCGTTCATTTTCTATTTGTAATGTCAATGTTTGTTAATTAATTTAAAGTAATTAAAATTAATTAAGTTTCATTGTTAAAATTAAATTTATATCATTTTATGACCATTTTAATTAATTAATAGACATAGGAATAAATGAAGCATGAAAATTGAAGTTAAAAGCGTAAAATCTTGAAAACTCTAGATCAAATTGAAACAAAACTCAAACTTAAAGGGTACAATTGTAACATTTTGAAATTTATAGATTAAATTGAAACCAAATTTAAAAGTTAATAACTAAATGTATAATCTTTTGAAACCTAGAAACTAAATGAAAATAAAACCAAAACTTAGGGGAAAAAATTAAAAAAAAAAAAAAAAAAAAGTTTGTGTGGGTTTGTGTTATCAATTATGTTTATGTTGAAAAGAAAAGGAAAATATTGATTTAATTTCCATGTAATATGTAAAAAAAAAAAAAGAAAAAAAAAAAAGAAAATCCACCTTTGAAAGTTATAGTAAATTAGATTGTAAGAGGAGAGACTTGAAATCTCAGTTTTTTTTTTTTTTTTTTTTTTTTTGCCCTTTATAGCATCACGTCTACTGTTACCAAAAGTGGAACCAAAACTTACAATGCTGGTGCTTTTTTCTGATGTTGGCTTTAATTAAAGAAACTCTAAGCTGTTTTCACGATCCACCAAAAAATACACACATTTCTTATCCATCAATTCCCAATCGCATCAATTTTTCAGTTTGTTAATTAATTCTTTAAACTACAACACAAACTTGACAACATTATCTCCAATCTCTTGAATCTATCTCAACAATTCACTACTCAAAACACTAGATGTAAATATTATTTTCATTCATAAACGTATGGTTCTTTTGTCTTTTTTTTTTTTTTTTTTTTTTTTTTTTTGTACTGTGTGTGTGGGGGGGTAGAAAAGGAGAAATGAGTGAAAGAAGGAAAGTGGGATTTGGAGATATTGATTTTCTTTTTTTGAAAGAGATGAATGATTCATAAAATCTATGAGGAAAAACAAATAGATACAAAGTGGAAGAAAGGCAGAGAGACCCCACAAAGGGAAAGAATGAAGGAAGGGAAAAACATTTTAAAGAAAGAAAAAGAAAAGAAAAGTAATAAAGGATAGGAAAGGAAAGGAGAGAAGCAGCTTTATAGGGAATAAGGAGTGTTGGATCGATGATTGAAGTGAAGGAAAGTCCCACTCCTTATTCCTTAATGGAATTTCAGTCTGTCCACTACATATATACATAAAAATTCATTTGATTATAATGAAATTATAGCTTTTCAGATTTTGTTTTCGGTCAAATATAATAAAATTATTCAAAATATTGATAAATATAGCAAGATAGTGTTATATTTGAAAATATTTCTAATATTTTTATTATTTTAAAATAATAATAATTTTTTTAGGTTGAGAAAGAAGAAAATGAAAAAAGCAAAAAGGCAAAGAGGTATGAGTATGACAGGACTTGTATGGGCTGGGATTTGCGGTGGTGAAAGTGGAAGTGGAGGAATCAATAATTAATAACACTAATTATACATAGTTTATAATCATGGGACGACCATTTTCATTTTCCTCTTTGTCATCACTTTCTAAGCCATCATTACACACGGAAAAATAAATTTTCATTAATCTCTCTCTCTCTTCACTTTTCTTCAAATTCAAAACCCAATGAGGAATTTCTCAGGGTTTTGATCATTTTCTTTGTTTGAATAATGAAGCTATGGAACTTCGAAATTAGATCCACATTATGTTATTATTAGTAGTAGTATTAGTAGTATGTTATCATTCATGTGTGATTGATGTATACTTACAATGAAGATTACCATTATAATTATATGATAGATTGAGCATAATTAATTCATAATCTCATACACCTTTTTCAGTGCACCCATAACTATTAACTATTGACTACCAGTGGTCCTTGTGCTTTATGACACTTTGAGATTGGTGTCGGCTGGATCCATTTGTGGGTTTAGTACAAATGGGCTCAATTTTTGTGGACCCTGGGCTCATGTAGATTAAAGTGGCACGGTTTCATTTTCCCCCAAAAAATGGTGGAATATGGTCTCAGTTTCAGCTTGAAAAGCCCAAAAGGAACAGGAAACAAATTTGACACTAGACTATACAAGCTTTGAAGAGTGAGGGAAGATGATTTCAAATCTACTTTAAATGTTGGCTGAAATAGCAGTTTAATTCAAAAGTAAAGTTATGAGAGTTTATGTCCATAAAGTGGTTATATATGTTAGACCATTGGATAGCTAAATAAAGGTAAGATCTATGGAATATAAGTGAGAACAATTATTCTCTAATAGTACAAGACATTTTAGGTGAAACAAAAAACAAAGTCATGAGGGTTAAACCCAAAGTAGACATTTTATGTTAAAGGGTTCATTGTCCCTAACACAAAGTTCTGGATTTATTAGAAAAGAAAGTGATTATGAATATACAAGTGAGAACAATTATCTCCATTATAATTAGTATAATAAGGTTTTTGAGTGGTTCCAAAAGCAAAGACATGAGAATCGATGTTCAAAATAGATAATGTTATAGCATTGTGGAAATGTGTAAATGTTTCATCATCCTTGGCAATACATAAATACTAATTAAAGATGTTGCGTATGTGTGAGTCTTTTTTTTTTTTTCTTCATTCTAAATTGCGTAGAATTAGATAATATCTCATGAGATAGCTTTTAATGCCTATGGCTATCAATGATCAGTTCATCTGGTCAAAGTATATCAAACTCTTGGGCTTCACAAATTTAAACGTCCATTGTTTGGTTTAATGCTAGCTCCTGTATGCCCAGCTAGTATGAGGAAATTTATGTGTCTAGCTTGATTGTGCTTCAATGTTCAAATCTTCTTTTTCAAAAAAAGAGACAGAAGGAATCAGGGCAAAAGAAATATATATATATATATATTTACTGTGAATTAGATCTAACAAATTTTCAAGTCAACTAAGACCAGCAATGTTTTCATACATTATTCATGCACACAACCAATGAACCTAGAGCACAAAATAGAGATGAGACTAAAATAATAAAGGGTATATTTTTCACACTGATATCAAGATACAATTGACTCATTTATAGGGGGGCTAAAACATTTACATTTACACTTACATTTACAATCCAGTATATATAGAGGTGTTGAATGAGTTGTAATAACAAAATCAAAGCATCCTTACTCCTTTCACTTTCACTCTGCTCTCACCAAATCAACAAAAATCTTTCAATGGTGAACTCCCCATTTAAGAAATTTTGTTTGCTATCTACCTATTCTTTTGGTTTGTTTGTCATCCTTCTCAACATTAACAATACAATACACATTTCAATTCTAATTCTTAACCAAATTTCAAAACTAGGAAAAAAATAAAAAAACTTTTTTTCTGAAATTTTGGCTTAGAATGTAAAATCGGTTCTCAAATGTCAATAACAACGCAAAGTTATACATATTTGAAAATGTTAATTTTTAGAAACATATTATAAAATAATTATCAAACGGGACTGTTGGACTTCCATTACTATCAAACTGAGGTAAGATCATAATTCGGATGTTTAAGTCTAAATCTTACTATTAACCAAATATCCAATTTAGGTTTGGATCCCAATCATAAAGTCGAATTATACAAACAAATAAAATTAGGAAGTCAGTTTCTTGTTACAATTATGAAATCAAGAACATGACATTCACATGCATGCCTTGCTACATGGATTAAAGAAATCCTTTTTAGGGAAAATATATATATAAAAAGTATACATAGTTGTTCTCAAGTTTGACTAACTTCCAATAAACAACAAACATCCAAAAGACAAACACACCCCTCCAGACACAATTATTTTACCAATCAGCCACCGTTCATTATGGGCAAATCAGACTCTAAAATATAAGTAATCCATTATTAAGAATAAGAATATTACAATAATGGAGCAAGAAATATGTAAATTAAAATTTGATTTTATATATATTACGATTATCGTCACTCACACATACCGTAATTAAAAGAATGAGATAATTTAAAACCAGAAAAAATATAATGAAAAATAAAATAAAGCCTACGTCCATTCACGTGTCGCTGCCCGAAAACCAACCTGTATTGCACTAGTGGGGCAAACGGGCAGCCAGCCGAAACCCCGTTTCTTTCACTTATTCCACTTTTACCCTTCCCGTTCGGCGTCGCCCGTTTCTGTTCGAGCTGTCGCAGTCCGCCATTCCTAGACACCTCAAGAACAAAAAAACAAGTACTGATTTTAATAAATGTTGAAGATATTCTCGATTTCGTTTTCAACTGACTGTGCAATTCTTGAGCGAGATGGGGACATTGAGTTTCTTGGGATCGAAAATTATGGGGCAATCGATGTATCTGTAGAATTTTGGCTTCACTAAGTGGCCCAGAACGTAGGCTCTGGATCTGATCACGAAACTCAGTTTCAACGGCACTGGAGTTTCCGGAGTTCCAGTGGAGCTGCTCAGACTTGCTCCGCTTCCGTACAGTGGGACTCTGGTGCCGATTACATTGATGGTGAGAGATCTATAACTCTTCCGTGATTGATAGAACTTTTTAACCTGAAAATTCCGACAATTGGTTTGAGATTGATTGAGGAGAAATTTAGGGGTTAGAGTTTTGAGAACTTACGGCTCCTGATGCGACTGAGATTTCGGAATATGTTAAAACGACGGGAGTTGGAGAGACGTGGACGCCGAAGAATGATCCAGTGTTCCGAAAAATGAGTTTCACAGTGGAATTTACAGAGGCCATGTCAGTGGCGACGCCTGTGAAATCGGAACCGGCTTGGATTTTGAATTGCTCGAATGTAATGCTCTGTAAATAAATCCGAAATTCAGCAAACAAGAAAAAGCCCTAATCGAGAGAAAATGTGGGTACATTGTTATTGTGATTGTACCTTCATAGTGATCTTGGGCTTCATCGGCCTGCTAGCACCCCAGAGAATTAAAGCGAACATAGAGAAGAGAACAACAAATCCCAAAATGAAAGCGAGAACATAGCAGCGACGAGGAAGAGACTTTCCACGATCTTCATCTTCTAGAAGACCTTCCTCTTCGATGACATCGCATTCCTTCCATGGCTTCTGACCCTTCCGATGGGCGCCGCGAGAGACGTCATTAGGAGAGATCTTCCTGGATCCAGGTTTAAGAGATCCAGAAAATCTGCTGGAGGAAGATTCTCTGGAGTGGCGGCCGACGGAGGAGCGAGAATGGGGAGGGGAATCCATGGGGCTAGTGAGAACAGGAGTAGAGTGAAACGAGGTCGTAGTCTTCTCCCCATCGTGAGAGTCTCTGGAAGGGCTCTGGACGTAGTAGACCGGGCGGCGAGGAGATCTGGTCGGAGAAGACGGGGCGATACTGGTAACTTCGGAGTCGGTTTTAGCGTGCATTGTTGGAGTTTTCCGGTGGAGCTCTCTGCCGTTTTGGAGAAGGATTTTGGAATAGTGTAGAATGGAAGTTGCAGTGAGTTGAATCAAGAGAGTGAAAGTGGAAATGGTAACGCCATTGGAGACGGCGACGCGTTTTGTGAATGAGTATTAAGAACAGAAAAGGAAAAAGGGTAAAAAAGGGAATGGGAGTACAAAATCCGGCGTGAGGTTGAAGGAGGAGATTTTTTAGCAATGGAATTTAGTTACTGACAGCTAGGTTACAGTTGGCACCGCCACCACCAATCTACATTATTGAACACGCAAAACTTTACTATTATATATTAAACAAACAATAATAAGAATGCAAAAATAAAATAGTATTGATTTTGTAGAAAATAAAATTTTTCAATTAAAATTTGTCACAATATTATTTTATCTCATAGAGAGGAAGAAAAGTATGACTTAGTTATACTATCTGACTATACCTAAATATAACTGATGTAAATATGAGACATTTTAAAATTCATGAAACAAGAAATGGAAGAGAGAACTAAAATAAAATATTACGAATATAGCAAACTATCATCTATTACTAATATTCTTATCATTTTAAACTATTGCCATTATTATTATTTGTGTTAGTGAGTTGTTATGCATATTCATGAAATGCAATTGGAAATTGGGATTTATGGCTTAATGTTAGGTTGCGTCGGTGCTAAGAGGGCGGAGCGGAGCATGTGAAACCAAACCATGTGCAATTCTTTTTTTCTTTTGTTTAAATCAAAACGTTTATATATTACTTGGCGGCGATTAAATATTGGTCTTGTCTTGCCCACACTGACATATCCACGAGTATGCAAATTTAAGGGCATGTTTGCCGCCCGTTTTCCTATCACTTTTTTTCTTAACAGTCCTTAGAATTTAAATTTCATTCATAGTTTTTAATATGGTGTGATTTTGGGTTTGTTTTAATTTGCCCTCTATCACTCAATATTTACAATTTTTAACCTTTATCTATTTATTAAATACTCACTTCCATCTTTCTTTAGCTTTAATGTCTATTAATTAATTTAAAATAATTATGATTTGAGATTTTAAAACTAATTTTAATAGTGATGAAAAAATAATGAAACTTAATTAATCACAATTCTTTTAATTCTTTTAAATTAGTTGGTAGACAATGATACTAAAGACTAAAAGTGAGTATTTAATGACAACTTAAGGTTAAGAGTGTAAATCTTGAAATCTAACAAACATAGTAAAATAAAACTCAAATCTCTAAAATAAAATTGTAATATTTTTAAACATAGGGAGTAAACTAAAATCAAACTCAAGATTTAAGTACTAAAAGTCTAACATTTTCAATTAAGTACCACATAGAAATTGAACCTAAAACCTGGAGATCAAAATTTTTTTTTTCCACGATTAAGAGTGTGTTTGAAATACATTTTCAAGTGTTTAATTTTAAAAATAAGACATCTTGGAACAATTGGATTGTTTGGCAACCACTCAAAATATATTTTGAAATGTATTTTAAACCATTTTTATCAAAATTGTTTAAATAAAAGTGAATTTTTTGAAAACTATTTTTTTCTAAGTCAGTCCAAATGGAGCTTAAATCATAAATCATATTATGTACCATTTAACAATGAAACAATACGCATTATTCATCAAAATCAATGATTAAATAATGTCATAGTGAACTTACTTCACCAAAATGTTGGAATAAACTTTCTCTCTATATAGGTCAAAACTTTGATCCTCATTGCCTTTGACTAAAAGAAAAGTGAGTCCTCAATTAGTATACAATATTTCTCACCAACCAAGAGGTATGTGATTTGAATTTCTCACTCCTATTGTACTAAAAATAAATAGTTTGAACTTAAAACCAATTAAAATAATAATAATAATAACACAACTAACTAAGACCCTGTTTGATAACGTTTATGATTAGCATTATTGCTTCTTGCTGCATGTTGCTTGTTTTTTTTTTTTTTTAATAACTATATTTGATCGTTATACATGATTCTTAATTTTTTAATGGACAAAATATAAACGTGTAGGACAACTATTCTCATATCTTCTTTCTCATTTCTTGTGTATTTTTTTCTTACTTTCCCCCCCCCTGTTTCATTTATAAATACAACTTGGTTATATTGTATAATAAATAAATAAATATGCATTAAAATGCATAAAGAACAATCATCAAATGTGTACATTGTCTCGTAAAAATAAGTTTTGATACAATATTAACAACAACTTAGTTTTTCATTTTAGTACAATTGGGGGTATGAGGATTTAAACCACTAACTTTGTGGTTATTAACACACAAGTATATCAATTGAGATAAGCGCTCGATTTGGCTAAATTGCATTGTTAATTGTTACTCAAGTCATTCGCCTTCAAGACTTTAAATCCAACTCTATTATATTGTTTCTACAAATTTTGTAGTTGTAAAATATTAATGTGAGGCTAAATACATATCTATACACATATAACAAAACTTGTTTTAACCATACATATTGAAGATTTTAAATTTTAAAATTAAGATAACATATAAATATACCTATTTTTAAATTCAAAATTTAAACAATATATAAATACACATGTTGAAAATTCTAGGATTCAACTCAAATGTATCAATATCATTATAATATGAAAATTATTATTAATAATATTTTATAGTGAAGATTTGTGTCCATCGATAAAGATATCCATTTTTCTTATGAAGATACAGTGCCACCCCTAATGGGGCGGAAATTTCCTGTTTAAGTGGGAAATGGAGAAGAGAGTGAGGAAAAGAAAATTTTCCGTGCAATCAAGATAATAAATATGTTTGAATTGAATATTTAAATTTAGATTATATATAAGAATAATTCTTATTTGATAGATAATTATCTCACTATACTAAAAAAGAGTAATTAATTTAAAAATATAGTGAGAAATTTAGTAATTATTTAAAAAAAAAATCCATAACAGGGATGCAAATTAATTATTTTGAAAGAAAAAACTAAGGGTTGAAACCTGATAGTCACAAATTTTCTATGAGAAATCCCTATATATTGTGATAAGATGAGATGTGACCCTGTTCATAGGCAACTCTATCCATAAGATTTAAGTCAGATTTTAGTTATATTCACCGATTAAAGTTAAACTTACATTTAAGTTGAAAATAAAATTTCATTTTTATATTACGATTGAGGATGGTTTCATGGTCAACGATGTTACATCAGATGTCTCCTATTATTTTGGCATCTTACTTTTTGCATTTTTCACTAATATTTATTTACATCTTAAACTATCATATGTAACTATTCATATATGTAATAATGGAGTGGAGACTCAAACTCTAATTTCTCAACAGAAGCTATGTACTTTAAACAGTCCGGTTATCTATATTCAAATTAGTAATATCTAATACCACATCTAATAATTGTTTTTTTTTTTTTTTTCTTCTTCCTACTTTATAGAGGAGAATACATTGCTTAAATGTTGAAATGTACTCATGTTTGTTAAATTAAGCTAAGGTAGATAGGGGATAAAGTTGTACTATTTACTTTGGAAAATTATTATTGCTAACTTTAAAAGTTTCATGAAAGACAAAACTAACCTCTTTTTAAAAACTTATTTTTCTAATCTATTTCTAACTTTTTCAGATTTTGAGTTGAGGTTCCACATAATGAAAATACAATTTTGTCTATCATTCAAATGTATTCAATTTTACTTTTACCTCACCCAACTTTTTATGTCCAAATGAACTTCAGTTAAGATTGGAACATTTTCTCATAAGTTTTTTTTTTTTTTTAATTTAAAAAATAAGAATGGTAATTAAAAAAAAAAACTTAAGGAAAACAAATTTTCCGAACCACTTTAATCTTATAGAAAAATGAGCTTTCTTTTAAGATTTTTTTTTTTAAATCTAAAAAATAAAAATGGCAATTAAAAAAACTTATAACTTACCAAAAAAATTAAATAAGATTTGGAATCATTTTCCCAAATTTGGTTTTAATTTAAACAAACTAGCTTAATTTAACATTAAAATGATGAAAAAAAAATTTTAAAAATAAAAAAATAAAAAACTAGAAGATTTTCGGTAGACAACTTTAAGAAAAATTACAGATAGTCTTCTAGGAGGCTAGTACTTTTTTTCTTTTTAATTTTATACCAAAAAAATTTTACTAACTAATCAAGGAGATAAAAAAAAAAAAAAAAAAAATTGGAATTAACTTAAGTTTAAAAAGAAAAAGAAAAAAACATAGAAGACTTTTCGTACGCAACTGTTGGGAAATCTTCCCGTTTTTTTTCTTTTTTTTTTTTTTTTTTTTTTTTTAAACTCAAATTAATTCTAATTTTTATATATATATCTCTAAATTTAGTAAGGTTAGTTAGATTTTTTTAGTATAAAATTGTTTATAACCCAAAAAAATAATAATACAGTCTTCGGGAAGATTTTCCGTAAACAACATTAATGAAAATCTTCCAATAGTTTTTTAGACTTATACCCATTCATTTTTTTCAATTTAAATTTAAGCTAGTTTTAAATTGATATCAATTAGAAAATGGTTTGAAATTTATTTTCCATGAGTTATGAGTTTTTTTCTTTTTAAAAATGGTTCCAAATCTTATCGATTTTTTTCAGCTTAAGTTATAAGTTTTTTTTTTTTTTTTTTCAGTTGCCATTCTTATTTTTTAGATTGAGAAAAAATAAATCTTAAGACTTTAGGAAAAACCCATTTTATTTAAAAGAGTTGAACCAAATCTTCCCTGAACAGTGGTTCCAAATCTTAAATAGAAAATTGTTTTTCATAACTTTTAAGTTTTTTTTTTAATTACCATTTTTATTTTTTAAAATTAAAAAGAAGATTCTAAATCCGAGTATGAAAATTGTACTAGGTAAAAGTAAAATTGAAGAGATTTGAATGAGGGACAAAATAATATTTGATATTTCATTATGTAGGGTCCTCCACTTAAAATTTAAAAAAATAAAAAATATGGTAAAAATGAAGGTTCTTAAAAAGAGGTTAGTTTTGTATTACAAAAACTACTAAAGTATGATAGTAGTTATAATTACATCTTCAAACTTATAGTAAAAATTAGGCTTTTAAACTTACACAAATGCTAAAATTAAACCTCAAAGGATAAAAATTAAACTCGAATGGTCTAATTTTAATACTTGTATAAGTTTGAGGTTCTTTTTTATCATAAAAAATTTGAAGGTATCATTTTAACAACCGCCATACTCTATGACTTTCGCAGTTTACCTTTTTTTTTTTTTTATATATATACAACAAATTCAAGTAAAAGATGCCTTTCACTTCAAAACGACATAGTGCATATCAATTATTTTTAAATTAATTAAAATCACTTTAAATTTTCGGCCTTACAAATATTATGATGGAATAAGTGGAAAAATGAAATTGTTAGTGAATGGTCAGGTCCCAAAAACAAAAAAGGTTATAGAAGAAAAGTTTTTAGAATGGTGTCTAATAAGTAATGTGTAATTATTTTTTTTGTAAATTACAGTTATGAAATTTGAAAGCTCATAAATTTATTAAATGTTTATAAATTTTAAGATATAAATGGTAATTTAATATATTTATATTATAGTTACAAAAATTAGAGATTGATATTGTAATTTAACATATTTGTGTGTGAGTTAATATAACTTTTACTAATAATAGAATTTAACTAATAATATTACATAAACACTTTCTTTTTTTATACAAAATGTGGGCGGAGAAATCAAAACATTACTTTTGAGATTATATTAAAACATTGTGTCAGTTGAGTCATGCTCATTTTTTGTTAGTACTATAGAAGTGGAAGATTCGAACACAAAGGTGCTAACAAATATTATATGTCAATTAAATTATGCTCGTTATGGCTAATATAATAATTTAACATATTTCTCGTTATAAAAATGTCGTTTTATTTAACTTTGTTGAACGAGAAATTTCAACTAATAGCAAGTTGCTACGTCATCACAACAAAAGCTTGAGTGTATTGTGGAGATCATAAATTGAATTGGGTCGAGTAATTAAAGTTGTTCGAGTCTAATGTCCAACACAATTGAAGATCATTGAGAAATTTTGGGCTAGAGAAAAAATTGAGCCAAAAACAAGGCCTCACCCCTTCATTTTAGAGGTTGGAAGAACAAAAGGTCAACTCTCTCTAAAGATCTTAAGTTCCAAATAATGAGGCTCTAAAGATCTAAATAATATACCTCGGCTTTGAAGATTTGAAACATATAACTTTTTTCAATCTCTAAAGACTAAAGCTCAAAAGCTTTCAAGTTATGAAGACCAAAGTTTTCAAACTCTAAAAATTAGAAGAATGAAGTTTCAAAGATCTGAAAAATATAACCTCATGAGACTTGAAAATCAAAAGACATACTAAAGTTTCAAAAATCAATTTTGGTTCTCTTGGAGATACAAAGGGTAAAGATTAAAAGATTTCAAGAAGATCAAAAGATACTCTGAGGCTCTTGAAGTTAAAAAAGTCCAAAGGTTTCTCCAAGTTAATCAACAACTTCAAAGGTAGATCCTCTAGGAAGATCATCAAGCTTAAAGGTAGATTATCCAATAAGATCAACAACCTTAAGGATTAAAGTTTTTATTTTTATTTTTAAAAAAAGTATCAAAAGATCAAATATTATAAAGTGTACTCACTATATTGTACTCAAATTCATACAAATATAAAATTTAAATTTAATGAATTAATTTTTTTCGAAAATCTCATCAAACGTCTATCACCAATATTAGGATTTAAAAAAAAAATACTCTAAAAGAGCGTGCACATTGGATCAATATTTGTATCACTTTCGTAGTACTGTTATTAGTATTTTTTAACTTTCTTTTATTTAAAACATATAAAATGGCACCTAAACTTATTGTTGATTATCAATTTGGTCTCCAAACTTTAAAATCTCTCAATTTCATACTAAGTTGTTTGATGAAAGTTTGTACCATTTCTAATTATTACTTCATCAACAAAGTTAGTCACTGCAATATTAATTAACACATACATAAGAAAAGTCTATTTATTTATTTCAAGTGGCATGCTCAAATGACATGTCCACTATTCATTTTGAGCCCAACTTAACTAATTAGTATATTATAAAATAGATAAAAAAAAAATGAAAATTTAAACCTTCACTCCAACATTAAAGAAAAAACATGTCCAAGAAGTATGTTAATAAAATGACTATGTCATAACACATCAAATTTTTGTAACCACAATTTGATATAGATATATATTTGTAAAGGACAAAATTGAGAATTTTTAATTTCCACACAAATTGTCAATCAAAATCTTATGGGTAAAAGGCTTTGATATAGAGGCCCAACCCGGCCCATCATCGGCCCATTTTAAACCCCTAATGCCGACCCTATCAGCTCAAGCGCGAAACCCTATCTCCGCCTGAAATTTTCGCTTTCTTCCAACGCGACATTGTAGCCGCGGCGGACTCCTCCCAAATTCCCTCGCGGCCATTAATTTTCTCCAAGGTATACTCCTCTTTCTTTCTTTTAGATCCATCATTTCTCTCTCGATCACTCTTAATTTCACCCTCAGATCCGTTAGTTCTTCATACGCTCACTTTCTTAACGGTTCGTCTTTGGTAAAACCGATCCTTTTTCGTCTTTCTTTGTGCCATTTCTCGGATCTGATCCGTCACTATTTGATTAATTTCCGATTCCACGGACTTCAGTCAGTCAGTCAGACTTGTCTGTTGGTCTTCTCATATTCCTTTCTAGATCGAGATCTGTATATCGAGTTTTTTTTTCTTGCTTGTTATATTGTTTTTCATAAATATATCACATGTAGTTGTTTACTGTTCACCTTAACTGTTGCTGAAGTTCTGCTGTTGAAGCTCGTGAAGGAATCTCTGATGTTGTGAATTGTCTGTTATCGTCTCTTGGTCTTCTCATATTCATTTCTAGATCAAGACTACAGTTTGTGAACGAAATCTATTTTCATGAGTTGCATTTTTTAAGCCTTTCATATTGTCATGATATTATTGATTATGGCCTCTTAGGGGTGAGTAGACCTCTTGTCGTAGTGATTACCCCTGTTGTTTTACTCTGGATCAGCGAATTTTAGTTATGATTCTGTGTTCTTAGGGATGCCTTTCCTCTGTTGTTTATATGCTTTGAGGCAGATCTTAATGTTGTGTGTTTGTGTATTAATCATGTTTTTTTTATGGCGATTTGATGTTTTATAATACAGTAAAGGATCGGATGCCATCATAACAATCTCTTAAACTCATGTCTGGTGTTGCTATCTTTCAACCCTTGGCTTTTGTCAATACAGCTCTGTTGTTAATGAAAGTTTAGGATAGTCCACGTTTTGCAACATTTTACAGATGCTTATAAATTTTTAACTCTGTTCTTCGATTCTGAATAAATCTCATTTTCCTTTGATAGCTGTCTGCCCCACTAAAGCCATGGTCTTGTCTCATTACTGTAGTGTCTTTTTGTGATCCCTTGTTTTAAAATGAAATAAGAGTTTCTCATCTGATCCGGACACTGGGAATTATTGCAGGGAAGAAGTAGCCATGGCTGATCAGGTTCAACATCCCACCATCTACCAGAAGGTTGCTGGTCAGCTCTCCCTTCAGTCGAGGGTTGCTTCGGGTTTCCGTTCTTGTGATGATGGCTTTAGGAACCCTGCACTTTATCAGAGGCGTGCATCAATCAGCAATCATACAAATGCTGCTTTTCAGTATCCTGCTGTGCAATCCTGTGTTGCTACTACTGATCTTTCTAGGGTTGCCTCAACTGCCTCCCCCATTTTTGTTGCTGCCCCTGCGGAGAAAGGAAACTTTATGATCGATTTTCTTATGGGTGGTGTGTCTGCTGCTGTGTCCAAGACAGCTGCTGCCCCGATTGAGCGTGTCAAGCTCTTGATTCAAAATCAGGATGAGATGATTAAATCTGGACGTTTGTCTGAGCCATACAAGGGTATTGGCGATTGTTTCAAGCGCACAATCCAGGAAGAGGGTTTCGGTTCATTGTGGAGAGGAAACACTGCCAATGTCATCCGTTATTTCCCCACTCAAGTGAGTAGTTTTCTTCCCTTATCTAATTTTATCCCTCCATTTTCTCAACTTTCTTGAGCCCTAATTGTTTCATGGTTACTTGTTCCAGGCATTGAACTTCGCTTTCAAGGATTACTTCAAGAGGCTTTTCAACTTCAAGAAAGACAGGGATGGTTACTGGAAATGGTTTGCTGGTAACCTGGCATCTGGTGGTGCTGCTGGTGCTTCATCCCTTCTTTTTGTTTACTCTCTTGACTATGCCCGTACCCGATTAGCAAACGACGCCAAAGCTGCCAAGAAAGGTGGAGAAAGGCAATTCAATGGACTGGTTGATGTCTACAGGAAGACATTGCAGTCTGATGGTATTGCCGGTCTCTACCGTGGATTTAACATTTCTTGTGTTGGTATCATCGTTTACCGTGGTTTATACTTTGGAATGTATGATTCTCTGAAGCCCGTTTTATTGACTGGGAAGATGCAGGTCAGTTTACTAGTGGTTTTAGTAGTTTTCTGCGTGTCTTATATATAAACTAGTTTCATCAATGGAACCAATGTCTGAATTGCTATGTTCTTATTATATTTACTGTTTTTGTCACTTTGCAGGATAGCTTCTTCGCTAGCTTTGCCTTGGGTTGGCTCATCACCAATGGTGCCGGTCTTGCATCTTACCCAATTGACACTGTTCGTAGAAGAATGATGATGACATCAGGTGAAGCAGTGAAGTACAAGAGCTCATTGGATGCCTTCTCTCAGATTTTGAAGAACGAAGGTGCCAAGTCTCTCTTTAAGGGTGCTGGTGCGAACATTCTCCGTGCCGTTGCTGGTGCTGGTGTGCTTGCCGGTTATGATAAGTTGCAGGTGATCGTCTTCGGGAAGAAATATGGATCGGGTGGTGCTTAAGCCTGGGGTAGTAACCTCAAGGTTTGTTCATTTTTCAGATGTTGATGAAAATGTCTCCAGAGTTTTGGACTTTGTTCCGGCGATTTTTTTGCTTCAATAATTTAGTTTTGAAGGGAGTAATTCCCAAACTTTAATATCATTAAAAAGGCTATAGTTTAGTTTTGGACTGAGATGCAGAGCTTTTAGACGCGTTTCACATTGGTGTCACCCTTCAGAATCTCAGAATAATCTCTCAGATAATTTGGTTGAATTGTATTCTGTTTATTTTAGCAAGTGAAACTTTCACTTACATCTGCAAATCCTCATCCTGGGGGCTTGTATCCTACAAATTGTTTTATGAATCAAAAAGTTTAAAAATCAAATGAATCTGGCTCTAAACTCTATAATGTAATATATTTTCACTCTCAGATACGCCATTCAACAAAGTTTCTTCATCCAGAGTACATATGGGGAGATCGAGAATTAGCATTTCAATTAACAATCGTTAGTAGATGAATGTATATGATTTGGATGCACAAATGATTGATTTACTCATTCAAACAAGTATTGTGGGTACTATATTATTTGCTGGTTATCTTATTTCTATAGTTGTAGTCCATCACCTTCCAGAAATATAGTATCCATGAATTGACCAATATTTCGTCGTTTGAGTTAAAACATCTGGAATAGATGGTAGTTTTACCTTTGATATCTACTAATCCCAACGACAATGCTCACATTTTTACCTAGTTGTTATCATGTATGTAAATTAACATACAATTCAATAATTAAATTCCTGAATCGAACTTTTCAAAAAAAAAAAAAAAAAAAAACTCAAATTCTTGTAAAAGTCATAAATTTCATACCGAATATATGCTTTATAACTCATTACGGGTACATGAAAATGCTTTTATGGCTAGGCTATAAAAAATAACTATGAGTTTTGTATTTTATGTGATAAACCACTTAAATTTTCAAAAGTTCCAAAAGTATTCTTAAACTTTGTTAAAAAATATTGTTAATTTAGGAAAACTCTCGCTATTTACCGTGTTTACCATTTATGACCTAAAATTGTTTACGCCTTAAACACAAACTATTATAGTTTGCATACTATCCTGACAACAACAAAGACTCAAACTTTATCCTTTTAAGTTGAAGATAATTAACATGTCAAGTTATATTCAAATTAATAATATCAAATATCTACATGTAACAATTTTCTTTTAATTTATATAAAGAAAATAAGGGTAGGGATTTGAACTTCCTATCCATGAAAAATAATGAATGATTTAAATGTTGAGTTAGACTTATATTTGCTAAATAAGGTAATGTTAGATAGAGCGTAGGTTTTTTAAAAAAATATATTTAAAGATAGGTCATATGGTCATAATATTTCCGTTAATTCCAATATTTTCATTTAAACTTATGGGTCAAGGTTAA
This sequence comes from Citrullus mucosospermus, assembly GCA_030954485.1. Lineage (NCBI taxonomy): Eukaryota > Viridiplantae > Streptophyta > Magnoliopsida > Cucurbitales > Cucurbitaceae > Citrullus > Citrullus mucosospermus. The sequence continues at coordinate 26,810,154 of CM062062.1, forward strand.
ATTTCATTTTTTAAGTACAACAATTACAAGTTTAAGGGATAAAACTTCCTAAAGGTGTTTGTGAATTAGGTTGGGTTGCGTTGAAGCACTTTTCAGACCTAACAAAATAATGAAACCAACTCAATGAGTTAGGTTTGTTCGGGTTACTCAGGTTATTTATTTTAATTTTTGTTCTAAAAATAAGTAAAATGTTAATATGTAAAAATTTATTTAGTTATTTTTAGATGTTGAATTAATATTAACAACTCAATTTCAATTTATCTTATTATGAGAATTTTCTTTCTAAGTGCTAAGAAGGTATTTCTAGAAATTGTTGGAGAATAAATTATCCTAAAACATCATGAAATTAAACAAAATTAAAATAAATATATGTATATATAATTGTACGATAAGTAACGTAATATATATTTTAAAATTAATAATAAGTTCACGTTATTTTAAGCAAACCCATGAACCAACTTAGCCTATGAAATTTTCATTTATTTAAACCTAACACAACTCAACTGAGTTGAAAATCTAATCCAAAGCGTCAAATTGGGTTGAGTTGACTTTGGTCATCATATATTTTGAACATCCCTAAAACCTCCAAACTTGAAGAAGAAAAAAAGTTGTGTAAATTAAATTAAATTAAATTTTTTAGGATTTAAAAATATTTTGACGAAATAAGTGGGAAAATTAATTGCTGGCAAACTAAAAAAGAAAAGTGGAAATATTAATTTAGTCATTAAAGCCTCGCAAGGAAATTGTCCAAACTCCAAAGTGAATATGAAATAATAGTTTCTAAAACGATTTCTAATAAGTAGCATATTTAATTAAAAATTTCAAAATCAGAGTTATGAAATTGATAGTTTAAGATGTATCCATTTGTATGCCTCTTATTTTCACCATAATAGACTCACACAAAACACAATTTAATTTTTAAGATTTAAAAGTATTTTGACAGAATAGGTGGAAAAATTAATTATGTTCGAAATGAAAAAAAAGGTGGGACAATTAATTTAGTCACTAAACCCAAACAAGGAAATTGTCCAAAGTGAAGGGTTGGTGTTGGTCGATGTTGTCGACCATCGAAAAACAAGGTATGAATAAAATAAAAGTCTTCAAAAAAAAAAAAAAAAAAAAAGTCTAAAAAGTAATATGTAATTCAACCTTTAAAAATGACAGTTATGAAATTGAAAGCTAATAAATTTATTAAAGAGTAACATTTGAGTACATTTTTATTTTTATACATCTTGCTTTTACCCCACAGAAAATAATTAAATTATTCTTAAAAAATACATATAAAATGGGTGTAGGTTAGATGCACCTATCATTTTTCTTTATTGAATATTCTAAGAAGTTAGGGATCTAATTTAAAATATTTTTGGCAAGGGTAATTTTAAATATTCATACTTACAAAAAAATGGGATTTTTATTATAATATATTTGTTAGTGTGAGCTAATAGAATTTTGACTGATTTTGTGTGTTTTATTTATGCACAAACTTGAAAGATTACTTAAAAACTTTTGTTCATTAGTATAGGTGGGTGATTTGAACACAAAGCTATTAATTGCTAATAAATATTATATGTTAATTGAATTACTTTTGCTTTGACTAAACCACTAATTTATCATATTTATCGTTATAAAGATATCATTTTATTTAACCTTTCACTAATATCAAGATGAAAAAAATAAAATCTATGTACTGTTTGTTTTGTTTGTTTGTTTTTTTTTTTTTTTTAAATTCTATTTCTTTTTATAAATTATGTAAAATAGCCCTAATTTTTAGTAATTATCAATTTCAACTTTTAAATTTCTCAATTTTATCTTAAAACATATAAAAAAATTTCAAAAAAGCTATAGACCCTTAAGAACAACGTGGTTAGTGAAAGTTAGTATAATTTTTAATCATTTCTTCATCAATAAAATTACATCGGTAAACATTTTCATAATATTTCAATACTAATTGACATATGAAATCAATATTTTCATCCATAAAATATATTTTTTCTAAGTAGTATGTTCAAATGACATGTACACAAGTCATTTTATATATAGCTTCTTTAGTTAAAATATATATTCTTAATAAAAAAAGTTAGAAGTTTGAATCTCTGTCCTAAAAAGGAGTTAGAAGTTTAAAGCTCCTTCCTATAATTAAAAAGAAATACATGTTAAAAAATATGTTAATAAAATAACAAACACATCAAGATTTTGTAAACAAACTTAGATAGATTTTTATTATTTATTTATTTATTATTATCTTTTTTTTTTTGCAAAGGATAAAGTTGAGAATTTTCGATTTCAACACACCAACCATTGAAACAGAGTAATAACAATCTTATGGGTAAAGGCTTTGACATAGTGGCCCAACCCGGCCCATTATAGGCCCATTTTAAACCCTTAAATTCCGACTCTGTGTTGCAGCGCGAAACCCTCTCTCCGGCTGAAATTTTCGCTTTCTTCCAAAGCGACATTGTAGCCGCGGCAGACTCCTCCCAAATTCTCTCGCGGCCATCAGTTTCTCCCAAGGTATACTCCTCTTTCTCTCTTTTAGATCCATCATTTCTATCTCGATGTCTCTCAATTTCACCCTTAGATCCGTTAGTTCTTCATACCTTTACTTTCTTAACGGTTCGTCTTTGGTAAAACCGATCCTTATTCGTCTTTCTCTTGCCATTTTTGGAATCTGATCCGTCGCTATTTGATAAATTCCCTATTCCATGTACTTCAGTTAGTCGGATTCGTATGCTGGTCTTCTCATATTCATTTCTAGATCGGGATCTGTATATCGAGTTTCTTTTTGGTTGTTATACTGTTTTTCCTAAATATATCCCATGTAGTTGTTTACTGTTCACTTCAACCATTGCTGAAATTCTGCTGTTGAAGTTCGTAAACGGAATCTCTGATGTTGTGAATTTTCTGTTATGGTCTGTTAGTCTTCTCATATTCATTTCTTGATGAAGACTATAGTTTGTGAACGGAATCTATTTTCATGAGTTGATCTTTTTCAAGCCTTTCATATTGTCATGATATTGTTGACCAGGTTCTCTTAGGGACGAGTAGACCTCTTGTCGTAAAGATTGCCCCGGTTGTTTTACTCTGGATCAGCGAATTTTAGTTATGATTCTGTGTTCTTAGGGATGCCTTTCCTCTGTAGTTTATATGCTTTGAATCAGATCTTAATCTGGTGTGTTTGTGTACGTTTTTTTTTGCCATATCTTATTAATCATGTTTTGTCATGGCGATTTGACATTTTATAATACAGTAAAGGATCCGATTCACAGTAACGATCTCTAAAACTCTTGTCTGGTGTTTCTATTTTTCAACCTTTGGCTTTTGTGACTACCGCTCTGTATTTTATGAAGATTTAGAATAGTCCACGTTTTGCAACATTTTAAAGGTGCTTATAAATTTTTAACTCTGTTCTTCGATTCTGAATAAATCTCATTTTCCTTTGATAGCTGTCTGCCCCACTAAAGCCATGGTCTTGTCTCATTACTGTAGTGTCTTTTTGTGATCCCTTGTTTTAAAATGAAATAAGAGTTTCTCATCTGATCCGGACACTGGAAATTATTGCAGGGAAGAAGTAGCCATGGCTGATCAGGTTCAACATCCCACCATCTACCAGAAGGTTGCTGGTCAGCTCTCCCTTCAGTCGAGGGTTGCTTTGGGTTTCCGTTCTTGTGATGATGGCTTTAGGAACCCTGCATTTTATCCGAGGCGTGCATCAATCAGCAATCATACAAATGCTGCTTTTCAGTATCCTGCTACTACTGATCTTTCTAGGGTTGCCTCAACTGCCTCCCCCATTTTTGTTGCTGCCCCGGCGGAGAAAGGAAACTTTATGATCGACTTTCTTATGGGTGGTGTGTCTGCTGCTGTGTCCAAGACAGCTGCTGCCCCGATTGAGCGTGTCAAGCTCTTGATTCAAAATCAGGATGAGATGATTAAATCTGGACGTTTGTCTGAGCCATACAAGGGTATTGGCGATTGTTTCAAGCGCACAATCCAGGAAGAGGGTTTCGGTTCATTGTGGAGAGGAAACACTGCCAATGTCATCCGTTATTTCCCCACTCAAGTGAGTAGTTTTCTTCCCTTATCTAATTTTATCCCTCCTTTTTCTCAACTTTCTTGAGCCCTAATTGTTTCATGGTTACTTGTTCCAGGCATTGAACTTTGCTTTCAAGGATTACTTCAAGAGGCTTTTCAACTTCAAGAAAGACAGGGATGGTTACTGGAAATGGTTTGCTGGTAACCTGGCATCTGGTGGTGCTGCTGGTGCTTCATCCCTTCTTTTTGTTTACTCTCTTGACTATGCCCGTACCCGATTAGCAAACGACGCCAAAGCTGCCAAGAAAGGTGGAGAAAGGCAATTCAATGGACTGGTTGATGTCTACAGGAAGACATTGCAGTCTGATGGTATTGCTGGTCTTTACCGTGGATTTAACATCTCTTGTGTTGGTATCATCGTTTACCGTGGTTTATACTTTGGAATGTATGATTCTCTCAAGCCTGTTTTGTTGACCGGGAAGATGCAGGTCAGTTTGCTAGTGGTTTTAGTAGTTCTCTGCGGTTATTATATAAATTGAGTTCATCAATGGAACCAATGTCTGGATTCGTATGTTCTTATTACATTTTTACTGTTTTTGTCACTTTGCAGGATAGCTTCTTCGCTAGTTTTGCCTTGGGTTGGCTCATCACCAATGGTGCTGGTCTCGCATCCTACCCAATTGACACTGTTCGTAGAAGAATGATGATGACATCAGGTGAAGCAGTGAAGTACAAGAGCTCATTGGATGCCTTCTCTCAGATCTTGAAGAACGAAGGTGCCAAGTCTCTCTTCAAGGGTGCTGGTGCTAACATTCTCCGTGCCGTTGCTGGTGCTGGTGTGCTTGCCGGTTACGATAAGTTGCAGGTGATTGTCTTTGGGAAGAAATATGGATCTGGTGGTGCCTAAGCTGTGTAGTTGACCTCAAGAGGTTCATTTTTCAGATGTTGATGAAAATGTCTCCAGAGTTTTGGATTTGGTTCCGGCGATTTTTTAAAATTTCAATAATTTAGTTTTGAAGGGAGTAATTCCCAAACTTTAATATCATTTAAAGGGCTATAATTTAGTTTTGGACTCAGATGCAGGATTTTTAGATGTGTTTCACATTGGGGTCAACCCCTTAGAATCTCAAAATAATTTTTCAGATAATTTGATTGAATTATGTTCTGTTTATTTAAGCAACTGAAACATTATTGCTTACAACTGAGGTTGTCCATCTGGGCTTGTAGTGGGCACAATGTTTCAATCTTGTTCGTTCAAACTTGGCATTGTGAAGTATTATTTTGATTGGTGTTTATATTTTAGCTGTAGTCCTCACCTTCAAGATCCATAAATCGATTACCCTTGATCCTACGAAAGAATATTTGAACCTAGCGACATTATAATGTATGTACTCAATTTTAAGTGCTGAATCTACTTAAAAACATCGAGCACAACAAGAATAATTACTAGCTCTAAATATAATTTGGAAACAGAATGCAGTTTCACAACTAAATTTGCAATTTGAGCATGAATGGATAAGTTTGTAGGTTTTTGTATTTCTATTCAATTTTGCTAGCTCACCCACCAGTTTTAACTTTGAAATTAGGTATAAAAACTCTAATAACTCACAATTTTATTAGAAGCAAGTTCTGGACAAAATGCCCAAAAAAACATTTTCTTTAAACATAAAAAAGCTCAAATTCTCGTATAAATCATATAAATTTCATACCAAATATATGCTTTATAATTCATTAGAGACACATAGGAATACTTTTATCAACGACTTCTCGAATGAAAACTCAATCATGAGGTATTTCCTTAAAAAAAAAAAAAAAAAAAAGCTGTACCTGAGGTATCATTGTATAAATTGCTACTTGAGCATAAGATGCAATTTTAAGCTAATCCGAACATAGTTTGATGAATAACTTGCTAGTTCAAAAGTAGATAGTTCAACTTTTACCTCAACAATTGAATTAATATTTCAAAATAAGGTTAGTTTTTATTAACAATTTAAATGTTTCAAAATTTGTTTCCTTTGATAGTTTAAATTATAAGCGTATAAGCGTGTGGAACAATCTGCTTAATCTTTTCTGAATTCATCATATTCATGTGATACATCTTTTGGCTTAATTTATTTTGATATTCACTATTTTGTCTCATATATTTCTTGAAAAATTGTTTCGCCTTATCCCAAGTCTACATTGATTTTTTCAATATAATCCGAGCACAACTTTCTCGAGTCATTAGAATTATTGCCACAAACAATGTCGTAAAGAATAAGAATTCTTGTTCAGTGCTCATGCCCACACTCCAGACAAGTTGAGATATAGATGCAAACTTTGCGATGAACTCAGAAAGAAAAATTTTGATTTGAATTTGAATGTTGTTTCCAAAATCTAGATTGTCTAACAATACATATTTGAATTCTTTGTATGAGATTCTACCTAACAGGCCCAAGAGTGTACGAATCTCTTTTTGGGAAATAATTTGATAGCAAGAGTCTAAATCATGAGATTACTGACATATTTATTTGTGATTTGAAAATTGTTAAAACTACTTCATGTTCAAAATGTATGATTAAATTAAATATGTGTTTCAAAGTGATTTTGAATATAACAAAAGTGAATTTAATCTTGTCAAATCACTCTACTCATAACCAGTTCTATAGTCAAACCAAAAACACTTTAAGAAAAGAAGTCAGATCAAAGCTGCATTTGTGAGTGCTTCTATAGAGTGTTTTACTATCATAATTAGAGAGGAAAATGCATGTATGACAAAATTTTCATCTTTTCCGTGCTTAAATGTCTAAAATCCAATTAAGAGTTCTTATGAAAAAAAAAAGAACAATCATTGTGCAAATTCAAGGGGAGAGGGGGCAGAAGGCTTTTGCCTTGCATTTATTCTCAACACATGCAAGATTCAAGATAGGAAAGTGCATATATATATATATATATATATATATGGTGGTGGTGGGGGGGGGGGGGGGAAGGGTCCTAAAAGAGTGACCCAGAACTCATAGGAACTAGAAAACAGAAATGCCAAAAAGTAAGAAGCAAAAAAGAAATGTAATAACTTTATACAAGTAACAATACCAAAAGAACTTAAAAGAGGGTGGTCCAAGATTCTAAATCCAAAGACACAACAGTCCTTTCCTGTAAACCAAAAAGATAAAGGTTCTCCTTCGACTGCACAAACCCAAGTCCCCACCCAACAGTAATGCTCGTGAAAGAGTAGGACCCCAATTAATTCTAATCGCATCCACCACACTTCAGTAGGACCCTAATTGATTCTAATCACACCCACCATACTTCAAGGTAAAAAGTACTCATCTTGACTCATTAACCATCCTTAATTTAGGGCATTTCAGTAAATAAGCCTTGTAGGATTTTAAGATTTAACCAAAAAGTTGTCAACTATCCTTCCAAGTATTGTAATTACAGTTACAGGTACCTAATTTTGGTGATGATGACCATTAGAATGAAAACACAAAACTGAGAAAGATTGATATGAAACATTATACAGATTGTTTGGTACAGTACAACAATGGGGAGAGACTGCAGAGGAAACAATTTTTAGGAAGATTCTTTCCAGCAATTTGAGGAACAAAATGATGCTGGGGATCCTTACATTTTAGAGTGTAACTTGATTGATTATAATGTGAGCATTTTAGAGTGTAACTTGATTGATCATAATGTGAGTTGGGTATACAAGTTCATGCAGAAGCCTCTCTGTCATTCATGATATGAAAGATAGGGGGCAACATCACCTTAAAGTGTGAGGTTCGCGAGGCTGTTGTTCTTCAAGTTCTTGCTTTCTCCGTAGATGTCGGCTTGCTTGGGTTGCTCCACTTTCATATCCACTGCTCTCTCCAGATTCACTCACAAGCCTTTCCATGAGCTTTTCCTTCAGTAGTGATCGTCCTGGTTCTCGTCCCACTCTACGATCCTGAAATATTGAGGATAGACAATGGTGGATCATAAGATATGGAAAGAAGAAAGAAGAGGGGCATAGTTTAAAGCAAATAAGCCGGTCTTGTAGCTTAAATAACTCATTAAATGATTCTTTTTAAAATACTTTTCAAACAAAGATTAATAGAAGCAAATAATTTTATGGAAGGAAGATGAGTATTCCCACAGATCAAGTTGGTCAATGTAATAGTAGAAATGTTGTTAACTCACATCTCGGAAAGGAAACTCGTCAGCTTCAAGCATATGAATTACATGCCCCATTTTAGGCCTCTTCTGAACATTAGGATCCACACAGCGTAAAGCTACTAACAGAGCACGCTTCAGTGCCCTTGTTGAAGGCTTCTCAGGCAACTTAGGATCCAGAACTCCCTCTGCATTTCGATTACTTACCATTGTTTTAAGCCACTCAACTAGGTTGACCTGAAAGTTAGTTAGATCCACCAATCGAACATGAAAAGTTAAGGGTGAAATTAGGAGCCTGTATAGGCCTAATTATGCAATGACAAATAGTCTGGATGAGTGAAAACAAACCTCTCCTGAAGGGCGGCTATAATCTACTGGATTTCTCCCTGAAATTATCTCCATGATGAGGATACCGAAACTATATACATCACTTTTTTCATTTAACATGCCAGTACTTGCATATTCTGGAGCTACATATCTACAGCACAACCCCAGATGGCAACACATAAGTTAACTCCGTCAGGATCGTGAATTCAAAATTAGAAATCAAGTCATACATTTCACGCTAGAAGTTATACTAACCCAAAAGTTCCCATCACCCGAGTTGTTACATAACTCCTCTCTGAGCCTAGAAGCTTTGCTAGCCCGAAGTCAGAGACCTTTGGATTCCACTGCTTGTCAAGCAAAATGTTACTTGACTTGATATCACGGTGAACAACCTTAGGCTCGAGCCCCTCATGGAGGTATGTTAACCTGTGATCTCATGAAGTCAAAACAAAACCATGGCAAAAACCTGCAGAACAGAACTTATCTACAACCAAAATAATGAAAGCAAACACAATGTAGTGCATACCCTTTTGCTGTTCCAACAATTATATTCATTCGAATGTCCCATGTGAGAGGGCTACAAGGTCCAACTTCTCCATGAAGCCACTGTTCCAAGTTTCCGTTATCAATGTACTCATAGACAAGTATCCTACAACAAGACAAGCAGAATGCACACACGTTCTCAAATTACCTCGAAAGAGTGTTTTTTCTAATCTAAGCAGTTTCTAAGCTTCTGCGGGGATAAATATGGAGGAAAATCAGAATACCTATGAGCTCCTTCAGCACAGTAGCCGAGCAAACGCACCAGATTCTTGTGGCGTACGCGTCCAATTGCTTCTACTTCAACTTTAAACTCCTTCTCAGCCTGTCCTCTGATCAAGAAAGTGCATAAATTTTCTTCCAGTATAACAACATAATGTATCAAATTCAGTAGTGGATCCTTGTAAAATAAGATGAGTGCTTGTACTATAGTGACATAACTGCAAGAAATTACAAGGATCCATATGAAAAGAAATAAAATGAGAAGAAGAACCTGTTATTGAGCAAATTTTTGATAGCAACCACAGTGTTGTCCTCCATAACGCCACGGTACACAATACCATATCCGCCCTCACCAATTACATTCTCATCCGCAAAACTATTAGTAGCATACTCAAGCTCTCTGAGAGTGTACCAATGTCCCCAACCCAAATGCGAAACCTCCGGCACAGCCATTGGCGCCTGGTCACCAGACCTAGCCTCTCCGCTACCGTGAGACGAACCGCCACCTCTCTCCGGGTACGAAATCCGGTGGTCCTTCCCAATTTCAATGTGAATTCTATGGCGACCACTAGGTGGGCTCCCTTCTTCCGTCTGAAGCAGCGTTGCTAAAGGCTCTGCCTCCGGCAAAGGCTCAGGGTTAGAAGCTAATTGAACTTTAGAGTCAGAATGAGTTGGATTCCGAGAATGATCGATTCGTATTTCCTGGATTTCCTTAGACACATTTGGGATAGTGGGGTTCAGAGAGGGTTTAGATTTATTGGAACTGTTGCGCCTGGAAGTGAACCATAACGAAATGAGGAACAGAACGATAACAATGGCGGCACCAACGCAAATACCCAAAACAACCCACAAGCGCAAACCGAAAATGGAGGTCCGCTTCGAGAGCTGGTCATTCAAGAAAGCATAATTAGACATTTTTCCCCTTCCCTTTTCTTCCTTTCTCCACCTTCCCCTATGTTCAACAAACCCCTCAAGACTGTTTTTCTCGCGGAGACAGCCACAGAAGAAGGAGGACAATTAGTTGAGTGGCAAAAGCAAGGAAACAATAAATCGAAAAAATGAAGACAAGAAACTAAACTGCACATTCCACTAATTCATTCAGTGGGGTTCACAGCGAGAGAGAAGGGAGAGCTGGCATGATGGGACTTCCAACTTCAACAATGGAGAAGAAGGACCGACCAACCCAATAAAACCCCATCCATTGTTTTGACCCATCTTCCCCGCTGTGGCTTAGCTGAAATTCCACGGTAAGTTACAAATGACTTCTGAATTTGAGGTGGGTTTCCATTTTTATTTTCTAATCCATTTTTGTTTCAGATTCTTTTTCTCTCCCATTATTTTGTAGTTTATACACTGTTTTTTCAGTAAGTAAACTGCTTGATTTGTCTTTGTCTCATCATTAGCCTTATAAAATATGCAAATCAACTAACCCATTTGTTAAGAAACACAAAGTATTGACCAACACCTTTTGTAGTATCTGATTCTTATTTCTACAGTACAATAATGATAGTGTAATTGGTAAAGTTTTTCATTGATTTCAAAGGGTTTCTTTTTCCCTTAGCAATGGAAAGTAATTTGTTGGTATATATAAAAACGGTGATCACGGACTATGTATTCAAATAACAGGAAAGGAGAAATCCAAAAATGTAGAGTTTAACTAATTGTAGCATAGATTAGACTACTTAATTACTTACAGAGTATCATTCTAATTTTGTTTATTTTTGTTTTCCTTCCTTCCTTTTTGCAGAAAACATGAATTGCATGTGTATATCTAAAAATATTGTGTATCATATTTTAAATTAATATAGCATAAGTTTCACTTTTCTCATCCTAATTGGAATTTGTAATGTATGTTTTCACTTGAGTTAGGTTGTTGTTAACTTTAGCCTATATTTAAAAAGAATTATATTTTGGTGTAGTTTAGACTTTAATCATATTCATGCATTTTCTTTTGTCACAAAAGTATACTCCAAATATTTTTCATTTGAAAAATACATATCTATATTGCGCTAGGTATATGCCTCTTTTTATTTGGCTTTTTAGAAATATTTTAAAATTTCCAGAGTAGATTTTTGGGGAAAATTGCTAATACCTTTATTGCTTTTTACAAGTTCAATTTTTTAATTATTATTGAATTGTCTTTTATGATTTTTTATCGCAAAGACATGAACTATTTTTAAATATAAAAAATAAATCAAAATATTTATAAATATAATAAAATTTTATTATCTATCTGCAATAGATCGTTATATTTTTCTATTATTTGTAAATATTTAAAATCGAGTCGAATATTATCTTTCTTTTTTAAGAAAAAAAACAAGCCAAATATTTTTTTTTTTAAAGAAACAATAATAAAGATAAACAAAAAAATTGAACATTAGGTTTGTTTTTTTTCTTTTTATTCATAATACAACATTTCACTTGTTTGATCGAAGATACATATTTTGCCTCGATTGATTAAAATTTTCCGCTTTTCTAATAAAACAGGAAATTATCATTTATGTTTTATTTTTTTTTGTAGAGATTATACAAACAAAAACCGAATAAGAAATGAAAAAGTTGGGGAATCATCCTATGGTGTCCCTACCACTTTCGTTATTTATAATTATTATTAAAAAAAGACAATTTTCCCTTTCTAAAAAGAATAACCTTTTTTTTTTTTTAAACAGTACATGTAACTGTCTAAGAATTTATTTTTACATAATTAATTTATTACATTTAATAATTAATTTTTATAATTAAAGCAAATAATTTAAATTTTGTTGGCAAACCATGTTATCATTCATAACTTACATTTACGTTGTCCAAGAAAAAAGGCCACAACAAGTTTACTGATAATTTTCTTAAAAACCATGTAAAAATAATAATAATAATAATAAAAGAACAACTTTCTAAACCCAAAATTAGTATTTATTTGACTCGTAGATAAACATACGACCTTTATAGCTGTTGTCTCTGCTTTTTCTTTAGACTTATTGTTGTTTCTTTATTTGATATGATGATAGATAATATGTAGTCAAATAATTTTGAGTTTCGTATAAAATTATCCAAAATTTCTATAAGAAAAATCTATCATCTTTGTTCTAAAACAAATTCATTAAACATTAGAACTCAATTTTTAAAATAGGAAAAAATTGCTCCCTTTTTTTTCAACTACAGAAGTTGAAATCTTACTCAAATTTCAAAAACAAAAACAAATTGTTAAAAGCTACGATCCTCATTTGGTAACTATTTCGTTTTTTATTTTTATTTTTGAAAATCAAATCTATTTCCTCCCCATTTATTACATTGATTTGCATCTCTCTTAAATATAATAGTTGAATTATTTGTCAAATTAAAAAAAAAAAAACAAAGTCAAATTTTTAAAAGCTATTTATTTTGGTTTTTTAAACCATTGGTAAAAAGTAAATAACAAAGTAATAAATTTGAAGTTGAAATTAATGTCTATAGACTTAATTTTCAAAAACAAAAACAAATAGTAAAATGGTTACAAAACAGAGTCTACTTTTTTTAGTTTCAAAATTTGATTTAGTTCTTAAACACTTAGATAAGAAATAGATTAAAAAGTACAAAAGTTAGAAGTGGAAAGAGTCCCTATAGACTTGATGCTAAAAAACCTAAAAATAAAAAACTAAGATCCCACTTGGTAATCATCTAATTTTTAGTTTAGAAAACAAGCCAAAATTTGAAAACTTAAAAAATAGCTTTTAAAAACTTGTTCTTGTTTTTGAAATTTAGTTTAGAATTCAATCACGGTATGAAATGCAAATCATTTTATAAAAAAGAAAATAAGCTCAATTTTCTCTGTACCAAAAATCGAAAATAAAATAGTTATCAAATAGAGCTAAATAGTTACGAAATAATGACTTTCCATTGTGACTGATCTGACCCCAACGATTCATTATTGTTTTTCTAATTCGCAAATTTGTCATAGACAAAGAAATAAAACTAAAAACCCTATTAGACAATAGACATAATGTCAAATATATTAAAAATTTATTGCATTTTTAAAAAATGTAAAGACCTTCACATAAATGAGTTACAGGTTAAGTTAATGAGTTATTAAACACAAACCTCGCCTTTCAGCTTAAAAAAAGAAAAAAAAAAAACTTGAAAAGAAATTAAACACAAACGTTAATATTATTGATTAAAGAACTCTGCCTGCCTGCCTGCCTGCCTGCCTGCCTGCGGCCTGCTTTAATTAATAATAATGAAAAAAAAAAATGGGTAACCCTAACCCATTAGTTAAGTAATAATTCATAATAAAGAGTGTCAGTCAATGTTACATGATTAATTACCTCTCCCGATAAAATAGAGTTTGACCACTGTAGAGGCTGCAGACCCTCCTTTTTTTTTTAAGGGCACCCCCAAACCTTTTCTTTCCCCTTTTCTCAGAAGGCCACCAAAATTCATCTTTAATCATTCATATGACTTTGCCCTTTGCCCTTTCTTATATGTTATACAAGACATATTCCCTCTCTGCCAAATGGGTTCACATCAACTTGGCCCAATTTGTCCCTATTTTGGGTCAGTCTCAGTAAGGGAAGAATCTGATCCTTAAGGGTAGGTGTTTTTATATAAATGATGGAATTCAAATGTTAATAAATCAAAAAGAAAAAACTTCACCAAACACAAGCATCAACACAACAGCATATGAACAAAGTTAAGTTGATATTATCATATATTATGAAGGATATTTATCTCAAAATATCCTGCAAAGAGACAATATATCTTTTTGTTTTCATTTCTTGACAGCGTTACAAGGCAAAATAATTGATATACTCAACATCAATGACTCCAAATAGAGCTTCAAATTGGTAAGGTAAGGAAGGACCACCATTTTTTTTTTTTTGCTTCTCCCCAAAAACATTTGGCAGCTTCTTATCACCTTTCTTTTCAGATAAAGCAGAAGAGGTAGATTTCTGCATTTCTATGTTTGCGTATCTATTACTTGAAGATGTTTATTAAAAATATAGAATCAAAGGATAAATATCAAGATTATGTTGTTAACCTATTCTACAATAGATTTTTGGTAAGTGTGAAAATAGAACTTTTGCAGTTTCTATAATGTTTGTTGTTGAAAATCCACAAGGAAAGTAAAGAAATTGCTTCATTAAAAAGGCCATACTCTAGTGGGGCTGCAACTAAGACACACCTGCTGACTCCTTCCCCGTTCGAGCGCAATCCAACTGCATGGCTAGTTGGGCATCCTGCATATTTGCAAGAAAGATATTTGGTACCAATTCCACCCAGAAAGGAGTTGGTTAATGTTATTGCTTTTGTTACCTTGAAATCAGAGGAAAGGTCAAACTCCCCATTGTAAGTCTGAATTGCGGGTTCAAAACCGAATGCTGTTTCCGACGTTGTGGTGTTTGGTACAGAAGGGATGGCAATTGACTGGTCTGAAAGGTTACATTTGTTCGAAAGATTGAATGTAGATTGCAAGGGACACCCTTCGTTCCTAGTATACGATGTGTCTATTCCTCTTCTGGATGTTAGAAAAGCATTTCCGACGTCGAAGTCCAACCCCATCTGAGGTAATTGCATTGGCTGCAGCATTCCAGGCAAGCACATTGGTTGCAAACTCAAGCCATTTCTCATGGATAACATCTGCAAAGACAAACATCATTGATAGCAAGTTTAAATATGTTCATCAAACTATGACCATTTTCATCAACCAAAAAGAAAAATGGAACAAGCTGTTAGTTGCTCCAGACCTTATATATCATGTAGATCCTGAAATGAGCAATGAAAACATGGACAATTTTAACAAAGTAATGATCAAGATAGGCAGCATTCCTGCTCATTTCCAAGATTGCACCCGTCAAGTCTGTGAATTATATCATTCTCAACCGCAAGTTATGCTAGGAAAAACTTTTACTTCACGAACAATCTTCTCTTGAGTTATGCTAGGAAAAGGTCAAACTAGGCATCATCTTGTAGTGACAAAGAGAGTGAAAAGCAATCCCATACAGAAAGGAAATGGCAGTAGAAAGAGATCTTTCAGCTGAAAATGTCCCAATAATCCTCAGAATGAACAGATTTCTAGACCATCTTTGCTGGGATAAAATTGGCAAGCAGAACCATGAATTTGGAAAATTAACAACACTTGAGAGTCGTAATTTCATAAATGAGCGATTTTCTCTGCAGACTAGAGAGGTTCGGCCAGAAATAAAATTGGGATGCAACTGTTTGGATATTGAAGTTCTCTGATTGGTTTGCAACCCTAAATCAAGAAGTTCAGGCACATTTGACTCATATCATGTGGACAAAAAGAACATTACTTTTGATATATCAGCACATAAGATTCTGTGGCCCAAATTCATGGACTATTTGTAATTAGTAACCAATAAAAATGAACGAGTGCATATAAAGAGAGATGAGTCCATATCAAAGAAAAGTGAAAACGTGATCAAATTCTTAGGTCCATAACCATACAAAACAAAATCAGGAAAGAAAGGAAGCAAGAAAAAAAAAAGAAAAAGAAAAAGGACACCCACCTGGACTTGAAGTTGAAGCTGCTTCAAATACTCAATTGCTTCGTCCAACATTGAAGCTTTGTCCGTCTGCCAAAACACAATCTCATTGTAACTCTAAAAACTTAAAAGTGAAACTGTCATAATCTTGAATTTTGACAAACA
Organism: Citrullus mucosospermus; assembly: GCA_030954485.1. Classification (NCBI taxonomy): domain Eukaryota; kingdom Viridiplantae; phylum Streptophyta; class Magnoliopsida; order Cucurbitales; family Cucurbitaceae; genus Citrullus; species Citrullus mucosospermus. Next base: position 26,826,047 of record CM062062.1, read on the forward strand.
TATACCTTGTTTGAATTGGGAATTAGGTTCTGAAGGGCTTTCATTTTCTCATTGATCCTCCTTCTTCGTCTCTGGCCCACTCACCAACAACATTAGCAAAAGTTAAGCAATCAAACGTTCTTAGTCTAAACTTAAAGGACAAGAATGCTTAAAAATCGGGGACCCAATATGAAACTGACCTTCTCCGACATATTATGGACCTCAGCGCTTCTACTTCTCTTCGACGAATTTCGAGGCAGATCAGTACTGGATGGAACTTCCGGCACATCCCCACCCTTTAAAAGAGAATCAAATTAACTAAAGGATAAGCAAAAGCTTCATTTGGGTACATGAAAAAAATGATGAAAACAGAGAAAGCAGGAAAAATTGCAACAAATTACCTCGCTATCGCAACTGAAATCCCCAAGATCATTTTCAGACGAAAGACCCCTTCTCTTCAAGGGCGCATTCGAATCGGAATCGACAGCGCCGGAGGAAGAAAACGCGTTGTCCGAACTCTCTTTCACGAAATCCCCAGGATCCGACAATTTCACGCCACCGCAAGTGGAATTGACAGCCAAATACGAAGCATCAGCAAATCTCACATCCCTAACACTACAATCCGACAAAGCGTGGTTCAAAACTCGACTGGACTGAAGCCGATCCTCGGGAAAATCGAGCATTGAGGACACTCCGGCAACAGAGGTGGAGTCAGGCCGGCGAGAAAACATCGACGAAGAGTGCCAAGGAGGTTGAGAATGCAACAAGGGCATAAACTTGTTCTTGAAGGAGACGCAAGAAGGGGAAGAAGCAGAAGAAGTGGTAGTTTGAAGATGGTGATTGATGAAGGAAGAGAAATCTTCTGGGTCATGAGGCAAACCCACAACATCCGAAGAAGGGGAAGTTCCGTAGAGATCCGCCATGATTGAGGATCAAAAGGGGGTGGAAGGAAGGATGAAAAATGAAGGATTACGTTGGTTATATTGGCTTTGTGTGCAGAAACGGTCTGGAGTGGAAGGAATTATGTATTTGTATCGTATTGCTCTGAGTTTGTGTGTACTTTTTCTTGGATTCCGTCTTATCTTTTAGCGTTGGATGATCTGTTTTGTTGGGCAGAAAGCAAAAACAAGGATTAAGGATTTTCATTAATGGTGTTTTTTCGAAGTTGCTGACTTCTGGTCTGCCTCCCGAGGTTATCGCCTTCCTTCTTAATCCTACCACTCCCGCCTTAATCTTCTGCTTTCACTTTTCTTTTCTTTTTCTTTTTTTTTTTTTTTTTTTTTTTTTTCTTTTTATACTTAGAGAACCCATCAATGGCTTCTTTTTCACAATTTGGCCCATTATTTCTTTTATTTACAAACTTTTCCAAAAATAAAGGATTTGTCTTTTACCTAATTTCCCTTTTTGTCTTGTTTTTATAATAATGTAATTAATGCGAGTCGTTGCTTTTATGCAATTCAAATTCTGTCTGATTCTTGACCAATTTGCCCTTATTATATGATCTTTTTGTTTTCTATATTTAAATTATAAATGGGTTCGGTTATAAATCTCCTCTCAAATTTTGTGTTAAAAAATCAATGTTATATTTCTTTAACTTATAATTCTGTATCTATGTAACATATTTCAGGTTTTGAAAAAATAACTAATTTATTATATTTAAATTTAAATTTTATAAATTAAAATTCTAAACTTTCAATTTTTTTATTTAATCCGTTTAAATTTTTAAATATTGTTGAATAGATCAATAATTTATGGACACAAAATTATATGTTCAAATACATATTAGATAAATACAAATAAAATATGTAATGACCTAACGATGAATCTAATTAATTATGTGAAATTATTGGACATAAAATTGAAACTCACTGCATCTAAAAACTTGAAGATTTGGAAATTAATTTTGTAATATGACCATGTAAATTGTGTTTGAGTTTTTAACTTTGCACCTATAGCCATTTTAAAAATCTTTGCGAGGTTTGTTTTTCACTAAACTATTTTCATGTTAACTAGACATCTTTCAATTTTAAAAAGATTTTGTTTTTTCCTTTCAAACTTTTGATTGTATTTCTATAGATAAATTGTAAATTAGTTCATATGTTTTGGAGAAAGTTAGAATTTAGTTCATTTGATTTATAATTAAGCTTTATTCCCATAATTTGATAAAACCATTGTAAATAGTCCTTATAGTAAGGATTATGAGAATTTCATCAAATCATAATGTATTTATGAAATTTTATCAAAATCATAAGAACTAAATTCTAGCTTTTAAAACTACAAAGACTAAATTCTAACTTTGTTCACATCATGGAGACTAAATTTATAAAGGTTGTTTTTAAATATAGTAAAATGAACCAAGATATTTACAAATATAACAAAATTTTACTGTCTATCTACGATAAACTACTAACTTTGTCCATTTGTGTCATGAAATATAACATTTTGCTATTATTTGTGTTTAGTCTATCGCAGTTTATCACAAATAGACTGTAATATTTTGCTATTATTTGTAAATATTTTTAGTAAAAAATAATTTTCCAATTTATAATTTAACATATTTCTTTTATTGCATTGGCTTAAAGATTGTTAACAAGATGCTAATATAATATGACCATAACCTATCTTATTTAATAGATGTATTACTTCAAATGATATGTTTATGATTTCAAGTGTTAGTTTAAACAACCTATCAAAATGTTAAAAGACTCAAATTTTCACCTACATTAAACTAAAAAAAAAAATGAGGTACATTATAAACTCGAATTTTTAGTTCAATCAAAGGCCTCAATTTACCATTTAACCGAAAATTTTAACATTTTCTTTTAATTATTTTGTTGAGTTTTATAGTACGTTATAAACTCAAATTTTTAGTTCAATCTTGATTGTCATTTTTCTTGTACTTTCCAATTTTAAAATAACTTCTTCGTAATTTATTTATTTCGTAGTCTATTAAAATAACTGAAAATATTATCTCAGTTATAAATTAGGCACTGTCGGATAGAATTTTTCATTTTAATTTCCAGAAAATTCTAGAATATTCACTCACAATTCCCGTCTAACTATCACCTGAAAAAAACACATTTGAAATTGCTTTTAATCATCTAGGTTTCGCACGTCTACCATATGCCACAAGAAGTAAACAAGCCCTTATCACTAATAAATTTCTATATTGATCCATCACATTTATGTATGTTACTAATAAATCACTAATAATAATATTTTTAGCGCTTTACGAGTGATGAAATAATTGACCTACAAGCGATGAATTGATGCACATTTTTTTTACCGTTCAAACACTTTAACTTGAGTTGGATTTAAGCGGTGCCATTTTTGTAAATCGTTTTATTTGTACTTTGATTTGCTATCATTTTGAGTCAAATTTTCATAAGCTTTTTAAACCTTTTTTTTTTATCATCTGGAAAAAACGGTTAATAAGAAAATTGTTATATATATATATATATATATATATATTGTTTCCCCAAACTTGGGAGGCTTATCAACTTTTACCCCTAAAAGAGAGAGAAAAAAAAACTTTTATCCTAAACTTTTCAATTCCATCGAATTGCATCTAAAACTTTGATACTTGTTGTAACGTTTACAGTAACTTTAAATGTGTTGTAGTTTTAATGTTTTAACTCTCTGGTCCACTTCCATTTCATAATTATAAACATTTTATGTGTTGTTAAGTTTTAGCACAAAATTAACGAAATTAACAAGGCTCGAAAGAAAATAACAATATTTTTTTTTTTTCTTTTTTCAAAGTGAGGTTAATTAGCTCAACAATATTTAGAATAGTTTCCCTTCTAAGTTAGAGGTTGGATCCCGTTCCTAAAAGTTGATTTTTTTTCCTTTTTTTTGAAATTTATAAGTCTTGAAAATTTCATTGATTCCTCAATTTTGTGAATTAGTTGGACTTGTGGAAGGCTTGCTTTGTTGAAATTGATGACTTTCAATATAATTTTATTTATTATTATTTTTTTTATTAAAATAGCGGGTAGATTTGGTAAAAATTGATTATAGAGTAAAATTGCAATATATTTTGAAGGTTAGAATTCAATTTGATTAAATTTTGTAGGAAAATTAAAAAACTTTTTTGAGCTCATGATTATAATTTTTTTAAAAATGTACTATAAACAACTAAAATATCAATACACAAAGTTTCAATATACACACACACACACACACAAATAGATCTTTTAGCTAAAGGATTGTTACACTTGTGAAGGAGCGTTTCACTTTGCAAATTGAGTTCCCTATGGAAAATATTTGGTAAGAAGACTCATCTTTTGATGAAAAAATTGAGGAGATAAGATAAACTTAGTTTTTAAATAGGAAAAAATAAAATTAGTTTAAAACATTGACATTAAATATACGCGTAAAGTTAAAGGAGAAACATATTTTTGTTTATATGAAAAACAAAAAGAGTTAAAATAAAAAATTAAATTAAATTGAAAGTGGGAAAAAAGAAGGGGACTTATATTGTAAAAAAAAAATAATAATAATAAAATAAAAGCATTAAAAGTGATTGGATGAGGAAAGAGTAGTAAATGACAGGATGGCATATTGAGAAAGTCAAAGACGTAATAATGATGTATGATTCACACTCATCCGTCTTATTCCAACGAAACGTCACCGTTTGGCGATTTCCAATTTATTACACAAAACCATAAACTAACCAACACCAATTTTAAATTAAAAATTAAATTTTCTGGGATTTTAATTTGGACTTGGCGTGTGGACAATAACAAGGCTACCCAAATTCAAACACATTATTTACAAACCCTTTTCCCAATTTCGTGAGCTAAAAATATATGGAAAAATCCGATGATATATTAAGACCAACAATCTCTAATGTCAATGGGAGTAAACATTAATTAGTTTGATCGACCATCATCATAACCTTAAAGCTAACAATTCCTTGCCAATTACAACCCTTGAATTTTTCTTCTTTTTTCTTTTTTTTTTTTTCCTTTTTTTTCTTTTTCCTTCCAAAACAAATAAAAAAAAAATGATTGCTTGCATTATATAAAAATTTTACTACTTGTAGTAATGTATATAGAGAACTTGAATGTGGGTCTTCAGAGGTAGAGAATTGGCAAGCAACATAGTAGCACTCGTCCCCGTTTCATAGTTGCTTGCTTTTAACTCCTTTTTTAAGCAACAGCAACCACCAAGGACTCATTCTCGGCTTGCCAAACCAGTTGTTTTGCATATGGGGCACAGATTCTTTTGCATCAGCCACTGCTTAATACAAGCTGTGTGGAAGTCATGCCCGCATTCCAGCGTTCCAATGTCTTCTCCTTCAACGTATTCCTCCTGGAAATCAGCTGGGTTGTTAGACGATAGTCGATACTAATGAGGGAAGGAAACAGCATTACAATGTTGTGCAGTTTCAAGAATGATACAGCTTAAAAACACATATGATGGATGAATCTTGTTTGTTACAACCTGACAAACACAGCATGGTTCTTCCTCCACCTGTGAGTCAACAGCATTCACCCGCTTCTTTTGTTTCAGTCGAGCAACTATTGTCTCTTCACTTAGTCCTGTGTTGACATTCCCAATACGCTCTTCCAAAGCCAACAATTCCTGCACTTGACATAGTTAAAAACACGAACAAGGCACCAAGAAAAAGGGGCAAAATACGTTGGTTGTTGGTTTGTATCAGCCAGACCTCATACGACATGTTATCAACGTCGAGACGCATATCCCTGTGCCTATCATAAATATCAGCCATCCCGAAAAATAGTGACTGGTCCAGGATCATCACATCCTAACAAAACAGAAATTATAGAGTAACATTAGTGTTGATGACGATGATTATAAAACATGAGTTAAAAATGTCAAGCCCATGACTTCAACTACCATCAGAAGCGTTTGAGTCTCATTGACAAAACTAAGTTTTCTCCATGCATAACACAATTTTCCCAAATTTGATCATAAATCCCATTCATCCACAGAATCCCGTTAAAAAAGAAAGAGTCAAATTATAAATTGCTACAATAAGATTGGTACATTGTAAGATCAGAAGCCCCAGACAAAGTCTAAAGCCATGGAGGCGTATTTCATAAATATCAAGGCCCTGTACTACACCATCATCAAGTCTATTCATATCAATTAAGTGAACCATTTTGATTTTTCCCAAGTGCAACTGAACGTGAACAAAACTAAGTAGTTGTTCGGCACCATTTACACATTGTAACTAATCTAAACAAAAATAAAAACGTGTAACTTAACGACTGCTTGTATCTCAATACAATCATGCAAATTCGCCAATGCACCAACTGACCATGATACAGCACCAACAAGGATCCTACCTCAACTCGTAAGCTTTCACCCCTGCGAACAAGGCCCAAGACATTGCGAATGTGCTGCAGACAAAACAATAGCATGTGAGCTTCAGATTCAATTCAAAAGGTAAGATCACTAAGAATCAGCGGAGGTCAGAATACCAGTAGAAAACTAAACAGTCGAAGACAGCATTATAATCCATCAAATCTTTTTTATAGCACCATCCAACATATTTGTGATATTAGAGCAAGATGGATAAAAACGAAGATTGTTGATAATAAAAGGTAGCTCATGCTGGATATGATTTCTCAAAGAATTCAACTGCAATTTGTTATCCAGCAAACACCATCCTAGTCGAGGCAATATCCAGGGCAACAGGTAAAGCACCCGCCACCGGAAAAGTTTTATCCAGCAACTTCAGAATTTGCAATTTTCAATCTATAAAGGCTTGCATTGGAAGAGGAAGTTACCTAGATACTCACACAATAGTAGAGGTTATTTAAAAAATTTGCATCATGCTTTTCAATGAGTCAAAACAAATTTGCGAACACTAGCATCTCGACCATGTAACTATAGATGTCCAGGTCTGAGCATAGAATTGTTTCGAGGGGAAGTAATCTAAAAGACAAAGAGAGAAATAAAGAAAGAGGAAAATAGGAAAACCAACCAATGGGATAAATTAAACACTCATTTATGATTAATCAAAGAAATCAGACACCCAACATCTAAAGTTTCTCCAGTAGATATAGAAGTACAACAACTTATAAAAGACAAAATAATAAGAAATTGATTGGTTAAAGAAACTACAAAGTGATTTGCACTAAAAATAATTCAGGAACCAAAGATGTTCAGAAGATTCAACAATCAAAATGAACAACTCTGCAGAAGCAGACATGCAATCATATAGCACACAGATATGAACCTAGAGCCATCATTCAGCTACTCCATGAAACAGTTCGACATACCTCAGATACAAGTCTGTTATTGTCACTTCCTTCACCGGAAGTAGCCAAAGTTCGTAATGAATAGGGAAGACCAAGTCCACCATCACCTCTTCTTTCCATCCATAATGCAGACCTTGGTTGCAATAAATGGTGTCCCCGGCGGCCAGATCCAGATGAAAGAACCATATCCTGGGCAGAAGTAGAACCTGATCGCTGTGAATAATTATTTGTCCTTCCTCCAGACTCATTTGTAGCAGAAGCAAATAGCTGCCTACGAACATATTCTGTTAACCTCCTGGGAAACTGTGTTGGAGAATTCTCAGGAGGAATCCAAGGTCCAGAAGAGGGATGGACCCCTGAACTTGTACCAACCCTGGATGTAGAAGCAACATTTCCAGGAATGGACAAGTTCGAAGATGCTAAAGCTCTACTTGATGGACTTCGAACCAAACTCCTCAGCTCATTTGCCGGGACAAACATAGGATGTTCGGATACGGTTCTTCCCATGTTGCTTGGTCTCACCTCTTCACGTTGCACCACCTGCCTCTCTCCTGCAGAGCTTGATGAACTGCCACTTCTTGAAGTAGAGCTCCCATTCCACCTATATGGTTGCAGACTTCGAGGTAAAGCAGGCACATGTATCATAATTGGCTGACCTTGAGCTGATACATTGTCTACAGCTGGTGCTGGCCTGAAGTCTAATACATGCTCAGCAGGTAGAAGTCTTGCTGGCAGCTGGGAAGATGGTGGCCCAGGATGCCTAACAGCAGTTCCTGCCGATGCAAAAGAATCTTGAGCATTTGATGAACTAATCCTTACACGATAGTTTCTATGAGAACTGTCTGAGCTTTCCGCAACAATTGACTCAGAGAAGCTGTTGGAAGTCAGTTCACCTGCACCTCGTACAGGGGCCTGATTCATTCGTGCTGGTGGAGGAGGTATGCTCAACCTACTGCCTGTGTTGTAGCGACCAGGGAACACTGGAAGATGGGGCTCCGAGCCACTTTCAATATGCTGCGAGTAGTTACTGCTTCCACTTAAAGAGGACTGTGCAACATTTCCTTCAATAGATTTTCTTTTGCAGGGTGCACGACGCCCATCCAAGGAAGAGCCTGCTCTACCGTCATTTGTAACCACTGGAAGTCCACTATTTCCAGAAGGAAGTAAAAGAGGATCAGATGCACTAGAACACAAAATCCTCCCTTCTTCTGATCCACTAGATTTATATACATTAGTACCTTCATTAACTCTGCTATTGTCGCCTCCATGACTAGCAAAACTTGCATTTAAGTTGAGATTATGAGGAATAGCATTAGAGTTAGAATTAGAATTTTGTATAATCAGTGGGCTCAAGTTCACATGACCCAGTGACGGATTATTTGATGGCTCACAGAGTCGGTTTTCGGTAACAGGACCATCTGCATCACGAGTCAGTGAAGACCATCCAATTTCAGCTTTCTGCTCATCAGGCAGAACCTCGGTTTGCATATCACAAGAGCTAGGTTCACCCAAGCTCCATCTGCTCAAACTTCGTTGTTCATGGCTCACAGAGCTTACATATCCAGAATTTATATCAGAAGTAGGTAATAAATAATCTGGTATTCGATTTTCTGCTGGATTCCACATGTTATTCCAGTAAACTGGTTGGTTACCAGGATTATTTGATGAAGATCCATGTTCAAAGTTTATTGTTTCTGACAAAGAACCAACACTACTCCTTTGCCCTTGCATTAGAGAAAATGTAAATTTCCCTATCAAATATGAGCCAGGTCAATAAAGTTTTCCAGACCACAAACCAAGCCACATACACTTGATTGAATCTGAAACTGATGAAACAGAAAGCCAATTAGAATAAGAAGTTATAGAGCTTCATACAACATTACAATTTAGCATGTAAGATCTGTCAAAACAAATAAACTCAATGATCAAACACAATACTTTTACTGGCACCAGCGCTCTTGATACTTAAACCAAAGTATCAAGTACAATTTGCTAGCATTCATAACAATTTCTAGATGAGTATAGGAACGTGGAACAAGAATGAATGAAGGACAAAAAGAAGATTCCAAAATGACAAGATAAATCACAAAGTTAGGGCTTCATTCCCACAAAAGAGTGGCCTTAGCAGCAAAAGAAAACCCCAAACATTACTCTTTTTCTCTATTCCAGTTTAATGGTTAGCCATAGCAATCCAAGCCAAGAGCCTAATACTACTAAGCAACACAAGCTTCCTACAAATCAACCTTTAATTCATTCCCTTACAAACAACTAAACGTAATATGATTATTACAAAATTTACCATATTTTGAAACCTCTAATTCTTCAATACATGAGTGATATCAGCTAGAAATAAAACCTAATCAGCACAGGGAAACTTCTAAATTATAAGAAGATTTCAACAGGTAGAACTTCATGTCGATGTCAAATAAATGCTGATTCTGGTACTTGGTAACAATGTAACACTGGAAGAAGTTTTCAATACCTGTGAGAAATTGCAGTCCCATATCATGCATAGAAATACGTACAACATTACATCACCGAAAGAAAGAAAAAGAGATGACATGAAGAAACCATTCGAATCAAGAATGTAAGCACCAAGAGACGACTGATGAGAATGAGCAACACAGGTGTAATATCCTGGTGCAAAATGTTCACTTAAAATGAAACATTTCTGACATGCAATCAATTGCAGACTATATTACACATTTACATATCCCTATCCCTAGAAGAGGGCTCGCAACAATGGCAGCATTCTCACATTGATATCATGGAACAGTACAAAATTTCATCTAGTCCTGTAACTGTCCCAAATGCCAAACGAGGAAATGAACCAAAAATTGTGATTTTAGAACTCAGCGAAGCGTCTAAAACACATCCCACCCACAAGAGAAGAAACGAAAAGGCATCGAAAGCTACAAAACTAAATCTCAGAATCAATTAAAAAAAAAAAAAAAAAAAATCAAACTCACAGATTAGGCAAACAGCTTAACCCCAGCTACGGTAAACAAAAAACAACTGAAAAATGAGAACTTTCTACTCGAAACAACCTAGAAAATAGCAGTGATAAAGGCGGAGAAATCAAGGCCGCTCAACTTATATCCATAAATTTTGGCGTGATTAGAAGAACCATCATCGCCGAAGTCGCCGATAAGATTAGTTCAGAATTCAGATTGAAGAAGTCAAAAGCCAAACCCTTTTACCCTTCGATATACCCTTTAGCAAAATCCAAACGAAAAAAAATATATCATTTCTTTCTTTTCTCTTAAAAAAAAACGTAAGAATATATGATGTTTGAACAGTATTGATATTATCCGCTAATTCTATTAACGCATTAAAAACCTCCACCAAAAAAGAAGATGATAACCTCGGAGATCAAACATTGGATTATTGAATCATCCATCATGAAGAACCGATCAACCAAGAACAAGGTAGAAAAAAGAAAGACTTACCAAAGGAGATGGGAAATTTGAAATTTGAAAAGGGGAAAAAAGGGTTGATCTATGAAGAAGGATCTGAGAAGAAAACCCAAAGTAATCCGTAAATGGAAGTGAAGGAGAAGAAAAGCTTTAAGTTTGACAATCTCCCACAAGATGAAAGTGGGAGGTAACAAAACCCACCGAGTAATGGGTGAGGGAAAGGTGGGGGATGTGAGGTAGACAAAAGACCATGTCCAAGATTAAAAGGGCAGTAATCTTTAATTATAAGGATTAACCCAGCAGAACAAAAATATTAAAAGGAGAGAGAGAAAGAAGAGAGTAAACAGTCCATCCATAGCCAGAAGGGCAAAGCCAAGGCGTTCCCATCTCCAGACAGAGAATTTAATAAATTGAGAGATAAAAACCAAAAAAGAAAAGAAAAAAAGAGGGAATAAAAGTGTATGTCCTGTTGGGCCGCTTACCAAATGCCTCAGGCCTCAGCTTCAAAAGTCTCCATCTTTGTTAAAAACCCTCAAAAAGAGAGAGAGAGAAAAAAAAAAAAAAAAAAAAACACTAAACACGCAACAAAATTACTGAATATTAATAAAAACAGATAGATGAACCAGAAAAAACCCGCCCCCCAATGTCCGCCATAGATACCTTCAACCCCACTTTCCCACTTCCTTCTTCTTCTTCCTTCTCCTTCTCTTTTGCTTCCAATTTCACCTTCTCTTTTGCTTCCAATTTCACCACTGTAGATCAAGGTTGTAAATTATGAAAATTTCCCCCAACAAAAAAAAAAAAATCATAAACGTGGCGAGGATACTTTTCCTTTCATGGGTCCCATTCCTAAACTTGAGATTTGGTTTCCTTTCTTTGCTGCCAGGGCTGTTTGTGTGTAATTTTTGACCATCTATTAATGGGGTGTTTTTATTTTTATTTACCCATCACGTGGTCAAACAAATGATAATAATCACAATAATCATTCAAATACACCTAATTTTAAGTTTTCCTTAATGTAACGTAAAAATTTTATTTGGAAATACAGAATCATATCATATCGCTCTTATTATATACGTTTTGGATTTTATTTGGCAGTGGGTAAAGGTTATGTATCGAAGCCCCTCCTTTGCTTAAAAGAAGTGTGAAAGGATGAAGCTACTTGAGTATTAGGCCAGATTCTAACCCAACTTCCTCTTTTTAAATGAATGGCCACCCCCCCACCGTTCATATCTCAATTGTGGGCCTATTCATTCTTTATGGTTTTGGTCGTATTGCCACTTTTTTTCCCTTTTATTTTAAAATTTATTACTGTCTTTCAATTGTGGGTTTGCTTTGCCATATACCCCTGTATTTTTTTATGCCATAAAATGAGGCCACACAATATGATAGCAATTTGTCCATACCATATGGGTTTGCTTGTAAAAAACAAATGCTTCACAGCTCCTTTCAAGGGAAAATTTAATTTAATTTTTTTAAAATAATAATCACACATACTAATTATGATAATGAAATGACGATTCTCCCACCATAGAGAATATTTAGAAAAATTCAATGCTTTTGACTAATTGGAGAAATATAAGGCCAAACCTAAGCCTTTGGATAATCAACAACCCAAACGGCTCAGCTTATCAAAATCTATATTTATCTAGATGCTTTTGCTTAAGTTGAAATATATCAATTTAATATATGAAAGCCTCAATCATGCACTCACATAAATTCATACATCTAGAGAGAGAGAGAGAGAGAGAGAGAGAGAGAAGAGAGAGATTGACCCTTTGAATAAAGAAACTTTACCTGTGAAGTGGGGTAAAAGTAAAACACAGTGGTTGGTACTTGGTTGCCAAGATGGAACCATGAGACCCAATAATAATCTCATATAATTACAATCTTAAATCTGTTCTCTTCCTCTGTTGCAAATTCAATATATTTATTATTCAAAAAATAATAATAATAATACAACAGAGTGACCCAAAAATCATGGATCTACCGAACCCAGAAATCAGGTATTTGAGGCCATCCACCTAATCTAATCTACTGTGCTTAGGCATAAAGCGTTGAGGAGATTGAAATTAACCAGGCAATTGAGATGGGTCACTTTTTTTTCACCCACGGCGGTAGATATAATTATCAAGCTAAACCATGAGGGAACCAAGATTGCCTTTCTCCTAACCCACCATTATAAGTGGGCATCTTTGTCAGTTGCCATTTTTCTTCTCAAAATGAGTAGAAAGAAGATTGAAATTGAATCAAAATGAATGTGTCAAAGAAAGAAGAAAACTGGATGCAACTTTTGTCAATAATCAAACAGCAGAAAAAATGTGCTAATCAATCCCACCTATCAGCTAAGACTTTTAGATAATATATTATTATAAAGGAAAAAAATAAAAGGAATGAAATTGGTACAGCAAATGAAAAGAAGCCTGCTGCAATAATCACTGATGATGATATTGCCAATCCCTTTCACCTGCAAACACTGCAGTAAATATACTTACCAAACCCTCTAGTAAAAAAATGTAGGGAGTTTAATTAAATAGATTAAGCAAGAAGGGTGAAAATGATGCAAAGGTCAGTACTTGGTGGAACCGTCATTCACCCATAACTGCAAAACAATAATATCACATTGGGTTGTTTCAACTACCAGTTTAAAAATCAGACTCACAGCAATAAACAGGGAAAAAAATGAAAAAAAAGGCCTTTTTCATCATTAAGTTTCATTGAACTTTGCATATAAAGTTGGAAATTTTGAAAGTAAACTGCCTAAGAAGTTCCCGTGATCTGCAAAATAGATAATGGGGAGAAGCCAAAAATATTAACTAACTTCACCATCAAGGGAAGGATGGCACAGCAAGCAAGCATGCCAGGCATCCGATGCAATTTAAAATGTCACTCTTCCATTAGCTCATTAATAAAATAAATAGGCTCATCCTGGTCTTAACCTGCAGATTGAAAATATAAAACAGGTAGGTTTGATATTAATTTACTGCCAACTAACAAAATCCAATTGATTCAGTCTACATTTAGAGTTCCTATCCTATACTATCCACACTTCTACCCTCATAAAGGAAAAAAATAAAAATTAAAAATTAAAAAAATTCAGTCAGTAACTCTTCACATCAAAGCCAAAGAATGGTAAAAACGGGTGAATCTTATAACAGAGCTCAAGATTTTGAGGCCATTAATTAACTTTTTTGAGTTGTCTTAAAAAAAATTACCAGGAAACTTGATCCATAAGTTGGTTTTGATACCTATTCAAGTCCTCGTCCATAAGAAAAGTATTTGCTCGCTGCTTAAGCCTCACACGTGGGAAGCCACCAGCACCCAACTCATTGTAGAGAAGAAGGTAATCAAATAATTAGGATGGAAATTGTGGAAAAGCCAAGGAAAACAGATGCAATTTCAAGACGTGGGTCTGATAAGATAAACATCAAACAGTTTTCTTTATGTGAATTGCGTCCACTTTCATCACAGTCCACGTGTTAGAAGGTAAATGATGTTTCCTAGGTGTCGGCTGGACATTGGAAATTACAGGACAAAGAAATATGTACTAGAATTTGAGGTTTAATGTTAAAGGCAAACTAATGAAATGCATTGGGTCAATATGAAAAAGAACACTGTAGGATTTATATTCCAAAGTGTCTTGCGCTTCTACGCCAAGATGACAAATCTAGCTGTCTCCAAAATACAAGACCAGTGAACGTTGAACTTTCCAAGCAGCCACATAACCTTCATGCGACCACTCCGAAACTTGTCTGCAAAATCTCAGGTGACACAGTATGTGCGAAACTTCAATTTGGCCCATCCTGGAAGCAACTATTTAGCAAAGAAGCCACTGCATAGGGAAAAGTTTTAACCAAGAGCGCAGAAGTCCAAGGCAAAAGCCTTATCAGACCCCATCGTCAGGAAGTTAGCTGCTCATAACCAAATTCAATCTACATAAAGCAGAGCCATGTTAGATCTTCTCTTTAATAGAAAGAAGAATGGACGCAAAGAACTTACAACTTTCTTTTCTGACTTGTTATCTCTGCATCGCATCTTCTACTACCAATTTTTCGACCATTTAGAACTGGTCATTTTTTTTAAATACACTCCATGTTAATGCTCAGAATTACAGCAGAAACCATTATCAACCCAACAAATAAAAAAGTAAAAAAGATCAATCTTTAACCCAGGGAGGGAGCACCAGAAGATCATCAAATACATGCCGGAGAAATCACGCCACAATCTATCATAAAGGAAAAGAATATGGTGGAGACGATCTAGATTCCAACAGGGAAATTTACAAAACGCACTATGATATTTGATCATCTCGGGCACCATGATTTGAGTCTCCCTAACCCTCAAAGCATTTGAGGTTGACCCTTTTACCACCATTGCCAAAATTTTATAAATATCAGTCATCATATCCACACAGTAATGAGAAAAATTTACGAGCAAGTTAAGAGAGGATTTTATCTTTTGTTTCTTACAGTAAAGTACAAAAAGAGATCGTCCAAATCTAAAGTGGGAGATAAGCCACCATCCAAATCTAAGCCATGAGTTAAGAAAAAGGTTACTAATGGGCAAAAATGGTAGGAAGAATCATTACTGAAATCGTTATCAAGAGAGCTGCATTTTTAAGCTACAACAATAATCATTCCCTGGTCACAAGCATCTAAGAAAGGTCTATATTTCTCTCATTCCATATAAACCAGCAGGTTGTATTGCAAATATTTAACCAGAAGACTCCAGTCTTCAGTTTCACAGACTATGAAAGCACACAGAATGACAATATAAATATTGATTTTCAGACTTGTGAGAAGACATTGTAAAAGAACTCAGTCATCGTACACATAGTTCTACTAAAAAATTGATACATATTCAAGAGTTTATTCGTAACACTCGCATGATGAATGGAAGAGAACTTTTACCAGAAATTTTCGAATATATATAGAGAACATCAAGAACGTACACAGGAAAGTGACAAAAGCAACCGTCGAGCCAGCAGACTGGAAGTTGTATTCTTGCTCCAAATTTTTAGGCAAAAATCCAATTATCAATGGCTCTGCATAAAGAGGAAAACTACGGGAGATGGAGAACTATATTTATCATTAATAAAGTAATTCAAGGAGATGGCCAGTTTCCTTTACAAGTTTTTGGCTTGCCAAGTGAATAATCTCCCCGAAATATACTTGGCACTCAAAAAGAGAGAACAATGAGAGCTAGCAGATCCAATCAATGAATAAGAGTTACATTCCTAATCCTTGACTATGAAACGAACTTTTGCATACAAAAGTCCATGATTAGAACCATGGGGCTCACAACTCCAAGACATTGAAATAGAGTAGAGAGCATATATATAAAGGCACATTTCGACATATGCTGTAAATTTAAGAGTTTAGAGGGAAAACATGACAATTACTACTCTGAGAAGGATGAAATTGGAACTGCACGGTTTTATCATTAAAAGAAAATAATAAACATAGCACGAGGAAATTGTGGCAATTCCTAAAACACTATGGTAAATTTATCATTGTAGATGCTATCAACCAAGTAAATCATCCGCACTATGCTCGATCAGCTCCAGAACTCTTAACTCTCAAAAAATTTCATAGCTTTTCAACCTATCACTCGTTTTAATCAAACTCTTTATCATTCAAGTCCATTTGTTGCTTTCACAAAATCATATGCATCTTCTAGGTTAACAAAACCGAAACACTTCGACCTTACATAACCTTCTACAGCACTGTGATTTTTGCACATCCCGGAAAAATGTGCAACAGAGAAACATCTACCGACCTGTCCTGCCTCTACAAGGAAGTATCCACGTCCAGATTTGTTAGTTATTGATCAGCATTCCATTAACTTATCTACTGCATTTTGTGCAGATTTTTTGTTCTCAACTTATGTTTTTAACAAAATCACAACCGTTAACACGCCAGAAGCATCTATAACAATCTTACAAGATAGAATAGAGCAATGCCAAAAGACTAAAAAGTGTATGGTACAACGTTTCCTGATCAATTGCTTTGACCAAACAAAAGTTTATCTGGGGAAACTCGATGAAGTACATAAGACCACGTCTGGAAAAGCATCCAGAAACACAATTATAAGACAATCTAGTAAGGAAGCTGGATACCCATTATAAAAATAAAAATAAATAAACAAACAAAACCCAACGTATCATATTTCAAAATGTTCTGTCAATGTACGTGGGACCCGGATGAATATTATAAAGGATGACCATTGAACGGCTCGTGTAGGAGAGTTTTTCGAGTCAAATCAGATGCTTAATGTATAAATTTGATTCAAATAAGATATCACAAGCAGCCAACAAAATTTCTCATGCCCAATAATTCGGCAACGACACAGTCCTGCGGAAGAGACACCAACATAAATGACTCTTCGGGATTCCTATTTTAATACATTCGAGAACATGAGATAAACAAGAATGAAAAAGAATTATATTAGTCAATACAAGGGGGAAGATGTAGAAGATAAGAACAAATGTAATAGGCTTGTCACTTTGTGAAGTACAGAAGGATTCAGTCAATGCCCCTTGTGGCTCTATTACATGGAAACAGAACGAAACAGCATAAGATGAGATTATAAGAACTAACCATTTTGAGAATTGAGATAGTTGATGAACAGATTGTGAAGTTGGGAAGTAGGATCAAAGATCGAGGAACAGCTATGCGATTGCAAATTGCAATAACCCTTGACTGATTTGGCATAAGCAATAACAATGGTTAGGTAAAATCGATGAATTTGGATTTTAATGGAGAATTGGTGTTTAGTGTATGAACTCCAATTGAACTAACATAGCTGGTCAACGCCTTTCTTGGTCAATCCGGTTTTTGTTGCAACTGTTTGGTGGAGCCGACGAGGCATTTCATAAATTTATACTAAAATAATTTTTTTAAAAAGAAAATACTTAGCTAAGAGTGATGGGTGGTTTGGTTTTGTCAATTTTGGATCAACGGAGAATCAAACCAGTCGGTTTTATAGAGAATGATTCTAAAATGGATGTCCCATCGAAAAACAAAATTAATGGGATATTTTTATATTTGATTCAGTTTATTATTGATTATCTTCTCGCACTTTCTTTTTTTCTTCTAAAATTTTTATTTTTATTTTTGGTTTGTATTGATTTGATCTTTTTTTAATTTGTGTTAAAATAAAACTGGGTCTATTTCTTTTTTATAGATTGAAATGGAATTGCTTTTTTTCTCTTGATACTTTTCTAAATGAAAAAACATCTGCATCCCATAATAATTAATATCAACTATTACTCTTTAAAAATACAAAGAAAAAATTATAGACACTAAATTAATCTCTATTATGTTTAGTCACTTAGGCCACATCAATTAAACTCTTATTGACACTAATATAACTACATTTTATTTAATATAGTTAGAACCATCATCTGAATTTTTATTTTTAAGGTATTATGAGCATGAAGTGACTTGTACTTTGATATACTCTTGGCCTCAATTGATGAATAATTTTTATTAGTGGCTACTATTTTAAAATTAGAATGGTTGGAACATAGCACTTTTATGTACATTAACATTACACAATACAATTTTAATCTTCTACTATTAAATTTTAGATATAATTAACAATCCTATTTCATTATCTAAGACAAAATCAGCAAAACGAGTTTATAACATGAGGTTTTTATTTTTTTAAAAAATTTATAATGTTAGATAATATATTTTTCTATAGTTTTTTTTTTAATTGTTACAATATTACAATTTAGTTTTTAAATTTGATAAATAAAAAATAAAAAACACTGAAAACATGATTATGAAATTTTAAAATAAAATTTGAAAAGAGACGTAAGTACTCAAATTGCGTAGCTGTCCTTTTCATTATTGGAAAATTTGATCAGATAGCATATTTTGGAATTTAATTTTAGAAGAAAAAAAAAATCATTAGAATCAGGGTAAATCAGACTTTCTTCATGTGCATATTGTTTAGAGTATTCCAAAATCCTTTTCGAGAAGATATCTAACCTCCAAGATTCTTCCTTCTTTTAGTTTTTTTTTTTTATTATTATTTTTTAATCTTTCCTTTTTTAGATTAAATCTTTAAAACTCTATTACTTTTGGTTATCCATTTTTTTAATAAATCATATTTTTAACCCTTTTTTTTCTAGGTTTACTTAAAAAGATGATATATTTTTATCCAAAATTCACCTTCAAATGTGTTTCAATTCCAAATTTATGGTACATATAACAAAATTAAAAATATTGTTGATGAGTCGATAAGTAAAAAAGTCAAGTTGAAGTCCATAATTGGCCAATTTCTACACCTACAATAAGGGATGAATTCAAGTCCTCCCACAAAATGCTCTTTCACAAAAGAAACACATAAGTACTCAAAAAAAGTTTGACTATTATCGATGATGAAGTTTGTTAGTGGATTTTTATCACTCTTCCTAATCTCACTCACCTTACCAATGAATACTGAAACACTCTCCATAATCTCACTCACTTATTTCTTACTTATTTCTTTTATAATATAGAACACTAAAAATATAAAAATGTTTGAATAAAATTAAACTAAAAATTGAAAAGAGACTCAAGTTCTCAACAAATACAGTTGAGTTGCATAGCTATCCCCTTTATTATTTGGGCAATTTTATGGGAGACTCCTTGATCAAAATGGGCTTCGAGATCCACGAGAATTTCGGCCCAACCACCGAATTCAAGAACGTCAGATATGGGTTTGGGCCTTTTGTTTCCTTCCACAAATCCTGGTTTGGGCTTTATTATCCATAACATCCATCAGTGACTTCGTACTTGCCAGCCATTTGGTGAAAGGCGTGTTATATTTGTTTACTTTTATACCTTCATTTTCTTCAATATTAGACTTTTAATAAGTTGACTTAAGTTAATGTTGCAATTTTTAAAATTTTGTTAAAAATAATATTATACATTATAAAATATATATTTAGCACAAAAATTTTGCATACATACCTCAAAGAAGAAAACTAACATCACGTTGAATTTTTGTTGAGATTGGTGTGTTGAAAAAATTGTACAATGGTTGATTTTTGTATATGACCTCAATGAAGAGCAAAATTACATAACTCATTTAAATTTAAGATTTAATTGGATCAAGCCAAGCTGATACGTGAAAGTTGATTTATTCTCCCATTTTTAGTACACATTATCCTTTTTCAACCTTAGAAGGAGTTAATTAGACAAATAGTAATATTTTGGTGTAGTTTGAATTGCACATATTTTCATGTAACATTCTCCAATCACATAGAAACATGTATTTAAAAAGAGAGATAGAGAGTTTATCACGTAGGCACACTATGATTGGATAAATGGGTGGGTTACATGGCGCACTACAAGATGCACCCAAATATTTTTCTTTGAAAAATATCATGGTATAAGAAAAGTTGGTAAAAATAGACCATTTTAAAATTATTTTAAGAAACACGATTATCAAAGTATTAAAAGTTGATTTTAGATCATTTTCTTAACCATTTTCAAGACTCAATTGCTCATTTTCATTTTTTTTGCTTTTTCCATTTGTTTGTCCCTTTTGTTGTTGTTATTGTTGTTATTGTTTTATTTATTTATTTATTTATTTTGAAAACCAAAATGAAAAGAAAAGAGGAAAGATGGATTGCTTGGCCTACCATAAAAAATTCAATCACTCGAAGATTTGGCCCATAACAATAAATAAAAGTTTTGAATATCATCAAATGATCATGGATACTAAGAAAGAAGAATTAAATATATCATTTGATTCTTATAGCATTTCACCTATATCTTCTATTTAAGTAATTAAGTTTAATAAGTTTATATAAAATATATAATGTTTTATCATTCTTATCAAATTGAGTTGAGATTTGATTGAAAATATTTAAAGCGCATTAGAGACAAAATGAAACTTTTTATTACATAGATCTTACTTCAGTACATTTCGTATCTAGCATTTGATTTAATGGAGGATCTTTTAATAATAAAAAATATTTACATAAAGAGACTACTTAATATGCTCTAACGTTTATATTATTATAAAAAGACAAAAAATTTGATCACGTTGTTGAGACTTTTGTGATAGTAAGTTAAACAATCAAACATATTCTTTTGTAAGATTTATCATTTTTAACTATTACAAAACTATCTCAAAATACAATTGAGTGAACAAAAAAAATTTAAAGAAAACAAATTAAACAAACTAAATTTGGTTGAAGATCTCACATTAAACATAGAGATTAACAATAAAAGAGTTGGAAGTTTGTTAGGATGTGAAAAATGAGATTAGACACGTGGCCCACAAGAATCTAACACGATCTACTTGATTGATCAATTGGCTAAAGTCTCTTTAATCTTCCTCTTGTATTAAATTAAAAGAAAAAAAGAAAAAATCAAAGCTAAAGTCGTCCTTCCTCTTGTAATCATCACACATTTGTACACAGCTGGGTTTTTCTTTTCTTTGGAAGCTAAACTTTCCAATTTCTAATATGTAATTAAAAATAAAATTACCCCAGATAATCATTTCAGAATCTCATCCTAATTCTTCTTTTCAATATTAAAGAAAAAAAAAAAAAAAGAGTCTCCATTAATAACAAAATAATGTTTATTATGTATTTTTATTCAATTACGCATCAAGCATCTTACTTTACTATTCCTTCATGCGTCATGCATGCACAAAAGTCGCTAAGCTATCAAACACACACGCCCCAAATATAGCTTATACATAATCATACCCTTTTCTTTCTTTTTCTTCTATATATATACTTTACCCCATCATACTCCATTCAATTTAAAAATTTTTAACATTCATTTTCCACCAAATTTTTTAGAATTAAAATCTTAATCTAAAAATTTCACCCTCCACTCCATTTGCTTCAAAATTTTTGACATCAGATTACATATATACATTTAATATCTAAACAACTTTAAAACTCACATAACATGTGTTTTCTAATACCTTCCGTGTACATGTGAGATTTTTATACATAAAAATATATCTTGATTAATTATTATTTAATAAATATTATATGTTATCTTTATTTATTTAATATAAAAGTTATTATTAATTATTAATATTCAATTACAAGATGAAAATTAAATTCATTCATCCACCAAAATCTTTATAAATTCATGAAGATCATCTGTTTCCAAGTTTACATTTTTTTTTCATCGAAGAAATAATAATAATAGTTAATCTATGAAGAATATATTTCATTATAATACCTATAAGAGTGAAACTTGAGTTTATCTTCTAGTATACCTGTCTTTTCTGTAACTTAGAACAATTAATGCGATAAAAATAAATAAAGAAAGAAATATATTTTTATATGATAAATTGTGATTGAACAACTAAATGAGCAATAAAACGATAGGTACATTCTAAAATAAAATTAAACTTTTTTTTTTTAATGATATAATATTGCTCTTATCAAGAATATGAAGCGTGACAAAAACAAGTGGCATGTAAATAAAGCAAAAACTAAACTATTGAAATACACGACATATATAATCTATTTATTTGAAAAATGGACAATCACACATAAGAATACACAGATCACAAAAATTACAATGTTTTGTTTTTATTTAGCAAAATTTCCAGTCATCATCATTATAAAACAGATTGTCAATTATGCTAATAGACAAAGATAAATTTGACAATTATTTTAGAAGCCCTAGCTACCCTATTTTCTTTATTTCTATAATCATCATCATCATATTTGAAATTAATGGACGCTAACAAATCATGTTAACGTTTCTTATCACTCTTTTTCAACTTTTTTTTTTTTTTCTTTCAAATTTGGTGATGTAACTTTTCCCTCCAAGACGATTGGCCCCCACTTACCACTTCCGTTCTCTTATTTAAATATATGCATGTCACAATTTACAACAATCCCCCAAAGATTTTTTTTAAAAAATTCATGTCCCGAGATTGGGTTGATATGCCACTTTATGAAAGTCTTCTGTAAGTGGTCAATTTTTTTGTTTACGTTTTGAATTTTATTTTTAATAGTGGAAAAAGTGGAAGTTTGAAATCCAAGAAAAAGAAAAAGAAAAAAAAAAAGAGGGATAAGAAACAAGAAGGAAGGTAGGCCTTGTGGACTTCAGTGTCCAATAGGTTCTCCACTTTTAATCTAAAAAGCCTTCGATTTTAACTAGTGTTTGTCAAAAAAGGAAGCGTTTTTCTCACTAACATAACTAAAGGAAGTTTTGTTAAAAGGAAAGGAAATTAGGTTGCTTTGAGATAAGAGAAGAAATTGGAAGTAGGTCATAGATGAGTACACAGAGAGTGGTAGTTGTTGTTTTAGACCTTTTTTTTTTTTTTTTTTTTTTTTTTTTTTTTTTTTTTTTTTTTTTTTTGTTCGTTCTTTCTTTCTTTCTTCTTTCTCGAAACAAGAGAGAGAGAGAAAAAAAAAAAAAAAAGAGAAAATTTAAAGCAGATTAATTCATAACAACTTATGATCATAGCAAAAGATGCAATTTTTTTTTTAATTTCCAAAAATTGGATCATCTGCGTTCTGGGTGCAAAGGAAATAACTCCAGAGTCCTATCATGACCTTCCTCCTTTTTACACATTATACCATTATGATCTTCTACCAAACACTCAAACCCCCAGTACAAACACTTCCTCTTGTACGGACTATCATCCTCAGCCTGCAGTTAAAAAAATATATAATATTCCGTTATAATTAATTTATACGGAACAGGATATGATTATTATTGGAAGACATGCAGATAATTTGAAGCCTACCGTGTGGAAAGTAGGGATGATGGGAGGAGGGGGAGGAGTTCTGGGAGAGTGTGGAAGACCAAGACTATTGCGTTTTTGTTTCTGTCGCTCACGGGCTTTATGATTCTGAAACCAATAGAAAACGTTCTTTCCTTCGATCTTGCCATAGTTGCCGAGCTGGGCAGTGATGTGTTCAATCTGTTGGGCATTAGGAGTCCTCATTCCTCTACTATAAAGCATCTCCAATATCCCTATCTGTTCTTGGGTTGGATTCCATCGTGTTCCTCCTGGATGCGTTTCCACTCCTGTCTGCATAAACCAGCACAAATCTTTTTATTATTATTATTATTATTATTATTTTTTTTTTAAAACAAGGTCAAAAGACGAATGGTATTGTGATGAATATAGTTAATTAGTTACCTGGAGGGAAGAAGAAGAGGAGGAAGAATCTTTGTTATGATCATGGGAGGAACCAAGTTTTCGGGGACCGCAATCGGGTTTGATGAAGGTCTTAAGGTCAAAAGAGGTGAGCGTGGTGGTGGTGGTATCGGAGGTGGGATGTTGGTTATGTTGTTGAAGTTTAGGGGCAAGAGGGCGTAAGCGTTTGCAGCCAAGGGAGAGGGAGGGTTCGTCCCAAAATCCACGTGCAAACTGATGAACCTTCATGCTTAATACCATGGTGAAGAATCGGATCAAACCCAATACCTCTTATTATATACACAACACACACACACACACACAAAGATTTTCCCACCTCCCAAACCAAAAAAAAAAAAAGTAAGTAATATTGGTAAAAAAGCAAGTGGGAAATGAGGTGGTGTTTGGAAGAAGCAAGACCAAATGATGAGGTGAGGTTGACTTGAGAGCATATATCTTTTTTTTTTTTTTTTTTTTTTTTTCTTGGTGGGAGAGAAGAAGAGAGAGATGAGAAGGGGAAATTTGTAATTTTGAATGAAAAATGAGAATGAGCTGCAATGCATGTGGGTAAGTGTGAGAGTTGGGCAGTCAAATCGGGTCGTTTTTTTTCTTGCTTTCATCATAAGGTGTCTTTGCTTTTCGGTGCTCTCTCTCAACCTTTTTACCATAAAGCTGGAAAACCAAACCAACTATGACACACCAACCAAATAACAAAACAAAAATCTCATTCCTCCAATCCCTAAACTTTTTCATGCCAATGCCCAAACTCTTTAACTTTTTTAATCATTACATACGCTGCTCTCAAAATATATATATAAAAATTTTTGTCACATGTCAAACTATAGGTTAACACTAAACTAGGTAGCAAAATATAGATGCAGTCTAACTAATAATACTTGAATGCATCATGGTTTGTATCTATTAATCTTTTTACAACTCACTTTGGGTACCCAAAAAGAATAAAAATATATTTAAGAGAAAAAAAAAAAAGAAGGTAAAGATGAGTGAGAGATAGTGAGAAAAAGAAAGGGAAACTAAATCATTGATATTGTAGTTAGAAAAATAAAAAGCAAGAGAAGAAGGGAAAGGCGTCGTGTTTTGTTTATATGTGGTGGCAAAAAAAGAATAATATTTTTGTTGAAAACAAATAAACAAACCTCCATTTCTATATTCCCAAAAGACCACAAAACTTCTTCGGGAACTGTTGACCCAATTTCCAAAATATATACCACTTTTATTTTATTTACTTCCCAGTTCACACACACCGTCGTTGTATAGAATATGTGTTTCCTTTGTGTACAATTGTCAATGTGCCAGCTGCACCCTTCCAACGGCGTCGTTTTTTACTCTCTATTTTTTAACTTTTACTTGGTCGGGTAATGGAAATGGTAAATACCATCATTAAAATTTTCTTCCTTCCCATAACTATGGTTTGATTAGATTTAGGGCTTTCGACTCTATCCCACCTTTTAATCAAAAGGGATCTGCTGACTCACGTGTGGCTCAACCGCAAAAGATAAACCCCATATATATATATATAATCATGTGTACGGATACATGACACGTGGCCCCCTGATTGTAGTAATATAATTAACTTCTTTTTTCTTTTTTTCCCTCTCCAAATTCTTGATTAAGGCCTTGTTTTAACTAAAATTTTAATATAGATATTTATTAGTAAAATTGTATTACCATGTAGGACGAAAAACAACTTATAAATTTTACCCATTGGATGAAAAAGGATATATGTAGAAAGTAATGCAGGGCTGATAAGGTGGGGAATAATTAGCATGGGAACGAAATAATACAATGACACAAAGATATTTGACAAAAATGTTAATAATAGAGATTTGATTTGGGTCTTGTAAAACTAAGAGACAGCTAAGCCCCAATGCTCTTCGTCTCTCTCAATTATTCTATGTTGCCTCACAATTTGAGTGGCTTCAATTCTTAATGCTCCATCCGGACACTGCTTTCAAATCGCCACTGTTGGTTGGCGAAAGCCAAGGACGACCCCATGCAAATAGGGACTAATTAATTATATTTGTCCTTATTATCTTATATAGTTTTCTTCTTTTCTTATTAGTACGGTTGATTGTTCTCAGTAGAACAAACATTTATTTCCTCTCAGTATAGCTTTCTTTACTACTAATGCAATGTTGGATTTGTCAATTCCAGCATGTTCCAACAACGGGGAGTGTTCTTGTTCATCTTCGAATTGAAAATTTATAGAAAAATAAAGAAATATACAGATTATTACTGTACTAAACAGCAATAAGATATATATATATATATACGAAGCAAAGACTTCATAAAAAATGGTTGACAGTGAAAAGGACAAAAATTGAGTTGTGGAGAATGGATCAAAATGGAATGCATTTTGTCAAGAAATATGTATGAATTTGATTTCATAAATAAATAATATATTTTGAAAGTTTGGAAAATCATAACACTGAAAATTATAGCGGATTCCGGCCAATTAATAAATTACTCAAAATTTACATAATAAATAGACGTATTTTATCGGTACTTGAAATAAAACTATCACTCACATTCACGTAAAAAAATGTCGGTAAAAAAAGAATATTTGACTAAGTACTGGTGTATGTTTTGTCAAACAAAAAAGGTACTGGCGCATGGGGGAGTTGTTGCAAGTTGCTTCTCATTATCCCATCTTTGTTCAATACAAAATATTAGTTGGATTCATTCCTAGATCGTATTATCATCACATACGCTACAAAAAAAATAAAATAAAATAAAATAAAATATTTTTAAAAAGTAGAAAAAAAATTTGCCACGTGAAAATTATGATTAGACAATTTGATAAAATGCACAAAGATAGATACAACCTAGAATACACCAAAATATTATTTATTTATTAATAAAAATAAATATAATATAGAAATTAATTGATTAATTATTCAATTGAAATAAAAAGATAGCTTTATTAGTTAAAATATTACTCTTATCTTTTTATTAAGAAAAAAAAACTGAAAATAAATGTTGTGGTGGGTAATTATAGACCATAGAACATAATCAACGTCAAATAGGAACAAAAGGCACAAGACAAAGAAAATAATTAGACTCCTACCAAAGTGTAGCATCTTAGGACCAAAGTCGAACATGAAAAATGCCCAACGAAGATGCTCGACTAAAATCGAGCATGGGGCTAATGAGATGAATGACTATCCTTATTATCTTCTCATAAATTTGTAATTTGTTGCATATATGTATTTACTTTTTGACTTAATTAAGCATGAAAGTGTGTGATAAGCATTACATTTGATGTGCAATTTTTTTCAAAAAAAAAATGTTTTATAGGGTTTCCTTCTTCTTTTATTGAATAAATTTATCAGTTATTGATACGTGAAAGTGAGAGTATCTTCTAATTTATTCGAATTTTGAGATGAATAAATGTAAAAATGATAATTTTGATAAGCATGATTAATTATAATGAGTCAAAGGCAATTGAGTGTATGGTTTGGAAGGGTAGAAAAAAGGGAAAATGATTGTATGATTTGTATTGAATGAATGTAAGAAGTTGAATGGTGGTGGAAGGTAAAAGAGAGATTCCCCCACACGTAGTGAAAGGCAAAGGCAAAAGTAGAGTGTTTTTTTTTTTTTTTCTTTTTTTTTTTTTCTCTTTTGGGGGAGGTTACGTTGCGTCATAAATCATAATAATGAGGGAAGTAAGTAAGGTTGGGTCCAGACGCACGGTGTGCTTCTCACTTCTCATCCCCAGTCTCCGCCCATATTCATTTATTACGGAAACCAATCATTAGCTTTGTGGTTCAAATTTTAGAGAGAAAAAATAAATAAATAAATAAAATATTGAAGATTGAGATGAATGCGGGGGAAGGGAAATGATGATCATATATCAAAGTGTTGAAATTAGTACTAACATCATTACTCTTGACTCTATTTTGTCCTCTTTTAAGCACCACCATAATCCTTCTATTTTTTTACATTCAAATCTACAGCCGTAAGTAGTCTAACAACAATTTGTATTCTTCATTGAATAAAATATAATGTAAATTATAAGTTAGAAATCTTCCACAGCACATGCAGTTAAGGCGAAGAAAAAGAAAACTAGTTAAGGTGAAGACATATTCATTTATATATATATATATATAAAAAGATTGAAGTTTGTAAATTAGAAAGGGGGAGTGTTGCTAAAAGGAAGGTTGGATAGAATTGGATGGGATGAAAATGGAATGATTTGAGTTTGGTATTAAGAGGAAAAAAGAAAAGTAAAAATGATGGGGGACGTGTGATTTTGGTGGTGGCATGATGTTAAGGGAAGAGGGTCCCACACAGTGGAAGAAGCGGTGGGAAATCATGATTAGGGGAAGACATAGCCATCATTTGCACGTGTCTATGCCCCACACATTTCCCACGTAAATCCCTTTTTTTTTTTTTTTTTAAATGACCCAGGGTCGACCATGCCCAACCCGAAAAATAAGGGTTGGGTTGGGTTAATTTTTTCTTTTTGTACTTTTCGGGTTGGGTTAGGTCTCGGGTTGCAATTTTGAAAATTTGGGTTGACTCAACCCGAATTTTTAATATTAATATTAAAATATATATATATATTAGCTTAAGTTAGTGTTAAGAACTATTTTATATTTCTTCTTGGATCAATGTATTTTATACTTTATCTTAATCAATGGATATGTGTTTCATTAATATGCCAATGTGTTTTACCAAAGAATAGGAGGAAAAGAAAATAAAGAAAAACACACACAACTTGACAACCCAACCCAACTTGAAATTTAATGGTTTGGTTGGGTACCCTATTCGGGTTATTCAGGTAGCCAACTCAATTAGTCCAAAAAAATACCCCCAACACAACCCGTGTACACCCCTATTTTTTTTTTTTCCCTTTCTTTCTACTTCTACCCCTTCACTTTTATTAATTCTCCACTCCTTCCCTGTTTCCCTTCCAATCTTACCCAACCTATTTTAAACTAAATTACACACACATATATATATGCATGCACCAAACTTCCCTTTTATTATACCCTTCCATCTCTTATCTTCCATCTTTTTACCCTTTTTTTTAGATTTATCGATAGAATTGTGTTCGTAGAAGCATTGATATTATATGAACCATCAAATTTAATTTTTGGTGTAAGTGATAGCCAGTTTCTATCCAATTTGGACGGAAGTAGTTCATTTTTCACCAAATTGTGAAAGAACAACTAAATTTTTTCACCAAGTAGTTTATTTATTAAAATAATAAATAAAGTAGCCTAACTAAAATTATAAAACTATAAAAATAAGAATAATAGAAATAAAAATATATATGATTATGGAAAGAAAATTATGAAAATCTCTCACCAAATTGTATGTATTCCAACATATATTACACTAAGCATTACACATCAATTATTTTATATATATATATATAATACTTACAACATTTTTAAAATTTTAATATATTGTTTTAATTTTTTTCTTTGTTTTCACTTTAAAAAAAATGAAAGTTGTATTTATTGACTGATTTAATTATAAAGAGCCATGTTTCTTATCAATAAGGGGTTTCCATTAGTGATCAAAAATTCAAAGCACACAGCGAAAGTATTCGGTCAATTTTCGTTCATCATCAACCCACCGGCTATTTTTATCTTTTATCTAATTAGATTATTTTTAAATATAAAAAAATAAATTAAAATATTAATAAATATAGCAAAATTTTGCAGTGTAATAAATGGTGATATTTTGCTCTTATTTATAAATATTTTTAACCTTTTGTTATTTAAAACAATTTTTCAGTCTAATTTTACCCTCCTTTTCTATTTAATCTTTTCTTTTTCTTAATATTTTCTTTATGGAAAAAAACTGTTTTATTCACTCTCACTCTCTTAATGCATTATCTCATGGTTACAATGTTATTATTCATGGACAGTTCAAACAATTATTTTGCTTACAAAACATCTGTCTAGGTTGCACCTGATCACATTAAAAGAAAAATTTTGGGTATAACCTAAACAGTATCTGATAGTAATGGGTCATGTGGCCAAAAAAAAAAAAAAAACTTTTTTTTCTCTTTTTTTTAGTGCATAAGAAAAAGAAATCATGAAATTAGGTGCAGCCAAGCCATAAAAATAAATAAATAAATATATAAAATTAAGTACAATATTTGCTATATCATCTTTTGCGAAGCCAAGGGAGCATCCAACAGCAATGAGGGCATGGAAATACGTAGACATCCTAAAAAGGAAAAAATTTGGGTGCAGGTACGTATGACAAAAAAAAATGGTTTTTATTTTATTTTATTTGATTTTTAGTGTGTTGGAAAAAGAGTATCTTACTCTGGTGCATAATTCTCATGGTTGTAATATTAAAAAGATGGTTATCATATATTACAGCCTTAAATGTTGTTATTTCTTATAATTTTCATATATTAGATGAAAGGTTCTTACTTCCTCCAATGATTATACTAAATCAAGTTTCTATTCTCAAAGAAAAGAGAATCTTAAATCAAGAGCCCACATTAGATTAAGGGATTAATTCAATGGGCTTATTCTAGAGCCCAATAATCTGAAAATCAATACTGCACGTGCATGAACAGTGAATTAATCACCAATTTATTGTAATGAAAAAAATATCAAACCTAATCTTATTTTTAACTACCATATTTATTTATTTAGACAATATGTTAGGTTAGAAAATCAAATATCTGACTTCAAAATTAATAGTATGAATAATATATTTGTTGAACCATACTTATTTTGAGAATGGCCATTTTTCATTACCATGAAAAGAAAATCAAAATGTAATTTTATTCTAAAATAAGATTACTCATATTTTGTCACCTTTCTCAAAACTACGGAGGTGGACTACTTGAATTGAAGCTATTTTCAAACGGAAGTTGAGTAGAAAAAAAGTAGTCTCCTTTTCCAAAATTTCCGTACTCTATATAAAAGGGAAAAAAAAAAGAAGCCCAAATAATTTCCCATTAGTTAAAAGCATAGAGAAAAGGAAGGAAAGGCATTGATGAGCTAAAGAGAAAAATAAACTATTATAATTAAGAAGGAAAAAAAACCCCCCCAATAATTATACAGCTATATTACATTAAACTAAAAATTATTTAACAAGAAAGGCTCAAGAGATAGAGAGGGAGAGAGAGAGGAGAGGCAAAGGACCCAAGGGAAAAGTCAATAAATGGGTCATTTTGACATATTCAATCTTAACCTTTCTTTCTTTTTTTTTTCTTCTTTTTATTTTTGGGTTATTGGAATTGGCTTTAAGTAACTTTATATTTCTATGCTCTGATCTTTATTTTGTTTGGAAACCTTTTTAGCTAGGAAATTGATGGAAAGTGATTGTTGAAATTCAAAAAAAAAAAAAAAAAAAAAAAAAAAAAAAAAAAAAAAAAAAAGGTGAATTTGATTAAGAATGGGGGCAATGTAGTAGTAGGAGAGGCATCATTGTTATTTGTTGGTGGTCTTGAAATATATTCCCAAACAGATTTTGTTGGGGCCAATGACTTTACATTTCCACAGTGCAATATTTTCTTGGCCATTTTATTTACATTCATATATTTTTTTTTCCCAAGAAAGTGAGGGAAAGTTGAAAGGAAAGGGTGAGAATTAGGTCTTGTCATGTAGGGAAAGTGGGTGCATTTTGGTACTCAATATATATATATATATATATATATATATATATTTAAAAAAAAAAAAAAAAAAGTGGATGCATTTGTGCAGAAAAAAAGTGGCTTTTTTTCCTCTTTGATTTGAATGGTAAATGGATGCCAGTCAAATGATGGAATACCACTGCTAAACATTCCTTTTCCCTTTTCCCTTTTCTTTCCTTTTATTTTATTTCTTATTCCTTTTGTTTCAAAAAAATTATTTTTCACTTCCACAACCTCTTTTGATTGATATAATTCTCTTTGTTCTGCCTATCATGTCCTCACCAATAATTCAAACATATAAGACACCACATCCCCATCCCTTCTTTCAAGAGTTTTTGCTGTCCATAATTATTGATGCCCATTTTTGTACTTCTATATCAAAAAAAAAAAAAAAAAGAAAAAAAAAAGTTTTTTGAAAACCATTTTAGTACCTTGAGAGATCATGCAGCAAGCCATCTCAATGCTTTGATCTCATTCTAGTGAATGGGATGAACAAAGTTTGTTTATGCAAAATTTACATCATTATATTTCTTGAACCATGCAGTTTGGATATGGTCAAACCAAATTGTGCATCAAATTTTCTTCGTGCTTTCCTTCGTTTCTATAGATTTAAATTCTAGTCCACAAGTTTGGATTTTTTTTTTTTTATTTCAAATAAATAGATTTAAATTCTATTTTAGTTCTTATTAAATTTAAGCTATTTTGCCAAATATTTTGACTCTCCTTGATAATCATTTTTGTTTTTTATTTTTAAATAAAGCTTGTAAACATTAATTTCTCACTAGAGACTTTCTTTATTTTGTTATTTATTATTATTATTATTATTATTTTTTGTATGTTTCAAACTTCAAGCTTTGAAAAACAGAAAAAATGATGAAAACTATTATAAAAAAGAAAAAAAATTGTAAGAAAATAAGTAGAATTAAAAAAAAAATTAAATGGTTATTAAATGTTTTTTTTAAAATTGATTTTTCAAAGTTAAGTTTATAAATTCAAGTTCCAAGTTTTTTTTTTTTTTTTTTTACCTAGGTTTGAAATATATATATATATATATTTTCAAAATTCAAGTGATCAAGACTGAAAATCCAAAATGAATAATGTTTAAGAATTTTTTTCGTATTTTAGAGTTTTGACTTATGAATTAGTTGTATTTTTAATAAAAGTGAAAATTAGTTTTATTTGAAAAAATTGTGAGAAAGTAAAAATAATTCTTAAAAACAAACCATAAGAAATGAAAGCATTATTAAATGAGATTACTATTATTATTATTACCCACGTTAATACAAGAATCTGGAAGCCATGGTATTTATTAGAAGACTTTTAACAGTGAATTTTTGAAAGCCTATCGACTAAAATGGATTTTGCAAAAGACTAAAAGAGGAAATTAAAAAAAAAAAAAAAAAAAAAAACGGGGATAGAATAGAAATAAGATGAAGAAGAGGCCCCCATTATTTATTTTGGGAGGGTGATATTTATGAGGATGAAGAATATTGCGGGCTGAAACTGGAGAACATAAAAGTTAGAGTAATTGCAGTATATATAGTATTTGTATTTTATATGAAATTTCAACGCCGCCCAATCATGATTCACGAGGCACATTCTTTAGGGCATCCGCCATCCCCACGTGTCACTATCTCCTTCGTCTACAGACTACAAACGCTCCTCCCAATCTCACCATTTTGACCCTCAACATTTATTTTTTTATTTTTATTTTCACTGCGTTTTCAATTATTTGCTCATCATTTTTCTTTTTTCTTTTCTATTTTGGTTATTTAATTCCCAATTTTGGAAGGGATTTATTTATTTATTTATTAATTTCTTGCTACGAAGGTGTGTAGAACTAAACTATATTAAATACATTCTTGTGGAAGAGACATCGAATACAATATCAATTTGCAAATTTGTACATAGTTAAACTCGTTTACTGTATATATTTCACAAAAGTAATGAGTATTTTTAGGGATCATCCATTGGTTCCAATGGTCACAAATATTCCTAAAAAATTTGAACACTCTTAGCAATTAGCAATTATGTTACTCAATGGCATGCCACAACTTGTGGAAAACAGTTAAGTTTTTTAAACGACAAAATAGTCACTACAAGCAAAATTGAAAGATAAAAGGGAAATATAATAATTCTCCCATTTTTGTCCCCTTATAAATAAAGTGTAGATAAACAGGTAAGCTTATACAGTTTTAATATAAGCCCTTGTTTATGTATCTTTATAAATACACTAATATTTTTTTTTGGAAAAAAATTGATTAAATATCTTTCCGCAGTAGTTTTCAGCTTTTTTATATTTCGTATTTTGTTTGTTAAATATC
Source organism: Citrullus mucosospermus (assembly GCA_030954485.1). Taxonomy (NCBI): domain Eukaryota; kingdom Viridiplantae; phylum Streptophyta; class Magnoliopsida; order Cucurbitales; family Cucurbitaceae; genus Citrullus; species Citrullus mucosospermus. The sequence continues at coordinate 26,859,759 of CM062062.1, forward strand.
CCCTACGAAGACAATATATTACCCAAAAGAAACAGTGTTTGTTACATTTATCAAACCCAATTTCTCCTACAAAATTCTTAACCAATTCCCTCTTAGAAGTGTTTTGACATATCCATAAATATCTCTATTTTTTCCTTTTTTTTTATATTTTTTATTTTATCTACTTATTACTTGTGTTTAAAAAACAAATCAAGTATGGAAGACTAAAAATAAGTAATTTTTGTGTTTTAGAATCTAATTAAGAATTTCATTGCTTTTTTCATATGGATGAAAATCATAATAGAAAATTGAGAATAAGCAAACATAAAATTTGAAAACTAAAAACAAAATCATTATGAAAAAACCAAAACAATTCGGTGATGGATTGTATATAGGAAATGACCATCTTCTTCAACCTTCATCAAATATTGCAGAGAGAAAGAGAAGGCTGTTCAGTTTGATGTCAGCCCAATCAAAATGGTTGGGCTCGCGTAAATTTTGGGCTTAGTTGAGAAACACTAATAAAATAGGGATAACAATGCCTTAATAAAATATTTAAAAAATATAAAAATATAAACTAATTAAAATATCCCTATTGCATCGATTTAATTATATTCTTAAAACTTTTTGGAAAGTTTCATGAATTTTGAAAGTCACTAAAAAAGGTGTAATTGGATGTTTATTTTGTTAAAATAAATAAAAAGTGATGTGTTGACTAATTTGTAAAAATTAGAACAAGAGTAACACACAAAATTATTGGAGTGGCAGTGGATAAGTAAAAAGTAATTTTGTAAATAATTTCAAGAATATCTTTTCAAATTAAATAAATGGTAAAAACTATCTACATCTTCTGTTTATTTTGATATATGGAGCCAAATAACAAAACACGTTAATCACATTGTAAATAATTTCAATAATATTTTTGTATTATTTTCATGAGCTATTGTAAACACAAGTACCACATTTTTATCTTCTCAAATGTCTTAGATTATATCATTAACAATATGTATATGTATAGGAAAACAAAAATACAATCGATTACAACAAGATTGTTCCCTTTATAACCTATTCTCTATGTTTTGTCATATTTTATTCTTAACATCAAATAATTAAGAGTATATTTATTCTTCCAAAAATCATCCTAATACAAATGAAAAAAGCTGATAGTTTACACAATATAGTAATAAATTAGTGAATGACTTACATTGGCATGTTTCAGCTATAATTGACATACAATTTTTTTTTATAAGTTTGAAATTTCAAATTCTCATGCCACACCTTTGCATTATAAATTATAATAACAATGGACAAATGAATTACGATTTTAAAGGAAAAAAAAGAAGTTAAGGTTGAAGCTAAAATCAAGATAACCATCAAAATTAGTTGAATTGAGCCATTTTATTCAATTTGAACAACCTATAATAATTATTCAAGGGGATCTTCTTAAACCTTTAAATGATAGTTAACAGAAAGAAAAAAAAAAAAAAAGTCATCATTGTTTAAATCAACACATACTTATGTAATCATATAACTTTTATCGTGACTTGTATAACTTAAGGAGATTCAAATTTTAGCTTTCACTAACTTCTTTTCTTATTAATTTTTCCATTTATATTGTTTATAATATATCAAATTATTCATAAAATCTAAATATTAAAATGAAGTAAAAAAAAAAAAAAATTCTTACCCTACCCACCTCAACAAGATTTAATTTTTTAAGAACATCTTGAACAAGTTTTGTTTTTTCAGAAATTTTAATATCAATTTTTAAACCTTTTGATAATTGTTTAATTGTTAAATTTGTATTGTTAAAACAAGTTTATAGAAACTATTTCCTTTCATTTTTTTTAATTTACTTATTGTTATTGTTACTTCTTTTTCAAATTGTTTCCAAAAGTTTAAGCCTAATTTTTAAGAATTTAAGAAATATAGTTTTGAAACATTTTTAAAAAAATAGAAATGTGAGAATTATTAAAAGATGATGGAGAAGTAAACATAATTTATAAAAATAAAGTACTAAAATTAAGGGGGCTGTGATGATAATTTAATTTGTTGTTTTTTGTTTTTGAAACTTGTGTTTGTTTTTTACACAATTTCTAATATTTGAATTCTTAGCTACATTTTAAAAAATCATACAATTATCAAAGGGGCATGAATTGCAATTAGGTCTTCGCACGGAAAAATAAAAAAATAAAAATAAAAAGAAAGAAAAAGAAATAACTAGACTCTATAAAATAAGAATGGCTAAAAACTAAAATTTGCAATAGTTTTTTTTTTTTTTCTATTCCTTTGAGTTCGCAAATTTGAAACTTCAACTAGAATGGATTATGTTTGCCACCTGACAATTAGCTAACCATTGCAGAATGTTTAAAGATAATTATGGGAGTTTCTGTTTCTTTCTTTCTTTTTTTTTTTTTTTTTTTTTTTGAAACATTAATTCATTATGGGAGTTCTTTTCAAAAATATATAACCAATAAAAATTTAAATAAATTGACAATGCCAGCTAAGTGCCAAGTGGTCGATCGGATTTATAATCTTTGGAAAACTCCCAAAAATTTTGTTTTTTAACCACTGTTGTGTTGTCAGCCTTCACCTTTGCCAACGTAAAGTATATCATAATAAATAAAACATATAAAATATAAAACAAAATATACCACCGACCTTCTAGAAGAATTTTTTGTTTCCGTTTCCGTTTCCGTTTACATTTCGCAAACAAAAACATCCACCATGACGACGGCGACGGCGACATTATCCTTCGATTTGTGGACTCCACACGGCGCCCCCCCCCCCCCCCCCCCCCCCCCCCCCCCCCCCCCCCCCCAAAATACTAACTCATCCTTATCTCCTTCTTCTCCTTCTTATCAAATTTTACACCAATCAACGCCGCATTTTGCTTACATTTTTCCTTTTTCATCTCTTTCAAACACCCATTTTCTCGGAAGATTTAAAAAACAAAACTAATCCAAACCAATCACAAGAAAATAATGCAGAAAAATAAAAATAAAAATAAAAATAGATTAGTGCAGGATCCATCCACAAATTTGCTTTACCATCTCCCCTGTTATCTCCCCAGTTACAAATTTGAAGCTATATTTAGATATATAGCAGATCAAGAATGGGAACCATATCGGAACCCTTCCCCAGGATTTGATTTTCTTTCTTTGCCATTTCATCATCTGAATTTTGAAGTAGAGGGGAAGAGATGGAAAAAAGCAGGGGAAAATAAAGAAGTGGAGAAGGCTATGAAACAGTAATCATGGATTAATCTTCATCTGAGCTTTCCGGGTCCGGAAACTGGTTCAAATCCGGCTTGTCGGAGATGGGTTTGGATTGGCGGAGAGAAGTTTGGTGAGCGGCGGCGTCAACTCTGGCACCGACCTCAATCGCTCTTTTGCGAATTGAAGAAGGTGAAACATCAAGAAGCTGGTGATCCATGTCCTGTAAAATCAGGTCCGGGAAGTTGAGGCGGGCGGACGGGCCTCTTAGGTAGAACACGGCGGTGTCGTAGGCTCTAGCGGCGGCGAGAGGGGTTGTGTAAGAACCAAGCCAAATCCTAGACCTCTTGTTTGGCTCTCTGATTTCGGCTACCCACTTTCCCCACTTCCTCATCCTAATTCCTCTATACGGCTTCTCCTGCCGCCCTGCCTGCTGCTTGCGCTTATCCGAAACAGTGGTTTCTACAGATTCCTCCATCTCGTTAAATTACAGAGTCATAATATGGGAAAAAAGAAAGAGACCAAGTCGGACAGAAGACTTAGACTTGGAGTGGATTAAGTTTGTGTGTTAGTTTTTATATGTGAGCGGAGAAAGAAGAGGGAGTGTGAATTAGAGAATTGATGACGGCCACCACGTCGTCGAGAGGTGAAGGGACAAATCCAAAGATGGCCGACAAATTCAATCGTCTGTTTATCTAACAATTTTTAAAAGGAAAAATGAAAAAGGAAGGTAAGCCAAATTGCATAATTAGTTTATAGAGCATCCACAAGGTTAGGAGGGAGAAGGGATAAATAAATGAGAATCCAACATGGGGGGGGAGGGGGTGTCACACATGTGGGCAGAGGGCAATGTGGATTAGGATTTCCCAATGTCTGCTTTGCGCCTTTACAACGCAAATGCTTTAATCCACACAAATCAATTTTAATTCAATATTATGCTTACTATTTTATGTCATCATTGGGGAGGCTTGGATCAATATGGCTATTCTTAAGGATAAACTTGGTTTTTTTGGGAAATTCACTATTATGTTAACTCCAATTACACAGGAGGATGAACCATAAGCCAAAATCATCGTGGGTCCAATCACATGTAAATAAAGTGAAATTATTTCATCTACATTGAGCTCATAGTTTGTTAAAGTGATTCATGAAAACGACGAGGAAGAGTCAATAATTATAAATAACCGATTGACCTAAGAGCTTAAATTAGTAGACAACATCATAAGAAGGTACGAGTAGTAGTAGATATTAACAAATTGAAAGAAGTTAGAGAAGAATCATATCATATAATTTGATAACCCATTGTTTGCGCACAAAACAAGTGGGTATTATAAAATATAATTTGAGAGAGGGAAAGGTCGGTGCTCCTCTCCTTGGTGGATGGGGGAGGGAGAGGGAGAGGGAGAGGGAGAGAGAGAGAGAGGAAATGGCTTTTCATCCACGCAATGAAGATAAATGGAACCTCATTTACGCCAATTCTTTTTTCCTACCCTTTTCTTTGCTACTTAATTAACTTAATTACGCATCATTTTTTTTTTCAAAACTTTACACTACAAATTTCGTTTATGTATTCAATCTATTTATGAATTTTAAACCCATTCTCACCATCTGAAAGCTAAAAAAAAAGAAAGAAAAAAAATACATTTTGAAACTTTACAAATCATACACGAAAAATTTAAGGACTACAAGATAAAATTTTCATTAAATATATAATACTTTCAACAAAATATAGTTATTGTTTTTAAATTTTATCCAACTCATTGTTAAACTATGTCACTCTTTGTATAAATTTTATTTAACTAAATATTAAATTACTATTTCAATTTCACAGTCATAAATAAACAAACGTTATTATAAAGTTTAAAGACATAATTAAAATAATTTGTTAAAATGAGCATAATTTAACCGTAATTGGTTTGTACTTATCTGTTTAAGATTAGAGGTTCAAATTTTTATACCCACTTATTGTAGTGTAATAATTATAATAATAATATATTTTTTGAAAAAAAAAAAGGCATAATGATAAAATTCATTAAATAAAATAAATAAATAAATTATATTGTGAAGCTGAATTTTTAAAATTACATAAATTTAAATCAAAAGCCACTCCAAAAACTTTTTAATTTCTAAATTACAAATTTAAGTCAAGACATAATTTCAATTGGATTTTTAACATTGGATTTTTAACTTAGGAACCACATGAGTAAAGTTAAAATTTCTAAAATTGTGGACATCAAATTTATAGTTTAATATTTTTTCTTTTTCTTTTTTTTTTTCAATTTGATAGAAAAGAAAATTATATAAATACGTAAACAACTTATACCTGCATTCGAATTGGGTGCTCAGCTCATCTAATCCAAATTTAAAAGTGAACGTGGATGTGACATACCAAACAGCCCGGGTTGAGATTAACGAATCTAATTAATAATCTTGATTTATTTTATTAGTTCATAAATAATAATAATAAGATTATTAAAGTAATTAATAATATTAATTATTGTTGGTGAGGCGGCACCTAAACTAAACAAAAAACTAAGATTTATTAGAGACGTGTCACCATTATTAGTTTGGTGATCATCATTATCATTGTTCATTATTGCCTCCCAACCATATGGTTTAATTTAAAGAATGAGTTTTAGATTCTTACGAATTATTAAAATATTCATATTTTCTTTCTTCACATATTAATAATAATTCTATACAATGTATAAAAATATAATTTTATATGTATTTTTCTAAATCTTAGTTAGCTGTACAAACCTACCAGGTGAGAATTGTCAAGGGCTTTTTTCCTTATAAAAGTTTGTCTTTTATAGCTGTACTTTATTTAATATATATAGGATTAAGATTGAACTTTGAATCTAAATAAATTGTAAATTAATACTAATTAAAAATAAAATTAGAATATTGTAAAATAAATTACTAATGAATGAGCAAAAACATAGAAATGTTTGAAACCTCACAGTAAAAATCTTTTAATCTAGCTACAAATTAAGTAAATGTTCTAGAACTCCCGACATGCTAAAACTCATCAACAAAATGTCTTAATCTAACATTATTTAGAATTTATGTGAAATAAAAAAGTATAGGAAAAATTGCAAATTAAATATCATTTCTAAAATAGGTTGGTAGTTACAATTATACTCTAACTTTCAATTGTAAAAATTGAGCCGCAAACTTATATAGTTGTAGATTTTGTTTAAGTTTGAGGGTTTAATTTTTACAATTAAATTTAAAAAGTATGATTCCAACTACTACCAAAGATTTTTTTTTTTTTTTTTTTAATTTTCAAATTTTATAACAAAGAAAGTATGTTATATAAACATGTAATTTAAAAGGTTAAATTAGACCAAATATTATTGAATTTTAAACAGCTTTAAATATGCTCCGACTTTGAAAAGTTCCATATTAATCCTTGAACATTAAACTTATCTCAAATGATAGATACAAGCCTATGTGTAAAAATTAGATGTATATGTGACACACTATTTATATCATTATTTCATTAATAAAGTGACATGCCTACTAATATATGAAAATTGATTTGTGTATATGATAATGTAAATGATGTCAATTATATATTTTAATATGAAATGAAGGATATTGTGAAGAATTGATTTTGTTAAACGGGTACTCTCATACTTGTTTTTAGCTAATTAATTGGACGTAGTTGTGAGTAATAGTTTTTTTTTTTTTTTTTTTTTGGTTTTCGTTTTTCAATTCAGATCAAACTATCAACATAATCAATTGGGCTATGCTTGAATTGGCGTAGTATAGTTTAGTAATTGTTGTAATTACTTCGTTCCATAGTGGGTTTTTTTTTTTGGATTTTTTACCCACCACTAAAGTATGTATCCAAAGAATATACCTTAGCAGCATTCTTGTGAGCATTTTGTTTCTCATTTTTATACATTTTTTCTAAGTACTTTTAGCAGTAGCAACTATCATAATTTTCTATATAGTTAAACTTGAGATGTGAATGATGTGATTGTGATGGATGCTTTCAAATCTATACACACCGATAATGGTCATATCCAACCCCACCTATCAATTTTATAGAAAATATATTTAAAGGGATTTTGTTCTAGTAGCAATTTTAAAGTTGAGAGTGTTTTGTATAATTCAACCCATTTAAAACGAAAAATAAATAATGGACACGAGGGGACATTCAATGTTAAGAGGGGAAAAAAATAGGAACAATAATTTTGTACAAAAAGCGATTCACCCTAAATAAGTGTGTATAATTCAATTGAAATATTATATTGTTTTATTATTTTATGGAGGAAAAATGAATTTTGAGTACGAGCATATAATAATAAAGATGGTAGAAAGGAAGTTGATGGAAGTTATGAAAGTGGTAAGATTAATGGAGGATTGGTTGGGGAGTGAATGAGTTAGGGAGAAAAGGGGGAATGACAATGGGCAATTTGCATTTACATTATATTGTTTTTAGAGAAAAAAAAAAAAAAACTTTTCTTCAGTAGCTAGTATCAAAATGTTATACTATTAATTTTAAACTTTGAATCAGTTTGATTTCAATTTAGTCCCTAAGTCTCAAAATGTTACAGTTGAAAATTAAATTTTATTTTAGTTAGGTCTCTAAGTTTCAATATCTAAATTTTTAACATTGGTTTTTCATTAAGTGCTCATTTTAAGTCTTAAAAATTTATGTCTATTAATTAAATTTAAAAATTAAAAGAATCATAATTAATTAAGTTTCAATATTTTTTCATCACTATTAAAATTAATTTTAAAATTTTACTTAGAAATTATTTTAAATTAATTAATAGATATTAATATTAAAGACTAAATTAAGTATTTAATGTAAAATTGAGTTGAGAGAATAAATCTTGAAACATAATGGAACTCAAATTTAAAGCGTAAAATTGTAATATTCTGACTAAAAAACTTGGGGGCAAAAAAGAGAAATATTGTTTCCCTTATTTGTATGAGATGTAAATGCAACAAAGCAGCTCAGCAGAAAACCACACCCAACAATCATTCCCCACGCCTGCTTCAGAAATAAAAAAAGTAAAGCACCCAAAAGGAACAAAACAATATTTGCTGTTTCCAGTTTGATCATTGGAAGAATATATATACATTATAGCTAAATTACAATCACCAAAAATTAACACACATGCTTCAACAAACGTACTTGTTAGGGTTATATTTCTTTTTAGAAAAAGAAAAATGTTTGGTTAGGATTATGTAGGGTAATGTCTTTAGACACGCTGTAAGATTATATGCAACTATATTATTTTGTTGTGAGGATATTGTTAAGTTTAATCATCAAATAACCTCGACCTAATTTGAAGCCAAAATTTGGTCAAAATTTGATCAAAGTTGAGTCAAGGTTTGAGCTACCAAAACATCTTTAGACATACGGAGTGATGTGTTTTAACTTGTAATGTAAAGGGATGCGTTATGTTCACCTTTGTATTATGATTTATGCTAGTATGGATCAAGGCACAAAGCACTATTTCCTACCTATTAAAAAAAATATTAAGCATTTTTGTATAATTATTTGTAGTTAATCTCAACATCGTTTAATGATTTAAGCATTTCTACCTTCCAAAAGGTAGTAGGTATTTCGTACATTTATATGGAAATTTATGTCAGCTGTATTAGTAGTAGGTTGCAGAGAATTAATTTGTTGATAATGGATTAAGAGGATAACAGATACAACGTTAAAACTTGTTCATCCCAAGTGGATAATTTAATAATTACCATTTATCCCATGGAAGTAAAAACATCAACTCAATGGTTACTGTTTTAGAATTATGTGATCTTAATTCTTAATAATAACATTTTTATACTTTTAAATGGATCCCTATTTTGAATTTGAAGTTTTGAAACGTAGGATTACACATGAAAAAAAGATAAGAACTTACATAAATTTAGTATTTCATCTTCTAAACTCATTTCATTTTTCTTAAATGAAAATAGTATAACATAACATATTATAATAATAATTATTATTATACAAAATTTATAACATAAAACATATCTTATACTAAAAGATTGTCATCAATATACTGTATTAGCAAATACATTTCGAACAACTAATTAATAATTGGAAACCAATATGATAACATGAAATATAACACTTTTTTCATTTAGCCCTTATTTGAAATGAATGTTTTTAAATGCACACTTGATTTTTCCTCTTTTGCCAGAAACTTGAATCAACAAAAACAATATCTAGTTATCATGAACCAACTAGCTACACAGAAAGGAAACTAGAGTATTAAGACTTCAAAATGAATAATATGAAACAGTCAGAAAATCTACAAGCCTCCGTAACTACCAAAGCAATTGAAGTAATATCAGCCTATAGCAAAAATTCTAACAAGCAAACATTCTCGAGTGTAAATGATAAATTATTCTCCCTCCTCCCCAAACAACAAAAGCAGTTAAAAACTGGATGTACCAAGATGATTATTGATCATACTAAACCTCTAATTGGCAGAATAAATAGAAGGGTAGAAGGAAATTACAATTCTAACCTTGAAAGAGCTACTAAATAACAACAGCAACATCTTTGTCAGCCCCGCGTCAAGCTATTCTTCATCACTGGCCATTGTGAACATACACTCCTATTTGTGATCCTTGAGCACCACAGCTGCAACACTTCTCAACGATTCTGTGGCCTTCAGCAAATCAGATTCAGAATGGCCAGCAGACACCATCAACCTGATTCCTACTGGCAAACGGCATTTGTCGAGTGTCGATCTTTTAGTAGTCACAACAAATACAGAGTATTCCTTAAGGGCCTGGAAACACACATATGTTCAGTATATATGGTGAAAACTGTCTTGACTGTATTAGAGATCAGATTACTTACACGTTCAGCAATGTTTTCAAGGAGTTCTAGATCATTTTTTATCGAACCCGTAGATTCATCTAACATGAGAAAGACAATGGGTGATTCTTGATCGCTTACTAGTTTAAGTCCCGGTATATCTGACAATCCTGCAGTCTCCCATGAATTTTGAAATAAATCGGCATGATACCATCCAAAATTTGAAAAAGAAAGGAAGGCTGTAATTTAGGTAGCATGCAAAGCATAGGCATATCTTATCACAGTACAGCTAGACTGATATTCAATATTAAGCAATGCAAAATATTCTGAATAGTGAAGTGACAACATAAGACCTTAGATCCTGTTTAATGACTATTTGGCTTTCTATTGTTTTCTTTGTTTTGTAGTCTACATTTCTAGATTGTAAAACCTTGTTTTTGTTTTTAGAAATTGGATAAGAATTCAAATGTTTACTTTGAGGGCAGATGAAAACACGATTTAAGAATTTTTTACACTAGTAATGGGGCCTTAACATTTAATACTTTTGAATCAATGATCTTATCTTAATCGTCAAAGGAATTCCTAAATAATAACTTAGAAATCCTATGTTAAATATAGACAAATTAAGCTCTAGTCTCTAACACACGATTAGACATGAGATCGGAACATACCTTGCCATAAGATAGCTATGTTCTTTTTCAGCTTTGTTAATAGAATGGGATTTTCCTCTATAAGATCTATGGCAGTAATGGCAGCACTAGCTAGATATGGGGGCAATGAAGCAGAAAAAACATAACCCGAACTGCTCAAACGCTGCGCAATTAAACAAGAAAAACTTAGCACTTTGAAAGAATTTTAGCTACAACAAACTATAAAAGTTAAAAGATTTAGAGCAAGCACTAAATGTTATTGATCCATTTACACAACAAGGTAAATGAAAAGAAACCGGACGGAAGGGAAAATGAATCTATTTGTACTATCAATTGATGTTACCTGGTGATCAATGACTCTAGCACTTCCTGTACAGAATCCTCCCTCTGTAGCCAATGCATGCCCCATTGCAGCGGTTACTATATCTATCTTATCCACCTGCAACATGAAATCATCATCAAGAATCTAAATCTAATAGCGGGCAAACCTAAAATTTTTGTTAAATAAACATACAGAAACCCCACAGTGTTCTGTGAGACCTCTTCCAGTACAGCCAAGTACGCCAAAGGAATTGCTTTCATCCAATAAAACACGAAATCGATACTGCTCCTTCAATTTGATGATCTCATCCAATGGTGCAATTTTACCAGAATTCTACAAAATTTAAAGTAAAATATCAGAAAAATTTGTGCAAGCAGATTTTAATATACGATAAATTAAACATAAAAGGGAGAGAGAGAGAGAGAGAGCATAAAAGCTCTAAAAGCCAGTCCCTTAGTGGCAACCCATTTTCACCTTTTAAATTATATGAACAGTTAAACTAAAAGCGGGATGAGTATTGAGTGCCCCAGGAAAATTCTTTGAATTATGTGAAGATCACTATCCTCATATTGAAGAACTATGTAAGATTAACTTCACATTTATACTCTAAAAACAACATCCAAAATGGAAGTGTTGAACAACCTGGTACACTGCTTCAACCACAATATAGCGTCGTAGTTTCTTAGCCCTTTCATTTCCAGCAGTAATTTTCTCGAGAGTATCTCTCAAGGATTTCATATCGTTGTGCTTGAAATATACAATTGTGCTCCTGGATAGATATAGCCCATTTTGTATTCCCCAATGAACACCCTCATCCCTGGCAAAAGAAAAAAGTGTGCCTTTACTCTTTAACCTAGAGTCCCATACAGCAATCAGTATTTACTCCCACTATAGCATTAGATAACAGAAGAGAAGTAACAAAATAATTGGACCCAACCCAGTCTGCTAAACAGCTATCAAGACCAAACCCAAACAATGAAACACAAGCATCCTATGCTGTCATAGTACATGGCTCCTGAAGGCAAACACTGTGATATAGGGATGAACTCATAAGTCATACCAATCAGTTGCACTCTTATGTAAAAACTACTCAGAAAGAGGGAAGGGAAAAAATAGGCAAAAAAACTTTGTAACAGCCTTATTCCATATTCATCCAAATTAATTATTTAAAAAAAAATAACCATTGAACTTGAGATAGAGCTAAGGAAAATCTTTTCAAATGTACTACATTTCAGTTCTTTTAAAACTATAGAAAAACACTAAACATGTTCATCTTCTGCCCAGAAGAATAAAGAAAAGCGAAAAGGTATTAATGTTAATTTTGTTTGAGTTACCTGAAAGTTTCAGTGTACTGATGTTTTAAACCAAACCATATCATAACAATAAAGGTGGACAAACAACAATTATAAATGACAGCATAAGACAAATGACCAATTACCTAATAAAAACAACATATAATAACATTAAAAGAAACTAAAAAGAATTAAGCAACAATGTTCTTTAATAATAATTCAGCAGTTATCATACTCACGCTACAATGACGTCCCCTCTTTTACAAAAGGCTGGAATTGCACTAAACATAGTAGAAAGTCCATAAGAATACAGAATTGAGTCTGGAGTTCCCAAAAATTTTGCTATCCTGGCCTCACAATCAAGGTGTACATCTGTAAACAGTTAAAAAAAAGACAAGTCATGTACTGCTAACTGCCCCAAAAATCAATTTGAATTCAATTGCCCAATCTTACCAATTGTCCCATAAAACCCACGAGGACCACATGAACCAACACCATATTTCTCCAATGCATGGGTACATGATTCCTGACAAAAAAGATTACTGTAACTGGTTCTAAAATGCAAAGAATCTGTGCACACTCTAATTACTAACTGGAAATTGCTCACGTACAAGTAACTTCTCGTGGCCTATCAATCCAAGATAATTTGCAGAAGCGAAATTCACTACTTCTTTTCCATTGATAATTGTATGTGGTCCAGCAGAACTGGATAAAATAAATTTGTAAGTGAAACAAAGGAGCGAACTACTGAAAATAAAAATAAGAAATTAAAATAACTTATCATCAATCAAGAGTTAGAAGTTAGCATAAACTAATCACATGGACAGGTTAAATTTGAATAAATTGAAATACATTACGAAATTCCATTATTTAAAAAGAATTATTGCACAAGAGTTAAGAGTTTGCATGCACTAAAGATGAAAGCACTTCAAATGGGAAATTCAAGTAAGAAATAGTAAATTAAAGAAGTCCCTGCAAAATAAGTTGCAGCCAAAATTGAAAGTTCTAATTACCTTTCCAGGACTGGTGGTTCACTCTCCATCTCTTCTGTGAGAGATGGGATAAGGGGTTCGGGAACCCATTCATCACATAACTCATCTATTTCCTACAAGGATCAAACATACTTTCAAGCAAAATTGTGCAAGGATCAATTAATAACTTGATTGTTTGTAAGACAACAATATTACTAATGATGGATTAAAAAAAATGCTAAATTTTTAACTAATCAAATTCTGTACATCATTATCTATACGTGCCCCTCTTGAACTCAAATCTCAGATCCACTACCACTGCCTGCCTAACATCTATTCTCTACCAAACAAGATCAGCTGTCATCCAGCTACTTTATTCAAACTAGCATAAAGTGGTCATCTCAGAGTAACTATTAGCATTTGAATAAGAATGATAAAAACAATTTGTAAATCAAAACAACTAGAAAACCTTCTTTGTTAGGGGCCGCTTGGGGGGCTTGTAACTCTTTTGGGAAAGCAGGAAAAGTATGACCACCAGAAGGAGAACCTCCACAAACAAATGTCCTTCAAGAAAGAGGTAAGAAACGAATAATTCACCAAACAGTTGAAAAATAAAAAACGAATATAACCCAAATTCCTTGCAGAGCTAATAATGATACCTCCAATATGCACACCAAAGATTACTGCTCGAGCAGAAGGAGCATCAAGAATCAAGGTTACCCAGTCTAACGTAGATTTCACTATACTTGAAAACATCGATTCCATTATAATCCCCACCTGAATCTAGCTTGTGACTAACAATTTGAACATCAATTGGATGTCTACACTTGCTTCATGTTTTACAGCCGGGAGACCATAATTCACAATCCTGCATTGTCCATTTTTTCCGTGTTAACTTAACACCATTAAATAATTATTGAAAAAAGTGAACCTTGTTAGAGAAGCACATAAACATCTCCAGTGGAAACTTCTAGAAAAGAGTACTTAAAAGGTGAACATCAAATGTGCATATGGTCCGGGAAAATGGGGTAAGAAGTGAATATTATTCATCCAGACAGCCATAGCTCAACATTTCATTATACTTGTGGGAAGCATGATAATAAGAAACTTATATGCCAAAAGCAATGAGAAACCCAGTCCTCAGGAATCAAGTAACCGAAAATTCTGCATGGTATCGTATTGATTGAATCAATCGCACATCACTAAGTTTCAAAGTGAATTAGTAGCATGAAGACTAACATGGCTAACCGATCTAAAATCTGAGTGAGCCTAGGGTTACCTGAAACCAGCTCAAATCTTCCACCGCCGTCTAAACATCAAGAAGATGCCCGAGTAAATGGAAACTGAAAGCGATTAAGGAGAACAGAAATGACGAAATTACCTGATAATTTTGGAGAAAAGGGCAGCATTGAGCGACGGGTGCAAAGGGCGGATGTGGATTTTTCTCTTGGTTTCCCTTTCACTCGTCGAAGATTTGGAAAAAAAAATAAAAACCAGAGAATGGGTCAAATCTGGAGAATGCAAGAAATTAAAAATAAATAAAATTATTATAGTAAATAAAAGAATCACTTCCCTTTTATATTGTTTATTCGCTTGTCCCGCGCAAATGACATGGCACTATGACCTCAGTGGCCCAGCAGCCACATCATCCACATTTGAATATCTATTACACGATACATAAATTTTTATATTTTTTAATAATAAACTAATGTCATGGCGAGTTGATTATATTAGAAAAAAAATAATAATAAAAATTAAACTACAGTTACATTCTCACAAAAGCCAGTTTAATTCGATCTTATCAATGCTAGTAAACAAGACCTTATTCATAGAGATTGAAGTTTTCATCCTTCGTTTCATGATTTACCACAAAATTCAAAGTTTATTTGGAAATTTTTAATTTTGTTTCTATCTAATTCAATAGTCGCCCAAACTGACTATTGGAATAACTAAAAAACTTGAAGCTTTGAAATTTAAAAAACCAAAAACCTTTCTTTAAGTTTTTGAAGACTTATTGAAAACTAGGGAGTTGAAACTTCCAGAATACTTGGAAGATTTAAATTTTTTCTTCAATGTTCTGGAAGCATCAAATGATCCTTTATTAAAGATTGTAATCACTATATGCCATAACATACTAAAATCAATATAAATTCAAAAAATTAAATTTCAAAATCTCATTGGACACAATAAACTTCAATGGTGTCCAAAAGTTCTCAAATTTTTAATTTTGTATCAAAATGACGTCTTTGATTTTTTATTATATATTAATAGTTCTTAGATCTTAAATTTAATCTTTCAAAGTTAAATTTTATTGAAGTTGATTAACTAATAAAATACATTTCACATAAAGAAAAAAAAAAGAAAAAAGAAAAAATACTATGTGAATATATTTTTACAATTATAAAGAAAATGATAAAAATTTTATTGAGATTGCTTGACGAATAAAATATCTTTTAGGTACATGAATATATTTTTCACAACTATAAAGAAAAGGTGTATTATTTTTAAAAGAATCAACAATAAATTAGCCATATAAACTAATTTAAAAATGGATTGAAATTATATATTACATATACCAAAATTATATTGCAACCTAACCTAAAACGTAGTTTATCTCTATTTTTAAATGGTAATCAATAATAAGTTGGGTTGAATTGAAGGATGTTTTGTTTTAGGACGAAGAAGGTCTTGCACGTGATAGATGAAGTGAAAGCCCTTATGGTTGTGAATGTGAAAAAAGATGCAAATGATTCACCCCATAATCTTGCCTCGTTCGTTGGTCATGATTAATTTTACATCTTTTTTGTAGATCATTTGCCCTTTTTTTTTTTTTTTTTTTTTTTTTTTTTTTTTTTTGAAGTGTGATCTTTCAATTGGGATTCAAGATGTGTCGTCGCATTATATAACCAACCCACTTATGCCATCTGGCTTCTTCCTAAGAAAGGACGCTGTGATGTTCAAAATACAAAACTTTTCTTAACTTCTTAATGAGAATGCATATAAGGCAACATGTTTTCGCCAAAATAAAATACGACTATTCACCCTATGTATTGTTAAAAATAAAAATTAATAAAAAAAAAAAAGCATATTTCTTTTTTTCTCGTATCAATTCTACTTCTAAACTTTCAAACTTTAGAGTTGCAAGAATTAAAACATTAAATTAGTGGTTGTATTAATTTAAACTATACACTTTCTTAATTGTATCAATTTACACCCTCTCTTCCAAATTTTGTTCAACCAATATTGTATGAAACTTATAATTTAAGTCATTCAAGTTCCTAAATTTCCTTAAGTTAATCAATTTAGACCTTTATTATGATTATTTTTTAAAATCATTTATGCATTAATTCTAAAGTTGTGTTGATTTCTTCAAATGTTGGTTTTACAAAATGGATAATTAGAGTTAATGCATGGGTGATTTTTAAATAAAGTTTTGTCTAACAGTCTAAATTGATGAATTTATGAAAGTTTAAAGGTTTAATTAATAAAATTACATGTTTCACTCGAAATTTTTTCAAACAGAACATAATGGAAGTCACGTATTAATACTATTATTAGTTCATAATTTAAATCAATACAACATATTCTTTTATGACAATGGAAGAAGGAGGATCCAAACTACAAACCTCTTAATCGTTAACGCATAATCAATTAAGCCATGACACAATGATATTTTATCATTGGAAGTACAATAATTATTGATTTTAAATTTCATAGAAATTACATAAACTCAAATTAAATGATTAAAAGTGCATAAACCAAAATATGATACAATTCAAATTACAATAATTAAAATGATATTTTAACGAATAAAATATTTCATTAATTTTAAATAATTAAAAATATGTCAGTAATTGGAGCCAGCAAAAATGCAGATCAATGTGGTGTCACATGGAATAATCTTTTAGCAAGGGCCCAGGGCCAGCTGCAACCAAAGCAATTGATTGTCTTTTTAAAAGTCACGTCCAACAATCTCTTTTACACTATGAATTTATTATTTAATATACACAACGACGACGACATTAACATCAAACAGCGATGAGATTAGGGAACAACAAACCATCAAATTAAACACTCAATTACAGAATATGCTAAAGGATGATACAGATTGGGCATGAAACCCAGCAAGAAAATAAAAATATAAAACAAATAAAAAGTAGAAACCACAAGCCCAAGTCTTAGTCACCGTAATTTATTATTGGAGACGACACCAAGAAAATTAAAGAAAAAAAGTAGTAGTAAATAATCAATGATGAGGATGGGGCTTTTCAAGCGCCGCATAGGTGCGTGGCGAAGGTGGAACCATATCATCCACAGAAGTAACGGCGGCCTGATTGAGTTGCGCCGCCGTGGGAAGCGTACATGGGACGTAGTTGAAAGTGTTGGCTCGAGGGCAGCTCCTGGGTTTGGCGAAGAAGGTGGCGCATTGGGCTTGTGTTTTTTGCAATCGGAAGCCCGGAATGCAGTTGCCTTGCACGTGGAGCCTTTGGGCTGTCACTAATTTTCGGCACTGTGGGCCGATTCGTGTGAAGTAATTGTTGCTCAGAGTGATATTGTAGATGTCTGGAAGCCTACAGAGGGATTCCGGAATGGGTCCGTAGAATTGGTTGTTGGCTAAGTTTAGAATCTGGAGGCTAAATAAGCAACCGAAAGACTGCGGGATCGGACCGGTCAAGATGTTGGTGTTGGCGTCGAACACTGTGGCTTTTACCAAATAACCGATCTCGAATGGCAAACAACCTGAAAGTCTGTTTTTCAAGAACAATACTTCACGAAGAGTTCTCCAAGCTCGTCCTATGGTTGGAGGGATTGGACCTGTTTAAACCATAAAACCAAAATTTCATCTTATTAATAATAGTTCTTTATATATGACGTCAAAATAGGAAGCTCATTATTTCCTCATACATAATATACTTAATTACCTACATTTTATAAATAATAGTAATAATAATCTATTTTCTTTCTCTCTTCGTTTCTAAGATTATAGTCTTTCTTAATTGTCATAAAGTACAATGGTGGTTGGCCTTCTTACTGTCCAATCAATAAAGCAGCAAAGTATTATTCTTCATCTATAATTAATTTTTGTAGTCATCTTTTTCACTTTTTGGCTTTGTGCTAATTTTTCAAGTCATTTCATTTTATATGTGGTAGCCCCTATTAACATGAGCACAATGATTGGATGTATGGTAGACTACACTTATATTGCATACATTTTATTATGTTACCTAGTATTTTTTAAAAAATATGTTGTTTTCAAATATAGAAAATTTAACTCAAAAAAAAATATAAATATAACAAAATTTTATTATCTATTTGTGATACACTGTGAAAATAATGATAGTAATTTATTGCGACTTATCATATATAAACTATGATATTTTGCTATTATTTGTAAATATTTTCAACAGTTTTGTCATTTAAAATAATTTCTCTAGAAAAAATTCAACTTTTTAAAAAGTATATCCGTGGGTAAACTCTGCTCCACAACTATGGGTGTAACCCAACCAGAACCTAAGTATTTTTCGTCACATAATTATTGAATGCACACTTAGAAATTTATATGTCATTTTAAGAACAATGTAATTGTTATATAAAAAAAAATGCAAAAATTGCAAAAATTACTCCTAAAATATGGTGGTAGTTGCAATTATATCCTCAAACTTTTAATTGTAAAAATTGAGCTCTCAAACTTATACAAGTATTGAAATTGAACCATCGAATTTACATGTTTGTAGAAATTGTAACAATTATCTAAGTTTACAAATTTCTAAAACTATTGTAAGTCCGAGGTTTCAATTCTAACCCTTAAGTTTAAGAACTCAATGTTTACCATTAAAAGTTTGAGGGTATAATTGCAATTTGCCATATTTCAAGCATAATTTTTGTAATTTACCAAAAAAAAAAAATTTGCAACCAACTTTGCACAAATTGACTTGCTACTCCTCTTGAAATCATGATTAAATCTCTATACCTCACTTTTTAAAAAAAGTTATATAATTTCTCTTTTCAAACTTTTTAAAAAGCTCACTATTGGGTGTACTATGTGGTAATTTCCAATTAAAAACGTTTGTAATAGACTTTCAAATTTAATTTTCTTATTTTAATCTTAACATACAATGTTGGACTATTACAAAATAAAAAAATTTTAAAACTTAAATGTTATAGAGGAAGGAGTACTTGACCTGTAAACTTGTTGCCAGCAAGTGTGATGTAGAGCGCGGGCGTGTTACCGAAGGTGGCTTGCGGGATCCTCCCACTGAACCCATTATTATTAATGAACAACACATCTGTATCAATGTTAAACAACCGATACGGAACCGACCCATTGTAAGTATTGAAACGGAAGTCCACAAACGACAATTTATTAGCTCCAAGCACATATCCAGGGAACCCACCAAGGAATTTGTTATTACTTAAATCCAACTCATACAGGAACCGTAATTTGTTAATGTTGCGGTTGATAACGCCAGTGAAGTTGTTGGAATTCGCATGAAAAATAGCAATATCTGGCAAGTTACGAATGAAGCGATAGAAGTTCAAGAAAGGGCCACCAAATCTAGCGCCACTGAAGTCGATGGAGGAAAGGCCAGTAATGTTAAGGTCAGGAACCACGTCGCAAAAAAAGCCTTTGAAGAGGCAATAATTGTTGCCCACCCATGTTTTGGTGTAGCCACGTGGGTCGTAAGTGATGTTTCTTTTGAGCTCTTGGGTTATGTATAGAATTCTAGCTCGGTTGGCCAGAGGTCCTGGGTTGTTATTTGGGCGCCGAGGCATTAGCTTGATGCCCGGTGGAATCAAGGGCGGCCTTGGTCGGATCCGAGTGATGGTGGGGTTCGGCCGGAGAAGTCCGGTCTGGGCGACGCCATGCAGGACGAACGATGTCTGTAAAACCAAAAGGATGGTGAAGAATTTTAGCCACATTTTTTTGTTTCAAGAGAGAAATGAGAGAAAGGTGTGTGTAAGGGGGGTGAGGATAACACCCATTTATAATAAGAAAAATACTTTATATGCATAACAAGCCACACTCATTTTATCTTTATATCTTTAGGTAGCTTATTCAAGTGTCAAATCATAAATTATTATGTTAAAAAAAATTATCTTAAAAAGAATATATATATTTTTTTATATTCTTCTCTTTTATAATTAAGTGGATGTATAGAAATAGTGTGACTTTTATAATAAAAAGAACTATTTTAGTGTGTCCAATAATAAGATTATTTTTGTGTATGTCACTCTAATCATATAAAAATAAATTAAAGATATTATTAAAAAAGAAGTAAAAGGAGATTCTTATACTTACAATTATGATTTGATAATTCTTTTTGGAATGTGTAAGAATGAGGGAAGCTTATAACACAACTAACTATTTTTCATATATGCTTTGTATAATATCGTTGGGCATCGTGATCCACGACTTTAGTAGAATGTTGTTTTTGTGTGGCCACCTTAAAAGTGAAGAAATTAAAATCGTGGGGTCGTAGCATATATTTATACTTTTTCCTTTCTTTTTTTCATTTTTTTTAAAAGTGAGATTTAATAATTGTGGGATCTAATCATCAATTTTGTTTGATCCAACTTTAAGTTCAAGTTCAAATGGAAGCTTGAGAGAAGATAAATCAAAGTTGCACAACGAATGTTAATAAGGTACTAATTACTATTTTAAAATTTGATGATTTGATTTTTTAATGTATATATCTACAATTTTTAATTGTGTGAATAACAATATAGCTAGTAGTGAAATCACATGTTTTCAAAAATAGAAAATTTGTTAAAAATGATTATAAATATAGTAAAATTTTACTTTTTATTTTTATTTTTATTTGTGATAGACTGTGGTAAATCCAGATAAATATTTATCACTTTACCAGATAGACATGTCTGGTTTATCGAGAATAGAAAGTGAAATTTTGCTATATTTGTAAATAGTTTGATCTTTTTTCTATTTATAATAGTTTTCCAGAATTTTATATATAAAGTGAAGAATAATATTATATCTATAAGGACGATGGACCTTTTGTCCAACATTTCCACAAGAAAAAAAATTTATATACTATCTAAGCTGCAACAATGAAAATTTGTCACGTGACAATTTATTTAACAAAAAATGATTTTTTTGTTCTTTTTTTTACTATATGGCTTTCTCCAGCGCATATTAGCTTAGGTGCGCTTAATAGGTCGGTTTGGCTTCCTTACTCTCTCTTTATAAAAAAAAGCCTGCGAGAAGCACGAAAAGTTAAGCCACTGATGTCGTGGTGAAGGTTATACCTCAAAAAGTCAATGAAGCTAAGATTTCGTACTACTTTACTGACTTGGGGTTCTTTCTCGTAAGTGGTATACCTACACCCTGCACACACACTCACTATATCTATATACGTCTACGTTGATAGCCTTTTGGGAAATACCATTCTGAGTGAGGTAATTTGCCACTACGGATGATCCAGTTTATTTGAAGGTAGCCCCCTTCTTCGCTTAGGCTAATAGATAAGAGAGCGTTGGTGCATAGCCTTCATTCTACTATGCTACACAAAAGTTACGAAGTCACTTAGCTCGATGTTAGGAGAGTCAAGTCAAAGGGAAACGCCGTAGAAGAACCAAAACATATATATATGAAAACATATTACTACCAATATTACTATGAAAACATACGTGGAGAGGGACATGTAATCTTTATGAACTTTTTAACAAATTCTTTTCTCTATCAACCTATTTCTTTTATTGTGGTAATTAAAAATAATAAAAACGTAGGTGGGTCAAGATCTCACATGATCTGCAAGACTTTTATTCCCAAATCCCGACCACCTTTTCCTTTTAATTTCTTTACGCTCCATTAACTCTACTTTGTATTGGGGTAGATAAAAAGACAGTGTGCCATGGCCCCCGATATGGCATAGACCAAACAACCTAGCTCTTTGGGTTGCTTTCAATATAACTCATTTTATTTAAAAATAAAAATAAAAATAAAAATGGGCAGACTTGTCACAATTTAGCCGACGATGTTTATATTATTTGTGAGATTCATATATGGACTAATTATATATATAAGTCGAAAATGTGGGATTAGAGAGTAATAAATGGACAAAGTTCTAAGAAAAATGTATCGTAGGAGAGATTGAAGACGAATGATTCCGCTAAAGCATTAGATGTAAATGACTTATTTTAAATGTACTGCAATGAGTATTTTCAGATTTTTAAAAATAGAGAAAATAATTTTTTGGTTCTTAGATTTGGTGGGTTTAATTTTTATTGGGTTTTTTTGGTATCAAAATGTTACATTTTTAGTTAAGTTTTGAGTTTGATTTCAATTTCGGGTATAAGTTTTGAAATATTACAATTTTACTGTTTGAAGTTTGAATTTTGTTTCAATTTGATCCATAGGTTTTAAAAATGTATAATTCTAACCTCAAATTTTCACTAAATACTCATCTCAATCTTTAGGTAAAACTTAATTGAATATAATGCATTTGATTTATTAATAGACATTGATACTAAAGAAGGTAAGTGAGTATTTAGTAAAAAATTTATGTTAAAAAATATAATATAATTTAATAACTTATCATTCGTGATAGCTAATTGATATTACAAAAGGTGTGGGTTGCTATTCAATTAAAGACATTATACTTTTCTTGTAAGTCCTAGTCTAAGTTTTTCTTTCACATTATTCCTTTACTGGAGAAGGTAAACTTAATTTTTTTTCTCTTTTCCTTTTTTGCTTTTACAATGAACTAATTATCGGATTAAAGCCACGTGGTTAAGTAGGTCTATTAAAAATTCATTACTTAATTATATTTTTATTAAAAAGGACAAAGGCATCACATCCATTGTAATTTCTTCGTGAAAAAAGTTATTTGCTCTGTGGAATAAAGGCAAAGCTTATGCAAAAAGTCCAAAACCCTACTCCCAAGGTCTTTCTGAATTATTTGTCAAAAAAGAAAAAGAAAAAAAGGTCTCTTGAATTATTGCTCCTAACCCCAAAGCGATGTTCTTTACAATAAAAAATTTTCTACCTAACTCTTTATGATTTATGTTTTACCACACTAGCTAGTTAATAGTCAATTTTATTTTAAATTGACCTCCCAAAATAATGATAACTTATGTCTATTGTTTTTAGATTTTAAACATTAACTTTGTAAACATCATTTTCATCTATTGATTTTATAATTATATATATTTTGTTGTCTACATTTTTAGGTGTGTTTTCAAAATCGAACTCGAATTTTAAAAATTAAAAAAAAGTAATTTTCAAAATTTGTGTTTTATTTTTGGAAATTACCTAGGAATTTAAATATTTAGTGATAGCACCGTAAATGTGTTATCTTGTTCTGCCTAATTCAAGATTGTTCCTTGGTTTTATGTGTTTATTGGATTATTTTGTAGGTTTCGAGCACCTAATAAGTAGAATTGAGTGGAGCTGAAGTGGAGCCAAAACGGAGCTAAATTGTATCAATCGGGAGAGAGAGAAAATGACACAACGACCTCTAAAGCTTTGGCACAGCAGTGCTTTTTCTTGAGAGAATAGATCTGGTGAAAGGCCCTTGGTTTTTTTAATTTTTAATGTTCTGTATAAATTTTTTATTTTCTAATTTTTTTCTGAAACATAATAATGATAATTTTTTTTACAATATTATTGTAAAAAAACTTAGGTGCAACTTGGACTATACCCAATTAAAAATGGTTAAATTACATTATATATATAATTAGTTGCAGGGTGAAAGGAAAAGTGCACATTAAGTGTCACCAATTTTCTCAAATAATCTCCAATTTTTATTTTATTTTAAATTTTTTTAATTCTCTGAACTTTTGTTACTCTCCCTACAAAATTTTCTACTCACTCAAATTTTTATGATTCCCCCTTAACTTTTTGTATCTATCTAACACTATTTCTTAATTTTGAAATTCTGACCTTTCCATAAATTTATCTCTCTCAATTTTTTTTTCTCTCTCCATGTGTCTTTAATATACTATTCTCTCTTAAACCCTTCTTTCTTTGCTCTCTTAAATTTTTTTTCTTACGGTCTAAAATTCTTAAACTCTTCTTTCTTTGTTCTCTAAATTTTTTTTCTTACGGTCTAAAATTATTTTTAAAAGTGCCCTAACCAATCAATATTAAATGTTATCTATTTAACTACTATTGTTTTTTGTAGTCCAACAAATACGAAGAAGTAAAAATATTTGGAGATATGACTTTTTAATTGAAAGAGTATATAGTTCCCCCACTTAAATTATACTCCATATTGTGTTTTTAATTTTTTTTTTTTTTTTTTTGACTAAGGTTGTGTTTTTAATTAGTCAATTTTCAACCTTAAATTCATGCAATATTAGGTCCCATTTAAAATAATTACTTTAAAATATCATGTAAGGACTTTCTTTTTTGGGTTAAAAAAAGGAAACCAATAATTGTGTGGACGACCGAAGTCCTTTTTTTTTTTTTTTTTTTTTTTTTTCCTTCTTTAATTAAAAATCAATGGTGGGGCAAGGACATTTCACTTGATGAGGCATCCCTTTAATTCCCAAATACGAGCAGCTTTTTCTTTTAATTTCTTTTAATAGCTTTACGTTCCATTGGCTTTACTTTTGTGTTGCAGTAGAGAGAGAGAGAGAGAGAGAGAGAGAGAGAGAGAGAGAAGAAAAAAAAATGCAGCAATCCTGAATCCACGTATGAAATTTAATTAAATAATACCCATTAATAAATTGATTAAAAAATGACCAGGAAAAAATTAAAGCAAAGTCTATCAATGAATTAATTAAAATAAATTGACCTCGTAATAAGTTAATTCCATTCCATTCCAACAGTATTGGTGCAGCCAAACGAGGTGGTGAGTGGCCTTGCTTTTACACTTTAATTTCCCACCTTTCCTAAAAATGGACTATTATTAGTTTGTTGTTGTTCCCTTGCCCTTAGGCCTTATTATACCACTTTTATTTATAAATAACATGTGCCTTTTTGTTTTTTTTTCACGATAATTAAATTCATCTTTTCATCTTCTTAACAAATAAAAATAAAATAATCTTAAATGGCAAGTTTAGATGCTAGTAAAAATAATCTACCATTCTTTTATGACTAATTTCTTTTTTTTTCTTTTTAAATAAGTTTATTAACTCTCGTTTTTCTTAAAGAATTTTGTGAGCATATTTGAAATATAGGCCGGCCAATTTGTAAGATTTGCAATTTTTTTTAAAAAAATAATAACTATTGTTTTTAATAGATAAATTTTGGCTTATAAGAATTAGCTACAATTAAAGTCTATAAGTGGGAAGATTTGATGTTGCTACCTAACATTTTCTTATTTTTAAGAAGAAAAAGAATTATGCTTCATTTATATTTTTTATTTGTATTTGATAACCTTGATTGATTAGTAACTTTTTCAAGAATATACCTTTTTAATTATTAAATTTTAACTTAGCTTTTATTTGGTCATTAAAAATTTAAAATAAAACACCTGGGTTGTTGAGATTTAAAATTATAAAAACCTTATAATATCAAGAGGAGGGTGGTCTTAACTTTTTTTTTTTTTTTTTTTTTTTTTTTTTTTTTTATTTACTTTTAATATTATTGAGTTGTACATCTCAACGAACTACAATATTAAATTCAATATACTACACATATGTTTGAATGTTACTTTAGTCTCTAAATTTTCATGTATGTAATTATTTGGTCTATGTACTTTTTTTTTTATATATATATATTTTAAATTTAGTTTATGAATTTTTGGTATGAAATAACTTAATCTATTTACTTTTAAAATTTGTAATGATTTAACATCAACATGTCAATAAATTGGTAAGAGATTCTAGAGTGAGTTTAGCTTAATGGTAATTGAAGAAGTTTTCATTTATAAAGGTCGGAAGTTCGAGTTCCTCCTATAGTCGTAGTACTAAAAATAGTAATAAAAATTGATGAGTGACCAAATGTGTTTCTAGACTACAAGTATACAGATGGGCCAATAGATTGTAACAAGCGCTACAAAGCAAAAATTAATATAAAAGATATTTTATAGCGGTTAAAAAATGTTACTGAAGGTGGTTTGGTGTAAAAGGGATTAACCACCACCTCACTCTCACCCCCTTCAACTTAATATAACCCCAGCAAAACAGATAATGTTAATTAATTAAACCCCTCACAAATCTCAAATTTTCTCGAATCAAATAAAGGTAGTTGTACTAAACTCTTATAATAGTGTATAAAATCTACATTACCATTCCACTGCAACTCAAGCTACCCTAGCTTGTTTATGAAGGTTTACTTTGAAGTCGAGGAAACCTCATAATACATCTCTGTGATGGAATGAGGAGCAGCCTCCATAACAACAAAACTCAAGCATCACTAGGAGTGAGGCACAGAAATTTAGAAGGTTGCAAAAATAAAGGAAGATTTCGAAAATTAATGAAATGAATTGTAGTAGCACGAGAGAGAGAAGGAAATTGCAAAAATAAAGAAAAATAGGATGTGGTTAACAATAAGAGTAAATGCCAAAAGTCATATGTTGGACGAAATTAAAAATGGCTAAATCCCATGAATTTTATTTTTGGTCAATTTTTGAAGAAGGGAGATAAAATATGGTCATTCATTCCAAATTCCCTTTGTTCTAAGAAAGGAAAAAACTTGGGCCCCCATGGTGGTGTGTTGTTGGGCCATTATTTTTGGACATGAAGCCCATCGTCATATCCACAACTTCCGTGCCGTCATCTAAGTTCGTAGCCTAAATTTGGGTACCAACAAGGACAGCACCGGATTAAATCGGCGACAAAGTCCTCGTTTGAATAAAGGATCCTGTACTCATCATCGTCTTCCTTCCGTCAGCGTTGTAATCTGAAGAACGCGGGCGGAGATGGAGTTTTTTGGAATGGATTTCAGCTGTGTTTTCGGATCTCTAAGCCACGGCAAGTTCCCAGAGAAAGATTGCTTGCTTCCCCTCATCTCTAAGCTCCTCGGCTATTGCATTGTTGCCGCTTCAACCACCGTCAAACTTCCTCAGGCAACCTATTCTCTTTTCCCTCCCTAAACCATAAGTATATTTGTTTGACTTTATCAAGGGAAATGTGACGGGATCGATTTCTTTGATCTCTAGTGTTTCTAATTAATGTTCTCTATTTTCGCTTTGCCCTCGTGAAATGTTTGTGAACAAATTTTGTACTGTGTGAAGGGATGTTGATAATTAGATTCAAATAGTACAGTAATTAATAAGCATCTGCTACCTAATTAGGCTGTTTTGTAGTCTGTAGCTAAGTATCGCAACTTGTTCCAAGTCTAATTAGGTGATAAGTCAATCTCTTGAACTTATATCAATCACCGTAGAACAACCCTTCCTTTGAAATTCAAATTATTTATTTTGTTCTCTTCCAGTTCAACGTTTCTGCCTGAATAATTCTTACTAATTATTTTATATGCATCCCACGATGAGAAGATTGGATACCTGTTCCATTTTTGTCGTGAGTGCTTTACTTCATGCCATCATTGTAATTCAAAATTTAATTCTGCAGATAATGAAGATCTTGAAACATCAGAGTGTCAGAGGACTTAGTGTTATATCCTTTGAGCTAGAAGTCGTCGGTTACACTATTGCTCTGGCTTATTGTGTCCACAAAGGGCTTCCATTTTCAGCTTATGGGGAACTGGCATTTCTCTTGATTCAAGGTATATTAGGAAATACTAGAAAATTGATGCCACCGAGACATTTTCTGAAAAAAAAAACAAAATCTCCCTCATAAAATGCGTTACTGATAAAAATTGGAACATTAAATGGTCAAAATGGGAAAAAGTGAACTATATTTGATGATTAGATGTTATTGTTCTTAAATTAATTTAAGGTTGGGGGTTGAGTGGGTTGCTGATGAGGACAATGAATTATAGAATACTACTTGTAAATGTCAGTATATCAATGCCATCTTACGTTTTGTACATGGTTATGCATCTATGGTAAGTTGATAGATAAGAATATAAATATAATTGTAATTTAGGTGGACACGTCACGCCCTTGTGTATGAACATACGGTAAATTTTTTCTTGGAATCTACACTTTCACAATTGATGCAACCTTGACCTAGTACACTATGTCAATCAAGGTATAGCATAGGGCATTCAGATGCTAGTTCATCTTGTTATTTTAAATTACTTTTGATTAAGGTTGGTTAATAGTTTTATCCCTGGCCGTTGGCCTATCTTTAACCGAGGACCCTAGTCAAATAAGCAACCCAAGTGTAAAGGATAACTCTTATAGCCTCTGAATCAAATATGGAATTGGTGGCTCTTCGCATTCCTGCACTACTCTGTTACTGTTGGTTGTACATACAAATCAGGTTCTTCATAATAATGGAACAAAATGGAGTTGTCTGAAATAGCCAATCTAACTCTTAGTTCACATTTTGCTCATTGTGCCAGGTTGCATTTCCAGAACCATTGGTTATACTTGCTTGAATTTTGTTTGCACAAATGCATAGATGCTTTTTTATAAATTAAACCGAATTATCCTCTTCTAATGGGTATTGTTTTTTGTCCTTTTTGTTTGCCACAGCTTTAATTTTGGTTGCCGTTATCTACTATTACTCTCAGCCTATTGGTATGAAAACGTGGATCAGGGCATTACTGTATCCTATTTGTTTTTCCACTATTTCATATTCTGCTTGTTTCTTGTTGCATTCTTTAATAATAAGGAACTTGAGACCTAGATCCTCCTGTGTTCTTGTTCATATATTAATTTTTGCTAAAGAATGGGGAACTTGTAACTGCTGCCTTAATAAGCTGGCCACTCAGATATTCTGCTCTAGCTCCAACAGTTTTAGCCGGTCAAATTAACCCTGTTCTCTTTGAAGCTCTATACGTAAGTCTCATACTGTTTTATTTATTTGTTTTTTTCCTCTCCTCCTTTTAAACAAAAGATTTATCGCTTAAAGCTTTCTCAGTTTTTTGTAAAAAGTTTTTTTAGATATTTGTTTGTTCTGACTGTCACTAATGCATTTGTTCATTCCTCAAAGAAGGTAAATAAATGAAGAAAAATTGAAAACTTGCCTCTATGGGTATTGAAGTTTTTCTCCTGTAATAATGCTATACTAAAAGCTTTCCTAATTTGGAAACTACCTTTCAGGCATCTCAACATGCAATTTTTCTCTTCTCGAGGATCCCACAAATATGGAAGAACTTTTCTGTAAGTTGGAGGTTCTATTATACAATTTCAAATTTTCAATTCATATTATGTTGGTATATCATTCTTGCTTTATGAAGATTGCAAGGATTCAGAACAATAGCTGAACTTACTCTTATTTATTTCATCTAAATATGATGTTGGCATATCATTTGACATTTTTTTCCCATAAGAAATAGAGTTTTTATTAAGAAAAATGAAAGAATATACAAGGGCATGCAAGGGGGACTCCAAAAGAGGAGCCGAATGAATACAACAAAAGGACTCAAATCCCAAAACATGAAGCATAGATGGTTACTATAAAATTTAATAGATATTGATTTTCATAGTAGGAAAGCATTTTTCTTTGTCTCTCGTTGGCAAGCTAGTTGCTTGATGTAGGCTTGTAGTAGATACCCCGTTTCAGTTCTAATTATCTTAAATCTTCTCTATGAAGTTTAAGTACTCACAAAGATGTTGATATCCTTGTATAAATCGAATGTGTCTTGTCGGATTCAATTACTATAGTAAGTTCTGTATGAATATTGATTTTGCAAGGATTAGAGCTCTCTTACCACATCCCGTTTAGGAAAGAAGAAAAGGAGATAAGGATAAAAATGTTAAATGATATTGGGATCTGTACCATGTCATAAAAATTTCTCCAATTTCAAATCAAAAGATTAGGAGAGTGATTTGAAACTGAACCTTGTAATCACGAAAGACCAAACCAGCTGTATCATGTTAATCAATGACAGTTCAAGTGTGAGTTTATCTTTCCCTTGTTTGAAGATTTTGGTGAGATTTAAGAAAGTCTTACATCTGCTGAAAGTGGTCATAAAATAAATCAGAACTTTGTTGCCATCTAATCTTCTATTTGCTGCCACCTTCGGCGTCTTTACTCTTTTGGTGCTGACACTCTTCCAAGTATTTTTCTTGTTCCTAATTTTTCATTGTTAGGGACATCAACCCTCCACAAATCTTCTTATTGGTTCATATATTGTCCATTTTGGGCATAAGTCATCCTCTTAGTTCTTTTGGTTTCACTTAAAAGTTCATACCAAATAATATTGTTTTTCACCTATATATCCTTGATCATCTCCTTATCTAGTCAATGTGAGACTTTGGTCGCATTACTGACATTTATAAATAGTCTTTTCTTTGGCTTGATATCATGTCTTAATTGTATTTTCTTTTCATATCTCTTCAATGAAAGTTCTTATTCAAAAGAATAATCTTACACTTTACAGAACAAAAGTACTGGGGAGCTTAGCTTTTTAACATCCTTAATGAATTTTGGAGGTTCTATGGGTAAGACGATTGCATAATGAAATTTAGTCCGTTGCATTAGTTTTCTTGTGAAGACATCAATCTTTGTTCCTTTTTTTTTTTTTTTTTTTTTTTTTTGCAGTAAGGGTTTTCACCAGTATCCAAGAAAATGCACCAAGAAGTGGTATCCTTTTTTTATTTGTTATTTTTTTTCCTTTTCGCTCTTAAATTATTTGGGTTAGTATTTGCAGTGATAACATCATACAAGGATGATTCAAAATCAGTCTTAATGGCATACTGTACTGCAAGAACTTGGTAAAACATCTAACAAATAACTATTTTTAGGAATTAACTTTTTGTTCAGAAGGTATTAGTTCTCAAAGACGCCGATTTTGTAAAATACAAGAATTTTTGGGCTTTTCTGGGTTGAATCTTTACATCTTTTCCAATTTTATTAAGAATTTTCATTTTTTTTGTACTCATTGGCTGCATTTTTGAAAATTATGAACTTGATGGCAAAAGTTAAAATTTCCTGTTTTCTGTTTGAAGAAAAACAAGTTCTTTTCCTAGTTTATTCATTTTAACAAATTGTGGTCCTTGAATCTTGTCAAAGTTCTCATGGGATCGGCTCTTTCTATTGCAACAAACGGAACCATTTTGAGTCAGATAATTCTTTACCAGAAGAGGGATGTAAAGAAAGAGAAGAAAACAGAGTAGAGGATGAATACTTGCAGCTGCGGCTTTGCCATATTGAACATTAAAGCTTGTATATAGTAAGTAAAGGTGAACCAAAGTCAAATACTTTAAAATGAAAGGTTCTGGACTCTCTCTACTGCGTGACAATTTCTCAAGCTTAGTCTTTAGCTCATTGCTGAACACTATCCTTCTCGAGATAATCATTTTATAACAAGAAGTCCAGAGTTCTTTTCTTTTCTTTTGGAATATAATGGCACATTGATTGCTGGAATCATTCATTAGGTTTTGACTAAGATCCCCACCTGACTATCGCCCCCATAAATTTATATCTGGGGTTGTAGAGGGACGGAGGTGGAATGTACTTCGCTTATATTATAGTTCTAATTCAATTACTACAGTCAGAACGATCATTTTCCATCTTGGTAAATTTTTTGTCCATATATTGTGAATGGCGTGCACTCATTCAAGGAAGGTGACTGAAACTAGGTCACTGGACTTAGAATTTTGGTAAGCAACAGAGCTATATGAAATATTGTCGTGCAGGTACATTTGAATGGAGTAGCCGATGGTTAATTACATCTCTTAGCAAAAACTGTCGAACCTGAGTTCCCAGTGCTTACTAAACAAATTCCATCATAAAACGAAATGTCAAATTGCATATCAGTAATAGCTAGTATATAGATGTTGTTAGAACTTAGAATGTGGAAGTAACACTACCTTTTGTTCTGTCATCTTCCTTATTTTGTTGCCTCTTATTATGATCTGATATCTAGATTTGAATATACAATACAAAAGGAACAATCATCTGAGCACAAAAGGAACAATCATCTATCTGAGCACGAAGGAATAAAGTTCAAGCAATTGTCTTTGCTGGCACGGGTAATTTTGTTTCTACATTCTTTTCACGTTGACTAGTTTTACTTTCTTTTTTCTTTGCCGAATTGTGTGATCATAGATGTCATAGAACTCATAACTTTATAGTCCATTAGGGCTACCTAGCAAAAGTTGCTTTTGTTTCTTCAAGTTACATGGATAGAAGGTTTTAGGTTTTTTGTTTTGGGTGTTATAAATCTTCCCGTTCATAGAGTTTAGAAGGCATAGTAGGTAAAGGAGGGCTTGGCATGAAGTTAAAGGTGGGAAAAGGTTTGAAATGTGCACTACAGTGCAGTGGGTGTTTTCACCTCAACTGGGTTTCATTAGAGCATGTACTGATGTTTTTGTAGTACTTGGTTCTGAATTGTCATGATAATTCTGGAAGGGAAAGCAATGGGTTGTCAACTCATTTCTCATCATGATGTTTTGTAGACTTTTAGTAGCTAACCAATGATTACGACCAACTTATTAAGAACCGATCATCAATGTCATAAAACTTTGTAATTTCGGTCCTATAAAATTTTCAAGTGGACATGTTTGACAAAGCCATTTGAAATGAGGGCAGGTTTTGAAGTGGGAGTGAGGTGGCAAGATTTGAAGATCATCCAAAGTTTGTTCAAGAAAATATGCACATATATACACATAGAATCGAATTATGTATTTTTCTTTTACAAATTGCATTACAAACAGGGGAGAGAAGCTAACTACATGTTGAGAAATACACCTACATTTCTGTATATGACGGATAGTAAACAGAAAGAAACCTATTAGGCCTGGAAGTTGGTTCAAATTTGTCTAACCAAGCCTAACACTAACAGTGGAGATATTTTGTTTCTTTTTTCTTCTTCTTCTTTTTTCTTCAGATGGTTCAAATTTGATTTCAATTACTTTTACCCTGACTTTAATTATAAATTCTGTTCATGCGAACATGTTAGTGCTTAGTTCATTTTGTTTGTAGTCTTGTATTTCTTTAAAAAGAATTTCCTGCTTGTTCACAATTTCTTTGCTTGGATTTTAAAAATATTTTTAGAAGTAGATGGGAATTACACATACAATTTGTAGTGAGATGGTTCCCTTCAATTTATTCACCTGACATGACAATGGGAATCAAGTAAAGGAGAAGTATTTTTGCTCATGAACTGATGAGCTTTAAAGAAGTTATTTAAAGTAATGAGAGTCATGACGCATGTCATCCATACGTAATAGTATCATAAAATAAAAATAGAAACAAAGGTTTAAACCTAAACGAAATAAAAAACTTGCAGCTTTTAGAAAAGGGTTTTGCATTTTTGTTGAAAAGCAAAGTTGATGGGAGTCCAAATATTCGAGAGACATATTATTATTACTATTACTAGCCGGCGTGTCTCAGTTGAATTTCACAGACAAAGAGCTGGCTACCATTTCTGATCTGACTTTGACCATTTTTTAAACAAAAAAGAAAAGAAAAAGGCCGACTCATGTCACCTCACAAATGCAATGGAGGGAAGAGACAATTGAAAGTTCAAAAAAGAAACCCACCATAAAATATATATATATATATATAAAAAGGAAAAGAGAGCAAGAAAAGTAAGAAGGGCTGGTTACTAAAATAAATTTGGTCCAAAGATGACTTTGCTTATAATTTTAGCAAAAGAAAAAGATAAAAAAAAAAAAGAAGGAAAGAAAGAAAGAAAGAAAGAACCTTGTAAAATAGATTATAATTGTTCTCATTTTTATAGTCAATGTGGAACTTTTGTCACTCTAATATGTAGAAATAAAATTTAATTTCCTAAATTATATGGACTAAATTATAACTTTATCCAAAATATAGGCATCTAATTAAAAATTTATCCAAGGAGTTAGAGTTAGGGAGAATGTCGTTGTAAACTTAACTTTCTTTTTGGTTCAAAGAGTTCATGAATCTCACGACTAAAAATAATTATCAATTTTATATGTTGATCACTCTTTGCCTCAAAAGACTTCCTAATATGCAAAGACAGGCCTTATTGTTCTGAATTTGAACCTCAAAAAAACAGTTTTGGTTATATGTTGAAAGTGGAAAGCGCAAGAAGAAGAAGAAGAAGGAGGAGGAGGAAGAGGAGGAGAGCAAGCACCTTATGTTGTTAGATTGGATCAGTTTCTATGTGGCCTACTTCTCGTAGGTTGAGCCATCTGAAGTGCAAAACACAAGATGTTAGAAAAAGAAGAAAGCAACGTTTCCATACACATATGGCATACTAACCCTAAACTAAACCCTACTTCCAAAATCTTCGTTTCTTTAAAGAGCTTCCTTAATTTGGATGAACCAAATACAAATACAGTCCATTGCTTTCTTTTGCTTCTTCCCAAAAAAAAAAAAAAAAAAAAAAAACTTTTCGTACATTAAAGCAACACTCTTTAATTACTCACTGCAAACAGTGAGCTCCCTTGCTTACCCACCTCTCTCCTACCATTCCTCCACCACCCTCGCTAGAGAGAGAGAGAGAGAGAGTTAATACCTATTTGAATTTTCAATTTTGGGTCTAAAGTGTGATTAATAAAATCCCATTTTGAGATCCATTTATGCTTCATTATTTTTAATTTTAGTATTTGTTTCCTAAAATTTATGGTTGTTTTCTCTCCATTTTTCAAATCTAAGTTTAATTTTTTTTAAATATTAGTGGAAAGTTCACAACAAAATATTGTTTACAAGCCTATTTTTCAAAAATCTAAAAGAAAAAAATCAAATGGTACCTTATTTTTAAAAATCTAAAAGAAAAAAACCAAATGGTACCTTATGCCTCTTTTGATAATCATTTGAATTTTATAAATTGTGCTTGTTTCATACAAGTTCTTCATCATGATTTTCATATTTTAAACCTAAATATGATTTCTTAGTCAAATTCCAAAAATAGAAACAATTTTCTTAAAAACTATTTTTTTAGTTTTCAAAATTTTGCCTGAATTTAAAAAACACTTATTAAAATGTAAACAATAGAACATATAAATCAACAAATGGAAGTGATATTTATAAACATAATCTTCAAAAACCAGAAAAAAAGGTTTACAAACAAGTCTTAGTTTTTAGTTTTTAGTTTTTTGTTTTTGAAATTTAAATTTATATATATTACTCCTACCTATTGATTTATTTGTTTTGTTATCTATTTTCTAGGACCATTAATGAAATCAAGTTTTGGAAACTAAAGAGAAAACAATAAGTAAGTTTTAAAAATTTGTGTTTGTTTTTTAAAATGATGTTTGGTATAGGTTTCAAATTTACTATTGCAGGGTTGTAGGAAAGTTTTTAGAAAATTAAAAAACGGTAATGGGAACATAAAAGGGTGTGAAATGCTTTAGTATGGTGGTGGTTGTAGGTGAATAGTTGGTGTAGCCCAGCACCCAGCAATTGCGATAAGATATAGATAGCCAATGAGTGTAGTTTTTGTGGAGATCCTTCACCTGAAATAGCTCTTTTGTATCTTCTTCTCTTTTATTTATTTATTTATTTATTTTAGTATTGTCTGTATTTTCTACTTTTAACACCCCACAGTCAAAAAAGGCTTACCTAATTATATATATATATATCTTCTTCTCTTTTTTTGTTTTTTTCTCTTTGAATTTTGTGGATAATATTACCTTTTGTTTTGTTTTGCTTTTGATCTTACTAAGGCTGGGTGGGTGCTGTACAAATTGTAGCCCTTCAAATATTGTTTTTCTTTTCTACCATATGCCCAATAAGATTTAAGTTTTTAAATTTGACAAACTAATATTTATTTGATTTTAAAACAAAATTCTGATTCACTCATAAATGCTACAGTCACTTTTGGAGTTTTTAGTTATTAAACTCCAAATTTCAATGGTAATAAATTCATTTTTTTTTCCTTAAATTAAAAATCTTTCAGCCCTTAACCTAGTAGGTGAGAAAAGCCTGGATGAATTGAACTATACTTGGTGACTTAGTAAGTGAAAAGATATATGTAATTGAACTAAAAACCAAGAGGTTTGAAATTATTGTTTTTTTGAGTTCAACAATAGTAAAAAAGAAAAGGAAAATGAAAAGGGTGAAATTGAATTCACCGAGAGTATTGGTAAAAAGTCTAGCATGCATGCCAATGCCAGCTCATTTCTGATTTATTTTTTAAAAATATGATAACTGATTGGTCAAGTTTATAATTTCTATATATATATATATAAATATATATTAAAAAAAGAAAAAAAGAAAAAAAGAGAGAGAGAGAGAGAGAGAGAGAGAGATTTTGTTAATTGGATTGGGGAGTGGGAGAAGCTGTGAAAGCTGAATTGTTTTTACTTTTAGAAATTTGTTTTTATTTTTGTTTGTTATATTTATAATATTTTGGTGTGTAGTGTAGTGTTGATATTCACATTGTATGGAAGCGTGTGTGAGTCTGCTTCTTCTTCTTCTTCTTCTTCTTCTTCACTCCCTCTCCCATTTCATTATTCCTATATTATTACTTCTACTCTATCATTCTATAATTATTATTATATTCCTTCAGAGAAAAAAAAAAAAAAAATCCAATCTTTTCACATTTTCATCAATGGCTCAGATCCCTGATACCACCAACTCTCAAATACACCTGCTCCCAGAGGATCCACCAATTCAGTGGGGACAACCCTGCCCCAATCACAATAACATTTTATTTAATTAATATCTTATAAATTCAATTTATATCAATTTAATCCATAAATTAAACCTTGAGTTTTTGAGGTTTGTATTCATTTAAACTCATACTAATAATTGTATCAATTAAAATCTTCAATTTTAATCTTCAACTTTCATAAGTATTTCAATTTCAACCATAAACTTTCATAAGAATATCAATCATATCATAAATAAAATTATCCCTATATTAATAATATGAGTTTTTTTTATTTGAAATGGTAAGAGTATCAATGCAACCTTTGAAAATTTAGAGTTATTTTTGCAGTAAGGTATTAATGGTTTCTGTTCGTATACTAACCATCATGATTTTTGTTCATATATTAATAATCCTTAATTATTATAGTTGTTGGGTTATAATATTTTGTGTTTGGAGTGCAAACTATTTTAGTCTGGGTTATAATAGTTTGTATTTAGGTCGTAAATAGTAAATATGGTACCAAAGAAGACAAGAGAAAATAGTAAATATCTTAGGAAATAAGATTTTGAAATAGTATTTACTCTACTTAATTGTAGATTATAAATAGTATTAAACAACATTATTATATTTGATGCCCCAAACATAGAATAGGTTATAATAACCAACTCCACGAACATGAGGGGATACTAATAATTTTAAACTCACTTAAAAAGTTTAAGGTAGTATTGAAATAGAAGTGTAAAGTAATGACATTTTTTTTTTAATTATAGAATTTAGCACAATTTTTAATGTGATTAAAGTTTGGACATTTTAAAATGAGGGTGATGTGGCAACCAAAGACTTTAGGCAATATTTATAGTGCAGTAGTAATAGAAAATTTTCCTAATTTTGTGAATTGTGATTGAGCAGTAGACAGAAGCCCATAGCGGCAGCTACTAAAACCTACCAATAAAAACTCTTCCTTCCCCCCCCCTTCTCTCTCCCTTCTTCACTCTGAATAATAAAGATAGAGAAAAAGAGAGAAACCGCAGCTTACAGCCATGCCTGACTATTGGTCTTCTTCCCCACTTTCCTCTCTTTTCTCCATTTCCTTCAATCACGCCTTACAATGAACCAAAATCTCAACCTCTTCTTCTCAGAAGAAGATGGTACCACCATATGAGCTTGATTCTCTTTATTGCTCAGAGGACCACTGGGAGGACGACGACGACCAAGAAGAAAGGGGTTTTCATGAGCAACCTTACTCTAATTTAACAACCGAATCGAGTTCTCCGATTCTGGCAGTGGCAGAGCAGGATCTGTTTTGGGAAAACGATGAACTAAGTTCTCTGTTCTCAAGAGAGAAGCCTAATGAACTGTTTAAAACCATTCAGATTGACCCTTCTCTTGCCGTCGCTCGACGAAGCGCCGTCGAGTGGATGCTGAAGGTTAATGCCCATTACTCTTTCTCTGCTCTCACTGCGGTTCTCGCCGTCGATTACTTGGATCGGTTTCTGTCCTGTTTTCATTTTCAAAGAGACAAGCCATGGATGTCTCAGCTTGCTGCGGTTGCTTGTATCTCTCTTGCGGCCAAAGTAGAGGAGACCCAAGTCCCTCTTTTATTGGACCTACAAGTATGTTTTTCCAGAAATCTTAATAATAAACCCACTGAAAAATGGTCGGATTGGGACATAGTAATCATTAATCTCTGTTGGGGTTTTGACTTGTGTAGGTGGAAGACAGTAGATATCTGTTTGAAGCTAAGACCATTAAGAAAATGGAGCTTCTTGTGCTCTCTACGCTTCAATGGCGGATGAATCCTGTTACCCCATTTTCTTTTGTGGATTATATCTCAAGGAGGCTTGGATTCAAGGACCATATCTGCTGGGAAATTCTTTGGCAGTGTGAGCGAACTATTCTCTCTGTTATTTTAGGTAAGAATTCATAGATAGAACCCCATTTCCCTTTACTCATGACGATTCAGTTGTTTTCCTTTAAGCAAAAGTAACAATATCGCTTCCTTTATGAATGCATTTCCCCACTCATTTCCTTTTTTGACTTACAGAGTCAGATTTCATGTCCTTTCTTCCTTCTGTAATGGCCACCGCCACAATGCTGCACGTTTTCAAAGCTATGGAAGAACCCCACCTCAGCGTTGAATACGATTCCCAGCTTCTTAACATCCTCGGAATCGACAAGGTCTTTATTTCCCATTATCATTTCAACCCAAATCGCCAAATCCAACAAATCGACGATTTGTGTAAGTTATAACCAAGTTATTGATTTTTTTTTTCCTCATCAAAACAGGGGAATGTGGAGGAATGCTGTAAACTGATCTCAAATACATCTAGAAGAAACGGCAACCAATTCATGAAACGTAAATTTGGGTCGATTCCGGGCAGCCCGAACGGCGTGATGGACGTGTCATTCAGCTACGATAGCTCGAACGACTCGTGGTCAGTGGCTTCGTCGGTTTCATCTTCGCCAGAGCCTTTAACGAAGAAGAACAGAGCATATGGATCGGTGTCTGGGGATGGCGAAACATTTAGAACCCTCTCTTAATTAACTTCCCTTTCTTCTTTTTCCTCGTAATCCTTGTATGTTGAATAAGAATTAGAATCAACATTTTATCGGAAGTCTGCAAGTTAAATTGCCTTACCATCTCTGCAGTTAAGGGCCAATGGATGGACCGGAAGTTTAAAACGTAGAGATGGCTGGCATTTTATCCGGATGCAAAGGATATTAGAACGTATAACAACGAAGAGTAGTTTAAGTTCTTTAATGATCTGTTTTATTTTACATGGGTTTGCTAAATCTTGGAATTTCAGATCGCCAAAATCCAATTTTTAGTGTTGGGGTAGGCTGAAAAACGAAGCAAATAAGAATTAATGAAGGAATGAAAAGGAGTTGGTTTTTTGTTTGCATGTGAACAAACGGGGGAAGAGGAGGAAGATTTTGTCGGCCACTTTGGCTTTGAGATTTGGAAGAAATGATTTTGGGTTTGACTTGAATATTTGATAATCACAAATCTTTATGTTTGAAAATCAGCCTCATAATCACTTGGGACCATTTAAACAAAAACTCTCTTGTTCTTCCAACTCTTGGTTCTTGAATTAAACCTATCATTTGGACAATATGGTCCCCTTTGTTGCTCTGTTTCTCTAAAAAAACTCAAAATTTATCCTGTCTTTTTGAAGATGGGAATTGGTGGAAGGGTGGGGAAATCAATCTCAATCAACCCAAGTTTTTCTTTTTTACTTAAAAAAAATGACGGTGGATTAGTGTACAAAGTCAGCAACACGAGAAATTATTTTAAGAGAAGTCTTAGTTTTACATTCTTAGTAGCACTCACTCATTTTTGTGCAACCTATCGAATTGATAGTAGTGATCTATCCAAAGATTCTACCGACATGGCTATGTAAAGATATGACTCTAATACCAATTTGTTAGGACAACAAGCTTCTAGATATCTCAATGGTATGATGTTGTCCACTTTGGACATATGCTCTCAAAGTTGTGTTTTTTTGTTTCACTCAAAATCTTCATACTATTGGAGATAGTATCTCAAGTTGCATTTATCTTGTGTAGGCTAGCGCCCAATCACAAGTTGTTGCATTGTGAATTTTTTTTTTATTAAGACATTTCTTACATACATATATATATATATATATAGTTTTCCTTTATTATTGAAATGGATGTATGAAGACTCGTGCATCCAAATATTACTCTTCATCGATTTAAAAATCCAGTAAAAAATTTTTATTTTAAATGTTGACATGACATTTTAAATTAAAAAGAAAATTATGCTCTCCCTTTCTTGTTCCTCCTTTACTCTTCTTTAATTATTATTATTTTTATTTAAAATATTAGGTTAACATTTAAAATAACAACAATTACTCTAAAACCGGCTAAGCATGTTCTTAAAATTAAACTTTAGACTAAAAAATTAAAGATTTTTCCGGTAGGAAATTTGAAAACAAACATTTGCAATAAAAATAGAGAAATATCTCTCATGTTTTTAGGTATGTAAATGGTAGTAAATTTAGAAATAAGATTTTACTTATACAATTATTTTAAATGGGTGAACATATTCATAAACCATAAAACTTTTTCTACTTACTCATTAATATTAGGTTGAATATTAACTATTTTTAATTAATTTATAAACATGTCTTAATTGTATAATTATTGTGTTTAAAAATAGTAAAATGTGTAAACAATGACATTTCGCTATATTTTTAAATAAGTAGCTCATTTTGTTATGTTTGAAAACCATTCTTAATATAATTATTTCTTTTAAAATTTAGTTATATTAAAAACATAAAAAAGAAAAAACATTATTTTCAGAAATATCAATCTTTGAATCATAGAATTCAAAAACAAATTGGTTTCTAAAAGAGAATTCAAACATTCTAGTGTCAACTCCTAATTTTGGCATAATATTTTGATGTTACAAAGGTTTGGAGAAAATGGGTGTGAAAACAAAACAGTAGGGAGTGCGAGAAGTGGGGATGGATTAGAATCCCTCTCAACAGGGCAATAGAAAGAGGGGAAGAGTTAATGATGAGTACTGCTCCTCCCCATTTCTTCACAATTTTCCATAACCAACCAACTCCCTTTCTAATTCAATGCTCATTCCATCCAACCAATACTAGTTGAGGGGGCTAGACTAGAAGTAGAACAACATATTTAAACAACTAAACACTACTAAAAATTTTGTTAAGCTTTTAGATAAATGATTGCCATAGGCCATAGTATCAATATTGATGGATTTAAATTCAAATTCTTACAGACCCATCTTCTTCCTAATTAACATAAAAGAATTGAAAGACACGTGGAGGTACAGCCTTGTGATAAATGTCCCTGTATATATATTTGTAATTTTATTATTATTATTATTATTATTATTATTTCTTTTGGGGGAGGGGGAGAAGTTGATGAGATGAGAGTAGACAAAAAGACAGGCAGAAGAAGGGTTGCATGTGCTTTTCTAATACTTTAAATTAAAGGGAATGATGAAATGGAAGAAGCTTTCACTTTAAACTAACACTGCTCACTTAACTGCTCATTCTTTTATATCTTTTCAATTATTATTTTCTTTTCCTACAATTGGTCACCCGCGATTATCGGGACTACACATTATATTAATTTTATTCAATCTTCCCACTCATTATATTTGGTTTGTAACGGGAAGTTTACATCAACTCATTCTCACTTTTTTATAATAATAATAATAATAATAATAATAATATCATTGTGGTGCATGAAATTTATTTTTAGGCTAATTACAAAAATTACGTTAGTTTCAATTATACTCTCAATGTTTCAACTATGAAAATTGAGTCTTCAAACTTATGTAATTGTAGAAATTATAACAATTGTATAGCTTTCAGAGTTTGTTTTCTTATCATTTAAGGATCCAATTTTAACAATTGTATGAATTTGATGGGTCAATTTTTACAATTAAATGCTTGCGAGTGTGATTATAACTACTATCATACTTCAAGGATAATTTTTGCAATTTATATCTTAATTTTTGTTACTAATTCTTTTAACATAATAAGTAGAGATATAGAAATTTAAAATAGTGAAGAAACACATGCTAATTATTGTTTAAGTTACTTACATTTTCTCTTCATGATTATTTTAAACACACTAGTATATAACATTCTTCAAATTTTTCTTGAAAAAGAAATGTCTATAGACAAATAAATAAATTATTGTTTTTCATTTTTCTTTGTACTTAATTTCTTAAAATAAGCGTGCTCTACCTCTACTACAAAACAAATTTGCATTATTCTATTTTGTTCTTAATTAATTCTTTTAGAGCCTCATGAAAATGTCTCATTTATCACTTTTAACTCATCATTTACATTCTTTTTACTATAGTTTAATTAGGAAAAACATAATAAACAAATCAGCTTTATTCACCTTATCATTATTTTAAGTAGGAAACGATATGACTACCAAATTGTTTCTCTCCCTTTTTTTTTTTACCGTAAAAATGAATAAAAAATAAAGCACAAATGATTACCAATTTACCATACATGATATTTGTTACTTTTTCTAAAAGACAAGAGAGAGAATAACAATAATTGATATTCTTGATTTTTTTTAATAATTATAAAAACAATGGTGATTTGAGTCAATGCAGGGAGAAAAAAAAAGAAGAAAAAAGGTAAGATAAGATCCAAGAATAGTGTATATGTCAACAGTGACACAAAAAAAGAGTATAGAAAATGAAGGAAATAAAAAAAAAAAAAAAGATCCATAAAAAGGGGATAAAAGAAGAATAGAAAGAGAGAAAGTTGAGAAGGGAAGAATGTAGAAATTGGAGGACAATTATTTTTCAATTTTGTTTGAGATATCTTTTGGGTTTGCTTTGAACAAAATGGAGTTGGGAATTTCAACTCAAAAAGGAAACAAAAACACAAAAGATATAGATGTTTGGCCCCAAACACAAAAGAGAGTCTTAGAAACAAACACATTTCATTCCTTTCTCTACTTTCACATATTATATTCAATCCCTTCATCCTCTTCATTCTTTACATTTTTAGTTACATAGTCTTTGTATTTATTTTTAAGAATGATGTAGGTTTCATATCATATTTTAATAAAGTCATATGTACAGTCAAATTTTAACCACGAGAACTTCATACTTTTCATTTATTTTGTCTTAATTCTATGTCTCTAAGTTGTGAACATTTTGATTAAAAAAGAATGGTTTTTCAAGTATATATATCATTGCTTTCAAATGAATCCAACTAGAAAAAAGAAAAAGGAAAGATATTCACCTATTCTTTCAATGTAGATTCTTTTTTTTTTTTTTTCTTCTTTTTCTATATGATGTTTTCTATGAATATATTGACTAATGACAAACCACTTGAGTTCTAATAGTTGATTTATGGATTAACAAATAACAATTATTTCAAAATACATCTCGTGAGTGAGAATTTAATAAGTTATTCCATGTTAAATCATATGTATATTTGTGAAGACATATAGACTTGAATAAAAGTAAGAGGTTTGAGTTTTCCCACCCTACACATATTAAACCCAAAGATGGAGAAGAAGGAAAAAGCTATTCAATTCTTATGAGTTAATAGTAGTGTGAACTCCATGTACAATAATAACAAAGAGAATCGTATAATTTTCA
The DNA here is from genome assembly GCA_030954485.1 of Citrullus mucosospermus. Lineage (NCBI taxonomy): Eukaryota > Viridiplantae > Streptophyta > Magnoliopsida > Cucurbitales > Cucurbitaceae > Citrullus > Citrullus mucosospermus. The sequence continues at coordinate 26,903,631 of CM062062.1, forward strand.
AAAATAATAATTTACATAATTAAATAATTAATAAAAATGGTGAAAGAAAATTCGATAAAATATTAAATAAAACCTAAAATTATTGAAGGAGGTTAATGTTATAAACTTGTAATACAGCAGAAGTGCGAGAGAGGGAGGTGATTCCGAATGGACAGTGGGCTTGAAACAATGTGGGCCAGGCCCACGTAGAAGTATGCTCGCATGAGTGAGGAAGCAGCCGAATCTTCCCCTTGCGGCTTGCACGAATGGCCAAAATTGGACTCTAACCGCGTGCGGTGGGACACACAAGTACCAATTATTCTAAATATTTATAAAGCTCTTTAAATACTAAGTCTTAGCTCAATTTGACATTCCTGTAACATATTCAAAATTTTTAGAAGTTAATGATCAATATAATTCTACATTTTGAATTATAAACTTTATAAAGTTTTAAACAGATCAAGAACATCTTAGGTAGAAAATTGAAAAATTTAAAGATTTATTGGATAAAAAATAAAAGGTTAAGAGGCTATTAGACACCAAGTAAGTGTTGAAAACGTTAGAACCTATTATACTTTGACGTAAATTGAAAAATTCATGAACTAAACTTGTTCAACCATAATGTGGTGGAAATTCAAACTTTAGATTTTATTTAGTCAAGATACAATATATACCTTGACTAATTAAGCTATACTTGGGTTGGCTAAAGAGATTTTTTTTTTTTTTTTTAATAAAACAAAGTCTTTGAGTTACAATGCCATCATCATGTACTTTAGTACACCAGTAGAATAATGTTTTGGCTTATTGACAATTTACAACATACATGGCTCATGGTAAGAGTTAGATATCTAAAAATTCCGCGAATCAAGCAAGGCCAAAATTGAAATAGGTAAGGAAAAGAAAACCTAGTATTATTAGTTGCATACCATTGTGACTTGTGAGACAGAAATTTGAGCATGTGGGTCTCCCAAATAATTGAAATGAGGCAATTTGTTGGTAGTAGTTGTAGGGCTTAAAGTAGTAGCTTCTCCCAATGCTTAGAAAGGGACAATTCCTCCAACACAATAGACTCTAGGTGTTGGTTTTGGTTGGGGCTCATTTCATTTTAACTTACGTATAATTTGTTTTCTGTGGCACCCTATGCTATGCTTGGCTGTAGTCTACCCTTTCTCTGTCTTTGGCTTAACTATCATTTTCAGCGCCACATCTCAATCGCCCCCTTTCATAATTCTCTTTCCTTACCATTGCCATCCATTCTTTTAAATATCACAATTAGAAAATTTTCAAAATTCAAAATGGTAAATACACAGCAACTCAAAATATACTTTTGACACAGAAGTAGAACGAACTTCAGAGACGGAGCATTTATTATGATTATGTCGCCATTTAACATAAATTTAGTCTTACAAATTGAGATCTACATCTTTCACTAATATACTTTGTGGTGGAATTTTATTTTATTTTATTTATTTATTTTTTGAAATAGAACTTCATTAGGCAACAAACAAATACAACCAAGGCAACTAGGTGGGAGAGAAAATTAGGATTTGTATGATGTTGGTGGGAGAGGGAAATTCAACAGGATTCTAAAACGGCAGCAGAGCAGTGGCAAAACGAGAAGATAGACAATGAATATATCCCCCCAACCCCAAGGTTCCATGTCACATAATTTATAGAGCTTCAATTTCACTCAGCGCCGTGGTTGGCTGTCTTTCCCCTTCCCAAAAACGGCATCCCTGGCCGAACCAAGGGCGTTACCCACAGCCGCGGCTGCACTCCCCGTAACTCCGCTGCCATGGGCTTGTTTTCTGGTTAGATGAACCACCGTGGTGCGTTCGTTTGTGGGCTCCAGCTGGTTCTGCCCCGGCGGTGAACGCTGATCGATTGTGTCAACCTTCGTCTCAATGGCTCCTTCTTCATTTAGCTTCTCCGACCCCTTCACAAACAGAGCCGTCCCGGATTATAAGCAAAAGAAAAAACTAAATTATACCAAATACCACTAACCTTTGTATTGTATTCTGCGTTAAAAAATACTTTTTCAAAAATACACTTAAAACTTTTCATAAAAAATTTAAAAATTTGAAACACGAATACGAATTGGGGGAAGCATGAATAGAGTTATTATTACCTGGGATTGGTGCATGGCTGTAGGTTCTTCTCACGAGATTCAAACGGCGGTTTACCAAAATTTCGATCGAAATCCTGAAGAAACTTGTATTGTGAATTTGGTTTCCGTTGTACTCAAATTGTTTATTATATAATTTGGTTATTTTAGGGATGGTACGGTAGACACGTTCTGCATAGGTGGCACCTCGCATCAACCACGCCCCGATACATCCACACACGTGGCGCCATATTGATAATTGCAACCTACAAAAATATTTTTAATTTTAATCTACCACCCCCCAGTAACGTGGAGGGTAAGAAAGAAACATGCAATTAAAAAGTTAAAAATTTTAATTTTAACTTTTAAAATATATTTAGATATATCATCAATTTTAGTCCAAAGATTACACTATAGGCTTCATTAATTAAGGTTGGGGTTTACCCGATCCAAGCTGAACAATACCTTTTAGGCTTACATTTGGGCTTAGTTTGGTCTTCACTTTCTAGTACTAGCCGAACCCAATAATAATAATAATAATAATAATAATGAAGATGAAACTCACATAAATGAAATAAAAGGAAAATTGATTTTTAAATATCACACTAACCCTAACCGATTATGCGTTTGATTTTAAAATTAAAAAGATAATACTTTCGTAATCCTTTCATTTTTTAAAATTAAATTTATACACATCACTTTCATCTATTCATTTATATATTCTATTGTTTAGATTTTTAGAGTATTTTTAAAAGAATAATTTTTGATTTTGAAATTGGTTGATAATACAAAGGTTTATATAAGAAATAACAAAACTATGAGTAAAAAATAGTAGAAAAATAAGTACAATATTTAAAAAGCTTAACTATTACCAAATTGAGCCTAAAATTTTAGGCTTTTTAGAGATTAAATAATGCAACATATGACACTTGAAAAAAAAAATAGTAAAATAAATATGTGAGACAAGAAATCTAGCTTGAAGATTTAAACAGATATTAAGCCTTTGGGTTTAATTGTATTTTAACATGATCAATACTTGTGGCATTCAACATTGTGTAGATGATAAAAAAGATAAGTAAAAATCAATATTAATGATGGAGAAAATGAAATTTTAGAAGTTTAAACACTTGACCTACAACTTCAATACCATATTATTAAGTCACAACTTGCCAAGAAAGCTCTTTCTTTGAGTTTTTATTTATAATAAGGTGAACATATATACAACTTAATTTTGGGTTTGACTAGAATACATTCCAAAATAAATTGATGAAAAAAATATATCAACTATATATAGAAATATATTTTCTAATGCCACAAAACCTAAAAATTTAACCTTTTCAATCGAGGGATGATCAACAATTTATATTTAATTAGTTTTTTTTAAAAAAAAAAAAAAAAAATTCTCCTTGACAAATGGCCGACGGAAAAAATGAAAATTAAAGATTCTACCAGTTTCTTGTAACCTAGTCCATTTTCATTCAAAATTTTAGAATTCATGTCCATTTGTGTTAGATCGTGTCCTTTAAACATCTATAGTTTGCATTTAAATGTAATTATATAAATATGTCACCTAAACAAATGGATAACAAAACCCACTCTTTCCAATTATATATGTATAATCTAATTTGTTGTAAGTTACATAGACTAAAAATATTGTTCAGGTTAGATTATGAATATAGATCTCAATGTATACACATTCTTCGAAATCAAGAACATGTCTATAAATATTAACATTATTATAAAAATACTTAAGGTCTAGTTTGTTTCACAGATTTCGTCATGAGATTTCAAACAAATATCTAATATCATTATTTGTTTTACACGATTTCACTTTTTAAAATGTAAGTTATCATTATGTAGAAAATTTTATAACTCGTATAACATGGATATTTTTGAAGCTTTTAAAAGTTCAAGATTATTTTTGACAAGAGAAGATGAAAACTAGGGATGAAATATATATATAAATTTACTTGTTGAAGTGTGATCCCAAACGATTTGAGACCGACAAACACTCACAAACCACAAATATTTGGCAATATAATTTAATTGTGAATGCTAAATATCCTAAAAATAGAATCACAACTGTGTATAAAAGGTGAGGATCACCAAGGAAAAAAGTAGAGGCAAGGATCAGCCAACCAAGGCGAGAGTACTTGTTTTTGTGCAAATAGACACATGGGAAAAGTTACAACTTGTTTTCAATAACTTCCTCCTTTTTTTTTTTTTTGTGTGTGTCTATTTGTCCAAATACAAGAGGTCAAAATGACTTTGTTGAGACTATCATTTATGTTATGTGCAATGTTATTTGGCCCTTCTCTTTCGAAGGCTGTTTCTCCAAAGAACATATTCATTCTTGCCGGTCAGAGCAACATGGCTGGTCGAGGTGGAGTTGAGAAAAATCAATCCGGAGAATTCGTGTGGGATGGGTTGATCCCACCGAATTGTCGATCTAGCCCATCCATTCTACGACTGAATGCTGCCCGCCAATGGGAGGAAGCACGAGAGCCTCTCCATTGGGATATCGACATCAACAAGACAAATGGAATTGGTCCAGGAATGGGATTTGCTCATCAGCTGCTGACAAAAGCAGGGCCTAGTGCAGGCATTGTGGGTTTAGTTCCTTGTGCTATAGGTGGCACTTTAATTACACAATGGATGAAAAATCCTTGCAATCCTAATGCAACATTTTACCAGAGTTTAATTGAACGGATTGAAGCTTCAGATAAAGAAGGTGGTGTTGTGCGTGCTCTTTTATGGTTCCAAGGGGAAAGCGATGCAGCTATGAGTGACACTGCTATGAGTTACAAAGACAACCTAAAGACTTTCATTACTGACCTCCGCAATGACATACAACCTAGATTTTTACCTGTCATTATTGTTAAAATAGCCCTCTATGACTTTTTTGTGAAAAATGATACTCATAATTTGCCCGCAGTGAGGGCGGCAGAAGATGCAGTTAGCCAGGAGCTACCAGATGTGTTGATCATCGATTCCTGGAAATTGCCTATAAACTTTACAACATATGAAGGATTTAACTTGGACCATGGTCATTTTAATACCACAATTGAAACTATTGTAGGTCAATGGATGGCTGATACCTACCTCTCCCACTATGGCCAGTTACTTTGATTATTTATTCTTTTATCGATACTATTAACCAATTTGTCACTCTTCTATCTTAATTGTATTATTCTTTTTCTCTATTTATTAAATTTTTGTTTGATCTTAACACAATTAATATTCCACGTCATTTCAATATTTTAGATGATCAAATATATTATCATTATTATTTTATATAACCATGTCCAACCCCAGCTACTTAAGTACACTTTGTGTATGTTTGTTAATAAGCTCGGTAGATGGTAAAGTTAGTGAGATCTTTTTCTTCAACAAAAAAAAAAAAAAAATCATGAAATGCTCCTAATTAAATATGAATATATTGATACAAACTTTAATGCGCATAATTCTCTCAGGTCATAATAATGCAATAATAGTTTAAACCTCGTATTTTACGGAGCAAATTAGATAATACAAGGCCAAAGCGCACCATACTACTACCAAATAAAAGTGGGTCTCAAAAACCTTTATTTATGTACTTTATAAAAGTACATTTGTATAGTAAACAAAAATCAATTCATTTCATAATTTCTCAAATAATTCTAAAAACATCATCTATCATTTCAAAACTTCAAACCTTTTTCAATAAACTTAAAAGAAAATTCTAAATTTCAAATAATCATAAAATATGCAAAATAGTACTTTTAAAACGATACAACTTTCTAAAAACGTAAAATTACTAGAACTTAATAACAATTTCCAATAAGATGAATGATCATGATAAATTTCTTAGAAATTTTTTAGACTAGCCGTATAATAAAAATATTTCATAAAATATTCTCGAAGAAACTTCAATCTCTCCCCATCATCCCAACTTATGTCTAATTTAATATAATAATATTTGTGCATGTTATGGATCATTCTAGATAAAGGAATGACCGAATCAGCATACCATAACATGACCTATAAAAATATCAATTTGCCAAAGTTTTTTTGAGATAATATTTGATTGGTCAAAACTTCCAATTACTCCTAGTCTCTCCTCTGATTAAGATCAATGTACCATTTGTTCTCTTCCCACCTAAGAACTATTATTTTTTTTTTATTTCCTAAAAAAAGAAAAAAACTATTTTTTCTTTCCTTAAAAAACTAAAAATAGAAAAAAAGCTATGTTTTCCTTCCTTCCTTCTTTCACACCTAAATATATGCTGATAAAAGATGACAAATAATTGTCATCTTTTGTTTTTTTACTATAAGTCTTTATTTTATAATACAAATGATACAATTGGAACAAAAGATGACAAATCTCTCTCCTCCTTAACCCATTTGTATTATAAAATATTTTTTCTTCATTCAACATTTTTTCTACCCATTTATAGATTTATTAGACATTAGACATTGAATTGAAAATTTAGAGTTTCATAATTGGAATAAAATTTAATAATCTTAAAGCTATCTATCACAAAAATTGAAACTTTTAGATACAAGCTTAAAATTAATTAAGTGATCACTAATAATTGAAACTTTTAAATATAATTTAACTAAAAAAAGCCAGTGATATGCATAATGGCTAGTAAAGACCAGAGAATTAATTTTTCTAAAAATTACTCTCAATTAAAAGCAAATTTAAAAATTAAATAATTTTATTTAATCACAGAAAATATTTAAATAACTATATATTAATTAAAATATCACTGACAAATAATTAAGTTAGTCGTAGGGCAAATTGCCAAAATAACTTTTGAACTAGGGTGGTAGTTGTAATTAAACCCTCAAACTTTCAATTGTAAAAATTGGACTCCTAAACTTTTTCAAATGTTTAAATTAGACCCTCAAAGTTACCATAATTGTAGAAATTGAACCCACAAATGATAAAAATTGAACACTTCAACTTATGCAAATGTTCCAATTTATACAAATATATAAGTTTGAATGTCCAATTTGACTGAATTTTAACATTTATATAATTTTAAAGATTTATTTTTAAAATTGAAAGTTTAATGCAATTACCACCATATTTAGGGATAATTTTTGCAATTTACCCTAGTTTATATTAAAAAGATTAGATAATACTAAATATTAATTATAAATTTATTAAGGGCAACAAATATGTTGAATTGAGAAAATTAATTGTTATGATTAAGTAATATTAATTAGATTATATTTTTACTTTTCATCAACATGTATAAAAATTTCAGCTATATGAAAAATATTAAAAAATTGATGTTGAATCATTATTTAAGTTTGTATGAATAATAATAGAAATAAAAATCTTTGTAAAACAAAGAAGAATATCAAAATGAGTAAACCTAAAATAAAATAAAATAGAATGAATTGTGTTGAATGAGAATTTCAACAAAAATGTTGTGCACGAACAAATCTGTCTTGGTTCATTTCACAAATAATCCTGATAATCCATTTGGTAGGATATAATAGATGGAATCCAAGACCAATCCATTTAGTTTGAGAAGTTGTTTTATGGACATAATCGGAGAACCGAAACACATAAAAAAGCCTAAATATTTGCCCAATATTTATAAAGAATCAAACCCACGATAATAATATCATTTGAGCATAGTTTAGTAGGGAAGATATCTATATCTTATTCAACCTCTCTAACACTCTTTTTGTTTGGTTAAATTAAATTACGGTTTATATCTTTGGAAAATTTGGTCGCCATTATCATTATTGAAATTTCATCATTAACGATTAACTTTGGAATAAAAGAAGGTACAAGAGGAGATAATATGTAACGGGGTGGGTAATTTTAACAATGTTAAGATTCAATAGAGATGAGATTTAAAGAAAGTGGGTGGAAAAGATGATTTTATTAATAGAGAATAAGAGAGTTATAAAGATTATAAAGTTACAAATAATAAAATGCAACTAAATGACCATAGTGGGAGAGGTAGGTATCAACCAACCATTTACCCAAAGTAATCTCAATATTGGTATTAAAATGACCATGATTCAAGTTTAAACCTTCATGTGTGGTAAAGTTAATAGGTAATTTCTAAGAGTCACTGGTCACCATACATTTGGTAGTTCTTTGCTAAGTGCATCTTTTGCCACACTCAATGCCGGTAGATTATGAGTATCATGCTTCATAATAAAGTCATAGATGGCTATTTTAACAACAATGATGGGTAAAAATCTAGGTTTTATATCATTGCGAACGTTGGTGAAGAATTTCTTTATGTTGTATTTGTATCTAATAGCAGTGTCATTCATAGTTGCATCGTTTTCCCCTTGGAACCAAAAAAGAGCATGCACTACTATACCGTTTTTATCTAATGCTTTGATTCGTTCAATAAAGTTTTGGTAGAAGGTTGCATTAGGATTGGTAGGATTCTTTCTCCATTGTCCAATTAAAGAGCCACCTCTAGCACAAAGAACTAAACCCACAACATCTGCCTTTAACCCAACTTTGGCTCTTAGCAAGTAAGCAAATGACATTCCTTGACCAATTCCAACTGTCTTGTTAAGATTTATCCCCCTACGAAAGAGGCTCTCGTGCTACCTCCTATTGGCGCATAGAGTTCAATCGTAGAATAGATGGATTAGGTTGACACAATAGTGGGACATACCCATCCCACATGAGTTTTCCTAAACTATTTTTCTCAACCCCACCTTGGCCAGCCATGTACTTTGACCAACAAGGATGAATATATTCTTAGTAGAAGGAACCCCTAAAAGGGAAGGGCCAAATAGCATCATACATTGCAAGATTAATAGTCCTAACAAAACCATTTTGACCCTCTGTGTTTGTGCAAGTAAGCACAGAAGAAAAATGTAAAAAAGATGAAAGCTGCTTGTTCTTATCTAGAAAATGTTGTTACTCTTATTTTATATCTTTGAAACACTCACCATTTAAAACTCTGACAATTTGTTTTGTTGGCTGATCTTTGCCTCTAACTTTTTATACTCAATGTTGTTTCTATTTTTAGTATTATTTAGTTTTCAAAGTTAATTTTTAGGGGTTAATATTAGTGGAGTGTGAATGTTTAATTTTTCGCTCTTATAATCATTTTTAAATTACACCGATATGGTTGATTAAAAGATATCCTTTCCTAGCAGAGCAATATTTTAGTTTAATTCATTTAGTTCATAATTTACGATTTGTTTAATTCATTTAGTACATAATTTACGATTTGTTTTCTAATAATATGCGTATACTTGCTTTATTTAAATTGGATTTTCCTTTTTATATTAAACTTAGTCATTTAGGCTTAAAGCATCATTAATATAATTTTATTTTTAGTCGTTTTTTTTTTCCAAGAATGTGTTAATGTCTATATTTTTACAGCTGATCGGTTTAATATAACTTATAATGTTATAACTCTCCTATGTTTAAATAAATTATACTTGAGGTCCTAAAACTTGGATTAAATTTTTTAACAAGATAAATTTATCCATGAATATTATTTGGTTGTTATCTGTATATTAATATGTGACATGTTGTATTTCCTTTTTGGCTATGTGATCACAACAATAGGATTATGGAATTCGATTAATTCTAGACAATGAAAGATGAAAAATAGAATCAAATAAAAAATTAAGCCCAAGACCAAACTCAATTTATGGGCCTATAAGTAACTAGGCTCAAATCCATGTAGAGCCTCTAAGAAGCTCCATAAATAGAGACATCATCCTTCATTCTTCGGAAGATTGAAGTTTTGAAGATTTGAATAACATAACTCTCCTAAAGTTTGACAACTAGAAGACTAAAAGCTCCGAAGATCTAAGGATTGAAGACCTAAGAAACTCAAACTTCTCTTAAGTTCTGGAAGAATCCTATAAGATTTGGAAGCCGAAGTTCTAAGAAGACTTTGGAAAAAAAAACTTCCTTCAACATTTTAGAGAAATCAACAAAGGAATCATTTATTAAAAACTGTACTCCGTATAATTTATTTAAATTAATACAAATACTAATTTATTAAAAACTGTACTTCGTATAATTTATTGAAATTAATACAAATACAAAGTTAATTTTAATGGATTACATTTCTTCACCAATCTCATAGAATAATGTATTTATAAGTGCTTTTAAATGCAAACTATAGATTTGTAAATTTCTTTTTAAAGAAATAAATTCTTAAATGAATATAACTAGTTAATAAAAAGGTTTGTTTTTAAATAAGCAAAATGAGCCAAAATATTTACAAATATAGCAAAAAATGTTATGTCTATCACTGATAGACATCGATAGACTACTATCATCTATCACTGTCTATTAGTGAAATAAACTGATAGATATTTATCAGTGTCTATCGTTAGACACTGATAGATATTTATCAGTGTCTATCGTTGTCTATTACTGATAGACAATGACATTTTACTATATTTGTAAATATCTTCAACAGTTTTGCCATTTAAAAAATATCTATATCAGTTTTGACATTTAAAATAATTAGTCTAGTAAAAAACTAAAAATAGATAAAGGGAATTTGAATGTGACTTTGTAACAAATAAAACTAGCAACGGAAGGAACGAACCAAGTTGCCCATTATCTTATTTACCAAGCTCACAAATCTTCACAAAGTATATGGGTTTTCAAGGTTATAATATTTAACAAATTGGAGTGGTTCAAATTAAGCAAGGGCGATAAACACTCACACTCCATAAATATTCACCCTTTAAAATAACTTAAAAGTTAAATTTGCTAAAAATAGAATCAAAATTGAATATAAAAGTTGGGAGTCATTAACATAGAAAGGCAGAGCCAAGGATCAACCAATAAAACAAAAGGAAGAGGGAGGAAACTTTTGATTAGGAGAGTAGTTGTGTCTGTGCAAATAGACACGGAAGAAAAGTAACCTTTTTTTAGATAGACGTACACCTATTTCACACTTTTTTATACTTTTCTTCTGTGTCTACTTGCACAGACACAAAGGGTCGAAATGGCTTTATTAAAACTATCAATCTTGCTATGTATAATGTTATTTGGCCCTTCCCTTTCAGGGGCTACTTCTCCTAAGAACATATTCATCCTCGCTGGCCAAAGCAATATGGCTGGTCGAGGTGGGGTTGAGAAAAATCTAAAGGGAGAGCTTGAGTGGGATGGATTGATCCCACTAGAATGTCAATCTGACTCATCCATCCTACGATTAAACCCTGAGCGCCAATGGGAGATAGCACGAGAGCCTCTCCATGAGGGGATCGACATTAACAAGACAGTTGGGATTGGCCCGGGAATGTCATTTGCTCACCAGCTACTAGCTAAAGCAGGGCCAAATATAGGTGTTGTCGGTTTAGTTCCTTGTGCTAGAGGTGGCACTTTAATTGAACAATGGATTAAAAATCCTAGCAATCCTAATGCAACTTTTTACCAAAACTTCATTGAACGAATCAAAGCATCGGATAAAGATGGTGGAGTTGTGCGTGCTCTTTTTTGGTTCCAAGGCGAAAGCGATGCAGCTATGAATGACACTGCTATGAGATACAAAGACAACCTAAAGAATTTCTTCACCGACATCCGCAATGATATAAAACCTAGATTTTTACCCATCATTGTTGTTAAAATAGCCCTTTATGACTTTTTTATGAAGCACGATACTCATAATCTGCCAGCAGTGAGGGCGGCAGAAGATGCAGTCAGCAAGGAGCTACCACATGTGGTGACCATTGACGCTTTGAAATTACCTTTAAACTTTGAGACACATGAAGGCTTCAACAAAGATCATGGCCATTTTAATACCACAATGGAAATTATTGTGGGTAAATGGTTGGCTGATACCTATCTCTCCCACTATGGTCATTTACTCTAATTCTATTATTTATCATTTTCTAATCTCTATAAAATCATCATTCCACCCTCTCTTTCTTTAAATATTATCTATATTGAATCTCAATTTAATTAATACTCATCTCATTTTAACATTTTGTTAAATTCTTCATCTAAATTATGAAAAAAGAAATTGTTGTATAGTAATATAGCTTAAATGTGAATAGAACTAATCATAAATATCCCAATTGTTTTACTTATCCCTCTTAATGTAATAGATTCACATTTAAACTTAATTAATAATATTAATAGTTCTTACACAAGACTAATTAATAATGTATGTAAGGCCTTAAAGGCAAAACACAAGTAGTATACTAACCTTACAATAGAATAGTGTTTAAAAGAAGCTAGGTTAATGACAATCGAACAAATCGATCGAATTAATAATGTATGTATGGCCTTTCAACATTGACGTTGGCTTGTAAATATGTATTAAAATTAAGTAAAAAAAATGTCGTCTACTATTAGAACTTAAACTAGTCAATGTTTTTATTGTTTGTCATTAAATTATAACAACTCCTCAAATTTCTCCAGTAAAATTCTTTAAAATGTAGTTTGTTGGCTTACCTATATATGAGGTTGTTTGTATCATCATAAAATACATGAAATCTTCTAATAGTTTCTAATCTCATTTTGGTATCAAAACTCAAAATTTAAAATTATAATAAGGCTTTTCAAATTTGATATATATATATATATATAGTTGTTTTCAAATATAGTAAAATAAGTCAAACTATTTACAACTATAGAAAAATTTTACTTCTATCTGTGACAGACTTCGATAGACTTTTATCATTCAAACGATAGAAATTTTTCTATATTTGTAAATAATTTGATATTTTTTTTTCTATTTATAATAATTTTTCTACACATACATACATACACACAATAAATATGATTTTGTGATATAAAGAATAAAATATGTTTTTTGAGGATTGGAACCTTAGAGATCTAAATAACATTCCTGGAATGGATGCACCATACACATCAATTATCATCACAAACCCTTATAGTGCGTAATAATTATTGGTAAATTACAAAAATCACCCCTAAAGTATATAGTTATAGTTGTAATTATGCCTTCAAATTGAACCATCAAACTTAAAATTAGACCCCCAAACTTACATAATTACATAATTGTAAAAATTGTAACAATTGTATAAGTTTGAGGATTTAATTTTTATCATTTTGGATTCAATTTCTAAAACTATTACATAATCTGAAGTTCAATTTTAACACTAGTAAAAGTTTGAGGGCATAATTTTTAGAATTGAAAATTTGAGAGTGTAATTGCAACTACCACTGTATTTAAGGAGTAGTTTTTGCAATTTGTACTAGTTTATATTATTCCAAACACCTGGCTAAGATTCTTTAGTTATTGTCTTTTTTTTTTTTTAAAAAAAAAGATTACCCCAGTGTGAAGAGAGAGAGAGAAGAAAGAAAAAAGAAAAAGGCAAAAAATCAGTTTTTCATTTGACCAAGCAAAAAAATAATAATAATAATAATAATTATATATATATATTTGGTGATTTGGTAGCTGCCCGCATCTATAAAACAAAGAGCACCAGCTAAATCTTAATAACAATTTCTACCGTTTTGTATTTTTTACACTCTTGGTTTTATCTTGATGAAACAACAACTTGCCCAAATTTATAAATAATTAAAGTTTGCACCTATTTAACTTTTTTTTTTTCTTCTTTTACTAAAATGTTTTGGTTACATTTTAGTAAAGTTTGATGGTTGACACATTTACCAATGCGTTATTAGTTTATTATTCTAACAATAGTAGATTGGTCTAGTAGATAATGGTTTGAATTTAATGGAATTAAGAATGAAATACGACACCAATTAATTAGTATGCCAATTCTTTATTTTTATTTTTTTTAATTTCTCTTTTCTAACATAGTTATGATCAACTTGCTTCAATCTTAATTTTCTCTCTCAAACGCATGACCTTAACAAATTAACAAATGGATTAAAAACAAATGATTGCACTCTTTTCCTTTCTATTATTATTGGTTAGAAATCATATTCAAATTTATCATTTACAAAAGTAATATAATAAGCATATTACCTTGACCAAAACCAAGAAAACCCAAAATATTAACTTTCTTTTCTTTTGACAATACCAAAATAGTCACGTATGATTTATGTTGTTTTATACTCCTCTTGTCCTCCCAACAACAAGTTTACTTTCCATTTTTAGTATTAGTTTTTTTTTTTTAAAAAAAATATTTAAATGTGGGCGTAAAGCCTAATCTATTATTCGATTAAAATTTGCTATTATTATTTATTATTATGTTACAATAAAGGATTGTTTGATATAACTGCACTTAATCATTATCCTTATTTTTATAAGTCATTCATTTGTTTAAAATAATGGCATCATTCATTGTAAATTCAATATATATCATATTAACCATGGAATAATAAGTACCAATGAATACTATTTACCAATAAATTTCTCTTATAATAAGAAAAATCTAATCTCATGCAAGTTTTATCACTAAAAGTTTTGTAATCTTCGTTGACAAGTGTAGACACTAAAGCATTCTTGAAAATCAAGAATAATTAAAAATATGATTAATGGGTTAGAAAAACACCTTGATTCCATTATAATTTAGTTTACAAATTTTAGTTGTAACAATATAGTCTATGTACTTTCAAATTTGAAACAACTTAATCCTTATATATGTAACAATTGATCAAGTCCTTAAACTTGAATATGCAACAATTTAACCACTATATTTTAAATTTTGTTACAATTTTTAGTTCTCACCTTGATAAATCTCATCAAAATTAGGTGTCAATTTATATTATGTACGGACTTAATCTTTATATAGTTTGCAAATAAATTTGATCCATAATCAATTTATCAATCTACATGTGAAAGAAATTTCAAGAAATCTTAATTTTTTTGACGAGTGGAAATGAATTGTTAAATATTGTTGGAGAATCAATAAGAAATTATATACTTCATGAATTAAATAGTTATATTTTTATCTATAAAAGGAATGTCTTCTATTTAAAAAATGAAAGAGAAAATAAAAACAAAATATAATACGATAACGGAACAAAATGAACTCTACATTATGGACATTTAACAAATTGGGTAGTCCAAGTTAATCTCGAGCAATAAATACTCACAATCCACAAATATTTACCCATGAAAACAACTTAAACCTAAATAGGCTAAAAATGGAATATCAAAATTGAGTATAGGCTCATTAGCATAGAGAGGCAGAGGCAAGGATCAGCCAACAAAGCAAAAAAAACAAGTGGAGAAATTTTTTGATAAGTAAAGCAGTTGTGTCTGTGCAAATAGACACAGAAGAAAAGTTATAACCTTTTTTAGATAAACCTACACCTATTTTACACTTTTCTTTTGTGCCTACTTGCACAAACACAAAGGGTCGAAATGACTTTGTTAAAACTATCAATCTTGCTATGTACAATGTTATTTGGCCCTTCCCTTTCAGGGGCTACTTCTCCTAAGAACATATTCATCCTTGCTGGTCAGAGCAATATGGCTGGGCGAGGTGGGGTTGAGAAAAATCTTAAGGGAGAGCTTGAGTGGGATGGATTGATCCCACCAGAATGTCAATCTGACTCATCCATCCTACAATTAAATTCTGAGCGCCAATGGGAGATAGCACGAGAGCCTCTCCATGAGGGGATCGACATCAACAAGACAGTTGGGATTGGTCCGGGAATGTCATTTGCTCACCAGCTACTAGCTAAAGTCGGGCCAAATGCAGGTGTTGTTGGTTTAGTTCCTTGTGCTAGAGGTGGCATTTTAATTGAACAATGGATTAAAAATCAAGGTGGAGTTGTGCGTGCTCTTTTTTGGTTCCAAGGCGAAAGCGATGCAGCTATGAATGACACTGCTATGAGATACAAAGACAACCTAAAGAATTTCTTCACCGACATCCGCAATGATATAAAACCTAGATTCTTACCCATCATTGTTGTTAAAATAACCCTCTGTGACTTTTTGATGAAGCACGATACTCATAATCTGCCAGCAGTGAGGGCGGCAGAAGATGCAGTTAGCAAGGAGCTACCACACGTGGTGACTATTGACGCTTTGAAATTACCTTTAAACTTTGAAACACATGAAGGCTTCAACAAAGATCATGGTCATTTTAATACCACGATAGAAATTATTGTGGGTAAATGGTTGGGTGATACCTACCTCTCCCACCATGGTCATTTACTCTAATTCTATTATTTTTCTTTTTCTAATATCTATCAACCCTCTCATGTATCTCAATAAAATCATCCTTATGCCCTTTCCTTCTTTAAATCTCATTTATATTAAATTTCAATTTAATTAATATTCATCTCATTTCAATATTTTTTAAGTTCTTCATTTAGATAATTAAATTTTTTTTTTAAAAAAATGTTGTATAATAGTATAGCTTAAATGTGAGGAGAATTAATTATAAATATCCCAATTGTTTTACTTAGCCCTTTGAATGTTACATATTCAAATTCCATCCATTCCTTATTTAAACTAAATTAATAATATGAAAAGTTATTACATAAGAGTAATTAATCTTAATCACTCTCTAAATTTAGAAAAGAAAAATCAATTAAAAGTCAAAACACAAATAGTAACTTAACTAGTGTTTGAAAGAAGCTAGTTAAATTACAATCGAACAACCGATCGAATTAATAATGAATGTACGACCTTTCAACATTTAACTTTAAAAAATGTCATATAAAAAATGGTTGTTTACTATTAGGATTTAATGTTTTAATTGTTTGTCAAATATATCATTTTTTTAAAAAAATGCAAATATAGCAAAATCTATCGATAATAGGCTCTATTGATAGACTCTTACCTATATTACTATTCTATCACTAATAGACTTCGATAATAGGCTCTATTGATAGACTCTTACCTCTACTACTATTCTATCACTAATAGACTTCGAAGACAGAATCTAAATTTTGCTACATATACAAATTCTTTTGCATTCTATATCTGCAAATAATTTGATTATGATTACTATATTTGTTTTACATTCTATATTTGCAAATGATTAGTCTATTTGCAACTATCTTTAAGTAAAGTATTCTTTTTACCATTGACACATCTACCAATACAATTATTTATTTACTATTTGACAATGGTAGATTGATATACTAAATAATGTTGTGAATTTAGTAAAAGTGAGAAGGGAAGACGACATAAATTAATTACCATTGCCATGACTTGATTCTCTTCTGTTCAATTTCTCTTTTCTAACATAGTTATGATGAACTTGCTTTAATCTTAATTTTCTCTCAAACGCATCACCTTAACAAATGGATTTAAAAAAAAAAAAAAAAAACAAAATTATTCTACTATTTTCCTTTCTACCTTTATTTGATATTTTTCATCCACAAATGTTAACTTGACAAATAAAAAAGAAACCCCAAAATATTCACTTTTTTTGGCAATACCAAAATAGTCCCTTGCATACTCCCTCTCCTCCTCCCTCCAACCAACTTCCTTATCCATTTTTAGTATTATTTTTTAAAAACATATTTAGGTGCTGGTTTGCTGTCCAAAGTTGTAGGGTTAGAATTTGCTATGTGATAAATATTTGTAAAAAAAATATTTTTTTTACTATATTACAATAGAAGATTATATGATATAGCTACACGTAATCATTCACATTATTTTTATAAGTCATATATTTATTAAAGATGGTCACATCATTTTTTACAAATTTAGTATAATAACAACCAATAAGATTTACTAGTAAATTTCTCTGGTAATAAGAAAAATCTAATCTTATTCAAGTTTTATTTTTTTTAGACATTCATGCATTCTCGAAAATCAAGAATAATTAAAGATAAAATTAATGGGTTAAAAAAATACATGGATACTTGAAAACTTTATTATAAGTAATAATTTAATCTACCGATTTTAGTTTGTAATAATATAGTTTATGTACTATCAAATTTGAAACAATTTAGTCATATATTTTTTTAATGTGTTACAATGTGTAATCATCACGATAAGTCATTTTTTATTATTCTTTATATAGTTTTTTTTTTTTAAAAAAAAAGTTGATCCATAATAAATTAATCAATCTACATGTGAAATAAATTTTATTAAATCTAAATTTTTTTTTGAGTGGGAATGAACGGTAATATATGGTTGGAAAATTTTAAAGAAATTATAGAATTAAATAGTTATGTTTTTATCTCGGAAAGGAATGTCATTGTATTTAAGAAAATGAGAGAAAATTAAAATGGTTGATAATAAGATGGAAAGAAGCAGACTCGCCAAAGAGCTCTACATATAGATAGTTAACAAATTGGGGTGGTCCAAATTAATCTGGAGCGATAAACACTCACAATCCACAAATATTCATCCATTAAAATAACTTAAAAGTTAAATATGCTAATAATAGAATCAAAATTGAATATAAAAGGTCAGCCTCGTTCACATAGAAAAGCAGGGGCAAGGATCAGCCTAACAAAAGAGAGGAAATTTCAATAGGAGAGTAGTTTTGTCTGTGCAAATAGACACAAAGGAAAAAGTTACAACAAACATACACCTATTTTACACTTTTCTTCTGTGTCTACTTGCACAAACACAAAGGGTTGAAATGCCTTTATTAAAACTATCAATCTTGCTATGTACAATGTTGTTTGGCCCTTCCCTTTCTGGGGCTACTTCTCCTAAGAACATATTTATCCTCGCTGGCCAAAGCAATATGGCTGGTCGAGGTGGGGTTGAGAAAAATCTAAAGGGAGAGCTTGAGTGGGATGGATTGATCCCACCAGAATGTCAATCTGACTCATCCATCCTACGATTAAACCCTGAGCGCCAATGGGAGATAGCACGAGAGCCTCTTCATGAGGGAATCGACATCAACAAGACAGTTGGAATTGGTCCAGGAATGTCATTTGCTCACCAGCTACTAGCTAAAGTTGGGCCAAATGCAGGTGTTGTCGGTTTAGTTCCTTGTGCTAGAGGTGGCACTTTAATTGAACAATGGATTAAAAATCCTAGCAATCCTAATGCAACTTTTTACCAAAACTTCATTGAACGAATCAAAGCATCAGATAGAGAAGGTGGAGTTGTGCGTGCTCTTTTTTGGTTCCAAGGCGAAAGCGATGCAGCTATGAATGACACTGCTATGAGATACAAAGACAACCTAAAGAATTTCTTCACCAACATCCGCAATGATATAAAACCTAGATTTTTACCCATCATTGTTGTTAAAATAGCCCTCTATGACTTTTTTATGAAACACGATACTCATAATCTGCCAGCAGTTAGGGCGGCAGAAGATGCAGTCAGCAAGGAGCTACCACATGTGGTGACCATTGACGCTTTGAAATTACCTTTAAACTTTGAGACACATGAAGGCTTCAACAAAGATCATGGCCATTTTAATACCACAATGGAAATTATTGTGGGTAAATGGTTGGCTGATACCTACCTCTCCCACTATGGTCATTTACTCTAATTCTATTATTTATCATTTTATAATCTCCACAACTCTCTTATCTATATCTCAATGAAATCAATATTCCACCCTCTCTCTTCTTTCTTTCTTTCTTTCTGTATTTCTGATCTCTATTAAATCTCCTTTTAATTAATATTCATCTCATTTCAAAAAAAAAACTTTTAAGTTAGTAATATCGCCTAAATGTAAGTAGAATTAAATATATATAACCCAAAAATTTTACTTACCTCTTTCAACATAACATATTCAGATTCTACCAATTCCTACTTTTGAAAAAATAAACTAAACTAATAATAATGAATAATAATAACATTAATAGTTCAAATTAAACAAGACTAATCAATCTCGATGGCTCTTTTGATTCATCTATGGACTTCCCTCCATCAAAATCTACAGGTGAGCTTTTCAATAACCTTTGAATTTGGAAAGTAAAAGCCAATTAAAGGCAAAACATAAATGATGAACTAACAGAAGCTTAGTTAAATTACAACCCAACAATCAATCCAATTAATAATGTGTGTATGCCCTTTCAGCATAGACTTTAGAAATGTAAATATGTTTTTTCTCAAAAAAAAAAAAAGTTAATAAAAAAAATGGAAGTTTCAAAATAAAAAGTGACTGTCTACCATCAAGTCTTTAAGGTAGTCAATGTTTTAATTTGTTAGTCAAATATATTATCAGTGTAATAACTCGTGAATTTTATCACGATAATTAGACAAATTACAAAAACTATCTCTAAAATATGGTGATAGTTGCAATTACACTCGAAAACTTTCAATCGTGAAAATTAAACTCTCAAACTTATACCATCGATAAAATTGAACTCTCAAACTTAAAATAGTACAAAAACTGGACCTCTAAATAATAAAAATTGAACCCTCAAACACAATATTTGTAATTTCAACAATTATGTAAGTTTGAGGGTCCAATTTTAACACTTGTATAGGTTTGAGGGTGCTCAATTTTTGCAATGAAAAGTTTGAGTGTATAATTATAACTACTATCATACTTTAATTGAACTATTGTTTTCTTTCACTATGTTAGGAAAGAAGACGACATTGCCTTTATTTTTCTAAATCATATATACATATAATATTTTGTTATAGATCATGGCATCATGGTCCTTTACAAACTTAGTATATACCATATTAACACACGGATAACAACCAAATAATAATTACTAATAAATTTCTCTTATAATAAGAAAAATCTAATCTAATGCAAGTTTTATCAATTTTGGTTAATGAGTATGGACATTAACGCATTCTTGAAAATTAAGCACAATTAAAAATAAAATTAATGGGCTTACAAAAACACATGATCCCTTAATTGTCTTTTATATAAATAATAATTTAGCACGATGCAATTTTTATATTTTTAAAATTTGAAACAATTTAGTTCTTAATTAAATTTGAATATGTAACAATTTAGTCTCTATATTTTTAAATTTGTAATAATTTGTAGTCTTGATAAATCTCATCAAAATAAAGTGTCAGTCTTTATTACGTAATGACTTAGTCGTTACATTGTTTATAAATAATTTATCAATCTAAATCTTAATACTTTTTACAAGGAGATGAACCGTTACTTATTAAAATTTAGGGATTATGTTGCGAGAATTATAAAAGTGGAAAAACTAAATTGATACAAATTAAAATTTTACTTTTTTTGAAAAAAAAATTGACTAAATCGTTACTTTTTACTTTCTAACAACAAACCTAATTGACTATATGTTTAATAAATAAATAAATTCAATTTAGGAGAACAAGCACATGCATATTCTTAAATCAATAAGAAATATACTTCCATCAATTAAAATAGATATATTTTTAATGTCGGAAAGGAATGTCTTCTATTTAAGAAAATGAAAGACAAAATCAAAATAATATATGTACCTCTAAATATAGATGGTAAACAAATTGGAGATGGTGCGAAATAATTAAGAGCGACAAACACTCACAATCCACAAATATTCACCTTAAAAATATAAATTTTAAAAGCTAAATATACTAAAAATAAAATCAAAATTGAGTATAAAAGGTAAAGGTCACCCACTTAGAAACGCAGAGGCAAGAATCAACCAACAAAACAAAAGGAGGAGGGATACAAATTTCAATAGGAGAGTAGTTGTGCCTGTGCAAATAGACACAGGAGAAAAAGAGTAAAAGTTAACTTCTTTAGACAAACGTACAGCTATTTTACACTTTTCTTCTGTGTCTACTTGCACAGGCACAAAGGGTCGAAATGGCTTTATTAAAACTATCAATCTTGTTGTGTACAATGTTATTTGGCCCTTCCCTTTCAGGGGCTACTTCTCCTAAGAACATATTCATCCTTGCTGGTCAGAGCAATATGGCTGGTCGAGGTGGGGTTGAGAAAAATCTAAAGGGAGACCTTGAGTGGGATGGATTGATCCCATCAGAATGTCAATCTGACTCATCCATCCTACGATTAAATCCTGAGCGCCAATGGGAGATAGCACGAGAGCCTCTCCATGAGGGGATCGACATCAACAAGACAGTTGGGATTGGTCCGGGAATGTCATTTGCTCACCAGCTACTAGCTAAAGCCGGGCCAAATGCAGGTGTTGTCGGTTTAGTTCCTTGTGCTAGAGGTGGCACTTTAATTGAACAATGGATTAAAAATCCTAGCAATCCTAATGCAACTTTTTACCAAAACTTCATTGAACGAATCAAAGCATCAGATAGAGAAGGTGGAGTTGTGCGTGCTCTTTTTTGGTTCCAAGGCGAAAGCGATGCAGCTATGAATGACACTGCTATGAGATACAAAGACAACCTAAAGAATTTCTTCACCAACATCCGCAATGATATAAAACCTAGATTTTTACCCATCATTGTTGTTAAAATAGCCCTCTATGACTTTTTTATGAAACACGATACTCATAATCTGCCAGCAGTTAGGGCGGCAGAAGATGCAGTCAGCAAGGAGCTACCACATGTGGTGACCATTGACGCTTTGAAATTACCTTTAAACTTTGAGACACATGAAGGCTTCAACAAAGATCATGGCCATTTTAATACCACAATGGAAATTATTGTGGGTAAATGGTTGGCTGATACCTACCTCTCCCACTATGGTCATTTACTCTAATTTATTATTTGTCCTTATCTAATAGGTATAAACGCTATTATATATCTCAATAAAATCATCATTCCACCCTTTCTTTCTATAAATCTCATCTCTATTGAATTTCAATTTAATGAATGTTCACCTCGTTTCAATATTTTTTAAGTTTCTCATTTAAATAATTAAAATAAAAATATTGTATAGTAATATAGTTTTAACAATGTGGAGTGGGAGAATTTAAACTCTTAATTTAGAACTTGATAATATAAGTATTATGCCATTTGAGATATGCTCACCTTTTTTCATATAGTAATATAGCTTAAATGCGAGTAGTATCCCAAATGTTTTCTCAACGTAACATATTCAAATTTCATCCATTCTCTAATTGAGACTAAACTAAGTAGTAGTACTAGTAATAATAATAATTATAACATGTGAAGTGTGGGAATTGATAATAATAATAATAATGTGATAATATGTGAAGTGAAGGAATTAATAATAATAATAGTTTTTAATTTTTAGAGAAGTTTTTTTTAGGACAAATTATGGGGATGGGAGATTGTACCACTAAGTGAATCTCAATTTAGAAATTTGTAAACAAGTTTATGAAATATAACTTGAAAGTTATATCGTTTATTTATTTATTTCATATTTGGTATAAGTTAATATAACAAAATATTACGTCTTCTTACTAGTGCCTTGGATCTATGACAGTGTGGCATGTGTTCCTTTGTAAACTTTTTATAATTACGTTTGCTGAACGTTGATAGGAATTATAACCATGGGACCATGGGAATAAAATACAAATAGCATAGACCTATTGATGAAACTTGTTCCAAAAAGAAATTATGGAACGATTGAATTACAGTAATGGAACAGAGAAAACTATTTCTATCCAAAGTTGAAACCCTCATTCAAACTATAGTCAAATTCAAGCTAGGTCGTGCAAGACTGAACAATCTCAATGGCTCTTTGATTCACCTATAAACTTCATCCCTTCCTCAAGATCTACAAGTTGGGCTTTTAATTAATAACCTTTGAATTTGCAGAAGAAAGCCAATTAGAGGCAAAAAGACAAATAGAAAACTAACCATACAAGAACAGTGTTTAAAAGAAGCTACTTAAATTACATCCAAACAATCCATTTAATTAATAATGTGTATTATGGCCTTTCAACATGGACTTTAGACTTTGTAAATTACGTATTAAAACTAAAGTCAAGAAAAAATGTTGCAATATAAAAAGTGATTTGCCTACTATTAGGACTAAATTAGCTAGTTAATGTTTTGATTTGTTAGTCAAATATGTATTATATTGTAACTACTCATGAATTTTCTCTTGTAAATCCCTTTTAAATATAGTTTGTTTGCTTGCCTACCTATCCATGTGGTTGTTTGTATCATAATAAAATGTCGTGATAGTCTCTCTTTTCTTTGAATTTCATTTTGATATTTGAACCAAATTTAAAAATTACAAGGTGTTTCAATGCTGATAAATATTTAGCAATTTTAATTGATGAAATTAAAAGTCAAAATTAATAGAATGAATATATTAGGGATAAAATAAAATTATATATATGTGTGCAATAATTAGTATGGTTTTAATTTGTTATTTAATTTTTTTTTAGGGTTGGAACCAAGGAGATTTAAATACACATTTCCGGATTGGATGCTCCAAACACATCAATTATCATCACAAACCTAATCTAGTGCATAATAATTCATATATTATTCCAAACACCGTCCAGACATCCTTTAATTATTGATTTATTTTTTAAATGTTGCCAAATGTGAAGAGAAAATAAAAAATAAAAATCAATGTTTCATTTGGAGCAATATTTTTTATTTTTTTATTTGTTAGCTGTCTGTATATAAAACAAAGAGCACTTCCTAAATCTTAAATAACAATTTCTGTCGTTTTGTATTTTTACACTTTTGCTTTAATCGAGATGAAACAACTTGCCCAAATTTATAAATGATTAAAGATCTCACCTATTTAACTTATTTTCTTCTTTTACAAATATGCCTTGGTTACGATTTAATAAAGTCTTTTAGCATAGGAAATTTTTGGTTGGTGCCAAAGTTTAATAGAATAAAATGTATTTGACCTTTACGTAACGTTATTTGACAGAGAAACAAAGTGATTTCTAATATAGGAACATTTGTACATTTATATGATGTTTGTCACACCAGCTCCGATATTTAAATCAAAAAGCGATATTTATAAGAACGGTTGACCTAGATTGCCTCAATAGTGTTTTAGAGAAGGGTTCAGTGAGAGTGAGAATGGAAGACGATACCAATTAATTAACGTTTCATAAATACTTTCTTTCTTAGGACGTGTAAGACATAATAATTAATTTAATTATCTATATTAAAATAAAGTTTTTAAATATAAGAAAATGAACCAAAATATTTACAAAATATAACAAAATTTCAATGTCTATCTATGATAGATTGCAATAAACTACTATTAAAAATATAAATAATATAATAATATATATAATTTGAAACCATACACATACACTAGTATTAAAGAAAAACAATAATATAATATAGTTGCGGTTAATCAATATTTTGTAGCAGCCTCAAACAAAAAGAGTAGGGCATCTAAGAGAGAGAGAAAAAAAAAATTCTGCAAATAATTTATTTTTCTGAAATTTCAACTTTTTTATCAATTAAACCCTTTAACTAATAATATCATTCATTTCATGTGGATAAATGTCAGATTTAATAATTTTCAGTCAAATTTCTGAACCTTTATCAATTTAGACTCTTAATTCTCAAATTGTTATCACTTATACCCTCCATTTTGTTAAACTTTAAATTCATCTTGAAATGCAACACTCATGGCTCCACAATTATAAAATGGGATGTCATAATAATTAACCATTTGACAATTCTAAAATACTTTAAAAGATAGGTTAATAAATTTTTAAACTTTCAATCTTAAAAAAATTTAGAAATTATTAATCTATTCGATATAATGTTGAATCTAGTGTCTAATAAAATTTTAGACTTTTTTATTGTATGTTTAGTAGAATTATAACTTTTTGTATTTAAAAAATAAAACTACATACTACAATTTGTAATTTTGAAAGTTGGAAGATTGATTATATAGATCTAATTAATTTATAGTTTAACCTAGTTTCTATTTTTAACACACTAAACTTTCATAATTTAAAATAGTAGTATCATTAATTATTTATATATACACAAAATATTTTTTAGTACAAATAAGTATGTGAGATTTGAACCACAGACCTCTTAGTCTTCAATCGATATTAATACAATTGAATTTACTCATTTAAACTATATACAAGATTTCTAATACGTATGAATACAAAATTATATTCGAACAAAATTAGATACTCTAGTCTATGTATACAATGTAGTATAGTCATATTGGATTATTGGATATTAAAGAAGTGGAGTAGTTTACTTTTAGTCCTTTTTCTTTTTCTTATTCTTATGGGGGACCCTATGATATTATCCAACAACAAACACATTTTAGCTTCCACCTCTCCATTCAATTATTATGTTAGGTAAAAACAACAAGATCATGTGACTTTCATGACATTCAAACAATTTTAAGATGCATAAAAATGGGAACATTGTTTAAACCCTCCTAATATTTTATTTCTCTCTCAATCTTTTCTTACCTTCATTATTAAGATATGTCAAACACATTATAAAGTTTAGTCAAATGTCATGTTACAAAAGTTGTTATTTTTCAATTTTGTAACTTAATTATTTCTAAATTGTATGCCATCATCAGATTTTGTTGATCAAGATTACATGTATTTCTACTTTTTGCAATATTTGGAAAAATGAAAAAAAAAATCTATTTTTTATATTCTATACTTACTCGCACCACGACTTTAAAATCATGTAAGAAAATATTGATGTTGTCGATGGAAATTTCAAAGTTTCAGTTTTACGAATACGTCATTGAAAATATAGATAAAAGGTCGATGTTAATTAATGTTTCTGAAAAAAATTATAAAAATACAAAATTCAAAGAAATTATATAAATTAATAAATAAATATTTATTATTTTCAAATAAGTTAAATTTTTATTATTTATGTTATATTCATGTTAGATACAGGTTGCTCATATTTTATGTTTCATAGATTTTTAATGATTTAATGAATGTTGATATACTTCTCAATTTTAATGTCAATATTAAATCAATAAAAATATAGAAATGTAGACTATCATGAAGCAAAATATATATATATTTTTTAAAGTCAGTTTAATAACTAATTTGTTCTTTTAAGGTATGTTTTCAAAAATATAAATTTTTTTGAAATAATCAAATATAGCGAAATTGTACTTTCTATCTGAGTTTATCGCAGTCTATCACAGATAAAAAGTAAAATTTTGTTATATTTGTAAATAGTGTGATATATTTGTATTTACAATAATTTCCCTACTTTTAATATATGTTTGATTATTAAAAAATTCCTTTATTTTAAAAATACTTTAAAAGATTTTATTAGTTTCAAAATTAGTAAAGTGGTTTTCAAAAGTATTTTCTACTTTGTTTGAAATTTGACTAAACATTTTTAGGTACTTTTAAAAGGTAGCCTAGGCCGGAACTAGAAAGTCATTGTAAGTAAATTATAAAACCATATTTACTTTTGAAAATGGAAAACTAAAAACTAAAATCTTTATATATATATATATATATATATATATTTTCCTTTTCAAACAAGGCGCCCAAATGATTATATTTTAAAATTTGAATGCCTAATTTCCATAAAGAGACAAGGGTGATTCTTTTCATGGTATTTAGTTTGGAACTTCAGAGTCATTGTAGCTGTCACATTAATGGTTGTGATTTTTTCTCCTTTTTTTCCTTTTAAATTTTAATTGATATTTTGCAAGAAATGCCATTTTTTTTTTTTAAGTAAAGGAATCGCCATGGTTAATTGGTATGGATTTGGACTAAATTCATATATATATATTAATTTTGGGAAGAAGTTTGGTTTATATTTATTCATGGAACACCTTTTAAACTTTTTAGAAAAAGAAAAGTGGGCAACTATACCAATTAGGTTCAAAATATTTAAAGATATAATATAATGTAAAAAAAATTTCATATATCACAAAATTTAGGTTCTCCTTCAAAACTTATTAGGGTCTCAGTAATAAACCATATCACTAATATAATCTAGTAGTGATATATTTCGCTACCATTGCAAATTTTTTAAAATGGTGATATATTCTTAATTATCTTTATAAAAAATATTGGCATGAACTAAAATTACTTTCATAAGAAAACTTAAATATATTTTAGTTTGTTATTTAAATTCTTTTCCCCACATATTATTATTATAATTTTTTTTTTCAAACCTCTCCAACTGGGTCAAAAATTTGAATCTCTCTGATATACTAAAAAAAATATGTCAAAATCAAAATTTTTAGAGATTTAATTTTAAAAAAGAAAAAAAAAACCTAAAATTAGGGCTTAAATGTCTAATTAAACATTAATGTTTTTCTTCTCCGACACATACTATTAAAGAGAAGAACAATAACTTGAAGTATTTGAAGTTAGCTTTTATAGGGTAAAATACATATTTGGCTTTTCAATTTAGAAATTAATTTCTATGTAGTCTCACTTTTCAAAATTAACACCCTTGATCTTTAAAATTTGAATATTATTTTCTAGTCCTTAAAGTTTAAAAAATGGAAGTTTAAAACTTTAAATTTTATTTTTAGTCCGTCCCTCAAATTTTGAATTGGTTTATAATTGATCTCGAAGTATAAATTTTTTTAATAAAAAATCAATTTAGTGATCTAAATACATATTAGCAAATCTAGATATGTTAACTACATGTCATCATTCCATGAGATGAATTAACAAACAACTCTACTTAGAGAACGTAATCTAATTTCAAATTTTATGAATCAATGAGATTTCAAATTAACATTCTAGAATCAGCAAATATGTGTATTTCAAAAATCTCAAAACCAAATTAAAAATATACCCAAATATCAATGATTAATTAAAGGGGTTGGTTTTGATCCTTGAAAACTAAATTTATATTTCGAAATTAGAGGTGTGTTGGTACCTAAAATTTTAATTTTGTTTCATCCGCAGCTTAATTTTAAAGGGAGAATGGGAAATAAAAAAAAAAATAATAAATAAAAATAATAAAAATAAATAAAAAAAAGGTTACGTGAAAATGGGAAAGGCGGTGGAGGGGTTTTTGGCAGTTTTGTAGAATGTGGTGGCAAATTCCACGTGGTAGTATATAATTGGTTTGTTGGCAGAGTTTACAGGCTGGACTGACATGATAGCAAAGCAAAGGCGTTCTTCCCGCGATTCTGCTAGTGAAGTTCTGTCGTTCTATAGCCAGCTCAGCAACTCATTGCGATTTGTAAATATCTTTAATATATATTAAAATAATTATTTCCAAATGCTGTCCAGCCTGTCCTGGTCAAAGACCTCCGCTCCCATCCAACTTCCCAACCGTACTCTCTTTTAAATTATTCTTATCCTCTTCCTTTTATTTATTTATTTAAAAAAAAAATTCTTCTTTTATAATTAACTAAATAACACCACGTTTGAATTTCAATTTAATCTCCTTTTTTTTCCAACGGCTCCCTCACCGCCCTTCCCACTCCTTTAATTTATCATCAATAAATAATACTTTAGGCAGGTTAACGGACTAAATTCCATGAGTTTAATTTCATAAATTCTTCAAATGCCGTTAATCGTTACTTTTTAGATTTTATTATATTGCGTGAATTTGGGTAATTACCTAAATACCTATTGTGGTGTGTAGGTAAGGCAGTTTTCTAAATGGGTCCCAGTTACGTGTAAACACGCGCCGCATTTAATTGACACGTGTCCTTTTACAGCTGTATGCGAATAACTACCTTCCCTCAAAGCATCCTCTACTGCGCAACCGGCTCAACCGGTCATTCTTATCCTTTCTCATATAAATAACCTCTTTTCCTTCCTTCACTTCTTTAACAAACAGGGTGAGGCTCCGCCTCCACCGCTTTCCTTTTTATTCTTCCTTCCTTCTGTACAAATTTTCAGGTGGCTTCTCCCTTTTTTTTTTTTATTTTTTTATTTTTAAATTTTAATATTTAGTTTTAGAATATCTTTGATCCATGGATTCTGTGGGGAAGAACGTGGATCGGATTAAGGGTCCGTGGAGTCCTGAGGAGGATGAATCTTTGAAGAGATTGGTTGAAAGCTACGGACCCAGGAATTGGTCGTTGATCAGTAAGTCCATTCCTGGTCGTTCTGGGAAATCTTGCCGTCTCCGATGGTGTAATCAGCTTTCTCCTCAGGTGGAACACCGCCCGTTTACTGCTGAAGAGGATGACGCCATTATCAAAGCTCACGCCAAGTTTGGTAATAAGTGGGCCACCATTGCTCGTCTTTTGAATGGCCGCACCGATAACGCGATCAAGAATCACTGGAATTCGACGCTTAAGCGTAAATGCTCCGCCATGGGTGATGATTTCAACGATCCGGATTTGCATCAGCCTCTCAAAAGATCTGCCAGCGTTGGTCCGGGTCCAGTCACCGTCACTTCCGGGTTTGGGTTGAACCCGAGTAGTCCATCTGGATCCGACTTGAGCGACTCATCTCCATCGCCACCGCCACCACAGCCCGTGTACAGACCCTTAGCTAGAAGCAGTTCGATTGTTCCATCGAATCATCAGCAGATTGTGAACTCCTACGATCCTCCTACTTCGCTTTGCCTCTCATTGCCAGGATCCAATTCGATATCCGGGTATGGGTCGGAATCAATCGCGAGCCCGACCCGGAAGATGGTTCAGGCAATTCCTACTAACGGTGGGCATGGCAAGGAATCGGAGTTATTTAGTGCAGAGTTCTTAAGTGCGATGCAGGAGATGATTAAAATCGAAGTGAGGAAGTACATGTCTGGAATTGAGCATAACGGTTGGCATTTGCATACCGATGCCATCAGAAACGCTGTGGTTAAGCGTATGGGAATAAGCAAGATCGATTAGCAGATAAACGCCAGAATCAAACTCTTTGGATTTACAATCCCCTCCCCTCTTCTACAGAAATCACAATAATTTTGGCAGTGTACAGAGAAAAACGAGCGCAAGCAAGCGAGAGAGAAACAGAGAGAAATTATTCAATGAATGATGCTGTTTAGCCTTCCAATTTCTTTAATCTTTGGCTTGTCATAGGAAAAAAAAAAAAAAACAAAACAAAACTTTAATTATAATAGACCATGAAGCAGCAAAGTTCTATTCATCTCTGTGAATCGAATGGATGAAATTAATTTAACACCCATGATTGATTTGACACAAAACGATGAACTATTTTGATACAGAACCAAGTGGGAAAGGAAGTTGTCGCCATTAGAAACTTCAACGCCAAATCTAATTTTTACGTTACCGAGCTGTCGACAGACTGAACCATAATCTTTACTTTCATTATTAAATGGAAGTTTTGAGTCAATACCGAAATCCCTCTTCAACATCATCTTCAGGTAACAGTTGGCATAGACAAGCAGCAAATACCACATAATATAAAATTGCAAGCTAATCCACCCAGAGTCAATTGACAGAAGAAAAATCTGTAAGCTAGTTAACTCAGAACAACCAAATTTAAACGATCCATCCGATACAGTGGAAGAAAAAGGAATTTCAATTTCAACAGAACCTCCGCCAATTCGTGTGATTGATTTAACTTTTACATAAAAGAGATTGAGATTTCAAGATGTGGGTCTGTTTTTGAATTTCATCTTCTCGTAGTAGCGGATTGAGAGAAGAGAAAGGGAGAGATGAACCTCGTCTTTGCCCCATGGACTACATCCAATCATAGGGGGAAATGGGTAAAGAGAGTGTAATCGACGGAAGCCACCAAGCGCAAGCACGACGGAGCGTAGCTGTTGATTAGCACAGCCGAGGTTGGTCCAGTGTTTGGTGCAGAGCAGCTCCCAGAGGCGCTCGTCGTGGGCGGTTTTGAACCACTGCTTGCTGACTCCGGCCGCCGTGGCCAGTGTCCTTGCATCGACGTGCTTAAACACCTCGAACAACAGATTGTCGTCTAAATTTGCAAACGTAGAGGGTGGTGGTTGGGACTGTGTTTCTTGTTCGTGTGAATCTGATATAATTATCTTGATTTTCTTCTTCATTGGGAATTCGGTTTAGTTTGAAGATTGGAGATGAAAATTGATGAGAAAAGAGGAAATGAAGAAAGAGGAATGGGGTTGGGAGAAGTTGGTAAAGTGATGCAAATTGTCTGAAAAAGCTTGGAAGACGACAAAACTGCCAATTCAATGCGCTTCCAACTTCTAACGAAAAGACCGTTTCTCTCTCTTTTTTATTATTTTTATTATTATTATTATTATTATTTTCTTTAAATAAGAAATTCTCTCATTTTCGTCATGCGTGAAGGGAAGGAAGACCTTAACTTATTCCACAATGAAGGATTTGTATACTTAATTAATATATTTGTCCTCAACCCTCATCTTTACCATCAATTTCTACAAATTTACCACACCAACTAATAAATACCGGATTTTACTTTTAATTTTAAACACTAAATTTTTTAATTACTTTCATAAACTCTATTTTCTTTCTTTCTTTTTTTTTTTATTCCGAAGGTATGCATTATCTCGATAGTATATATATAAGTTACTTCTTAGATCGTAGTAATATTATTCTACAACTTTACGATTTAATATTTTTCTTTACTTACAACATACTTGTACATGAGTCGATAGAAAACAAAGAGGAGAGGAACATGAACCTCAACTCAATTAAGGCACGACTCGACAGGGGTACCTTCTGTTACTCGTTAATGTTGCTCCCCATCTCGACTTTAAGGGACCAATTTAAAGACTCTTTCTTCAATGGCTCATGGTCATGGGTGAACCTGAGTCATACCAAATAGGGTTTTTTTTTTTTTTTTAATTATGTCATTATTTATTTTTTTTTCTATTGTTTTAAAGGAGAACTAAAATGGATATTTTAAAAATATAAAAACTATAAAGGATAACAAAGTTTAAAAATTCAAAATCAAAATAAAATTGTCGAATGAATATAGACTAAATTAAAAGAAATAACCGTTAATTATTGCAATTTTTACATTAGGTTAGACTTTTATTTGAAAAATCTTTAACAACAAATGAAAACGAAAAATAATAATTTGATAAATAATTAAATAAACTATTCCCAATCTTTTTTTAGGTTTGACATTATGGACGGTATATGTTAAATCACCTATTGACCCAAAAGAATAATTAGGGAGGAAACACAATAATGTAGTGTATGGGTTTGAAAACAGAACCTCCTGAACCAATTTGCTTGAATACAAAACCTTCTTGGATCACTTATTTTGATACCATTTTAAATCTCCGATTGACCTAAAAGTTTATGTTGACTGTGAAGGCAAATTTAATATTGTATCATCTAAGTATTACAAATAGTTCTTAAACAATATAGGTGAGGTTGGAGGTAAGGTAAGAGAATACATGTGAGGTTTGGGTTTGTAGCGAAATAGGCTAATTTTTTGGAATTTATTCAATAGGTATTTCGTGTATTTGTTTTCTATCCTTTTCTCCATTAATTTATTAAAATTAAATTGCTTTTACATGAACTAACTTTAGTTTTGGTTCATTGAAATTGAAATAAACGGAAGGTTTGCATGTTTAGCTACAAAGTTCATGATCACATTAGCGATAAAATTATAAAAATTCACATTTTGGAAAGTGGTGATTAGTGAATAAGCATCAACCAAAAAGATTTTGTCATATAGATTCCGGACAATATTTTCGAGAAACGCGATCCAAAATGACGTCATCTGCAGCTGACTACTTCGTCTCTTATCAAAATCTTTCTGGACTTATCCTGAAATACAATTCAATATGTGACGTTAAATCATTTTACAATTACTTACAAAAACAATTATTATGTTAAAAATCAATTTTGATTCTCAATTTCTTTACAATATTATGTATAAAATCAATTTTGATTCTCAATTTCTTTAATTTTAGTATCAATTACTATTAATTTAGTCCTTATACTTTATAATAATTTTATTTATTATTATAAAAATAAATATTTTTAATAGTACACACTACACCATCATATAATCAAAATTAACAAACAACTTAGACTAAATTATTACAAATGTAAAAGTATATTGACTCAATTATTGCAATTATAAAAATATAGAGACTAAATCGTTACAAATCAAAATCTAGTAACTAAATCTTTACTTCTATTAGAAAGTTTAAACGACAAAACTATTTTCAACTACAAAACATACCATTATTTTGCAAATATTCTTTTGTAAAAGAAATTATAAATTTTATACTAATATAAATAATTTATTTTCACTTGAAAATGATCTTTTTCACCCAAACTTAAAATTGAGATTTTAAAATTTTATTAAAATCTTTTTATGTTTTATAAAATATTGGTTAAATTATAAATTTAATTTTTATGGCGGGTAGAAAGTGAGAATTTAGTCTCTATGATTTGATAAAATTCTGATAAATTAACTTATAAATTCTCAAACCTTAGAAATTCCATGAAATTAACAAGTAAGGACTCTTCATGAGAATATGGTATCAAAGCATCTTGACTATTTATGAGGTATTATTAAACTATAGGAACTATATTCTAACTTTTAAAACTATGGGACTAAGGGTGCGTTTGGAATGCATTTTCAAGTATTTAATTTAAAAAATAGGGTTTTTTACATAGATAACCTTAATTATAGATCTATATTACATTATTGTCTTCTACTTCCAATTTATTTTAAAAAATAGCTTAATAGTCTACAAATTTTCAATAATATTGGTGTTTATTTACTATTAAGACCTCATGATTTTTATAAAATAGAAAAATTAGAAAATAAACCTAGGTTTGGTGTATCTCTCCTCCATGCATAATCTAGGATTTTATGCACTAATGTTCCTTCTATCTCTTTAATCTCTTTCAAAACCCTAGGTTATTCCATCTTCTTCAATCTCTCCCTCGAAAACCCTATCTCTCAACTCCCTCTCTCCCTCATCTTTCCAGCCAAACTCAGATCTTGCCATCAATCTTGTCGCCATTCTCGTCTGCGCTGACCTTGTCGGTCTTCCTATCTGCACCCAGATCTTGCCATTGTTTTGTTTTTCTTTTTCTTTTTTCTTTTTAAGAAATTGCTTCCTCCTCCCTCTCTTTTTCAAATGACAGCACAAATAGATCGGGTGCGAGGCAAAAATATGTAATAGATCCGACCGGCGTTGAGCGAACAAAACCGTCAACAATGATATGTAGGACGACGAGTCGATGACAACAAGCAAGGTGGCTGAGGTGGAAGGCACAACGATAGATCTAGGGCTTCATGAAGAATATGTGGGGATGGGTGATAGCAGCAAGCGCTTTACGAACTAAGGTATATTTAAAAATATTTGCAAGCATCTAATATAATGTTCTAAGGTATATTTCAAAATAACCATGAATCCACTAGAAAAATCAACAAGTTGTGTAATTAGTTGTATGTGAGTACATATCAAATATACATACCAGTATATTCATATATTGGTTAGAACATTAGCAAAAACTTAATAAAACGTTCAAAGGTACATATAAAAATAACATGAAAACGGAGAAGACACCCAAAACCAACAAGTTGTCTTAAAAATGGGAAAATATATCATATTCAATGCATTTTTCCTCCCCAATTGAAAAATGGAAAAAAAATCATATTAAATGCATTTTCTCTCTCCATAAGCATTTTCTTTCTCCATCATTAGGAGAGCTTTGTAAATAGGGAAATATATATAAAAAACGAATATAAATTAAAAAAAATGGTAGAATTGTCCAAAATTAATACTAAAAGTCTTCCTTGAAAAAAATTCAAATTTAAGGACATTTATAAAATATATGACCCAAAAATGATTATTTATGTAAAAATCTCAAAAAAAATGAGTCATTTTGGAAAAAAATTGGAGTATTTAATAATCACTCAAAATAGATTTTGAAGTGTATTTTAAACAATTTTTTTTTATCAAAAGAGTTTAAATAAAAATGAGTTTTTTGAAAAATACCCTAAATTCTGTTTTGATTTTCTAGAGACAAATATGTGAACAAAATGAAATCAAGATGGATGTTTTTTTACGTTTGAAATTGGTGAAAATAAAGCTCATAAAACCTCAATTAAGGGGCAATGGAGGGCAAATGTCACTGTTAATTACATTTATAACCCAGCCAAAGAAACATGAATTCCAACATCCCCCAAAATAATCTTCTAAATTGGAAGAGATCAAGTCATCAAAAGCGTACGAAAAACCAACAGCATAAGTCATAACTTCTCAAGTTATTGTTTCTAAAGTAAGTAATATGCTTTGTGAGAAAATTTCTAGAAAAATAAAGAGATTCTAATTTATGGAAATTTGATAACCACCTAATTGAGTTGGTGCAAGTAAAGGAGTTTTGGATAAAAATGATATAATGACTTATTTGAAGACATTAAATCTTATGAATTGCTTGACAAGTAAACATTAGTTGGATGCATTGATAAGCACTTGAAAAGCACTTGATAAGCACTTGAAAAGTGCTTATTATTCTCTCAAATTAAGGGAGTTTTATATTAGATTTCACTTGTTTGCTAGTGATTTTCAGGTTAAAACGAGGAAAATTAGAAGAAACGACTGAAAGACCAAAACCGAGCAAGAATATGGAGAAACAGTGCTGAAAAACGCATCCTTGCTTGAAACGCATGATGCGCTGCGGCGCTGAGGCTGAAACGCATCAGCATGGACGCAGACCAGCAACACGGCGCTGGGAAGGCGCTGCTTCGACGCGTACTTGGTGAACGCAAGACAGCGTCACGGCGCTGGGACGGCGCTGCCGCGGCGCTAAAACCCGAGAGCAACTTAATTTTGGTCGCAACGCTAGCGTCGTGGCGCCAGCGTTAATTTAAACGCAAGTTTTGTATTTTAGGTTAAATTTTGGGCGGCCAAACTCTATAAATTTAGGGGTTTTCAGCAGCAAAAAAAGAGAGGGAGAAATATCAAGAAGATCAAGAAAGCTGCAGAACAAGAGAACGATCCGAAAAGGTGAGAATTAAGCTAGAGTTCCAAGAGTGAGTTAGCCACAAGGAAGAGGAAAAGAGTTCGAGATAGTTTTGGTGCCCTTCGAAGTCCGACGCGAGAGCCAAGGAGTTCGTGACGGTGCTGCCTCAATCAAGAACCTCTTTTCAGTAGAGTTTCCCTATTCTTTACACTCTTTCTTTGATTCTTTTTGATCAATATGTTGCTTTACTCTATGAGTGGCTAAACTCTTTGGTTTTAGAGTTTTTGATGAATTGTTTGTGAACTCATGATAATTTTGTAAATTCATGATTTTGTTCAAATAAATATGCTTTTCATTGTTATTGTGTTTAATTCT
This sequence comes from Citrullus mucosospermus, assembly GCA_030954485.1. Classification (NCBI taxonomy): domain Eukaryota; kingdom Viridiplantae; phylum Streptophyta; class Magnoliopsida; order Cucurbitales; family Cucurbitaceae; genus Citrullus; species Citrullus mucosospermus. Next base: position 26,940,511 of record CM062062.1, read on the forward strand.
TGAAGATTGGCCACCTTCACATGTTAGATTAGATGTATGAATCGAGAGATTATATGTTTAATTTGATCTATAACAATGAATCGTTGTTAATCTATCACGAGAGTAGTTAGGTTTACAATGAAAGTTGCTAAAGACTAGTTTTAATGCTATGTAATTTTGTATTGGTTTTAAGAGATTAACTAACAATCAAGTTGCATGAGAAAGAGTTGTTTTTTAGAGAAGATAACTTGGAATTAAGTTTCTAGACTTAGGCATAAGAATTAAATCCATGAAATTCATAATTTTGCATGATGAAACAAACAAGGATTTGAAACCCTAGAACTCTCTTTGACTCTTGCAATTCTCCCTTTGATATTTTCTTGCTTGATTTTTCTTTTTCCCAAAAACAAAAGTTGAATTCCAATCCTCAAATAAAATTGATTCAATTCTAGAATAGCTAAATAACTTAAACCTTCCCAATTGGATCTCTAGTGGAAACGATACTCGGACTTAACCGTTTTATATTATAACTTGACTCGTACACTTGCGGTAAACACACAAAGTGGCACATCAAGTTTTTGGCGCCGTTGCCGGGGATCCAAAGAACGGTTTTTGTTATTTAATATTCATTAGAATTGATAGATCTTAATTTGAGGTGTATACTATTTGATTGTTTATTTATTTAGTTTATTTTATATAATTATTTTTTTTATTATTATTATTTATTTTATTTATTTTGTTAGTCTATGCTTCGAGATAATACTAACCTCCTCCCTCTTGATCCCAAGATTGAAAGGACGTGTAGAAGAAATTTAAGGGCTCAACTTAATCAAACTACGGAGATGGCGGAGGAGATACCTAAGGCAATTAGAGACTACTTTCAACCTTCGTTACCGGCAAGTCAACCCAGAATAATGAATGTGCCTATCAACATCAACAATTTTGAGTTGAAACTGGGGTTGATCCAAATGGCTAGAGAGCTAGCCTTTAGAGGAAGAACTAATGAAGATCCTCACAAGCACTTGCGATCCTTCTTGGAGATATGCGGGACGGTAAAGATGAATGGTGTTTCTAACGATGCTATTAAACTAAGACTTTTTCCTTTCTCTTTGCAGGACCGTGCTAAGGATTGGTTGGAAACCATACCTCTGGATAGCATTACAACATGGGAGATCTTAGCTCAAGTTTTCTTGAACAAATACTTTCCACCGGCTAAATCTCAAAGACTAAGGACGGAGATTGGAACATTCCGCCAACTCGAGGATGAACAATTATATGAGGCTTGGGAGAGGTATAAGGATCTCTTGAGAAAGTGCCCTCAATATGGGTATCCGGATTGGTTGCAAATTCAACTTTTCTACAATGGATTGGCAAGCTCAACCAAATCCATCCTAGATGCAACTGCCGGAGGGTCAATTTTTTCAAAGAATGCTCAAGAAGCCTATACCATATTAGAAGATTTGGCCAATACATCCTACAATTGGCCATGTGAACGGTCTTCTTCAAACATCCCAAGAGCCGCCGGATTATATGAAGTGGATGAGGTAAATTCTCTCAAAGCTCAAATGGCTTCCCTTACTAATGCTCTTTCTAAATTAACTGCAGGAGGCCAAGCTCAAACAAATCCACCATCTATAGCTTCTCTTGCTGCTTTGGCATCGGAAATGGGCGTTCATGGAGATAATGAGACGGCTAACTATGTTGATAGAGGACATTATAGGAATTACCAACATCAACAACTTCCAACTCACTACCATCCCAGTTTAAGGAATCATGAAAATTTTTCTTATGCTAACAAAAGGAATGTTTTGCAAGGTTCTTCTGAATTATCCAATGTAGGTCCATCCCACACAGAAAAGAAGTTCAACTTAGAAGATTTGATGATAGAGTTCATAAAAGAATCAAGAGGAAGGACAACCGCATTGGAAAGCACCGTACAAAGTCATGGTAAGGCCATTCAAAACATCGAGGTACAAATAAGCCAAATCGCCACTTCCCTTCAAACAATGCAAAAGGGAAAATTTCCTAGTTGTCCCGAGATAAATCCAAAAGAGGAGTGCAAGGCCATGACTTTGAGGAGTGGGAAAAAGCTGTCCACTCCTTTGATCCTTGATGAGGATGAAGAGCAAGAGGTAGATGGCAATATCCAAGAGCCAATTTTAGAAGATGAACCAAAGATCCTAGAAAAGGAGGTAAAGGTACAAGAGTCAACATCTTCAAGTAAGTCATCTAACCCTCTACCTTTTGTACCTAATACTATGCCATATCCTCAACGTTTTAAAAAGAAAGAAATAGACTCGCAATTTGCTAAATTTCTTGAGTTATTTAAAAAGCTGCACATTAACATTCCATTTGCTGAGGCTTTAGAGCAAATGCCCAACTATGCTAAATTCATGAAAGATGTCTTATCTAAAAAGAAAAAGTTTGGGCAATATGAGATGATTAGCATGACTGAGGAATGCAGTGCAGTGTTACAAAAGAAGCTACCACAAAAGTTAAAAGATCCAGGGAGTTTTACTATACCTTGCACTATTGGTTCTTTAAATGTTATTAGAGCTCTTTGTGATCTGGGTGCTTCTATTAATTTAATGCCTTTATCTGTTTATAGGAAACTCAACATTGGAGAGGTGCAACCTTCCACCATCACCCTGCAACTTGCTGACAGATTATTAGCTTATCCCAAAGGTATTGATGAAGATGTATTAGTTAAAGTTGACAAATTTATCTTCCCTGCAGATTTTGTAGTATTGGACATGGAGGAGGACTCTGAGATTCCTATCATACTTGGGAGGCCATTCCTAGCAACTGGAAAGGCTATCATAGATGTCCAACAAGGGAAGTTGACTCTAAGGGTAAATGATGAAAATGTAGTATTTGATATTTACAAGTCCTTGAGTCATCATGATGAGAGCAGTCCTTGCCATGCTATAGACATAATTGATCATACTATTTTTAAGCATGTAGAGGTTATGTTAGCTAATGATCATCTAGAACGAAGCATGATAGATATTGAAAATGCAGATACAATCTTTGATGAAATAGCATTTTATGCTAGGTGGTTAGATAGGTTGCCAATATGTTCTAAAGTGGATAAACCTATACCTTTAGCTCCCTTGCATGTTGTGAATGATATTGAGAAGCCTAAGCTTGAATTAAAAGTATTACCTCTTCATTTAAAATATGCATTCTTAGATGATTTATCTTCTTTACCTGTTATAATATCTTCTGATCTTGATTTTGTGGAAGAAGAAAAATTATTGAAAGTATTGAGGGACCATAAATCTGCTATTGGTTGGTCTATTGAGGACCTTAAAGGTATTAGTCCGTTGGTCTGTATGTACAGAATCTTGATGGAAGATACATTTAAACCATCAATAGATCACCAAAGGAGACTTAATCCCACCATGAAGGAGGTAGTTAAGAAAGAAGTGCTCAAGCTTTTGAATGCAGGAATCATATATTCCATATCTGACAGTCCATGGGTAAGTCCTGTTCAAGTGATACCCAAGAAAAGTGGCATGACTGTGGTTAAAAATGAAAAAGATGAAATGGTAGCCACTAGAACTGTGACAGGATGGCGTGTATGCATTGATTATAGGAAGTTGAACAAAGCTACTAGAAAAGATCTTTTTCCCCTTCCTTTTATAGATCAAATGCTTGATAGACTTGCAGGTTATTCTCATTATTGCTTTCTAGATGGATATTCAGGTTATAACCAAATTGTCATTGCTCCTGAGGATCAAGAAAAAATGACATTTACATGTCCCTATGGGACATTTGCTTTTAAAAGAATGCCATTTGGTTTATGTAATGCCCCTGCTACTTTCCAACGTTGTATGATGTCTATTTTTCAAGGGCTCATTGAAGACATAATGGAGGTTTTTATGGATGATTTTTCTGTATTTGGGTCTTCATTTGATTCTTGTCTTGTTAATCTAACTCTTGTTTTGCAGAGGTGCCAAGATGCTAACCTTGTTCTAAACTGGGAGAAGTTTCACTTCATGGTGACGGAAGGCATCGTCCTGGGGCACAAAGTCTCTCAAAAGGGATTGGAGGTGGATAGGGCTAAAATAGTTGCTATTGAACAACTACCACCCCCCACCAATGCGAAAGGAGTTAGAAGCTTCCTAGGGCATGCAGGGTTTTACAGGAGATTTATTAAAGATGTTTCTAAAATTGCTAAACCCTTGAGTAATTTGTTAGAAAAGGAAGCTAAATTTATTTTTGATGATGCATGTTTACTAGCTTTTAATACTCTGAAGGAAAGACTAATTGTTGCACCCATTATGTTGTACCAGATTGGAGTCAGTCTTTTGAGATCATGTGTGATGCTAGTGATTATGCTTTAGGAGCTGTTTTAGGCCAACATAGAGATAACATGTTTAGGGCAATTTATTATGCCAGTAGGACTCTTGATAATACTCAACAGAAATACACTACTACTGAAAAAGAACTACTAGCTGTTGTGTTTGCCATTGATAAATTTAGATCATACTTGCTTGGCTCTAAAATAGTAGTGCATACTGACCATGCTGTTTTAAAGTACTTGTTTGTTAAGAAAGATTCTAAACCTAGGCTAATGAGGTGGATATTATTGTTACAGGAATTTGACCTAGAAATCAAAGACAGGAAAGGATGTGAAAATGTGGTTACAGACCAATTATCTAGAATTGAGAATGAGGAAGCTAAATCATGGCCCCTAATTGTTGAGAAGTTCCCTGATGAACAACTGTATCAGGTAAAAGATAGTTTGCCCTGGTTTGCTGACATAGTTAATTATCTTGCAGAAAGACATTTGCCACCTAACATGAACTATCAACAAAAGAAAAGATTCCTGCACAATGTTAAGTCTCACCATTGGGAGGACCCACTTCTCTACAAGGTTTGTGCTGACAATATGATAAGAAAGTGTGTACCTCAAGAGGAAGTGGTAAGTATTTTAAATTCATGTCATGCTTCCCCCTATAGAAGTCATTTTAGACCCATCAGAACTGCAGCTAAGGTACTTCAGTCAGGATTTTATTGGCCATCCCTTTTTAAAGACTGTTATACCTTTGTTAAGTCATGTGATAGGTGCCAACGTACTGGCAATATTTCTAGACAACATGAGCTTCCAATGAAACCTATCTTGGAAGTGGAGTTATTTGATGTTTGGGGTATTGACTTTATGGGACCTCTTCCTATTTCTTTTAATGGTTACCTATACATTCTAGTTGCAGTAGATTATGTATCTAAGTGGGTAGAAGCCATAGCTACTAGGACCAATGATGCTCGCACTGTTGTAAAATTCTTGCATAAAAACATTTTCACACGTTTTGGTACACCTAGAGCTATTATTAGTGATGAGGGCTCTCACTTTTGCAATAAACTGTTTAAATCTATGATGCAGAAATATAATGTTAATCATAAAATTGCTACAGCTTATCATCCTCAAACTAATGACTTTGCTGAGTTATCTAACAGGGAAATCAAACAAGTTTTGGAAAAGACAGTCAACACCAATAGGAAGGATTGGGCCCTTAAGCTCGATGATGCACTGTGGGCCTACCGCACAGCTTTCAAAACCCCAATTGGTACTTCCTCGTATAGGTTGGTGTTTGGAAAGGCTTGTCACTTACCGGTAGAGCTCGAGCATAGAGCTTATTGGGCCATCAAGAAGCTGAACATGGATTTCGAGAAAGCCGGTGAGAAACGCCTTTTAGAACTCAATGAGATGGAGGAGTTCCGTGCTCAAGCTTATGAGAATGCCAAACTTTACAAAGAGCGCACTGCAAGATGGCATGACAAGAAGATCACATCACGAACCTTCCTTCCAGGACAAAGAGTATTACTTTTTAACTCACGTTTACGCTTGTTTCCAGGTAAGCTTAGGACACGATGGTAGGGACCCTTTGTTATTGTCAAGATATCCCCACACGGAGCCGTGGAACTACAAGGTAACAATGGAACAACCTTTAAAATGAATGGTCAACGATTAAAGCACTACATCGATTATGAAGAACGCGGACTTGAGAACCTGACTTTCATTGCATGATCCAGTAGTCCCGTCTAGCTAGAAGACGTTAAACCAAGCGCTTATTGGGAGGCAACCCAATTTTATTGCTTTCCTTACTTTTGTTTATTTATTAAATTTTTTAAAAAAAATCTTGGAGTCACTCATATGCTTTATTTCTCAGGAACATAGCTCATCACACAAAGTACTCCTTACACCAAGCCTGTTTGGTGGCTTCCCGCTTGCTCCCAGGCTTACTCTTTCCTTGTTAGATGTTCTTATGCATTGGGGACAATGCATGATTCTAAGTTTGGGGTGGGGGGTGTCTTTCGTACTTTTGTGTGTTTTCTTATCCTGCTATGCATGTTAGTGAAGGTTTTAATAATCATATGCATGTCAATACTTTTGTGTGTTTTCTTATCCTACTATGCATGTTAGCGAAGGTTTTAATGATCATATGCATGTCAAATTTTTTTTTTTTTAAAACAATTTTTAAAAAATTTTTTTGAAAATTTTGGAGCTTTCAAAGTAATGGGAATGTTGTTTATGGTTGTGTGCCTTGATGTTGATTGCCCATGATGAGATTCGAATTTGCATGATAGATGACTTATTGTGGAAATAGAATAGCACTATCTTGAGTTAAATTAATTTAAGTCCCTCTTAAAATCTCTCATATTCTTGAGCACGTAGCCACTTTTATTTAGAATCTTTAACTGAAAAACAGGATTAAGTTGGGTGTATTTGGTTGTCACTTCGAAAGGCCCCACCGGTTAGGGAGTGGAAATGCATGATAGCTTGTAATCTTAGACTAAGGAAAAAGAAAAGAGTATACATGCCTTGAGAAAAGAAAGAGTGTACACAAAATATATGAGCTTTAATTGTCTATTTTTTTTTGAAATGTTAAACTTGTAATGAGTATGCATGGATAGGGGTAAAAAGAGTTGCCTTTGCTATGATCAGTAAGGACGCCTGGGAATTGACTAGGTACGAGTCCCTACAGTGGATGTGTGAAAGCTAGTGCCTCTAGGTAAAAGAATGCAAGTTTGGGCCCATGAAAAAAATATATGACTGAAAGGCACCTTAGTGGACATATTACTCACTTGAATGCATGAAAGCTTGAAGATTGGTGCATGAGCTAGAGTAGGGGGAAAACTAAAGAAACTCTCTTAAATCCTAATTTGAGTTCTAGTATTTTAAATTGAAGGAGGTTTGCACACACACACATGGGAGATAGCAAGATTTGGCCTTGAATAATTATAACAATATAGATATACTTGCATGTTTCTACTTAAGCTCTGAATGCTATTCTCTGAGACATGAGTCAATTGCACACTTCTTCATCTAAAACTCCTCATTATTTGATTTTATTCTTTGCTCGGGACTAGCAAATCTCTAAGTTTGGGGTGTTGATAAGCACTTGAAAAGTGCTTATTATTCTCTCAAATTAAGGGAGTTTTATATTAGATTTCACTTGTTTGCTAGTGATTTTCAGATTAAAACGAGGAAAATTAGAAGAAACGACTAAAAGATCAAAACAGAGCAAGAATATGGAGAAAAAGTGTTGAAAAACACATCTTTGCTTGAAACGCATGATGCGCCGCGGCGCTAAGGCAGCGCTGCCGCGGCGCTGAGGCTGAAACGCATCAGCATGGACGCAGACCAGCAACGCGGCGCTGGGAAGGCGCTGCTTTGACGTGTACTTGGTGAACGCAAGACAGCGTTGCGGCGCTGGGACGGCGCTGTCGCGGCGCTAAAACCCGAGAGCAACTTAATTTTGATCGCAACGCTAGCGCCGCGGCGCCAGCGTTAATTTAAACGCAAGTTTTGTATTTTAGGTTAAATTTTGGGCGGCCAAACTCTATAAATTTAGGGGTTTTCAGCAGCAAAAAAAGAGAGGGAGAAATATCAAGAAGATCAAGAAAGCTGCAGAACAAGAGAACGATCCAAAAAGGTGAGAATTAAGCTAGAGTTCCAAGAGTGAGTTAGCCACAAGGAAGAGGAAAAGAGTTCGAGATAGTTTTGGTGCCCTTCGAAGTCCGATGCGAGAGCCAAAGAGTTCGTGACGGTGCTGCCTCAATCAAGAACCTCTTTTCAGTAGAGTTTCCCTATTCTTTACACTCTTTCTTTGATTCTTTTTTATCAATATGTTGTTTTACGCTATGAGTGGCTAAACTCTTTGGTTTTAGGGTTTTTGATGAATTGTTTGTGAACTCATGATAATTTTGTAAACTCATGATTTTGTTCAAATAAATATGCTTTTCATTGTTATTGTGTTTAATTCTTGAAGATTGGCCACCTTCACATGTTAGATTAGATGTATGAATCGAGAGATTATATGTTTAATTTGATCTATAACAATAAATCGTTGTTAATCTATCACGAGAGTAGTTAGGTTTACCATGAAAGTTGCTAAAGACTAGTTTTAATGCCATGTAATTTTGTATTGGTTTTAAGAGATTAACTATCAATCACGTTGCATGAGAAAGAGTTGTCTTTGAGAGAAGATAAGTTGGAATTAAATTTCTAGACTTAGGCATAAGAATTAAATCCATGAAATCCATAATTTTGCATGATGAAACAAACAAGAATTTGAAACTCTAGAACTCTATTTGACTCTTGCAATTCTCCCTTTGATATTTTCTTGCTTGATTTTTCTTTTTCCCAAAAACAAAAGTTGAATTCCAATCCTCAAATAAAATTGATACAATTCTAGAATAGCTAAATAACTTAAACCTTCCCAATTGGATCTCTAGTGGAAACGATACTCGGACTTAACCGTTTTATATTATAACTTGACCCGTACACTTGCGGTAAACACACAAAGTGGCACATCATGCATATAAGTTGGTCCAATACAATTACATATCTGAAAAAAGATTACGAAATTTGTCGTAGTCTCTAAAGTGTAAACTTAATTGTTGATGTGTTAGAAAATGAAAGAGAAATAATAATTGAGTTGGTATGAACTCATAGTATATTAACAAGGACAAAGAGTACGAATAGAATATCTACCCATCATCTCATATCATACATACACTAATTTAATTTCCTTATATTCATTACCTTATCCTATTCAATAATGGATCATATTTCCTTTGGGCCTTCCACATTTTAATATTTATTTTAAATTGTTCATCATTGTTATTATTTCAATACTCTGTACAACAATAAACACAAAAGCATGATTTTAGTTTTTATATATACTAGAGGTGGACTCAAATTCTATATAAAACCCAATTAGAAATATATATATATTTGAGATGGGACCCAAAAACCCCACCCAATCCCATCATTTAAAAGAGAAACAGATCTTAGATTGTAGAGGATGATATCATATATAATTAGAAATTCTTTTGTTGGAGCGTAGATCTTGCACGCGTTCGTCATCATCGCAGGTCCCTCGTAGGTCTGACCTTCGACCCATTCTTCTTGGTCTTGTCTTGCTTTTCGAGCCAGCTACATGAAAGATTCTTGCACAGGTATGGCGTTGAGGTTACCACACACTCTGATGCTTAAATTAGTACAAAAATGTATAGTTTATCATTGCTATACCAAGGAACCAAACTGCTCTATATTTTATTGTTTGTTTAGGGTGTGTTTTGTTATGTATGCAAGAGCTTCCATCATTTAGGATTGATAAGTTGGCTTTACATGATCATTTGGGTGGATATCTTAATGAGTACGTACCTCTCAAAAGTAGCATTTAGATGGGAAATTTAGATGCATGAGGTAGGAGGAAAAAGGAAACACACAATTTGTTATCTCATGTTTTAGGGAATATGAATGAGATAATGTAAAAAGATAGTATTTAAATGTTTTTTCAAGTGAATTTTGTGCAATTTTTGTTCTAGTTTTTATACTTATTACCACTTGCAATTCATCAATACCCCAAAACTGGGGTAGTTGAAAACTGACATTATAGGGGTATGATGTCGATCAGCGACCGACATAGAAGAAGGTGTTATTAAAGATGTTGATGGCATGTGCTTTAAAGAAAGTATTGTTGACAAGGCTATTATATAAGATTATGAGAGGTACTCTACATTTAATTCAATCTTATGACGGACTACTCTCTGACTTTAGAATCAAACTTCTATTTTCTAGTTGCTAATTGACCTTAGAATGATATGTTTGTGATTAAATATTTTTGTTATTCTCGTCTATTTTAGGTGTTCATATCAACAAACGCCTTTTGGCACTTGGCAATGTCATAAGTGCGTTGGAAGACGAGAAGAAAGGAAGAGAAGGATGTCATGTTCCCTACCGTGATAACAAGTTAACACATTTACTACAGACATGCCTTTGATATACAGAATCCTAATGATTTTATGAATGTAACTATGCTAAGTTTACCAAATATCAACTGTATGTGTACACACATATATGTTATTCTGATGAAAAGAAGAAAAGATCTACCTCTTTTCGACGACCACCACCTTTAGTGATTAGCTCTGACGATTTCCTTTGGTGGTCAACTCTGACTATCACCTATGTGATCAACTTCAGCAATCACTCGGACAACCACCTCTGGCAACCAACTCTGGTAATCACCTATGACAATTGCTTTGGCAGCCAACTCCAATGAAGACTACCTCCATCCCCCAATTTTGGTTGCCACCACCTCCTGCAACTAGCTCCAATGACTACCTTCGGCGGCTAACTCCAGTGTGAGACCACCTCCTACACCCAATTTTTATAACTAGCTTCGATGACTCCCTTTAATAGTCAACTTGAACAACAGTCCATATTTTGTTTTTCATTTCTTTTTGGAACTTTAGTTATTAAAAAATGAAATCAATGAAATTAAATAAACTTTCAAACTTATATGTGATAATCATTAAAATTGCGCCACAAAACTAGTGTATGAATTGTAAGAATTTACATCTCAAAAATTTTGTTTTTTAGATTTTAATTTTCAATTTTTGAAATTTATACTATTTTCAAGGTGAAGCAAAACTACTACACTTTTAACCTTCTTAAACAAACATTTTGAATCCTTACTCAAATTCCAATAACAAAAATAAATTTATAGAAACAACATTTTAGGCTATGTTCAATAATTATTTTGTTTTTATATTTTTGTTTTTGAAAATTAAGCTTACAAACATTTCTCTTATCTATATTTTTTTTTTTTTGCTTTATCACCTATTTCTCAAACATATTTTCAAAATTCAAAACCAAAATGAACATAGCTTAATTGACATAGTGTTTATCCTTATGATCTCGAAATTAGAGATTTGATTCCCCCACATCGTATATTGTAAAAATAAAAAAATAATAAAAAAAAAAATTGAAAACTTGATTTTGTTTTTTAAATTTAACTTAAAATTCAAATATGTTTTAAAGAAGCGGAGACGCTTACTACCAAAGGGAGAAAAAACAAATCTAAATTTTCAATAAAAAAAAAACCAAAAATAAAATAATTGTCCTATATAGGACTTCAGCTTTCAAAACTCTGGCTTTAACTTAAAAATGAGATAACAATACAAAAAGAAAACAAAACAAGTATAAATAATGTCATTATAAGCGAAGGAAAAAATAAATAAATAAAAATAAAAAATAAAAAAAATAAAAAAATAAAAACTAATGATTAAACAAAAAAAAAAAAAAGAAAATTTATTTGACTTTTGAATTCTCAAAACTTAAAACAAAAATTTGTAACCAAATAAATGCATTATTTTTTCGAGTTAGAGGTTCAAATTTTCATCCCACATCTATTTTATATATATATATATATATATCACCTTTTTTTAGTATAGTAAGAGTAGAGACACAACGGTAGGTATGTTTGTTGTGCTTGCTTTGACATATATATCCCACTTAAATATTCACAAATTGCAAAACGAAAAATTAAAATAAGAAGAATATTATATCAAAAATAACTCGAAATCATTCCATCAACACCATTTTCTCCATGTTGATCATCAGCTCAAATCAATACAATTGAAGCGCCAAGAAAAGCCAGCATTTGGCCAGCCTTAATCCAATCATTTCATACATACAGAACACAAACTAAGATTTTCAACACGCCTCCCTTCATAACCTCAAATTCTCTCATCACTCACTTTATGATCTCTGCATGTTATTTCCAGATACAAAGATATCAAATCCTCAAAAGTGTGATCCAACTCCTTCAAACATAAAATCAAACGAAACTTCCTTACATTCCATGAACTATAGCGCCAAATAGATGAAAATATGATTTTAAAAAAAAAAAAAAAATCACACATTAATACTCCCTAAAATCCCTTTCCAAAAGTCCTTCTTCATCAAATTTATATCAATATAAAAACATAAAAAAGATAGAACCCGCGTGCCAACCTGCAGATGATCATATAAAATATATATTTGAAGTTGTAGCATGATTCAGTAAAGCGTGTAATGTTCACATCAGTCCCTTGTGGCGGTGGCCCTGCAAATGAAGGGCTACCTCATCTCTACAAGATTTCTTCCCTTTTTTCTCTTCCAGTATGAACAATTGGCCTTGTGTTTGCACCAAGTCAAATGTTCCCAACAGCGTGGAAAAAGATGGGAAAAGAAAGAAATTAAAGGCAGAGACAGAGGAGTTGGTAATCCAAGTATATTTAAACTAGTACATCACCGCCATTGGCGATTTGGTAGAACTTCTATTGGTGTTTCTTTGTATACATAAAAAGGGCAACTTCCCAATTCTTCTTTTAGACAGTTTTGTAGATTCAAAAGCAAGGATGAAGCGTGGTTGTTTTGGAGTTTTTGCTGTGATGATACTGTTGGCAATGGTGTTTGTTCGTGTGGATGGCAGACCCCTAAGATCGAGAGCGGAAACTCCGCTCACGACAGGAATTGGACGAGTTGAGAAAGTAACCGCAGGTAACTCGACTGCCTTTGTTACCTTCGGTGGTCATCGGAAGGGAAGATGGGCATTCAAGCATGCTTCCGGACCGAGCATGAGAGGACCAGGACACTAGAGATGAAGACATAATTGAAAGAAACTTCTGACCATTCTTCATTTGTTTTATTGTTGTATGAATTTGGAACATTTGATTTGTATAACGTGTTTTTTTTTTTTTTTTTTTTCCTTCTTTTTCCCCTCTACTGATGGGATGTACACTTCCAAATTTTAGAGAGATCAGACATTATTTAGAAGTTTGACCTCTGCCTATACAACTAGAATAGAGTGCATAAATTTTACATGTAATGGTTTGGCGCATTGGCTGTGTTTTCCATTACTAACTTCTCAAGCAATCTGGGAAACTATTTTAACTCATAAAATGTCAATCAAAGCAAATCCAACCCTCAAATTAGTGGTCAAGGATGAAATTGTACATGGGAATTCAAAGGGTTGAACTCAATTTCTTTGATTTAAGAGTTATAGAGAGATGGGTCCGAGCATTGCTGCTCAAACCCAACAATATCGGTCTCCAAGCATATCCATCTATCTTTATTTCCCCAAATTCAGTCATCAAAATCAAGTGATAATGTGAGAGCGACATTAAGCAGAGTGAGCTCAAAACAAAGCAAAGATATCTCTAGTCACTAAAATGCTTCCGTTTTTCATTGAAATTAAGGACATACAACACAAGAAGAACAAATAATTATCTTGTAAGTAATGTGTAGACAGTGGACAAGCAGATCTCCAGAAAAAAGAAGCCCAAGCAGGGTAATAAGATTAAGACCAAAAACCCAGAATTCAAGATTCAGTTTCCAGAGTTGGGGTTTCGTCATTAGGTTCAACAACAGGTGATCTTACTCCCTCCCTCTCACCATTTTCCGCCGGAGCCGCCGGATTCGCTCTACCCTTGACCGCCTCGAGCATCCGCTTACTAATCTCCTTGGAGTAGACCTGCAGAATCTCAATGCCGTCGTCCACGGTGGGTGGAGAGCCATTGGCGGTGGCATACGCTTCGTCCTCGATGGCACGGGCGACGGCGTCGGCTTCATCCGGCGGAATGGTGCCGAAACGCTTAGAGAGAATGGAAGGGGTGGAGAGGGTTTCGATCAGACGGCTTATAACGGCGTCGCGAGTGCGCTGCGTTGGTGGCCATATGCTGAATTTGGCAACGAATGGCTTTGGCGGTTTGATGGGGTCTGGGAATTGTAGATGGGTCTGAGGGGAGTTGTCTTGATCGGACATGGCGGAGGAAGAGGAAGTGGCGGGGGAATTTGAGGTGTGAGGAAAATGAGATGTGAATTAAATATGAATGGAGAATGGAGAATGGGATCGGTTCCGATGTGAGAGATTATTTGCAGGTGAAGTTAAAACGACGGATTACCATTCTTGAATCCAATCATACATAGCAATAACATGATGTGCGATGAAGATGGTGGTGATGAAGACAATTTTTCACCTCCATTTTCTTTTTTCTAAAACAAAATATCAATTTTGACACTAAATCAGTAATTTGCAAAAAGTTGGAGCTTAAGCTTTAAAATTATGAAGTAAAATTTTTAATTTAATTTTAATATTGATGAAAATTATTGAAACTTAGACTCGGTTTTTTGTTTTTAGGTTTTTTTTGAAAAAAACTAAACATATAAATACATTTTTCACCACTACATTTTACTTTTTTATTATCTACTCTTTATGATATTTTAAAAAATCTAGCGAAGTTTCAAAAATTAAAAATTATATATATTTTTTTAAAAACTTTGTTTTTTATTTTAGAATTTGGTTAAGAATTTGATTTTTCAATTGAGAAAATAAAAATTATTGTAAAAATTTAAGATGAAATAGACTTAATTTTTCAAAACTAAATGGAGCCCAAGTCTATTACCTTTCATTTTTTATAATAGTTTTTATCTTTCTTAAGTAAAAAAAGAGTTGAATGCTTAGGAAAATTTTAAAAACAAAACTAAATTCTTAAAAATTACTTTTTTTTTTTTAGTTTTCAAAACTTAACTTGGTATTTAAAAATATTAGTAAAATAGATAACAAATCAAAAAAAAAATTATAGGAGAAATTTGAAAAAAGTGATTATAAGCTTAATTTTCAAAAAATTAAAAATTATGAGTCAAATTGTGCCTTAATTAATCACAATTCTTTTAATTCCATTAAATTAATTTAATAGATATTGGCACCGAATATTTAATAAATAATTAATTTAATAGATATTGGCACCGAATATTTAATAAATAAAAAAAGTAAAAAATTTTAAAATCTAGAGACCAAATTAAAACAATATTGAAGTCCAAGGATAAAATTGCAACCTTGTGAAACCTATAAACTAAAAGTAAACTCAAAATTTAATAAATAAAAATATAATATTTTAAACCAGGGAAGTAAATCAAAACTCAAACATGTTTTTTTTTTTTTTTTTTTGTGTGTGTGTGTATTGATACATTTTCATCATTTCTAAGACTGTTCATGGCATGCTAGCCATTTTTCCTTTTATTATATAATATATATAGTTTAGGGATTTTTTTTTAACCTAAAAACTCAAAGCAGCAAAACTATTAATGGAAAAACAAGTTGAAATTTATTAAATTCGAATTTTAGAAGTTGGAATATATACTTTTAAGATGAGAAACCACGAAATATAATCGTCTCATATTTACTGGAAATATTTCAAATGTTTACCAGACTAAAATATAAGATAGAAAAGTTAATTGTAAGGATTAGTTATAAATTTAGGATGAAAGAACTAATACATTTAAAATGAGTGCTATAAAATTGAAATTTAATAAAAAAAAAAAAAAAAAAAAAAAAAAGCATGAGGTAGGAAGCGTGCGTTGGTTATTTTATTATTTGGTGTCAAAGTGTGGGACTTTGCTTTCCTTCGAAGAGTAAACACAATTGCATGCCATGCCATTTCCCATAAACTATAAAATAATTATACCTTATATTAACTTCTTTTTTTTTTTTTTTTTTGGTTTAATATCAATTCTACATTTCTCTGATGATTAAATAAACTAAAATTTTCAACAAACTTGAAAATTAATTATGAAAATGACAGTACGGAAATGTAATTCTTTTTTTTTTTCTTTTAGTACCAAAATGTAATTCTTTATAACCTTAAGCTACGCCAAAATGATGAAAAAGACAAAACAAGGCCAGCTAAAATTGTCCTATTTTACTGTTGAAAGAAAAGGTGAATCCCAAAAATCATACTTTAAATATTATTGGTAGTTTCAAGTACAACCTTAAATTTTCAATGGTTAAAATTGGACTCTTAAATTTAAAATTGTACCCTTAAGATTATAATAATTGTAGAAATTGGATCCACAAATAATACAAATTGAACTCTCAAACTTATACAATGTTTACAATTTATACAATTATATAAAGTTTAAAGGTCCAATTTGATGTAATTATAACACTCATTTAAGTTTGATGGCTCAATTTTTAAAATTGATAATTTAAGGGTATAATTGCAACTATTACCATATTTGAGGGGTGGTTTTTGTAATTTGTCAAAAAAAAAATTAGTGTAATTCTAAATACATTAACTATTATTTCAAAACTCGATAGTTTGATTTTACATTTATTAATTGTTTAATTAGAATAATGTTGTTTATCTTCTCATATCTCATTGATGCCTTGTCTAGATTAGTTCTACAATTTTCATTCTTTTTTTTTTTAACATCGGTTTCGAAGTCAAAAGTCTGGTATACAAGTATAGTTTATCTCACATCAAGGCAACAATCTCCTCTGATTTTCCTTTAAAAATCTCAATATTTCATGTTCTAGAAATTAGCAATGATTTTTACAAATTTCATCAATATATTAACGTTTTTTTATTTTTTTTTAAAGAATAATAATTTGGTATAATTTGGGATGGAAATAAGCAAAAAAATAAAAATAAAAAAACATATTTACATGATCCAACAAACACAAAATTTTCAAAAACCCCGAAACAATAAATTAAATCACTATTAAACAACTAGACTAAAATCTAAATTAAAATATATGCCCATCCTACCTCTAACATTATAACTATAGAATTCAAATCTATCCCTTCTATCCTTCTCATATCCAACCCATCCACCAGAGGATGAAATATCCAACCTGCCCTTATCCCCATCTGACCGGCCACAGCCACAACTTTCTTTAGATCCACAATTTTATTCCTTTGTGTTCAACTAGTAGAAGAAGCTTTTTTTTTTTTTTTTTTTTTTTAATCTTAAACAATCTAACTAAGTTCAAGTTGATATTATAACCATAACTTCATAATTAACCTCATATTACTATAGGAAGATATCGACCTCTAATTTCAAAACAAATAGTAAAAATCTTATGTGAGCGGGTTAAGCTAGAGTTTATACAAATGAATTAGAAGGAGAAAATTAGAGACAAACATGTGGGCCGGCGGAACACAAGTCACGAGTCACGAGGTACCTAAATGCTGAAAGTTACTCCGATAATGTTTTCATCTATGATTGCACACAACACAACAATCCCACGGCATTAAAAAGAAGAAAAAAAAAAAAAAGCAAAATCTGTTACATAATAAAAGTATGAAAAATTAATCTGATATTTATAAAATCTGTTTATATACCGATGACCATATAATGTAGTAGAAAGAAAGGGGAAAAAGGGAAAGAAATGAACTCAACGATTGTGGAGTGGATCTGAAGCATTTGGAACCTTCCTCTTACTTGACTGTAGAACATGGAATGGCCTCATTGTACGGTGGAGTTTCTGATATGGGGTTGCTTCTTTGTTTAACTTGACAACATTAATATTATCATTGTCTTCTCCATTGATGTTATTGATCTCAGCTGAAGAAATTAGCAGCAACGCCACAAAAGCCACCGCCGTTAATATTATTATTGTACCACCGGCGCCTGCAGGAGGAGATTTGAAGAACCGCATCGAGGGAAGAAGAGAGTGGAATTTGATAATGATGGCCTAAGGAAGATCAAGCCACAAATTGAAGAGGAGTGAAGGCTAAGGGGTTATATATATAATATATAAAAATATTTGGACGGATTTTAAGTTACTGTCACCTTACCTCACCTCAACTCAACTCAAGTGTCCAATTATAAGTTGTTACAACAAATTTTTTTAAAAAAAGTATTTTTCTAATAACTTTTTTTTTTTTTTGTGTTTAAAAGATGTAACGAGTTGAGTTACCTAAAATTGAAACTTAAGGGGTTCATTTTTGTATAAATGACCTTAAATTTGTTTTTTTTAAAAAAAAAAATGGACCATTTTTGTCAATATAAAACTTTCTACATCAACAAGTCTTATTATGAATTAATTTTTCTTCTTTTCGGTTCGTTGTAATTTTAGCTCACTTTTTCGCTCTTACTTTAGTTCTTGGTTTAAGTTTTGTTCACTTTCTCACTTTTGTCCACTACACTTGGTTTGTTTGGAGTTTGAAAAACTCCGTTTGTTGCCCTAAGTCATCACATGTAGTCAGATCAAGAAGAAACAACTCCACGTTGTTATCGGAGGCAAAATATAGAAAATGGAGTATTGTGATTGTAAGAGAAAATACAGAAAATGAAATATCTAAGAAAAATTCAAATGTGTTCTGAACCTATTTTGAAAAATTAGGTCAAATAAAAGGTTGATTTTTCTAAACCAATTTTTTCTTTAAAAAATGTTAAATTGTAAACTTAGTTTTTATGATTTGAAAAGTTAGAGTTTAGTCTCTATAATTTGATAAATAGTTCCTAAAATAGAGGCTAAATCCCAACTTTTTGTACACCATAAAAATCAAATCCTAATTTTTAAAATCATAGGGATTAAATTTTAACTCTTCGTGAAACTAGAAAGACCAAATTAATAATTTAATCAATAAAATAATTAACGGTAAAAAAAATTAAAATAAAAAAATAAAAAAAATAAAACTTGTAGTCCATAAGTTATGGATTTGGCGCTATTCTCGGTCACGGGACTAATAATTCAATTTTATTAAATTAATGAAGACAGAAATTACGTCCACAGGGTTTGGTCGTTTGTTTTGTTGCGTTTTTAACTTTTAAAATAGCCTTTCCAGATTTTATTTTTTGGGATTTTTTTTCGTTGTCAAAACAAAGACACTATCATTTTATGTGTTTCCCACTTTCAATCTCCTTTCGAACTAAATTAAGATTTAAGCCTCTTTCTTTAATCAGTATTTTCTTTGTTTGTGTCATTTTTCTATTACTTTTCGTTTATGTAAAACA
Source organism: Citrullus mucosospermus (assembly GCA_030954485.1). Taxonomy (NCBI): domain Eukaryota; kingdom Viridiplantae; phylum Streptophyta; class Magnoliopsida; order Cucurbitales; family Cucurbitaceae; genus Citrullus; species Citrullus mucosospermus. The sequence continues at coordinate 26,959,574 of CM062062.1, forward strand.
TTTTAAATAATAATGTCTAGTTTTATAATCATTATTTGTAACAATTTTTTAGATGGGGATATAGATTTTAAAGTGACTACTAAACCATTCGATAATACTAAAAATATGAATAATACCGTTAGTGTTTTTATTGACTTCCTTGTTTTGATATCACTAATCAAACATACTTCAAGTAGTTCAACCTACAATTCCCCCTATTTGATGCTAATAAATTGTTATATTTGTGTGAACCTTTAATTCTTTTTTCTTTTTTGTTAAATTATACAAAATGTCCATTAATTTTAGTTTCCACTTTAGTTATGCGTCTTTGAAATTTCAAAAGTTCCATTTTTATTCTCAAATTTTGAATTTGTAACTACTACTCCACAATTAAAGTAAGAATAGTTCATCGATAATTGTTATGTACTTCTCTCAAGCCAATGTTCAAATTCTCACACTATCTACTTGTTGCACTAATAAATAAATAAATAAATCCCCAACTTTTCCTTTAGAAACTGAAAAAGTGGCATGGTGGTGATTGGTAAAATAGTAGTACTTGAGGCAAAGGTGGTAAGTTTCAATTATGTGCCTAAACTTTAGGGTATGTTTCAATTACACCCTTCATTTCATAAGTTTCATTTTAGCTTTTAACCATGTGAATCATTTCAATAGTTTTCTAGCTTAAAATAAAGATGAAAAGACGATTTGGTGGTGAGATATATAAAAATACATATATTAAGAGGACGGTAAGTTTTTTTTTTTTAATTAGTACCACAAAAACAAAGATAGAGATTGAACGATCATAATTGAACTATGATCACTTTTGGCATGGAAGAACGAATTTGGATAATAGAGTAAAATATTGTTATTCTTCCACTCATGATTAAAATTTAGAGTCTCTATCGGGAGGGAAAAAAAGAAATTGCAAGAGAACTGAATTGGTAACTTCTCTAATCCAAAAGCACTTTAGATGTGAGTGAAACTCTTGTACAACTCATTATCAAAGTAGTCAATGTGCAATATTTACTTTAAGTAATTGTCCCTTTTTCTCAAATTATTATAAGGAAGAAGCTATATATTCTAAGTGCATAGGTATTTTTTGTATGATTTTACCATTTTTAAATGTTATTATCTCTATCAACCCATTCAAATTTAAAAATATCCAGTTAATCAAAACAAGATTTATGAAATTAGAGGCAAGGTAAAAGAAAATAATTTAGGTTACATGTCCATATCAAGAGAAGCTAAGTTAAAATGAAAGAAAGGAATGGATTGCATATTTAAAGAAAATAAGTGTTTTACAAATAGAATGACTAATTGTTATTTTAATTGCTATATATATAGTGTAAGGCTTCCCTGTATACTATGATATTTTCTATTTTGGATATCAACTCACGAAAATTTGTTGATGGATTCTACTAAAAAGACCATAACACTAGTAGCATTGTCATTATTTATACTTTCTTCATTTTAAGTAATGCTGAATTATATTTACTTTCTTAACAAATATATCATAACATTTTTTTCATTCCAAGTTTATATATATATTTTTTTTGCTAGTTTAACAATTATAAGAGTGTGAGAATTGTGTTTTAATTGTTAAGCTAAGATGGGCAATTATTTGTTAATAACACAGTTTTCTTTTATTGTGGAATGAAGAAAAAGTAGTATAGTGAATGTGAAAGTAGATATGCTTCCAGAAAACAAGGAACACGATTGACGAAGGAGTGACCTTTTGGAAAATTTAATGTTAAATTTTCTTTCTTTAGAGGACAAGATGATTTTGTCATCCATTTTTAAAGGTGGAAATTAGATGGATAATTGTTGCATATTAAACACAAAATTAAACCCAAATAAGAAAAGGTAGAGAAGCAAAAGATGTAAATTAGGAAAGCTTATTGTGAGCTGTGTCCTGGAAGTGGGCAAATGCTGTCGGATGAGAGTGGTCAGTGGATTTGAAGTTTTACACAGTAAAGTAAGTAATGTGAGAGTTTTTCTAATTTTAAATTTTTCAGAAAAATCTCATCTCCTTTTTCTTCTCTTTTATCTTTAATGTTAATGGAGGCATTGCTTAAAGCACACGTTTTTGAGTGGTCAAATCCACGCCTAAACAACATCCTTTCACTCACTTACCAATGCTTTTTACTTCTCTTCCTTCGATCCAAAACCTAACTACAATTACAAATACTATCTCCCAATTTCCACTCCTTTGCTTATCCCCTTTTGCTTTCTGTGTTTATTTGGGATGGCTAATTCATGGATTAGACTTTGATTATTCTCTAACTTTCAAACATCTAACTTCTTGGGTCTACTTCTTTTTCTTCTCCTACTTCTTATGAGAATTCTATGTTTCTAAAATGGCAGCATAGCCTTCCAACTAACCAGTTGAGCTAGTGAATCTATATACCAATACGGAAATAACCGAGCCGAAGTTTGGCACCTTGCAACCTCGAGAGTATCGTAGCCACTCTAACATCATCAAAGTTACTTGTAAATACAAGTGCGTGTCAGAAATAGGGCATATTATAAATAGCCTCATTTGACAACTTCAAAGGGGAAGAATAAGTAATCTCTTAAGGAGATCTTTGACTTTACTTTCATGTGTTTAATTGAACTATACACTCCGTATACTAACTTAGACAATCAAAGAGAAACTCTCGAGCAAGCCAACTCGAAAAACAAGATTAAACTAACAAATCTACAAGACACCCTCCATGGCAGCATTTTACAATCATTTTCCTTAGTCTAATGTTTGAGAAGGAAGATATAAAAGCAGAAAAAAGGCAGGCATGCCTTACAAATAGTGACTTTTCCTTAATCCTAAATCCCAAGTTGTAATTAACAACTGGGGTATGCGTGTCACTTGCCATTCAATTCACTCATCACATTAAACCGATTGTTTATTATTGTAACCCCTTTTCTGGAGCTTCCCAGCTAAGCAGAGAGAGTGGGAGCTTTTAATTCCACCACATGTCATGGTCTTAATGGGTCATTGGTTGAGTTTGATTCATCATAATTGCTGTGACTTCCGTACGCTTTAAAAACCAATCCATTCCTTTGGTGTTTTACTTGTACAAATTGGCAAGAATTTAATCCCATCTCTAGGTTTTGCTCATTTCCTTCCCATTTTACCCTCCATTTCCTTCCCAAATCCCATCCCTACGCCACTCCTCTCCCGCTTGTGCTTCATCGAATCCCCATCTTCGTCCCCTCTCTTCTTCTCCTTCTCCACTCCCTTCTTCGATTCAACTTCATGTCCTTTATGCTTTTTTGGGTGAATGAGGACTGATTTTCTTCTGAATTACTTGAAATATCGAGACGTGTTTCACAAAGTTTTCTTTTTTCAGGAAGATTTTTCGATTTTCTTTTTTGTTTTCTGGAAATCTAGAGAGGGAGTAGAGAGAATAAGAAGAGAATGAGAGAGAGAGAGAGAGAGAGAGAGAGAGAGGAGGAAGAGGGAGGACGGAGAGAGGGGAAACATAAAGAAGAGATATTAAAAAATGGTTTTATTTTTCCCTAAATATAAATGTTCAAATAATTCCAAATTCGTCATTTGATTTATTCAAATTTTTTATTTTGCAAAAAAATTTTAGATTAAACAAAACTATTTTCAATTTAATTGGATGAATTTTAGAATAACTATTTATAATTAATTAAATATCAATATAAAAATTATATGAATAGTATGGCTTAATCTAACAAACATCATTATACAAGAAAGGCATAAACCATAATTATAAAGCTACACAAAATAAAAATAAAAAAAGTTAGGGTTTTTATTAAGTAATACACTTAATTACAATTTCTAGGGATTAATTAAACAATTTTAAAGTTTTGAGTAATAAGATGAACCTCAAAAATTCATTAAAATTGCAAATGAACTAAAAATCTAATTTAATTTTCACTTTGATAGCAGTTTCTATATTCTTTTCAATGCGAGAAAAAAATAAACCAAATTTCATCATAATTCATGCAGTTTTTAGGGATTAATTAAATAGTTTTAAAGTTTTATTTTATGAGTTTCAATTTGATATTTTTATGTTGTATAAGTTCATGAAATTAAGATTTACGTAGTATCACAAACTTAGGAACTACTGAACTCAATCACTTGCTGCCGTTACTCTTCAGTTTTCTGTTGAGGTCTATCCTGTGGAGGTACTCAAATTGGATCAGATAATATGATGCTATAATTAAAAAGCACAAACTCAATCTTGTAATCCAAACATTGTAGTCAGAAACACAGCAAACCCAACCGTGCAATCTAAACACTATCAGATTCTTAATAATCCTGATTCCATACAGCAAAACCCACTCAGATTCCCAGTAATCTTATTACATTCCAGCTCCCAAACAGCCTCTCAAGATTGTTTGGGGGACTCTAATGAAATGAGATTGTAATGTAATGTAATCCAAAATATGTTTGAATTGAGTGTTTTGTGCTTGATTTTTAATACAAAACTTATTATGTTCTGGTAGCTTTTAACTCAACCCTCTTTCTCACCATTGTCATGCTTCACAATCTTATTTTCATTACACCTTCAATTCCTCACCCATTCCAACACTTCTTTGAATCATAGTAATCCTAATTATATTTCAACTCCCAAACAGCCCCTAATAAATTAAAGACGGTAAAATAAAAAATAGGCTTGGGTCTTACATTGAATTACCCTCTTCTAGGAATACACCTTAGTAATTCTCTAACATAATGTTCAAGAAGTTTCAATTATAAGCATAGCTTTTAATTTCATTAAGCATTTTTAAGGAGGATTACTAATGGGGAAGGTATTTTCAAGACAAAATAAAAGAATGTGGGTAGAATTGAAACCGTTAAGACATTAAACAGACACTTTGTTCCATTTCTCTATGTATAAGGATGAACGAACATGAGTAAATTGCAAGTTCAAGAAGTTTTTTTTGTGTTTAAATTGCAAGTTAAGATCCCATATGAAACTTGGATTAAAGATGGAAGATTTAAAACTGATAGAACAGTTAAATTCTAAGCTAGGAAATCACTAGAGATGGGACAAAAGTGAAGTTTGATCTTTCATAATCACAAGAAATATATCCAAAAGTTTCTGAAGAGGTTTGGAAGTTGGTTATCATCAAAGAAAACATGCATTAGATAAGAGAAATAAAAGTAACATACCTTATTCAACTGTAGTTGGATCCTTGATAAACATAAGGTATGGAAATGACCAGACTCATCACATCTTCAAAATGGTTAATAGTTTTTCAGCTCCACCTAGAAAAAATGCATATGGAGTTTAATAAAGTTGATACTTAGGTCTCGTTAACATACTTTTGATCTAATCAAACAAAAGTGATAACAGAACAAATAGTTTTTGTTTGACTAAAAACAGAGAGATAAAAGAATGAAAGGCACCCATGACCCATTAGGAAAATAAGCTTCGTCATATGGATTTTTCTTTATGTTGGACTCATCACTTTGGGCTTCGGCTAGGCTTCTACGGCATTGTCTTCCCATCTTTTCTTTTGGTCTTGGTGTCCTTAGTTCATTTCACTGCTGTTAGTGCACTTTTTAATCAATTTGATGTGCTAGGTTTTCAATAAAGATTCCAAGCTAAAATGTTCGAGCTCTCCTTTGTGGTTCATTCCTTCCATCACCAGCAAAGATTATTTAGACTAACGCATCTAAGGCAATTCTCTCGAACATTTATTTTGGAAGAACCTTAAAGAAACTTTGAAGATAAGCTCACTGATTAGGAAGTATCTCAAGATTTTAAAGGGTACCATTATCTGATATTTGTCACCTCTTTGCAGCCTTGGCTCGTTTGTACTCTTCAAGAATCATGTTTCTTGTTCAAAAGAAAATAGAAGGCCATGGATGCATTCTTTACTGTTATTCATATGGAAGTACTTTCCAATTTACAGGTAAAAAGGAGTACAACTACAAAATGCTCAACTTGTCAAAATAAAAAAGAAACATCTTTCAACTAATATTAACAATATGGGTCCTAATCTTTGAGGCACCAAAACCACCAGAGCCCAGTTGAGAGCTGAAACCAAATTTCCATCTTCCCAAAAATTCTTTCAATCAATCAGCAGAGGGTCAAAATCATGTCTTCAATTAGCAAGTAAAATATATCAAGGATCCTTGTGCCAATCTAAGCTTCTTCAAAATATGAAAACGGTATCTCGGGAGGTGAAGGCATCATTGCAACACATTTGAACTGTTTGGATCAGAAACATAAAATATTAGCACCTTTCAACTTTATAACTGCATAATGCTTGCTCTATATAACTGTGAAGAGGATAAAGCTCCTTACCCTATGTAGCTTGTATTTTTCTCTCACAGCTATCAGAGACCCCCCTCTTCTGGCCATATACAGATCATGTAACAGAATCACACATGGCCTTAGATCAGCTGGCTTGTAGCCTGTGTATTGTTGCATGTTTGGACCCTGCATTCATTTATATATCAACAAACTACCTTCAAGTTCATAGCTACATAAACAAGGGATTGAATCAGAGCTTTTACCCAAGGATGCAGCTTTGGTCGGATAATAAATTTTGCAAGAAATACAACAGAGGCAGCAACCAAAGAAGGCAAGAACTTCACAAAATTGTAGTCCAATAAGCTAAGCTCAGCAAGGTAATAACCAAGAAACTCCAACTGCAGATTTGGTATCTGTTTCAAGCATAAAGCAGGAGGATTAGTAAATAGAAAACTCCAAGATGGTTTAGACCCTAATAAGATAAAAGGAGATGGGGCTTACTTTGAAATCTTCTTGAGCAATATTAGTGAACCTCCTGTAATCATGAGAAAGAAGCCAGAACAAGAAGTTAATATAAAATCCACCATGATGGGATTCGCATAATAGTAGATGGACTTCCAATAGACAAAGAGAATTGCAGTTTACTTATACTTGCCTTAAGAATGTCTTGGCAGTAGGATTTCCCATTTCAAAGTTCAGAGACTTAAGTATATCAGCTTCCATCTTCACAACCTTACAGCATCACAAACTCATATCTCAGTATTGATAATCCATAAAGATGAACTAGATTTATGTTAAGTTATGAAGGGAAATATTCACCTCATCCCTTCTGTAAGTATTATCTGTTATGTAACAGAAATCCTCCACATGTGGAGGGGTGATCTCTTCATACTTCCTGTTCAACAAACCAAAGTCAAGAATTAAATCATGGAAACTTATGATCAACATGAATAACTTTCACTTTTTGGTGGACTTACGAGGCAATAAGCATTGAAGAAACCCCCAACAATTGGAGCCTTTGCCTACTGAGGATGTTCATTGATAAAAACCTATCGAGGTAAGAGATGGATAGATACAGAGTATCGGAGCCAAGCTTGTATTCCTCTGCTACCTCAACCATCCAATCAACCAAAACCCCTCTCATATTAGCACTTACATCCGTCTGAATCTTCTCTATGTAATTTGGAATCGGCCTTCTTTTTGGTTCCGCCTGAGGAAAACCATCGAATTAGAAACCCCCAAAAGCATGAAAACAGAATTCTTCAAAACCCAACATCAGAAACCATTTACAAAAGAAAATGCACGAGACAAATGGCAGAATTGGATGGTATTGTTTGTTACAGAGAGGGGTTTTACCTCCATTTTGCGAAGATAAGCATAAATATCCGATGAATAAGGCCCCTTCATTTCTGGGTCGTCCAAAATATCATCAACGGTCAACTTGGGATCATTATCTTCAGAAACAACCGTCGTCTTCATCGTTGGAGCAACACCAACCTTCGCTCTCTTCTTAGGCTTGCATTTAGTCATCTGGGACTTGGCCTTCCTCTTCTGTGGGGCCATTGACCCATTAACATTCTGAATGTTGGAAAGCTCTCCAAGAACCACCCGCTTTTTATTGGCGGATTGGCCCTCGACCACGGCGGCCGCCGCAGCTCTCTTCTTGGAAGCACGAGTGACACGGACACAGTTATCTGCCGCGGCCATTGGATCTTGATATCAGCCCTTCGCTCTTGGCTCTTGATGGTCGGGAACTGAAATCGAAAGAGAGAGAGAGAGAGAAAGAGAGATCGAAGGAGAAATGGGTGAGTTGGAGGAGTTGTGAGGGGGAGACTTTGTAATGAGGATTGACCGCCATTTTTTTGCAGTGTTTTGAAAAGTGAAAAATGCAGAAAACCCATTTGGCGGTAACAAGAAAGAGAGCCAATTTGCATCAAAATGAATTTGGATTTTGGGGTTTGAAAAGTTTTTAATTTTAGTATTTGGGGATTTGGGGGATTTTGGTGTTTTCGCGGGCTTTCTATGTTTTAAGCCTATTTTTTAAGGAGATTCGGCAGTCCGAAAATGGACCCGCCATTGCTTTGTTGCCAAAATTTCTAAGATTTGCTAATATCCTCCCTCTCCTTCCGCGTGTGCTCCTCACGCTCCCCTAACATGAAATGCAACTTTATTTATTGAGAAAATTACCTTTTTAATTCTTAAATTTTTGGTTTTGATTTATTTGATTTTATATACTCCTCTATATTCTTCAACTCAACAATTTTATAATTTTTTTATTTAAAAAAAAAAAAAAAAACAAGTTTACATTGAAATTTACTTTTTGTAGCACTTAGCCCACAGTTTTTTCGTTAATTAATCATTGACATCTTAAAGGAAAATTTGTTAATATTTTTGTACATCTTTTTTCTCCCTCCCTCTTCTAAAGCTTCTCACTTCTCATAATTGTCGTTGTCATTGTCATCTATCATCGTTGGGCGCCAAACTATGTATTTTTCGTTTTATGTCCTCTACATTTTCCGTTTTATTTGTTAAAAAAAATGCATATATATTTTGGCCAATGATTGTTTAAAAATAAAATGTTCTTGCCAAATTTGAATGTTTCTTTTTTTTTTTTTTAATGTATGGGAATAAAAGGGAAAGAAAGAAGGGGATAAAAGAAGGTGATAGGACAAGATGATGAAATTAACAAATTAAATAAGAGCAAAAGACGAAGAAAAGGCAATTGCTGTTATTAATTGCGACTGTGAATGTAGTAGATAGAAGAAGGAGAGGGAGAACACAAAAAAGCGGATTAAGAAACATATGGAGAAAATATTTTTAATTAATTTAACAATAAATAATTTAAAAGATGGTGTCATGTTTGTTTGCAGTTAAGAATTAACGAAAAAATCTAATTGAGGGACAATGTTAATACCTAAATCAAACTTCGTGGTAGAATTGTTGTTTTGGAGACTTAAGGATTCAAATACAACCTAAGCCAAACCTCGTACCAAAAGTGTAAATTTTCCTTTTATTTATATTGGGTTCGGATAGTTTTTATCACTATTTATTCAATGTGATGATCATTTTGTATGCAAGTACAGGAAAAAATTAAAATATATAAAAATTATCCTCGATGTTATAAATGGTAGTTTGAATCATAAATATAGTTTTCATTTAAATTTAGTTTCATGTGTAAATTTTGAAGTCTTAAATGTAGTATGATAAAAAAAAATTAATACATTGTAATAGGAAGTGTTATGACACCAACGTGAGTGTGGTTCAACTAATCAATGCATGTACTACCATTGAATAAGTTCGAATTCTCATGCGTACATATTGAATTTTAGAGTGTCATAACACAATTCGACTATTGATAGATTTACCATATGTTTAGTTTAGGTAAGCACTTGATCAGCTCCTAGTCGTGACATGTTTGATTCTTTTGAGTAACTTGTTGCAACTCAAGTTTGCGCACCAAAGTATCCCTAAATATGTTGTCCAGCAAGTAGCGTGATCATCCTCATTATAGGAGACATTTGACAATTAAGTTAGGAAGGTTTGGTTGATTTAAAATTTGATTGAGATCAATTCTACAAGAATGACACTCGGATTAACTTACCATATGGTAAAACATGTTTCTCTATTTTCAAACACAAAGAACCCACCATTAATTTTGAAAAGTTCAAACCAAGACGAGCAGATGTTTGATTTTCGTAGCTCACATACGGTAGAAAAAACTGAAGAGTTTCATAAAACATATATGTGTGTGTGCATGATTTCAATGAGAAGGGAGTTGGGATGACCACCAAGCATAGTTAGTATATAGATAAAATAACATAATTACGAAGAAGTGTTTTTTTTTTTTTCTTTTCAATACAATGACTTTAGGGATGGGAGATCAAACCATCGACCTCAAATAAAGAAGATTATATTAGTTATCGTTGAGGTAAGATTATACAATTATAAATGAGTGTTAATTTCATGAAAATGTTAGATGAACATACAAAGCTTGGCCAATAAATTGGCATAAATAAAAGAGGGAAATTTTGAAGAGTTTGATGTCAGAAAAGAAAGTATATAAAAATAAGACCCGCCATTGTGTTTGTGAAGTGGCCAAAAGCCAAGGAGGCAACCATCAAATTAGTTTCCCTCTTTGTCCAAATTTAGGATGAGTTGAAATGTTGTGTTGGCGCTGGCGCTGGCGCGTGCATATCACACCCTACAAAACCATTCAATACTCAATATAGAATATCGATTAACTTGTATGTCACGTTACTTTTTTTAAAAAAAAAAAATGAAAAACAACTCACCGTATTTCTGGTAATTTTGAATAATTGTATTTTGCTTTAATAAATTTGGTATGTTAAAAGATGTTGTAATTACTAACTATACATAATTGCAATTTCAATCTTTATTTCTGTTATTAAAAAAACTGTACAATAATTACACAAATGAGAGATTAAATCTTGACTTCTTTTAAAAATTAAAAAAAAAAATGTCCAGACTAAATTCTAACTTTAATTAAGAAAAAACACTCATTTTCTATATTTATAATAGATCGTAATTTTAGGTTCTAAAGTCAATTTTTTTTAAAGTGGTTAAACAATAATAATCATTTTCTTAATTTTCAAATTTATAGCAGAAAGATTAAATACTAAATTGTTATTTTTTTAAAATCATCAATAAACTAGAATACGGACTAAAATTAATATTTATGTAAACTACTTTACTAAAATAAATCATTTGAAAATAAAATTCAACAAGTTCAACAAGTACATAGATTACAATTGTATTTCAATATTTTTGTTTGTTTATGACAATAATTTGGAGACGGAACAAATTGTCATTTTAAGTACTTTGGTATTGGAGTGGCAATATGGTCACTAACACATCCTACATTCCAATTGAACTATACTTACTTTGGCAAAAAAAAAAATATATATATATATATATATTTGTTTTTTAATTATTTAAAATTATTTTAATATTTGAGTTTAGACTTGTAACTCACTTTTCACACCTACATACTCTTAAATTATAGATTAGGAAATGATAAAAGGAATTTTTATAATCATTTTAAAATTACGTCTTACGTCATTTTTTTTTCTTGCTATTTAGTGTATCCTCTTAAATTCCTAACAAATAATATAATTTTTGAAGTTACAACAAATAGAGTACATAGATTTAAACATTCAATTTAAAAAAAGAAAGTATATGTGTGAGAAGTTGCTAACTCACTCTCAACATGGAATTTCTAGCATTTTGAAGCCTCAAAAGGGCATCCTTAATGGTAATGCGTTCATTAGCGGAATGAGCGGCGCAAGAGATGGCAACGTCGATGACTTCAATCAAGCAATCCATTTGGTTATGTTCACTAATCTGTCGACCTTCGCAGTGGGAATGGAACCCAATTAGGCTTAATTGGTTATTAGGAGATCCAATTGTTTGCATCAAATGTGTCGAATAAGTGGATTGAGCCCATCTAATTAGATTTTGTTCTTCGGTAAATCTTTCATCGGTCGGACTCTTCCCAGTAAAAAGCTCCAACAGAGTTATCCCGAAACTATAAACATCTCCGGCCACCGTTGCCGTTCTTCCCATGCCGTATTCTGCAAGAACAAAATGTGTAATTACTCAATTTAAAAAATTCTTCTTTCTTTTTTTTTTTCCTTTTTAAGTTATTAAACTTAAATAACTTTTTACTTCCTAGATTTTTTAATATAAGTTTTATTTAGATTATATGTTACAAAATGTTACATTTTCACTTTTTAAGTTTCGTTTTTACTTTCAATTTAGTTTTTAGACATCGAAATGTTACAATTTTACTCTTGACAAATAAACCCTTTGGTTTCAAGATTTACATTTTAACTCGATTTTCGTTTAATCTCCATCTTCAATTAATTTAAATGAATTATCTTAATTAAATTTCAATGTCTTTTTTTTTTGTTATTAAAATTATATTTAAATATCTACTGCGTAATTATTTTAAACTACTTAGTAAACATTAACATTAAATACTGCAAATGATTATTTAGTGAAAAAATCAAGGTTAAAAATATAAATCTTAAAACATAGGGATCGAACTGAAATAAAACTCAGATCTCGAGAGTAAAATTGCAACGTTTGAAACCTTGAAACTAGATTGAAATCAAACTTAAGATTTAAAAACTAAGAGTGTGATAGTTTTAAAACCTAGGGACCAAATGAAAAATATACCAAAAATTAGAGACTAAAAATGTATTTTTCCTTAAAACAATTATTAAACATGTCTACGATATAATAGACACAAATTTGTAAGTAAAAGTCTTATTTGACATTTTTAACGTTTAAATCACATATGTCTTTGAACTTTTAAAAGTTTCTATTATTGTTTGATACTTGATATATTTTGACTTTTGTCTAATAAGTTCATAAAATTTTAAAACCTTTGTATATTTTTTTTCAAAAAATCATAAATATATTAGACACAATTAAATATTTAATAATTGATTAAACTCTAAATTTAGTTTTATGTATAATTGACTCACTAAATTTTAAAATGATTGAAAATATGTTAGGAACACATTGTCACACAAGCAAAAGTTGACAATTTTAAAGTCTAGAGTCACTGTATTGGACACAAAATTGAACTTATTAGTTGTAAGTACGTAAACTTAAAGGCCAAACTTGTTCATGAATGTAGACACAGGCATAAAAATTCAGAAACCGAACTTCTACTCAAAACTAAATTAATGTATTAGGATGTGAAAGCACAAACCTGGAGGAATGTAACCAATGGAACCTTTAAGAACACGAGAGGAAGTGATGGAAAAATATTGATTTGCTTCATTTTCCATCAACAACCTGGCCAACCCAAAGTCCCCAACTTTTGCACTCATATCTTCCCCCAACAGAATGTTACTAGGCTTCAAATCACAGTGAACAATTGGCACTTGACAGCCATGGTGAAGATACTCCAAAGCACACCCAACATCAATCCCAATGTTCAATCTCTCCATTAAATCCAGCCCACTTCCATCCAAGTGATGCCTTTCCCCATGAATCCACTCCTCCAAGCTTCCATTACACAAAAACTCATAAACCAAACCTCTAAAATCCCTCCCTTCATAGTTTATACTCGAGCAAGATGTAATGAGCTTCACTAAATTCCTATGCCTCACGTTTCTCAATGCTTCACACTCCGCCAAAAAGCTCTTAATATACCCACTTCGTTCAATGTTCAACACTTTGATTGCAAAAACTCCCCCTTCTATTCCATTTAGATTTAGATACCCTTTGTAAACTGACCCAAAACTTCCTTTTCCCACCAAATTTTCCTCACTGAAATTTGCAGTGCCGGTTCGAATCTCCTCGTACGAGATCATTTTGTGTTGCCTTTTTATCAATTCATCCGTTGATGATGATGGTGAAGCTTTTGACGTTTTCTTAGCCAGATGAAACCAAGTTCCCAGTGTGAAACAGAATGCTAATGTTGAGAAGATGACTGTTAAAGATATGATTTTGATTCTTTTTTTGTTGTGGGGTTTGTTATTTTGACATAAGGAAGGCAAGCAAAGTTTTGGGTTTCCTTCTAAACTGGCTCCTTCACCTTCCGAAACTACTCCTTCAAGGTCGTTGAATGAGAGATTCAAGAGCTGTATTGCTGTTCTGTTTTGAAGATTCTTAGGAATGGGACCTGAAAGTTTGTTGGAGGAAAGATCTAAAGCTCGCAACCCCTTGATTTCTCCAAGGGTAGTTGGAATTTGACCTGAAAATTCATTCTTGGCCATTGTTAATACCTCCAAGCTCTTGCAGCCAACGATGGAAGGAGGAATGTTGCCAGACATGAGATTTTCAGAGATGTCAATTTTTTCAACATTTCCAAGCAACCCAATTTCTTGTGGCAAATTCCCACTTAGCATGTTGTTAGAAAGATTTAAAATCATGCTCAAACTAGGATAATTTAGAGCCTCTTTGGGTATTCCCCCACTGAGTTTATTGTTTGACAAATCCATTGCAAGCAAGTTTGTGAAGTTCCCAAAAGAAATGGGGATGTTCCCAATAAGATTGTTTGCTGACAAATCAATGTGGTTTAATTTTCTAAGGTTCCCCAATGAGCTTGGAATTCTACCAAAGAGTTGGTTTTTAGCTAACCCCAACAATTGTAACTGCTCCAATTGGCCAATTTGAAGTGGGATTTCACCAGTTAGCAAGTTTTTGTTCAAATTCAACAGAGTTAAGCTACGAAGGTTACCAATTGAAGATGGTATGTTCCCATAAATTCGATTCCCTCCCATGTATAATCTTGAAAAGACTTTAGAAAGATTTCCAATGGATTCAGGAATCACACCTTCTAAATAGTTTTCATCAACAGCAATGAAAGTAAGACGTGAGCTGTTGGTTAATGAAGAGATGAAACTAAGCCCATTTGGACCTGAACTGACGATCTTATTATGTCCAATATAATACATTTGAAGATTAGGTAAATTTTCCAAACCTGGTGGGATTGTGCCTTCAAAAAGGTTATGAGCAAAGCGTATAATTCGTATTTGAGTCATATTGTGCATTGATTCTGGAATTGTCCCTGAAAATCTATTGAAACAGAAATTGAAGAACAAAAGATTTGGGAGATTATCTCCAAAATCCTTGGGGAGTGTTCCATGAAGACGATTGGCAGCTAATATCAAAGTAACCAGTGAAGACATGTTGTAAAGGGTAGAGGGAACAATGCCACTGAAATTATTAATGGAAATCATGAAATCCTTCAAATTTTGAAGACGACCCAATTCAGAAGGAATTGAACCACTCACTGAATTGGTTCCTAAATTGAAGGTTAGGAGAGAAGAAAGGTTCCCAAAAGATGGGGGAATTGTACCGTAGAGATGATTCTGTCCCAAGTTCAAAACCTTGAGCTTTGTCAATTGGCTAAGTTCTGGTGGAATTTGGCTTGTGATTCTGTTTGAAGTCAAGTCAAGAATCTCAAGCTCTGTCATTCCACTGATGTTGAAAGGGAGGCTACCTCTTATGTAATTGAAACTCATATTCAGAACTTGCAAGCGGAAAAGATTGCCAATTTGAACAGGAATTGGACCTGTTAATTGGTTGTTTTGAAGTTGAAGGGATTTGAGGAATGAAAGATTGCCAATTTGCATATGCAGAGACCCTGCCAGAGCCAACCCAGAAAGATCAAGCTCAACAACTCTTTCACCATCTTCATTGCAGGTTACTCCCGTCCAATTGCAAGGAGATGAATTTTGATCCCAAGAAGATAAAGGGTCGTAAAGATTAAGATTATTGAATCCAGACTTGAGGGAAATCAAAGATTGCCTGTCTGATTCAAGGTTGGAGATGGAGGATCCAACGGTAACAGAAAGTGAAGCTTCAAAAGCTAAAATGAAAATACAGATAAACTGAATCAGTTGAGGAGGAGGAGAAATTGCCATAGATTTTGATTGAAATGAAAATTGAAAGTTTTTCTGGAATTGTATGGGATAGATATGTTGATGTTCTTTGTTTGAAATGTCATTTAATGCTTTCTTACTTTTTTCAATGTGTCACAATCTTTGAATTTCGGAAGATGAAAAGTTTGAAAATTCGACCTGTTTACTATTTTATATGTGCTCGTAGTTGTTGAGAAGTCATTTCGATTATAAGAGGATTGCTCCTTTCAGTTGGAAACGGGAATTGCTTTTTTCACAAGATTAGTTCTTGTGGTTATTGTTTGTTCACCATTGATGGAAGTCAATTCTGTCGTCTAGGAGCACAGAAGATACAATGTTCATTACTCTTATCATGTACAAAGTAAAGTAAACCAAGTTTTAAAATAAATAAAAGAGTGCCACCATGATTTATGAGCTTATCTTAACTATCATAAAATTTGTACGATTGACTTCAAAATTTCCATTCATCACCCCCACATATTAAAAAAAATAATAATAAATAAATAAATAAATATATATATATATATATATATATATATATATATTTTTTTTTTTTGAATAAACGTGATTTATTTATTCATTATAGTTATCTTTTCCCTTCTATCTTTTTCTATGAATTTTAGTTATTGGGAGATGTTTTAGCATGTGTATATATGCATGATAAATTTAGGTTATCACACTTTTATAAATATTTTATAGCATTTGCAAAAGTAGAGAAAAGAAGAAGAAGAAAGAATATGTTAAAAGATCACTTTTCTATTTTGTAAAAATAGCAAAATATGACGTCCTAATTTATGTATAAGATAACAGAAGTCTAATATACTCTTAATAAATGTGGAGTCCAAACGATGATATATCTAATATATGTTGTATTCGAGTGTTAATTTACCAACAATACATATGATGGATTATTCCTATGTACGTCTCTTTGTTTTGTAAAGTTTATCTTATTGAACAAAATTTGGATAAAAAATTGGGTTTTATAACCTAAATGTCTGCCTTTTAAACCTTATGAATGAAAATGTTGATCAGTAAAATTGTAAATAGAAATTCATTAGCACCAGTGGTCTAGGGGTAGAATAGTACCCTGCCACGGTACAGACCCGGGTTCGATTCCCGGCTGGTGCATTCCTTCATTTTTGCAGCGCTTAGGTGTAAATTTCTCTGGGTCATCGGTCCTCACTTTCACTGGAACCAAATACTTTTCGATATTTTCCTTTTTCCTCCTGATTTTCTACGAATTCATATCAAATATATTTTTGTTTTATTTTTTATTTAGCAATAAATTCTAATACATGATTGTGATTGTGATTTTTTTTTTTAATATTTTCCACAATTTTATAATTTAAAATAATTTTTTAATAATTTTGTAATTTAAAATAATTTTTTAATATAAAATAAGTTAAAATATCAAATAGTTACTATATTTTGAAATTTATTCACTATTAGTATTATACTTTTAAATATCCAACTTTAATCTATCTTTAATCTATGCACCTATAATAAATCCGAAGTTTATTTGATGTAAGAAAATATAATCCAAAATTTATAATAACAATGTAATCGATAATAAGTCTTTCTATTTAGCCAATTTAAATATAAATCAAATTAGTGGAGATATATATTCTTGACTAAAAGAGTAAACTTTTAAATTTTTTATGTGTTGTTGAACTAATAAAATGTTTGTTTTTAGAGTTGTTTTCAAATAAAAAAATTTACAAATAAAGCTAAACGTTATTGTTTATCAGTGATAGATACTGATAGACATCTATCAATGTTTATCGTTAGATACTGATAGGCAACGATATACACTAATAGATATCTATCATTGTAAATTACTAATAGACAATGATATTTTGCCTATTTAAAATAATCACCTTGTTTTTATTCTCAATAAATCTTAAAATTAACTATTACTTATAGTTTGAAGTTAATGACTATGTTTACAGAGTAGAGACTAATTTTGTTTGGGCCAATGGAAAAAAAATTATTCTTAAATTGTGGTGGGAGTTACAATTACATATTCAAAGTTTCAATGGTAAATAATGGACATCTGAATTTATACAAGTATTAAAATGAGACTTTCAAACTTATAATACTAGTAGAAATTGGACTCCTTAGGTAAAAATTGAAACCTCAAATTATATAGGATTGTTACAATTTTTCTACAGTAATGTAAGTTTGAAATCCAATTCTAACATCTTAACAAATTTGAGAGTTAAATTTTTACAATGGAAAGTGTGAGAGTATAATTATAATTAAGTACTTATTTTTGCAATTTTTACTTTACTTTACTTTTATTTTATTTATTAAGGTTAACAATAATAAAGTAAGATTTGTTGAAGGTAGGCTAACTAAATTTCAACGTTTGAGATTACATCTAAAAAACCAACTACGTCAATACCTCATTACAAATGCTGCTCAAGCTCAAGCTCAAGCTCAAAAAAAATTAAAAAAAAAAAAAAAAAAAAAAAATCCCCATTCTCAAGACTAAAACCTGCGGCTCCCAATCGATGCTTTTTACTCGATGGTTCATTCATTCCCATTTGAAGGTTGGATAAGAGTGGCTTTTATCATCTTCAGTTCCAACAAGACGTCTTTCATGCAACCGCGTTTTTCAGGCGAATCTGCAGTGCAACAGAGTCCAACGCCCATTACATCAACGAAGCAATCATACTGTTTAGTTGAGTCTATCTCTTGTTCTTCATGGTATAATTTGCTGCCCAATTCTAATAATGTAGCGTCCATTATTTCATTCATGTCCTTTGGATAAGCCAATCGAACCCATTTGATCAAATTGAGCTCCCCTGAAAAGCATTCATCGGTTGGACATTTCCCTGTAAAAAGCTCCATCAACGTTACTCCAAAACTGTACACATCTCCCGCTGTTGTAGCCTTTCTTCCCAGTCCATATTCTGCAATATCAGAACAGAGGTGCTTGCTTGCTTAGATTCAAAAAACACTAGATAATATCAAGTTTTTTTTAGTTATTGCAGTGTGATTGACTGATTTTATTATAGACAAAAGTTTAGCAACATGTCTTAGTTCTAGCAGAACATTATTTTTCCTCATCTGTCGATATGTTTAGCACAGATTTTCTGGTTTGCTTTACAATTCTTGGCGAGAATATTTTCTTCTCGAAGATAATATCAAGGTCAAGTCATATATACTGTGGTCTTATTTTATTATTATTTTTTTTAGGGTTATAGGCCTTTTGAGTGTAAAAAGAGAATGTGTAAGGGTTCTAGAGATAGTTCAAGAAACTTATATACACTGTTTGTAATCTTTGTGTTCCTCGTTGGAACTTGAGAGCTTAGGGATCTAATACAAAGCTAGGGAGGAACTTTATTGTGGGAGCAAGGGGAGCTTGAACTTAGAAGAGTGTAAGTTGAAATTTGAAGAGTGGACTATAGGTGAGTCATTAAAGAGAGAGTCTATCAGTTAAGTATTTTGTTGTAATCGTTTAACTTTTTATGGAGTTTTTCAGAGTAAGTGATACTACACTGAACTGGATTACTAATCTTGGTGTCTCTATCTCTATTGTTATTGTTTGATGTAAACTTATTCTATTTGTCAGTTATACATCACTTTTGCAATATGAGTTAGTCTACTTGAAAATTTAACTTTTGGAAAAGGAACAAAGCTTTAATGTTAGCTAACCTGGAGGAACGTAGCCAATGGAACCCTTTAAGACATGACTGGAAGTTATGGAAGAAGATTGGTTATTACTCTCTTCCATCAGTAAACGAGCTAACCCAAAATCTCCAACTTTTGCAGTCATGTCTTCCGATAGAATAATGTTGCTGGGCTTCAAATCACAGTGAACAATTGGAAAATCGTAACCATTATGGAGGTAATCCAACACAGAAGCAACATCAATGGCAATGTTCAATCTCTCAATTAAAGTTAATCCACTTCCGTCTACATGAAGTTTATGCTTATGAATCCATGAATCCAAGCTTCCATTACTTAGAAACTCATAAACCAGAGCAAGAAACTCCTTGTGTTTGAAGTCTATGCTGGAGCAGGAAGTGATTAGTTTAACAAGATTTCTATGTCTTACATTTCTTAAAGCTTCACACTCTGCAAGAAAGCTCCTTACAGAACCAGCCCTTTCCATGTTAAGAACCTTGACAGCAATGGCAATCCCCTGTTCCAAATAGCCTCTGTATACAGTCCCAAAGCTCCCTTTTCCAATCAGATTTTCTGAGCTGAAATTCTGAGTTGCCAAACAGAGCTCACGATACGAGATCATTTCAGGCTTCCCCTTTAGCAATTCACTTGATTGGAATGAGGATTTATCCTTTGATTTTCCTCTCATGAGGTAAACCACAGTACCAAATACAAGAAATATTGCCAACACTGCTGATAAAACAGAGACGACCACAATTTTAATCACCTTTCCTTTTGTCTTTGTCACTGCACATGAGAAATTCAGTTCATCACAAAGCTTTGGATTGCCTTGCAAGTAAAGATTAGTGATATTTTCCAACTCTGTTGGAACAATTCCCTCGAGATCATTGAAAGAGAGGTTCAGAGTTTGAAGAGCTTTTAATTGTCGAAGGTCATTAGGAATGTTGCCTGAAAGATGGTTTGAGGAGAGATCCAGAAGTTGGAGGCCTCTAAGATCTTTAAAAGTTCTTGGGATAGGACCTGAGAGTTCATTGTTGGCCATTATCAATACCTCCAAGCTTTTGCAACCACTAATTGAAGGAGGAATATTACCAGAGATATGGTTATTAGAGATATCAATGGTGACAACATTTTCAAGAGATCCAATTTCTTCAGGAAGTGACCCACTGAAAAGGTTATTGGAAAGATTCAAAACCTTGCTTAAACCAGGCAAGACAAGAGTGGCTCTTGGAATACTTCCATTAAGCTTATTTTTGGACAAATCCAAGGAAAGCAGATTCATATAATTCCCAAAAGAGGTGGGTATGTTACCAACCAAATCGTTTCCTGATAGATCAATTTGATTTAACATTCTAAGATCACCCAAAGAAGTTGGAATTCTACCAGAAAGTTGATTCCTCGCCAAACCAAGCAATTGAAGCTTTTCCAATTTCCCAATGTGAGATGGGATTTCACCTGATAACGAGTTATCGCTCAAATTCAGCAGAGACAACCCCTGCAGATTAGAGATGGTGGGAGGTATATTCCCATAAAAACGATTCCCTCCCATGTATAACTTGGAAAGATCCTTGGAGAGATTCCCAATGGAATCCGGAATCACACCCTCAAAATTGTTTCCATCAAGAGCTAGAAAGGCAAGGCGAGAGCTGTTTGTCAAGGAAGTGATGAAATTGAGGCCCCCATTAGCATCTGAATCCACAAATTTGTTGTATCCAATGTTGTACATTAAGAGATTGTGAAGCTTCTCGAGACCAGGTGGGACTGTTCCTTCAAGAAAGTTGTGGGCAAAGCGTATGACTTGTAGTCTAGTGATGTTATGCAATGACTCAGGAATTGTTCCTGTAAATTTATTGAAGCAAAAATTGAATACTAAAAGTTTTGGGAGTTTTTCTCCAATATCTTTGGGAAATGTTCCCCAGAGTTGGTTGGAGGCTAAGGCCAGAGTGACTAAGGAAGACATGTTGAATATGGCAGGAGGAACAGTGCCAGAGAGGTTGTTAATGGTGATAATCAAGTGCTTCAAGTTTGGAATGGCAGCCAATTGGCTGGGAATGGAGGCAGCTATTGAATTTGTGCCTAAATTTATTGTAATAAGTGAAGAAAGATTACCAAAAGATGGTGGAATTTCACCATAGA
Source organism: Citrullus mucosospermus (assembly GCA_030954485.1). NCBI lineage: Eukaryota > Viridiplantae > Streptophyta > Magnoliopsida > Cucurbitales > Cucurbitaceae > Citrullus > Citrullus mucosospermus. The sequence continues at coordinate 26,980,959 of CM062062.1, forward strand.
TTTGGTTTTGTGCCAAAATCAGAACTTGGAGTTTGTTTAAACGGCTGAGCTCGTCAGGGAGTTTCCCATTGATTTTGTTTGACATCAAATCAAGGATCTCGAGATCAACCATTTTGCTGATGTTGGAGGGTAACTGGCCTTGTAAATTGTTGAAACTCATATTCAAAACTCTCAAGCGAAAAAGATTGGTGATTTGATGTGGGATTAGCCCTGTTATTTGATTGCTCTGGAGTTGGAGTGAACGAAGGAAGGAAAGGTTTCCAAGATGGGGATCAATAGAGCCGGAGAGTTGAAAGCCGGTGAGATTCAGGCCAACAACTCGTTTGCCATCTCCGGTGCAGCTAACGCCGACCCAATTGCAGGGAGACGAAGTTTGATTGTTATTCCAGGAAGACAGGGGATTTGGGGGCTGAATGTTTCGAAACGCAGACTTGATTGCAATCAGAGCTTGTTTGTCTGTGTCAAGATTCAGAGTGGCTGACACAACGGCCGGAGATGAAGAAAATTTGAAAGCTATAATGACAGTGAAAATGGCAAATTGGAAGTGGGTGGAGTGAGAAGCCATGTCTGGATGGTTGGACTTGAATGGCGGAGGAGAATGAATAAATTTATAGTATAGAGATCGCCATGAATGTGAGGGCCCAGCTTCTTGAAAAGATGATTCAGTGGAGAAGGCTCCATTTGACGGTCAGAATGCGTAGCGTGATAGTTGAATATGACAACTTTCAGTGTGAATTTTACACCTAAGACCAAATCATTTCTTTAACTTATGGTGATTAGTAAGAAGCGTCATCACAATTTGACTATTGAAGTCTAGTCCAAAGTTGAACCTTTTATGTGACTAATTAAATTTCTATACTTATAAAATAATTTAAAAAGAGGTCGATGTGAACTTAGCTTAATGGTGGTTGATATGCATTTTTCCTTTTGAAGTAAGAGATTTGATTTTCATCCTTATCCTTGCTATGGTTGTATAAAAAAAGAGTTTTTAAGTGTTAAAAACCATATTTTTTTAACACTTAAAATACCATTCCAAACAAGTCCTTAATTAGTTGTACCAGTCTTCAATATGCTATGGTGAATTAGTCTTCGTAGATTCTCAAACAATACTATCTAAGTCTTCAATAAATGTTAGATTAGGTTAGGTGCTGTTTAACCTCTACTATTTATTGCAATGGACGACTTTGAGAAATTGAAAATTGAAAAAGTTTGAATGCTTTTTGTTATTGACCCTACTTGTGATTATGGGAAAAGATTATATTTTTGGATGGAAATTCTTTACTACTTATTGAAAAAAAAAATTGAGTCTTTCCATGCGAGGTATTTAGATTAAATTACAATTTTCTTTAGTACAAAAATTACAAGACGGAAGATTAAACCTCCAACTTTTAGAGACGAAGTTCATGTCAATAATAATGAGCTAAGCTCATTTTGGATGTTAAATTATAATTTTGGTGACTAACAAGTAATTTATTCTATAAAACACTCACTAAATTCATTGAAAATCTTAGTCTGGATCAAAATTATGTACAGATCAAGCCTTACAAATAAGTCTCCCAAAATTCATGAATTTGGCATTGTCCAATTTTATTTTAGGAATATATCGCATAATTTATTGAACATGCCTTGTTTCACAATTGTAAGAAAGTAAAAATTAAAAAAGAGGAAAAATTATCGAAGGTAAGATAACATGTAATAATTATCAAACTTAAAAGTTAAAATAATGAAATTGAAAAACTAGAGCGAAAAGATCCCAGTGATGTATTCCCTCGACGACTCCTTGTCTTTGTTTGAGCCAGGAATGAAGCAGCGTCTGAGTTTCAGCCGTGGGGGGAGGGTGGTTCCAGGTATATGCTTCATTTTACCTCTTCTTTCTTCTCATTCTCTGATCTTTCTACCATGAAATTTATCTCTTATGGGTGTAGGAATAGGAATCTTTCTAAATAACCTTGTAAACCTCATTGTTGCTGATACTGTTTTCACCCACTGTTTTACTATAATGTCAAGGACTGAGAAGAGAGTTTTCAAGCCCACAAATCTGTTCTATTACTGGGCTGTAAAGTTGATCTTAATAAAAACATAGTTGTTATGTGCATCCAATAATCCTACTACTGATGCATTCTTTGTGCATGATAAATTAAAGAATCTGGACAAGTTAGCAATGTCCATCTCCTTATGGATAGATCTGCAAATTGTTAGCGCTCCTCACAGTGAACAAGCCCCTTTTGGTCTTGGTTTTTAATAGTGACACTGACTAACTTGCTCCTCCCATGCAGTGCCCTCATCAAAAGAGTCTCTTGCAAAGACTTTGGTTCCATTCCTTTCGAGACTTGAGCAGAGATTAGAGCAGCCATAGGAGTTTATAAATATAAAACTTGTACAATATTCTAAATCATGAACAAATGAGTTTAAATTTTGTTAGTATGCTTATGGAAACAGTCAACACGCTATTGTGTTTCCTTTACGAGTAATGCCGATCGGAACAAAAAGTACTTTTATTTTCCTCTATCTTTTCACTGGAGTGAAGAAAGCAAATACATTATTAAGTTACTAACCACGCAACTCTTCTTGGCTGCTTGTAACTTCTTTCTTTGGAGAACAAGTAAGGATGTCTCTGGCATTTTTAAGATTTGAAACAACATCTTTTATGTCAATACGGGTTGCTGGAGAATTCACAGTACATGACAGCGCAACTTCAATTGTTTTGATCAAACAGTCCTGCTTACCTAAAGTTATGATTTGATTTTCATACTTCAAATCTACACATAGTTTTGACAACTTGAAATCCATCAGTTCCATTACATCTTTCGGGAAACACGACTCTACCCACCTCACTAAATTCAGTTCTCCTGTGAAGTATTCATCTGTTGGATTCTTCCGGATTCTTCCCTGTAAAGAGTTCCAACAATGTTATTCCAAAACTGTACACATCTCCTGCTTTTGTTGACTTTACTCCGTAACCATACTCTGCAAAATCAAGATTCTCGATAGTTATAAAGCACTCAAAATTGGTTGACCAAGCATTGATTTTATTCATATCATGACATATGATTATTAACCAAGTATTTAATTAATTAACAAACCTGGAGGAAGGTAGCCAATGGAACCTTTTAGGACATGTGTGGAAGTGATAGAATTTTGCATCCTTTCACTTTCTGTAAGTAAGCTAGCCAATCCGAAATCTCCTACTTTTGTAATCATGTCTGCATCTAGAAGAATGTTGCTGGGCTTCAAATCACAATGAATTATGGGAAAGTCACAATCATGGTGTAAATAATTTATTGCTGAAGCGATGTCGATGACAATGTTCAGTCGTGCAAGGATATTGAGGCTGCTTCCACTTTCATGGCTTCTTTGGCCTTGAATCCAGTCTTCCAAGCTTCCATTGCTTAAAAGTTCATCAAAGCTTGAAATTCCATGTTTGAGAAGTCTATGCTGGAGCATGATGTGATAAGTTTAACCAGATTTCGATGTCTCACATTGTGCAAGGCTTCACACTCTGCCAAAAAGCTCCTTGTAGAACCAGTCTTGTTGATGTCAAGAACCTTGATAGCCACAGGAATTCCTTGCTTTAAACTTCCCCTGTACACTGAACCAAAGCTTCCTCTACCAATCAAGTTTTTCTCACTGAAATTTTCTGTTGTCAAACGCAGCTCATCATAAGTGACCATTTCATGTTGCCTCTTTAGCAACTCAATCGATGGTACAATCTTTGATTTGTTCCTCTTCAAACAGATCAGCATACCAATGATAAAGCAGAGTGCCAGTGTTGAAAATACAACAGTGAAGACAATAACTTTGATTACTTTGGTATGTTTAGATCCACTTTCTGGACATGAAGAATACAAGCAAAGGTTTGGATTACCTTCCAAATAAACACTGCCAATACTTCCAAACACTCCACCCATTGGGACTGCTCCCTCCAGGTCATTAAAAGAGAGATTTAAATATTGAAGGCCAGCTATATCTTGAAGCTCATAAGGAATGGGGCCTGAAAGATGGTTCGATGAGAGATCCAGACGTTGGAGGCCTTTAAGATCTGTTAAAGTTCTTGGGATTGGACCCAAGAATTCATTCCTGGACATTATCAGTTTCTCTAAGCTTTTGCAACCACTGATTGAAGGAACAATATTACCGGAGATATGATTATTAGAGATATCTATGGCAGCAACATTTTATAGTAACCCAATTTCTTTCGGTAGAGACCCACTGAAAAGGTTATTGGATAGATTTAAAACCTTGCTCAAATGAGGCAAACTGAGAGCCTCTCTCGGTATACTTCCTTCCAACTTATTGTTGGACAAGTCCAACGAGAATAGATTCACAAAGTTCCCAAAAGATGTGGGTATTTTACCAATCAAATTGTTTCCCGATAAATCAACTTGAATCAACCTATGGAGATTTCCCAGGGAGCTTGGGATGTTACCGGAAAATTGATTCCTGGCCAGACCAAGCATTTCTAGCTTTTCCAACTTGCCAATTTGAGGTAGGATCTCCCCTGATAATGAGTTCTCGCTCAAATTTAGGAGAGACAAGACACGCAAATTAGAAATTGAGGAGGGTATTTTGCCATACATGCGATTCCCTCCCATGTTCAATATAGAGAGATCCTTTGAAAGATTTCCAACAGTTTCTGGAATCAGACCCTCTAACTGATTATCGTCAATTGCAAGGTACTTGAGATGCGAGTTGTTTGTCAAAGTTATGAAACTAAGTCCATTTTCACCCATGCTAACAATTTTATTTGACCCAATATTGTAATATGAAAGTTCACGGAGATTTTCCAAACCTGGTGGCACTGTTCCACGTAAGTGATTGTGAGCAAAGCGCAGGACTTGAATTTTCGTCAGGTTGTGGATTGAGTGAGGGATTGTTCCAGTAAATTGATTGAAGCAAAAGTGGAATACTAAAAGATTGGAGAGATTGTCTCCAATGTCAGCTGGAAATGTTCCCCAAAGTCTGTTTGAAGCTAAGGCAAGGGTGACCAGTGAAGGCATGTTGAACACATTGGGCGGGACCTCACCAGAGAGATCATTGAGACGGAGCACAAGATGCTTGAGATTTTGAAGGTCACCCACTCGACTTGGAATCGATCCACTCAGAAAGTTGGTCCCTAAGTTCATGGTAACGAGCGAAGAAATATTCCCGAAGGTTGCGGGAATTGTGCCATAGAGTTGGTTTCGTCCCAAGTTCAAGACTTGGAGTTCGGTTAAACATCCCAACCCTTCAGGAAGTCGGCCTGTGATCTTATTTGACGACAAGTCAAGAATCTCCAGGGCGGCCATTGCGCTGAAGTTCAAGGGAATCCCCCCTTGTAAGTTGTTGGAACTCACGTTTACAACGCTCAGGTGCAAAAGATGATGGATTTGTATAGGGATTGGTCCTGTGAATTGGTTATTTTGAAGTTGAAGAGATTGAAGGAAGGAAAGATTCCCAATATGTGGATCTATGAAGCCTGACAGTCCCATGCCAGAAAGACGAAGTTCAACTACTCTTTTGTTGCCATATTTGCTGCAGATGACACCAGTCCAGTTGCAAGGTGATGAATTTGGGTTCCATGAAGACAGAGAGCTGACAGTTGATGAAACGAGTCGAGACTTGAATGAAAGCAACGCTATTTTGTCAGTGTGGATGCTTTGCAAGGTAGACCCAACACTACGAAATACACAGTTCAAGAGAGCTACAGCCTTAATGAACTGAACAATTTGACAAGGAGTAGCCATGTCTATATGAAAATGAGAATTGTGAAAGAGGAGAGTTTAATGCACCTTGCTTATGATTCTAACTTCCATGCACGCGTGAAGACCTTTAAGAAGATGACGAAAGACTTGGTTTATTGAAGATTAGTCAAGTCAAAAGGACCATCGTCCTTAAGTTTCAAATACGAAAGTGGAAGTTTTGCAATTGTTTTTCTTTTCTCCCGTATTTCATTCTTTTGTTTTTAGTACACCGCATTTCAGTCATTTTGGTTTTTGGTTTTAAAAACAACTATTTTGGTCATTACTTTAGATTTAATTTTAACAAATATAGCTTTGAGTGTTAGTATGTTTGTTAATATGAGTAGGTAAAAAGATCGAACATTGGATAAAGTGGATATAAGGTAGAAAAGTAACATAGAAAGAACCAAAATATTTATATATATTTAAAAGTTAAGGGTTAAAGTAGACACTTTAAATATTCAAAGACAAAAATTGAACAAACATGAAAGTTTAAAGGCTAAAATGGATATCTTGAAAATTTAAAGGGCATTTGAGGCGAGGAGTAAAGTTGTTTAGTCTGAAGAGACTGTTTAATCATGGGCCCAAAGTGTAAGGAGTTAGTTAACAAGTTGTGAAATTGATATTTTTTTTTAGCTGTGTGGCTCACAAACATCTTTGGCCAAACATGCTTTCAGAGACCAAAATATTACAAATTAGAAAGTTTAGAAACTAAGAATGAGATCCAAACTCAATTTTCCTCTGATATGTTGGGATTGCTATAACTACTCAAAGAAAAGAACGTTGGTTTTGTAAATAATGATAAAATGTGGAAATTTTGCACCAGAATTTAAGTTTGCTTTAAATAACTATTTAGTTATGGAACTTGTAACTTGATCTTGGATCATATGGATAAATAATTATAAATCTAGTCTAGTAAATAGCATTTATTATACGGAAGCATGTTTATTGTTTACTAGATGCAACATATTATAAATTTCTTTTCAAAGGTTAGAATTTCAAATGTCCCTAATCTTTGTTTGAAATTTGAACGAAAAAAAAATAATATATAAAAAAAAAAAAAAGGAAAAAACAGACCTAACAAAGACGAGTGGAATGATTTAAAACACACCAGAAATATGACGTATATTGGCAAGAACTTTACTTGAGTCAATGAACCAATTACAGACCAATTCCAACTTTGATTAAAGTGTGAATGTGTTTGTCATATATGGGCAATATTGGTAAAGTCTCTACCAACCCTATCCGCTCATGGAACCCAACTTCTTATTTCGTATGTTGTTTAATTAATTGAACTATGTTGAAATTGACGTTTTAGATGTAAAATAGTAATAATATGTTTACATGGTTACATTTAATCAAAAAGCTCTTTATAGAATTAATCATGTACATGTCAAGAACCTTAATAGCCATAGGTATTGTAAGCTTCAAATGTCCCTTGTACTCTGACCCCAAGCTTTCTTTTCCAATTAAATTTGTTTGCACTAAAATTTTCGATTGCCAAACCAATATTAGGTGTGAAGAATGTCTTGCATTGGCTAGAGAAGGGAGAGATTCATGGTATATAAGTGAGTATAATTATCTCCATTGGTACGGAGACCTTTTTGGGTAGTTTAAATAGCAAAACCATGAGAGTTTAGGTCCAAAGTAGACAATATCATACAATTGTAGAGACATGTAGAGGGTCTGTTGTACCGATCAATGAAGCTCATCATAGAAGACCATTTCGTGAAATCCCTTGAGCATCCTAATCAATGATGGTGTTGTTTTTGATTTTTTTTAATTGTAAAATGGATCAATGTACCACAAAAGAAAAGCATAGGGCGGATGTTGAAAATTCATTTCTAGCCATATCAATACATCTATAAACTTTTGTAACTCAATTGACGATGGTGTTGTCATGGAGTGGAGCTTTGTACCTTTCACTTTTAAGTTGAAGATATACATCCTAACCAATTCACTTGCATTCAATAGGTCAACTTAAGTGGATAAATTTAGAACTTTGCAATCCTTCAATTTTCCAAACACAATCACATATTGATTGCTTTTCACATCTTGCATAGAGAAAGGGGATAAAGTAGATGATTCATCTAAGTCATAGCGAAAGAAAAGTTGATGTTAAATTTTTCTTCACTCATCAACTTAAGCTTTTGATTCAATTGGTGATTTAACATTATATCAAATCAAGTGGTCTAAGAGGTTTTGTGTTCAAACCCTTGCAATGTTACTTTCCCTAACTAAGCTTTTGGCTCAATTGATAATTTAATAGTTGACCAAAAGTTGATAATTGAGAGAATAATGGTAATAAAATCTCTTAACAATCTTCCAAATAATGAATAAAAGATTTCACATTTTATTTATATTAATTTAACATTAGCAAATACTTCATCTAAAATACCCATATTCATAAATACAACTTGCAGATGCGTATTACACACACACAAGCAATGCACAGATTAGACAAGCTTTTATTTTGCTTGACCTCTTTTGTCTTTGCTGCAGTGATGAAACCATAACATATTTACCAAATGACAGACCATTCAACTCTCTCATCTACTAAAACACAGCACTTTTCTTTGGAGGGCGAAGAAGGTTGTCTTTGGCCCTCCTAAGCTTTGAAACCACATCCTCCATGTCAATGCGGTTTACTGGAGTATTCACCGTGCATGACAGTGCAACTCCAATTACTTTGATCAAACAATCTTTTTGCATATCTGAACTGATGGTTCGACCTTTGTATTCCAAATCCACAAAAAGCTCTGGCAACTTATGATCAATCACTTCCATTATATCTTCTGGATAACACGACTCCACCCATTTTATCAAATTCAATTCTCCAGTGAAACATTCGTCTGTTGGACTCTTCCCTGTAAAAAGCTCCAGCAATGTTACTCCAAAACTATACACATCCCCAGCTGTTGTTGCCTTCATCCCAAAACCATACTCTGCAATATCAAGATTAATCCTTGAAAGTTAGTTAATTAACTTAAAAATCCCTTCAAAACTGGTTGATCAAGCAAGGGAATTTTATTCATAACATGACATATGACGGACACACCTGGAGGAAGATAACCGATAGAACCTGTTAGGACATGTGTGGAAGTGAGGGAAGATTGAGTGTTTGCATTTTCCATTAGTAACCGAGCCAATCCAAAATCTCCAACTTTTGCAGTCATGTCTGCATCTAGAAGAATGTTGCTAGGCTTTAAATCGCAGTGAACTATAGGAAGTTCACAATCGTGGTGCAAGTAATTTATTGCTGAAGCAACATCGATGGCAATGTTTACTCGCTCAAGGATATTGAGCCCAATTCCAGGTTCACGACTACTTTGGCCATGAACCCACTCATCCAAGCTCCCATTGCTCAAATGTTCATAAACCAAAGCTCGAAATTCCATGTTTGAGAAGTCCATGCTAGAGCATGATGTGATGAATTTAACCAGATTTCGATGTCTCACGTTCTTCAAAGCTTCACACTCGGCCTTAAAGCTCCTCATAGAACCAGTCCTGTTAACATCAAGAACCTTAATAGCCACAGGGATATCTTGCTTTAAATTTCCCTTATACACAGATCCAAAGCTCCCTTTTCCAATCAAGTTTTTCTCGTTGAAATTCTCTGTTGCCAAACGCAGCTCATCATAAGACACCATTTCATGTTGATCTTCTAGCAACTCAGTGAATGGTGCAGTCTTTGACTTCATCCTCAAGAAATGGATCAGCGTCCCAATGATAAAGCAGAGTGCCAGTGTTGAAAACACAGCCGATAAGATTATGACTTTGACTGCTTTGCCATGTTTAGAATCACTCTTTGTACATGAGGAATACAAGCAAAGCTTTGAGTTCCCTTGTAAACTGACATTGGCCCTGCTTTTAAAGATTCCCCCTCTAGGAACTTCTCCCTCAAGTTCATTAAAAGAGAGATTCAGATACTGAAGAGCTAATAGATATTGAAGATTATCAGGGATGGGACCAGATAGTAGGTTTGAGGAGAGGTCAATAATTTCGATGGCTCTGAGTTGTCCTAGATTATTGGGAATGGGACCTGATAACTTATTTCTCGCCATAAACAATCTCTCCATGCTCCTCCAACCTTTGATCGACGAAGGAATCTCTCCAGATATGAGATTGCTGGAGAGATCAATCTGTAAGAGATTTGCAAGGTACCCAATTTCCTCAGGGAGAGGACCAGTAAGAAGATTGTTGGACATGTTCAATCTAATAATGGCAGGGAGATCGAGGGCTTCTTTGGGTATGCTTCCATTTAGCTTATTGTTGGATAAATCCATGGAAAGAAGCTTCTGGAAGTTGTTGAAAGAGGTTGGAATGCCACTAATTAACTCATTTCCAGATAAATCAAGATTGGTCAACTTTTGAAGATTTCCCAAGGAGCTTGGAATGGAACCTGAGAACTGATTTTTGGCCAAAACGAGGCTTTGGAGGTTCTCCAATTGGCCAATCTCAGATGGGATTTCGCCTGATAATGAATTATAGCTCAAATTCAGCAAAGCCAAGCCATTTAAATTCCCAACAGTGGGAGGTATATTACCAGAGAGACGATTCCCTCCCATGAACAATATGGAAAGAGATTTAGAAAGATTCCCAATGGACTCTGGAATTTGACCTTCAAAATTGTTGCCATCAATGGCAAGAAACGAAAGGCGAGAGCTTTTTGTCAAAGAAGTGATGAAACTAATCCCATCTTTGCCGGAGCTGAGCTTATTGTACCCAATATTGTACATAGTAAGGTTATGGAGATTGTCCAAACCTGGTGGAACTGTCCCTTCAAGAAAATTGTAAGCAAAACGAATGACTTGAATATTAGTGATATTATGCAATGAAGGAGGAATTGTTCCTGTAAATTCATTGAAACAGAAGTTGAAGACTAAAAGATTGGGGAGTGTATCACCAATATCCACTGGAAATGTTCCCCATAGTTTGTTGGAAGCCAGGGCCAGAGTAACTAAAGATGACATGTTGTATATGGCAGGAGGAACAGTGCCAGTGAGATTGTTGATGGTGATGATAAGATCCTTAAGATTTCGAAGACGACTCAGCTCGGTTGGAATTGGGCCAGTAAGAGAATTTGTACCAAAATTTATGGTGACAAGAGAAGAAAGGTTGCCAAATGAAGGTGGGATTTCACCAAAAAGATGATTTTGTGCCAATTTCAAGACTTTAAGGTTGGTTAAAAGACTGAGCTCATCAGGAAGAGTGGATGTTAAGTTATTGGAAGTTAAGTCAAGGGCCTCAAGGGCAGCCATGGCACTGATGTTGGAAGGGAATCCACCTTCAAGGGAGTTGAAGCTCATGTTGAGGAGAACGAGGCGAAAAAGGTTAGAAATTTGATGTGGAATTAGTCCTGTTAAGAGGTTGTTTTGAAGCTGAAGGGAATGAAGGAAAGTGAGGTTGCCAATATGAGGGTCTAAGGAGCCTGAAAGTTGCAAGCTTGAAAGATCAAGACCAACAACTCTATTGCCATCTTTGTTGCAAGTGACACGAGTCCAGTTGCAAGGGAAAGAGTTTGAATTATCCCAAGAAGACAGAGGATTTGAAGGCTTGAGATTGGTAAATCCAGATTTGATTGAAATCAAGGCCTGTTTGTCTGTTTCAATGCTCAAACTGGCTGATCCAACCAAGGAAAATGAGGGTGTGAAAGCTAAAATTGCAACCAATATGGCAAACTCAACAACAGGGGTTTGAGCTCCCATGCCTCTAAGCTATAGCTGAACTATTGGTTGTGTTGTGAATTTAAACAACAAGGATTAAGGAAGCTCACTATTTATATTTATACAACAATCTCATGCATAAAGAACTATCAACTTATTGAATACTTCCAATTCTTTTTCATTTTCGTCTGTATTATCTCGAACAAGTTAATGTGTCAATGTCAATCCACTGCCAGTCAAGTAACGTAGCTCCTAGAATAATAATGAAAAAACATAGAGAAAAATAATATACAAAGAGTGTTAGAAATTGAGTATAAGTATAGAAATACAATTACGGTCAAACATATTGAAGTTAGGAACAAGAAAGGCACTGAAATGGGAGTCCACCGCAATATCATTGAGAAAGTCAAAGGTTTGAGGCTTGAAACACGAAGGCATTATCAGCAATTTCTATACTTTATAGAGAAGATCAACATTTATTCCATTAATAAGATATTAAACAACTTATACTTTCATGTGGGCTTCATTACTATTCAATAATCTCAGAGCTAAGCAAGAATTATCTTCTCGGTCAACATTACAAAATGATGTGCCTGTGGTCAAATTGTTGTCCTGTATTTCTATATTAGCATGATATTGTGTGGTTTTCATTAAATTATGTAGCTGTTTTTTTTTTTGAAATATGCTCACTTTTGCTATTTCACTGTATTATTTGATTTTGAATATTGTCGTTAAGGAATTGTAATTGTATGTAAACAAGAACGTCATGTGAATATTGTCATTAAAAATAAAAGTTTAATTTGTCCTAAATAATAATGCGGTTCTCAATTGTCTGTCCATTTATTTGTTTATTGTGCAATTGGCTTGCCAGATCATGTCACATAATCCTAATATTAATCCTAAGTTTTAAAAAATAAGGCATAATTCAAGGTTTAGGGATGTTATTAAAACTCTACAAAAATTCAAACTCCCAATAAATACCATGTTCAGAGTACAGTACATAGGTCAAATTATGTAATTTGACCCAAGTTTTATTTTAGAATTAGTACTTATTGGAAGATTAATTACGTAACTTATATTTCTTAATAAAACAACATTTATCAATTCCCAAAGTTTAGCCTAATTAATTTAGGTATATACTTCCTTGAAAAAAAAAATATATGCTTGAAACAAAAAAATTAAACTTCACTCCTCGTAAAAAGAACTTATTTACAAATATAACAAAATATCAGTGACATTTTGCTATATTTGAAAATATTTTTAACAATTTTGACATTTATGTAACTAATTATTTTATTTTCATGAAATATTACACAACTTTATTTTGCCTAACAAATTATATTTTGGATTTTATTTAGTAAATTAATTAATTTTAGTATTATTTTTTTAGTTCAACAACAAATAGGATGAGTTAAGTACATCATAGGAGATGATTGGATGTAGTCCAATCTTATATTTGATAACATAGTCTTATGGACTACTACAAACATTTTTTCTCTTTCTATGTTTAGCGTTCAACATTAGGTGGAAATACTGTGATTTTAAACTTCTAATATCTTAGTTGTCGAAGATATATGTTTTAACCCATTAAATTATATATATTGAAGTTGATGAATCCTTGAGAAAGGAAAAAAGGTGATGAGTTTTACAATTTGTTTAATCAAACTAAATTAAGACCATTAATAAATACGAAGGAAGGACTGGCACTGGGTTTTTCAACCTTCTAACTTCTAACGGAGAGTAATAGTAAAGGGGAAAATTTGATAGAATATTCACTCAAAATATATTCACAAGGAAAATCACATACCGAGTCACTCTTAGTGAAATGGGATTATGTTAACAGTTTCCAACTAGTTTCGTAAGGAGAAAAAATTGTTGTGATCAGATGAGTGTTTTTCAAAAGTCTCTTTGGGGCGTTGTTTTTTTTTGTTATTGTTTTTTTTTTTTTTTTTTTTTTTTTGGAAAGCTTGACGTAACCCTTTTTGTCATTTATGCTTATATATACTTTGTTTATTATACGTCATTTTCAGTTTACATATGCTATTTAGACCAAAACCCACATTTTTTTTTTTTTTTTTTACAACTTATATTAATATAATCTTCTATGGATGAAAACCATTAATTAACTCAATGTTTTTTCTTTTTTCTGGTTCGAAAAGATATTCGAAGTTAATTTGTGTATTAAAATTAATGAGCTTTTTTTTTTTTTTTTTTTTTTTTTGTAAATTTTGATATCATTTATTAAAAAAATTAATGAGTGAATCAGTAAATATTGAAAAAGGTATGCAAAAATTGCAACACTTGATTTAAACAAGATTAAAGGAATCAAGCTTTGAGTGTTAGTAACTCAGTAGAACTCAACTGTGGAAGTGTATTATTGGCCAACAGGTTGGTATTTGTAATGTTCAAACATGGTTTAAGAAAGACATAACATAAACCACTTCCCACGGTGGATAATTTAGAAGGAAGTTATATGTAAATTCGCATGACAAGTGGTTGTCCCTACAGGAGAATCTGAAATTGAAATATTCTTCTTCTTATCATCTGAATAGAAGTTAAATCCTTGGTTTGCCGCCCTTGGGCTTTGGACTAGAATCAAATGTAATAATAATATTCCCACATCACTTTCAACTTCCATATACATCCTTTTGCTCGCCGGTTACTACGGGAATCCGTTTTGCTCTCTTTTTCTCTTCCTACTAAACATGTTTCACTTCATCCCCTTCTCTCTTCCACTCCTTAACTTTCTTCTCTTCCCAACAATAATAATCTTCCTCCTCTTCCATTTCCTTCAAACTAAGAGAAGCCGCCTCCCGCCGAGCCCGGCCGGTGTCTCGTTCCCAATTCTTGGCCATCTCCACCTCCTCAAGAAGCCTCTCCATCGGTCCCTCGCAAAACTCTCTGCCGACCATGGCTCCATTCTCTTCCTCCACTTCGGCTCCCGCCCCGTCCTCCTAGTCTCCTCCCCATCCGCCGCACAAGAATGCCTCACCAAGAACGACATCGCTTTTGCCTCCCGCCCCCGCCTCTCCGTCGGAAAACACCTCGGCTGCAACTACACCACCCTCCTTTGGGCCCCCTATGGACCCCACTGGCGTAACCAAAGGCGCATTGCCACCCTCCAAATTCTCTCGCCCACCCGAATCCAGATGTACGGCAGCGTGAGAACAGAGGAAGTGAAGTTCTTGATTCGTAGGTTGTGCGGGGGCCAGGATGAGACCGGACAAAATGGGTTTCGAACGGTGGAGATGAAGAGGATGTTTTTCGAGACGGTGCTCAATATCATGATGAGGATGGTCGCTGGTAAGCGGTATTGTGGGGAGAGAGAATCAGCGGAGGCAGAGAGATTCAGAGAGATAGTGAAACAGGGGTTTGAAGTGAGTGGGGCTACTAATATGGGGGATTTTTTGCCAAATTTTACGAAATGGGTTGGGTTGTGGAATGGAATTGAGAAAAAGATGGAGAGATTGCAAGGTTTGAGAGAAGGGTTTATGCAGAATTTGATTGAGGAACGACGAAGGATGAGAAGGGATGATGGAGATCAGATGAAAGGAAACAGAGCAATGGCGGATGTTCTTTTGGATTTACAGCAAACTGAACCTCACTATTACACGGATGCCTTCATTCGAGGCATGATGCAAGTAAACTTTCTTTCCCTAAGTTTTGAGTTTAACATTTGTTTCTGTGCAGCGTTGACTAATTAAAATGATAAACAGGGAATGCTATCAGCAGGTACAGACACATCGTCAGCAACAATGGAATGGGCACTTTCACTTCTACTCAACAACCCACATTCCCTCCTCAAAGCCCAAGCAGAAATCGATTCCCACGTCGGTCCAAACAGACTCATTCAAGAATCCGATCTCCCAAACCTACCCTTCCTCCACTCTGTTCTCAAAGAGACGCTTCGCATTTACCCAGTCGCTCCATTGCTGGTTCCTCACGAATCCTCCGAAGACTGCGTCGTTGGAGGCTTCGACGTGCCTCGCGGCACAATGTTGCTTATAAACAACTGGGCCATTCAAAACGACGCCGGATCATGGCCGGACCCAGCAGAGTTTAGGCCGGAGCGGTTCCAGGCTACAGGGGAAGTGGAGGAGGGGTGTCGTTGGCTGCCGTTTGGGGCGGGGCGGAGGGGCTGTCCCGGTGAGGGATTGGCGATGCGGATGGTGGGGCTGACTTTGGGGTGTTTGATTCAGTGCTTTGAGTGGCGGAGAGTGGGGAAGGAGATGGTGGATATGAGTGAAGGCGGTGGCCTCACAATGCCCAGAGCCAAACCATTGTGGGCAAACTGTAGGCCACGTCCCGTTTTGCTCCGTCTTTTGCCCACACTTTGATGCCTTACCAGTGGACACATCTCTTCAAGGTTTAATCAATATTTTTCACCTATCAACTTTAATCCCAACTTCAGATTTCAAGCTTACTCAATTGGCCTATTCAACTTTTGGATATGGGATTTTCGATTATATTGTATTTGACCTTAAATTTCCACGAATCGTGTAATTATAATTACCCTTATTTTCTTTTTGTAGCAAAAATCTGTGGGGATAGGAATTTGAAGTTTAAAGAAAGGTAAAAGAAAAAAAAAAAAAAATTAGGACCAAAATGGGGCATCGAACGCATCGTCCAAATAAATTAGTAATCTAAAGATTATTTTTCAACTCTCCACTAATGTAGAATAATAAAAATAAAAATAAAAAAATTGTCAAGTGGCAACTAATTTTTTTCTTTTAAAGAATTAGAACATAGGATTAGATGTAATCATTGCTCTCATTAATGAGATTAAACATGTAATTTACCCTAAAAAACTAGCAAATTTGATTTTTTTTTTCTTTTCAATTTTTCATTGTGCTATCTATTTTTCCTTTTTTTTTTTAGATAAAGAATATTTTCTTAATAAACAATTATAAAAATTGAAGATCAATTTTCTATTTCTCTTTGAGAGAGAATATGTCAGTTATCACTAAAATATAATATTATTAGATATATTCAACTACATAGCCAAAAAAAAAAAAGAAGAATTGATTGAATTTTAAAGAAACACACATTAAAGTCAATATATATATAAATTTTTTAAAAAATACCTATTTTAATCATCATTATTGCACATTGGAATATTAACAAAAATATATGAATGCTCTACGGACCTTATTTAAATTTAGAATTCAATTCAAGAGCTTCAATTCAGAGTAAAGTTGTTTGTTTCGTTTAACTAACAATAGTAAGTTTTTTCTTATTTGATAGGTGCTCTGTGAGGTGTGATATGACGGAAAAAAAATTTAGAACTAGCATAGTAGGAAAAAAGAATGTTCATACCATTACTTACCACACTTATAATATTTAAGAATCTTACCAAATATTTGAATACATCTCAATCGATTCCATTTTTGTGCAACCAATCAACATTAGTCAATCAATATTTAGTACATTGTTTTAGAAAATTATTAAAGAGTAACTATTAAGTTACACTTAATCCCATACTTTTATTTTTTATAGGCTAACTACACATGAACTTGCACAAAAATAGATGTAATCCAAACCTCAATTATATTATTCTCTTTTAAAATCATATTATTACGTAGTATATTAGTATTATTAATATATTTTTTTCTTTTTAAGAAAGCCAAGTATTATTTTGAGTATAAATTTTCGATGGATGTGGCATTAAAGTTTGAGGAATTAATTGGAGAGAGAAGAAAGAGTAAAAGTGTGGTGGTCACATTCTACAGCGCACGTGAACACGGTCGTCCTAAACAAAACAACTCAATCTTCAACAAAAGGACCCTCCTACCCAGCACTCAGATTTCATTATTTTTCTTTTTTATTTTCTTAAACTAGAGAGAAGAAAATAAATGAGAGATGTTAAAAGTTCAACAAAAAAAAAAATATATATATATATATATATATTGAACTCAGAAGGCCAGTCCATAAAGAACACAAAAAGCTTAGGGAAACGGCAAAAGAAATTAAAGGGGGCTTAGTTAATTAAGGACACTTGGAATAGCCCTTGGAGTTCTTCATATTCCCATAGCAAGGGCATTCATGTTTATTCCCATAAGTCCCAGACGGCACACACCCGCATTTCTCGCAACATATCCCACAATACTTCATGCACCGATCCTGCACCCCAGCTTTTGCACACCTCCTTCTACATTTCGACCCACAAAAGCCTTTCACACACACACACACACACACACACACACACACACAAAACAAAAACACCCGTCACAATGGTATGATATATGATATTATTTAATCTCCAACGTTAATTAGTTTCTTACCTGAGGCACCTAAGGACAGCTCCAGGAAGGAAGTGAGAACGAGAAGGCAAGTAAGAAGATGAAGGAACTTCATTTTCTTGGGAACCAACAAAGGCATATGAAGAGAAATTTGTGAGATTTTGAGGTGGTTTTGAAGGGGTATTTAAAGAGGAACTTTCAGGAGGGTGGAATTATTAAATGAAAGTGAAATCCACCAGCACATTCCAGACTGTCATCAAAGTAAATTTTTTTTTTTTTTTTTTTTTTCCCACAGTAGTTAGTAGTAAGATTCCTTCTACCATTTTTGGTTGTGTTGTAAACTTGTGGATTCTCTAGAGTTTTCATTGCTATGGAGACTCACCAATCATGCTTCGTCACCTTTTTATCGTTGGGGTTTTTGTTATTGCGGATGTCTACGTGGCTTCCTCTCATTGCACCGTCGCCTTCACTTTCCACTTCTAAGGGGAACGCCATCGTATATTTGATGTTCCAGAATATTCCCACGATTGACCGAGTTAACGGTGGGAAAAAAACATAGGGTTAAATTCTAAGTTTTCAAACTTTTGAATTCTTTTTTCAATAATTCAAAATAATATAGTAAAATTGTTCTAAAAATACATATTTTTCTTGAAATAAAGAATGAAAATTGCTTATTATGTGAAATTTTTGTAAGACGTGGATTAATTACATAGTTAATTTTTACATTTAAACTAATATAATTTATGAATTAATAAGAAAAATTATTTTAAACGACAAAATTTTTGAAAATATTACAAATAATAGTAAAATACTACAGTCTATTGTAGTCCATGGTTGATAGATAGTATAATTTTACTAAATTTATAAATATTTTAATTTTTTTATTATATTTGAAAATAGCTCTAATGATAAATTTTTTTCATTAATTATTATGTTAATTTCATAGATTATTGAAGCAACAATAAAGTCTTCCGTTTTTAAGTTGAAACGTTTTAACACAATGTTAATAGTACAAAATTAGTTTATCATTTAGACAATTCATGTGATTTTTAATAATTTTATATATAAGTATGGGAACATGCTCTTATTATTATGGACTCTGTGTTTCCAATGCTGGAATAACCATTTTTTAAAATAGAATTTTGGTTAACGGTAGGAATTATTAAGTTTGGATCAAAATTGTTTAGTTATAAGACTCACAATGTTAAGTAATAAGTAATGAAAGCGAGATTTTTTAGCCATAGAACCACAACTTATTTGGACAAACAAACAAGAAATGAAGTTGCCTTTTGGGCAAACATGCCCTAAATGAATTTGTAGTAAAAAAAAATTACCTTAAAAAACCTTATTATTCAAAAGCTACTCTTTATAAAAGGAAATACTTCAATGTTGAAAACTTCCTTAAATCTTGTCCATTATTTAAAAAATGATTTTATGTTTTGTATTCATAAAATAATATTAAAAAATAGTCTATTTGACTTTTTATAAATGTTTCAAAATTACTTTGAAGTAAAATGCAATAATTATTTAAGTATAACAACCATGGAATGAAGGATCAAACCTCTGATCTCTAAGGTGAAATGTCATGTTAACTACCATTAAGTTGAACTCACTTTAATATAAAATGCAATAGTTGATCATATATGAAAAAGAAATTAAAAACTATTTAGTTTTGTTCAACTATGTAATAGATTTCTACTCCAATTATAATTTTGAAACATTTGCGATGGGTCAAATGACACTACAGCTCTTAAAAGAATAAAAGTATATATATATATCTTTAAACAAATCACAAGTTTATAAGTTTATGTGTGTGTATGTAATGTATTAGCTATCTTTTCCTGTTCTTTTCCTTCCGCTGAAAATTGAGTCCCGAGCAAAAGGCGTGAAAGCGGGGATGAAGAAGAGGCCCATGCAAAAGCCTGAAAAGAGAAAGCCCCATTTCCGGCCCAAATATATATGGCTTTATATATATACAGTAATAAAATGATTAATAAATTTTAAAAACAACAACAATATATATATATATAAGAAATGATGAGCAAAAAGTTTTATTCTGTGTCTGATTCTCCTGCGTTGGAAAAAAAAGAAAAAAGAAAAAAGAAAAAAAGAAAGGAAATGAGGATGCGAAGGAAGGCGGTGGAGGGCCCTCCTTTCCTCCGTGTGGCTACAAAAAGGGCTTCCATAGGTTGAAGCTTCCTAAGAAAAAAGTTGTTTCTTTAATTGCTTTTCTTTTCTTTTTCGTTGTTTGTATCCTTTTTAAAGTAAATAAAGTTGTGGGACACTTACTCTTCTCTAACTCAATCAACCTTCCTTCCATATTACTAACCTCACAAAATTACCATTTTCCAAACCTTACTTCCCATTCTCCAATGCCCATCCCCTACTTTTGGGGGATTTCACATCTAACCCCAACATTTTTACATCTACCTTTAATAAATATTAACACTAACTAATGCTAATGAATTTCAAACTATAATGTACATCCACTCATCAACTCACTTAAATTCTGAGGTTCCACTATTATTCATTGTTTCAACTACGTGTACTATCATTCGTACACACTCAATTCCGTCCATTTTTATCTTTTTAATCCATTAATTTTCATCTAGATTTTTAAGTGAACCTTTTTATTTAGGATGATTTAGTCGATTCTAATTGTTTAAATGTTGTAACCATTTATGGTTTATATACTAGGAAAAATCTCATCAACAGGTTTAATATATAGTGATTTCATCTGTATGAAACTGAATATATCTCAACTAAAAAAATTTAGATATTCGAATTTTTTAACCGAAAAAGCAGGAAAAAAAAAAAAAAAAAAACCGGTGGGAAGTTTTATTTTAAACATGGAAATTTTGGTTATATTGTTGGGTAAATTAATATAAATTTGTTAGAAAATAGTTATAATGACCAGCAATTAAAGCATCAGGGTGCATTATTATTTTATTTCAAAATTTTCAACTCCTACAAATTAACCTGATCTAAATAGTGATGGCCTTTTGTTTTCAGTTTTTTGGTTTTGAAAGTTTAGCTTAATGACACTCTTTTTATCTGTAGAGTGTATTTGTTTTATTCTCTTCTTGTTGAGCGTATTTTCAATAATCAACCCAAATTTTGAAAACTAAAATTCTGTTAAGTAATTATCTTTTTTAGTTTTTAATTTTTAAAAATTAAGTTTTTTTTTCCCTACCATAGTTTGTATATTTGTTAAATATAAGAGTTAAATTATTAGTTAAATTTTAAAAATAAAAACTAGTGTATAGTTTTTAAAATTTGACTTTTGTTTTTTTAAAGACATTAGTAAGAAGTAGATAAAAAGACAAGAAATTTAGTTATGATACGAGTGTTTGGAAGTGATAGGTATGACCAAAATCACTTTTGCCATTGTGAAAATAACATTTCTTTGAAATTGATTTTAAAAAAATCTAAAATTATTTAAAATTGATTTTTCAATAATTAATTGAGAGACAATTCTTGGTTGGGTGATTGATCTGGATCATCCAAAAAAGTTGCTCTCATTTTATTACTTTATTGAACTACTAACTTTGTCCTTATATTTAAGAATAATTTTTTTTTACCATTTTAAAGTAATTTCTCAAATAGAAAATGCAACTTTTAGTAACTTGATAATTTGAAAGTCGCTTTTAATTTGAGATTAATCATAATAATTCAAAATCACTTTTAAATATATGAAAATCATTTTTGAAAAACTTGAAACTAATCATGAATATGGTTGTATGAGACAACCAATTTTACAAAAAAAATATATATTCTGTAATGAATGGGAAAATTAAATCGAAAATAGGGGTAAATTAGAGAAAAATGAATGAGATAAATACAAAATGGGAGAGAAGAAGGGGATAGAAAATAGAGAAAGGTAGGCGAATTGTTTACATAAATAAATAAAAATGAACAAATTTAGATAGACAGTAAGCAACAGCAATATCTCAACATATTCAATGCGTAAAATTGTGGCCACCACACCTTTCAACTTACATTTCTTCATTCAATTCCTATAATATATTGATTACTCAAAATTAAAAATAAAAAATAAAAATAAATAAATAAATAAATAAAGGAATTTTACAAATTTCCAAAGCTGGGGTCCCCATATCCCTAATCAGAGAACCGCATTCAATGCTCTACCAAGTTCTTCTTCAAACTCCCCCCTTCCATTCCTTGCCACATATAAATATCATTTTCCATCTCTATTTCCTTGGCACTTACTTATTATTGAATATATTTTCTTGACACTTGAATGTTGTAAGATCATGTATACTGTCTCGTGAGATTAATTGAAGTGCATATAAATAATTAATTCGTACACTCATAGATGGTAAAAAACAAACAAAAAAAAAATGATAGAAATCAATGGAGGAATTTTGTGATTGAATAGTCGAGTCAATTTTTATTTGTCCACAAATCAAAGGGTTTGTTTAGACTTTTATATATATTTAAAAATCAATCCAATCAAACCTTAAATAACATATAAAAACTTCTTCAAAAAATTCAAACCACTCCACAGAAGTTTTTAAATTTGTCATATAACGTCATAAATTACCTAATATTGTAGGAGTTTTCTTTGTTATTTTACTCTCCTTACGTTTAAATTTGTAATATTTTATGAATTTTTTTGTAATCTTATAAACCAAAACCAAAGCATGTCAATTTAATTTGGTTTGGTCAGTCGAACCGAAGGGGTGGTTTGCATATACCTCTTAGTCACTTTTTCATTCCTTTTCACTTAATAATTATTTTTTTAAATCTTTTGGTATCTGATTCCATCAATTTTTAAATAATTGTTACTTCAAAAATCTTCGAAGCAATATTTTTAAGAAAACAAATACCACATTCTCATTCAAGTACTATTCAAGTATTCATAATTTAATATAATATCTGAAAAGCAATAAACAAATCCTTTAAACATCGTCATTTTCAATAATTTCTTCACGTATTGCCAAGTTTGGTTAGATTGGATCAATTCCTTAATTTAATTTGAAGCACAAATTAATGATAATAAAGTTGCAAACACTTCCAACACTACGTTGTTCCTAACAAAGTAAACAAAAAGAGGGATAAAAAACAGAAAGGGGAAATATATATATATAATATAGAGTCTTAGATTATGAGACCAATTTACATTTGATTTTCAAAACTTCACAATGTTATATTTTTATTTATAAAAATTTCAAAACTCACACTTTTAACTTTGACTTTTCACTGATTTTTCATTTTTTTAAGAAATAAATTAATTATTACTAATTTTTTATTACTAGTAAAATTAATTATAAATTTATACGATAATTATTGAAAAGCTATTACTAAAGATAAAAAATGACCTATAGTGAAAATTCAAAGGTAGATTTGTAAAAATATTGAGACCTAGAAATCAAAACTAAATTGATTAGAGGTAAAAATGAAAATTTGAAAGTCAAGAAATTAAAGAAAAATCAAATTTAAATTTAATAGGTAAAAATATAACATCTTAAAATCTAATAACAAAACAAAAACTAGACTCGTGACCTTAGGATGAAAAAAAAAATATATTTAAAAAAAGAAAAAAGAATTAAGCATTATTACCATTTATTTTTTAAAAATAAGATAAACTTTTGGCGCATGCTAACCGCCGTTGATCATTGAACCGTAGACTTTGCAGACCCCCCGTTCTGACTTGTGATTCCTCTGCGTTCTCCTCGCCGATTTTTTTTTTATTATTTATTTTTTATTTTAAATTTAACATAATTACTAATATTCATTTTGTTTTCCCCCCCCCCCCCCCCCCCCCCCAGAATCGGATCCACCACCGTTGGCGACGGCGATTCTCCCGGCGGACAGCCGCCTTTTTTCGCAAGATAAGATTTCGGCGTCACATTTCTTTTTCATTCTGGTAACAAAGCGTCTTCATCTGGTCTTGTCGTGTCGTAGCAGCTCCATTTCCCAACCAACCAAAATCTTTCTCTTTCTTTAATTCCACATTTTTTCTTCTTTAATAAAAAAAAAAAGTAAAATAACGTGCAATGCACGTGAGTATGATAAGTATTAATTATATAGAATTAGAATTAGAATTAGGGAAGAAAACTGTTACAGTATAGAGAGAAATAAAAAACGAACAAAAATGGAAAAACAAATGGCAGTGAAAATAACGGCTTAAGATGGGGAGGAAGCCCATCAGTTTCATCCTCAAATTACAAAGCCCAAATAAATATTTATCAGAAAATAATAATAATAATAATAATAATTTGTAATGCTTTTTCAGCGAGAAAAAAAGAAAAAAAAGGAAAAACATTGTGTTTAGCGTTTCCTTCTTCCAAACGGCATCCTTTTTATCTTCTTTTATTTTTCTGGTTCGGTCTCAATATTTCTTATGCTTGTGCTTATGCTTCTTCATTGCTTTTTTAGCGAGTTTTGTTCTCACTGTCTGAGACTCCTCTGCCAGTGTCTCTTCTTTCTTTAACCCAAAAACCCATTTCATTTCCTTCAGCAATCTTCCAATAACATCACTTTCTCCCTCTTCTCTTATAGCCTTTTCGGGTTTAATGGAAAGGAAACAAGGCTTCTTCTCCTCCCTTAAAGACGAGGTTGTCAGAGGCCTTTCTCCGGGCAAATCAAGAGCCAAAAGCCCTGTTCGTAGTACTTCTCCGGCTACTAGTTTAAGGCGGCGGAGGAAGGGCGGCCACCGCCTCTCACGCCATGAACTTTTGATTGGGAGATCCGGGAGCTTGAGACCGGCGGAGGCATTGTCGCCCTTGAAGGAAGGCCCTGATCCCACGGATGGTGAGGATTCCAAAATGGAAGGGAGATGGGCGCAATGGATGAAGGGGCAGCTCTGTAGAGCTCCTTCTGTTTCCTGCTCTGCCTATAAACGCTCCGATCTGCGGCTTTTGCTTGGGGTTTTGGGCGCCCCGCTTGCCCCTGTTCATGTTTCTTCTTCGGACCCTCTGCCTCATCTCAGCATTAAAGATACCCCCATTGTCAGTCTTTTTCTTTTGCTCTTCCATTTCTTTTTGTTCAAATCTTTGCCAATTTGTTCTTTTCTTTAAACCCAATTCTTGCTTTCATCTGCCTCTTTGAGTCGGGGGTTGGAGCGAGGGGAATCGAATAATGCATTGTCTTGGTTAAGTGTTAGTGGGGGATTCTTTAGAGAACTTGTCTTACTGCTGATTTTTCTAGCAAATGGATTGATTCAATGCGTTTATATTTCGATGAGTTGGGGGAAATTTTGGTTATGATTGATCGATTTCATACATACTTGTGATTACGGATTGTTCTTTATAAGATTTTTCTGTCTTGCTGATGGTTTTGTTTAGGATTTTATTGCACTGAACTAAATTAACAGATTGAGGAATGTAGGAACGTTTGAAAGTTTCATGTAACACCTTCTTTGGTTGGTTCCCTTTTACCTTTTCTTGTTGAATGTTGATTCTTGGAGTTAGTTGTTTGTCTCAAATGACTTAAAGTTTCTGAGTAGCATGGTCGGATGGATTCCCTTTCAGGAGACTTCATCTGCACAGTATATATTACAGCAGTACACTGCTGCTTCCGGAGGCCAGAAGCTTCAAAACTCTATTCAAAATGCCTATGCCATGGGGAAGGTGAGAATGGTAGCTTCTGAGTTTGAAACTGCTAACAGAGTTATCAGGAGCCGAAACTCCTCGAAAGATGCCGAGTCGGGTGGGTTTGTCTTGTGGCAAATGAACCCAGACATGTGGTATGTAGAGCTCGCACTTGGTGGCAGCAAGGTTCATGCTGGTTGCAATGGGAGGCTTGTATGGAGGCACACGCCATGGCTCGGTGCACATTGTGCTAAAGGGCCTGTTAGACCTTTGCGCCGGGCGCTTCAGGTGAAACCACAGAAAGTTCATTTTCAGTCTATCGCCTGATTATCTCTGCCTCGACAACACGCTATTCGTTCTTTTTGCTTAAGTTGCTCCATTTTTCAGGGACTTGATCCTAAAACAACTGCAAGCATGTTTACAAATGCAAGATGCACTGGGGAGAAGAAGATAAACGACGAGGATTGCTTCATCCTCAAACTCTGTGCAGATCCTGCAACGTTGAAGGCCAGGAGCGAAGGGCCAGCAGAGATTATAAGACATGTTTTATTTGGTTATTTCAGTCAGAAAACTGGGCTCCTTGTGCACTTGGAAGACTCTCACTTGACCCGCATACAAAACAATGGAGGTGATGCAGTTTACTGGGAGACCACAATCAATTCATTTCTCGATGACTACCGACCCGTTGAGGGGATTATGATTGCACACTCGGGACGCTCGGTAGTAACCCTCTTCAGATTTGGAGATACTGCTATGAGCCACACCAAGACCAGGATGGAAGAAGCATGGACAATTGAAGAAGTAGCATTCAATGTCCCTGGTTTATCTGTAGATTGTTTCATTCCTCCTGCTGAACTAAGATTTGCCTCAATGAGTGAAGCTTGTGAGCTCCCACAGGATCAGATCATTGACAATGCTGTTGCAGCACAAGCATTACATGCTAAAGTCGCTGCACTCGACATAGATGACAGTAATGTAGTCTGGAATACAGATGCGGCATAAGGGGAATACGTGAAGAGGGATGGATGGATTGTAGTAAGTTATTGTGCTGATAGCAAGCTTAGGTGCCTAGAACTCCTTGAGATGATTAATAGCACATATAGGAACTGGGATCAAATACCCTTTTAAATTTGTAAATAGAGCATTGTCAATTCATAAAATTTTCCCCTGTTCCATGATAAATTGTCAATACTCATCCAAAAGACTCCTTTTGAAATCTTCTGCAAAGTCAGGTCACTTTCTCCTTATAATAATTAAAGTTTTATCTTTCTCACCAACTGTAATCAAATGTCATCTCAATGACTTAGACTTATGAAACTTACAATAAACTTTAAGTTCTGAATGTAGGTTTGCGATTATCTGAACTTATGAAAATATACCTTTTGTGTTACATACTGATCTTAACAAATCAAATATAGATTACAAAGACGTAAATTAAGATTCATGTCTTGTCAGAACCGTCAACCAACATCTTCTGTTTGATCTCATTAGCCATCCGAAGTCAGCTTTGGATTGCATAATTGCTTAGTTCTATTCCCATCAAAACAATGATGAATATGAATCAGTAGAAGGAACTGTTGATCCAGAGATGATGCAATCTGGTGTTGGCATTATTGGGTGGTCTTTTCAAGTTTTCAACTTAGTTTCACAGAGTGAGTTTGAATTACGTATTAGAAGGGCTAAAGGTAATAAAGTAGTTAATTGTTTTGATTGATCGTTTTCAAGAGCAAATGAGAAGCTATTATTGTGCTTAAACCTTACACTCTGCTGGTACGTACATGTTAAATAATGGAGTCCCATGTTGGTTTCCTTTTTCCTTTTCCACGCTAACTTCAATTCTGTCGGATCCATAACTTAATGTAGGATTTGAAACTTAGTATAGATAAAGGCCAAGATTTATTATTATAATGAGAAGACTAATGCCACCGACTCATAATTAAAACGCCCCCTTGCTTTTTCTGGAATCATTGCATCTTTGGTGTCACTCACAAATTTAACTCAAACACTAGCAATTTCTTGCAACAGCTAATCAACCCATGTACTTAAACACTTATGAGTTGGGTTTGGTTTGGCTATTAACTATATTAAGGTTAGTTTTGATTTAGACAGAGTTAGAATCTCTACAAGACTGGTTGGTTGATTACTTTTCTTTTTCCTTTTAATATAAAAATACAGTCAGGTTAGTTTGGGTATAGATAGAGTTAGATTTTCTATGGGACTGGTTGGTTGATGAGTTTTCTAAAATTGTTGAGTTCATTACCAAATCATAGATTAGGCAAAATTTTACAGCTCTTATATTGTGATTGATGTCGAAAAGCATCGAGATTCTTATATTTAGCTCTTCCTTTGAAATCGGATACACATTTTACTATTCTATAGACTATGCCTTTTCTATTGTCCACCACTAAGTTTCAATGCACATCTATTTTTATTTATTTATTTATTATTATTTTTTTTAGAAAGAAAAGAAAAAAAACCCTCTTCCCTCCCAGCTGTATCATCTCATGTAAGTAAAAAATATAGTAAACCAACATACCTAATTTTGGGTGAAAGAGAAGAAGTTGAATAATGGTGGGACAGTTTTCTCAATTTTGGGCCAACTGAATTCTTCTGCCACATAATAATGAAGCCCATGGATGGAAGTGAAATAGTGAAAATCAAGTGTATTAAGAAAAGTGGAATTGTGACTAATAGCTAAGTGGAGAAACCTAAAACTAGAAATAATGATTAAAATATTTCACTATTGGGATATCTATCTACCCTATTTCTAGGGGTATTGTCAATAATTTTCTATCCCATTTAGAAAATTCTAGCTTGTTTCCCAAGAAACAATTTCTCTTTTTTTGGTCATGCATGTTAAAAGTGGAGATACTGGTGCGATATATATATATATATATATATATAGAGAGAGAGAGAGAGAGAGAGAGAGAGAGAGAGAGAGAGAGAGAGATAAAAAAAAATTACGAATTAAGTGAAGACACTGCAATTTATGGTGGTATGTACGAAGATGATAACATTATTGTTATTGTTGGTAGCTTTGGAAGATTAATTGAGAGAAATAGTGAAAGTATATATATATATATATATATATATGTTTTAAAATGGAGTAAGGGTATGAGTTGAGTTTATAAAGGATGTATATAGAATAGTAAAAAGAATATATATATATATATATATATATATATATAAATTAAGGTTAAAAAGAGAGGGTTTAGGGTTAAAGTGGGGGAGAAGGACCACAAACAAAATGATAGCAGATTTAAATTCATAGTTGAGAGCGTGTGGTTTTGAGTCATTCCTCCAATTACAAACTCAAACCTCTTCCTGAATCCCTGACCTATTCCTGTCACTGTCACCCTCTTTCTCGCACCAGTAATATCCCACAACTCACTCTCACTCTCACTCTCAACAATTGTATATAATATATAATATAATATATATATATATATATCCTTGGAATTCCTTTTGTACTTATAATTCCCTTCAAATATATACTATTTCCTTTCTCTGTAAAAGTTTCACATTATCTTTATTTTTATTAATTTATTCTAAGTATATAGTATAGTGAATTTGTGGTCCCTTTCCTTCTTTTCTGCTCAGGGAATCCAACTGCTGTTCTCCACATTTTTTCTTACTTCATTTTGTTCATTTTGTCTAATTAATTATCATGAAAATCTGCTTCTGCACTCTTTACATTATTATTTCGCCATGCCATTTCCCAATTGGGACCCCATTCTTTCAAATGCTTTGTTTCAACCTCTTTTTAAGGCAAGAAACCCAAACACAACGTCTACTCCATAATCTAATAAGATTGACTAACAACTACGTCTATATGGACAAAGAGAGAACAATTTTATTTACAAAAAGAGGAACATAAGATAATACAAATTAAAGAGGTGTAAGTAGT
The DNA here is from genome assembly GCA_030954485.1 of Citrullus mucosospermus. Lineage (NCBI taxonomy): Eukaryota > Viridiplantae > Streptophyta > Magnoliopsida > Cucurbitales > Cucurbitaceae > Citrullus > Citrullus mucosospermus. The sequence goes on from CM062062.1 coordinate 27,010,044, forward strand.
GTCATAGAGTTTCGTATATAACATATCCCTTAAAGTCCCGTGTGTGGTCATTCAGAGTACCGGATAATAAATTCAAAGAATAACCATTCCTATGTTGATGCCAAGACCACAATAGCAACTTGACTACTTTGTTCTCCTCTAAAAAAAAAAAAAAAAAAAAACAAAAAACAACATGACTTCCATTAGGGCACAATTTCAGCCTAAGAAAAAATCTCTTTGTTAAGGAGCTAGATAACAACAAAAAGAATATCCGAGAGTTATTTTAGAACGCCAGCTAGCTACCTAGCCCTAGCTAAGTTAGCTCTAGATCATGTTTTTTCAGACAATATGATGACAAATTTTACTAGGTAACCTCAAACTTTTGTTTTTTCTTGCCCCAAAATTCCTTCTCTACTATATCGTAATTCTTACTGTTTTTTCAAATCTGCTCTATCACTTTCTTCTTTCATTCTTCTTCGTCTTCTTCACTTTGGACCACAACCCTTAATTATTTGCTTTCTGACGTGGGAAGCACTTGCCCGGCCGTCTCACCCATTTTCTCTTTTTTTCTTTTATCATTACAAAATCAAAAAAAAAGTGTTCATGTATTGAAAACCAAAGCTAACTATACAACTGACTCTCTACATATCTTCACAGTAATATTACTATACATAAGCTATTTGTAGTTGTATTAGAAAAGTCTTGTATTAATAAAAATAATTTTCTCATGAAAGTGTACAGCATTTAACCTCTAAAACAGATGTATACGTTTTAACCATTATTGATATATCATACTTTTTCTCAGTTTAGAAACAACCCTAGTCATTTATTTGAAATATTAATATGTGGGTGTACATGAATTATCCAAAGTTTTCATCTTTTTTGTCTTCTTATGTAGTTCTTCATCTAGACTTTCCATGAGAAGTTTGGAAAGATTATGGGAATTCGAGACTTTTAAATTAAACAATATGAGTTCAATTATAGAAACTCGAGCTTCCATGCGCCGCGTTGCTCTTTCCATCATTCAAAAAACGAAAAAAAAAAATATTTCCTTTGATCTTAAAACACATAAAAAACCCTAAAGTCACAAACTTTCTTCCGAAACCCTAAATTACTGAGTACAAAATGAAGAAAAACACAAACCCCATTTCCATAACCACCTCCACCAAGCGCTCAAAGATGAAATCTTGCAGCAATTCCCTTTGTTTCTTTTGCTTAATGAAAGAAACCCATTTCGCAACAAGAAGAGCTGGATTAAAGAAATGTTTCAATGAATTACCTTATAGAGATGACCACGAGCATGTTCTTGTTCTAAGTGCACTTTGGCACATAGCCATGGCTCAACCAAATGACAAGGAATATCCTTCTCTTGGTGTGTTTGAATGCATGGCAAATTTGATCCAAAGAGGCCTCAAGGACAAAAATTGGCTTCTTAGAGATCAAAACATTTACATCCCATATTATGCAGCTCATGTGATTGGGTCTTACACTATGCACAAGGCAGAGTTTGCAGAGAAAGCAGTGGAATCAGGAGTGATTCCACCATTAATGGAGCTTTTGAGAGGAAAAATGAGTTGGGTTGAACAAAGAGTTACTGTTAGAGCACTTGGTCATCTTGCTAGTTACAACTCAACTTTTGAAGCACTTGTTGAATATCAAGAAGAAATTGTCAAATCAGCCATGGAGATTGCATCTTCTTGCATTGATTTAGTGTACGAAAGTTTTGTAGGATCAAGTGAAGAAAATAGAGAGAAATATCATAGAGATTTGCTTACAAGAGGTGTTGGTGGGAGAGAAATTGAGGATAGGAAAGCAGAGGAATGGGCTAGTCAACTTCAATGTTGGTGTCTTCACTTGGTCAAATGTTTTGCTTCTAAAGGGAAATGTTTGAATCTCATTTGCAACAATAACCCAATTTTCTTAAAGAATTTGTGTGGAATGTGGGGTGGATTGTCAAATTATACCTCGACGGGTGGAGTTGGGCTCATAAGAATCTTGAGTTACAATAAATCTTCAAGGAAGTTCATTGCTGATTCGAAGGAAATAATTCAGACACTCTGTAATTTGTCTAGATCTTCAGATGATTGGCAATACATTGGCATTGAGTGTCTTCTACTCCTTCTCAGAGACCCACAAACCAGGTACAAAATCATCGAAATTGCTGCTTTTTATCTCATAGATTTGGTGGAAATCAGAACACTTGGAGATAGAACAGATATTGATCTAGGTGAATCCATCACACAAGCTCTCCTATCAGATTACAATCAAATGGAAAGAAAACTCTTCAAGAACAATCAAAATCTCCAAAGGGTTTTAAGAGAAATATGGGAGCTTAAAGTGGAGAGGAAAAGGAAAGAGAAATTGTTGAGTGAGGAGAGGCTTGAAGAGAAGAAGGCATTGGTGAATCTCATAAAACAACAAGCAAATGAACTGTTTAGATTGGGAGAAATAAAGGGAGCTTTGAGAAAATACAAAGAAGGATTAGATTTGTGTCCATTGAAGTTGAGAAAACAGAGAATGGTTCTTCATAGCAACAAATCACAATGCCATTTGTTGTTAAGAGAAGCAGATGCAGCCATTAGTGAGTCAACGAGAGCTTTATGTTACTCAAATCCAACAAATTCTCATAGTAAAAGCTTGTGGAGAAGATCACAAGCTTATGACATGAAAGGGTTGGCAAAAGAGAGCTTGATGGATTGCATAATGTTTGTCAATGGTGGAATGAAGATGGATCAGGCAGCCAATAAGAGAATCAAGATTCCATATCATGCAGCTAGAATGATTAGCAAACAGATGGAGGCAACATGGCTTTTTGCAACAGCTAGATTAAAGAAATTGGGTTCAACAAAAACTCAAGTGAAAAAAGCTGAAGATTCTTCTAACAACAGCAGTGAGGGGAATGGAAACATCATCAGAACAACCATGACTATATAAACAATTCATATCTCAGGTACCCAACTTAGTTTTATATATATAAAATATGGCAAAGTTAATTTCATTCAAATATTTAAGAGTAATCTATTAACATGGATTTATAAACTTTTATCTTTCAAATATATTGAATTCCATCATTCATGTTTAAAGTAATATGATGTGGTGATCTTGTGGAAAAAAAAAAAGTAAAAAGTACGAAAAAGTAATAAGTTACGGTAAACCTTACTATTAACTATACAAAATTTCCGTTTAGTTAGGAATCTACATTGGAAAGATGAGGAGACTTTTCAATTTGTATAAGATACACATGAGTTACTCTTTTGATTTATAATTGATTTTGAGATAAAATCTTCATGTTTATCTAATATGACACTAGAGTACATGAAATCCAAATGGGTATTTGTACTAAAATTAGAACTTGACTCAAGAATATAAATTCAAGGAGATATCATCTTGAGGGTGAAAATTCATATTTAAAAAAATTGAAGAGATCTCACAATCAAGTGAACCTAATTGGTATATTTTATTTGGTTTCATGATATATATAATAATGGAAATGGTTAAAAGGGTTTCTTTTTTAAACAAATTAATTGAAATATTAGATGTAAAATGGGAAGTTTCAAAGACATTTGGGACAAAATTGAAAGCAGTAAATAGTTTTTGGTTGTGTGGTTGTTTGTAATTGCAGGTTCTTTTTGCCACCAAATGATGGAAAATTCAAAGAGGAAAGCTTTTTATGTTGCTGATTCAATGGAAGGTTCAGACAAGATTTTTCATAGCTTTAAGCAAAACAACACTACTTTTAATGGCTTAGTAATAATAATATATTTTGGCACAACATTTAAAGTATGCATTTCTGAAAGTCAACTCTCAAAACATAAATTTCAAACGTATATTCTTATGCATGTCTATAAAATTGGCGGACACAAAGATATAAGTTAAATATGATTTGACCTAGATTAGTATCTTTCATGTATTAAATGGACCTTTTCATTGTCTTGTCCATATGATAATATTAATTTTGTGAACTAACCCTAAAATTATAAGTTAGGAGTTTGATTGAGGATAACCCATTACACATGTTCAAATGAGAAAATAATTATATAAGTGGTAAAAAATTGATGCTTTTGCCAAAGATAGCTAAGAGAGAGTCAAGAGATCCATGTAGGGTTTCTGTTATCAAGGGCTAAATATAAACTTATAAATTTTCTTTTATATTTGATTTGATTTAGACTGAAATAACCTAAAATGAAAATGGATGTTTGATGTGTTTTATTAAACTGATTTTAATGTGTGCTAATCTAAGCATGTGACCCAACTAATTAAAGTATTGTACACTCTTAATTAAAATGTTAGAGATTTAAATCGCTGTCTGATTGAACTAAAAGAAAAATGGAGTTAGATAGAATAAAATGTATATCATATATATTCATGTAGTTTATTTTTGGTTAAACTATGTTTAATCAAAATCACTTGGACATTTAACTTCTACTCTCAAAATTAATCGCCAATTACTTTCTCAGCCAAAATGTCTTTAGATTTAATTTTAGGGGGACAAATTATGATACATAATGCATGTTTGTAAGATGAAACCAGAATAAAAAAGAATAATTATTTTAGTACTACCTAACCACTATTCTTTTAAAAAAAACAAAGTTGATACAAGTGAATTCCTATTATAATATATATATATATATACACACACTCAAAGTTTAAGAATATTTAGAACAAGATATTTAAAAGTGAAATGATTATTACATTCTATAAAAGAAAAATCCAAGTAGTTTGAAGAATGACTTTGCCCATGGGTCGGGTAGGATCGGGATGGCTTCCTGTCTCCATCTCCACCCCCTATTTCATATTTCCTATACTCGCAAAATTCTTCGTTGGGAACCTTTAATTTCCATGTTCTTTTCTTTTCTTTATTTTTTTTTTAAATCAAACTGAAATAACTGCTTTTTGAAATGGGTTAATTAAATAGTTAAATTCCTCCTTAATTCATTTATTTGATTAATTTACGGACAATTTGAAGTTACAAACAAATTACTCAAATTTCGTTGTGGAAGTAAATGATGTTACTATTAAATTATTCATATATAATCCAAATGTTTAATCTTTTATATATATATATACACTTGAGTGTTTGGGTCCATTTACGTGCATCTTGACTAAATTACGAGACAACATATTTGACTCTATAACATTTTTATCACTAAGTCAATCTATTATGGTTAATATTAAATTTTATATTTAAACATATTTCTTATCTTTGCTATTAAATAATAAAACTTGAATTTCAAATATAATAATAACAACAACACAATGGGGCCCGGTGTACTCATTCCCATTGTTTTCCCACGGAGGAAGTTAAATCTCTGCTTGAAATCTTTCTGCCGACATTTCCCAATAATGTGCATTTGGACATGATATTTGTTTGAATTGAGGACCCAAATAAATTGAAAATGTACAATCTATTTCATAATCAATTGATTTTTTAGTTTTTTATTATTTTTTTTCTTAACATTTTACTAATAAACACTACTTTTATGAAAAGTTTATATGTTTTGTTTTTAAAATTTGACAAAACATTCAAATATTTCCTTAAAATAGGTAAAAATCAAAATAGAAAAGTAGAAAGAAATTAAGAATTAAATTTCCAAATTTGAGAACTAAAAACTAGAAACAAAATCATTTTCATTAAAAAAAAAAAAAAAAAAACGAAACCATTATGAAATGAAGCCTAATTTCTTTCTATCCAAATGCGAAGAATGAAGCGTTTAATTGCAACAATGAGGAAACTTCCTTGAAAAGTTGTGTGGGAAGAGATTGAACCAACTTAGAGTTTGGCTTAGTGTTGATGTGTAATTGGACAGTAATAGTATGGACAAGAGTAAAGAGCATATGCCTCAAAAGAGGAAAAAAAAAAAAAAAGAAAAAAAAAGTTATTTAAACTCTTACAAATTTCTTTGACAACCAACTCTAAAAATTAGTACTTCTCATTTATGGTTATAAAAATAAAATAAGTTAGTGTCATCAAGAAAGGACAGGTTTTTGTCTCTGGGAAAATAATACACGGACTGCACTCTTCATCAGCTAAAATTTGGTAAACAACAGCGACTTGACTCAAGTATCCTTCAAGTTTCAACTATGGCTACATACATACATCTTAGAACATGTTTAATATACAAGAACCAGTGCGGCACAACAAAGATAACTCCATTATGGCGAGATCATCGTTCGTTTCCCCCTTCACTTCTTGATCCAATAACACTACAAGAAGTTGGTGAAGAGAAATAGCTTCTTACAGCACATGAAGTAGAACCAAAACTGCAAAAGGAAAGAACAGACATAAGCCTCAAAAGTCCCTGCTAAGAAAATTGCGCCAAAAAGAAAAGAAAAGAAGGCATCACCCCTCCTCTCACCCATATCTATCAGAACTAAAGAAATATATGAATGTGATGTATGAAAAAACAAAGTCAAGCAACCGCCCAAACAACAATCACAACATGTGATAGATATCCAAGAGAAGTCTGTCACATCGCAAAGTCCCCAATCTGGAAACAGAACAGATTATATTATAAGAATTCAATGTTATGATCGAACCACCAATTAACGAAACCATGTTTGGTCCTGTGCTCGGGAATCCTGAGAGTTGGTGGTGTAATGATACAACAGTGGAAATACGGCAGATAAGGAAATGAAGCATCCAACTACCACAAGTTCCACATACAGGCTCGCTGTTACACAACAAAATTGGGATTCTAGAAAAAAAGATGCAAAAACTTCGGATGACCTTCACCAATCTTTGCCTAAGCTGCTCCTCTAACAGCAGGGAAAGCCCCTTCAAGAGCAAGATTACCTCTCGAGGGAATCTATCTGGGAAGGGAAGCAAAGCAATTAATCCAAAATCAATCTGAAGTTTTAAAGCCAAACTGTCAAATGAATGTTAGTCTTGGTTTTGGCAACATTGCTCATTGTAACAAAACTTACTCCTCAAAGTGGTCATGAAGGATCTCTCTGGAGGACATTCCTCTGTGGTATTTGGTTATCTACCCTTATTAAAATATCAAAGATATATTCAAAATATGACCTTCACAACCTTTTGGAGAGGGCTAGAATCTCGCCCCTTAAACTGAAAGTCCTTACAAAATACACCTAACTTACCAAAGTATATAAACTACTTAACTGATACCAAACCTAATCAGTCATATTTGGGGGGTGAAATTCCTTCCCTACATCTTTAACATTATATATTATCAATTGGGAGCCTCACATAAACAGTGCAAGTTGGATCGGTGTTTTGAGAAAAAAAGATGGGTCAGATTTGAACCTGACGGTAAGAAATAATATTTGACTGGGGAAAGGTGAAAAAGCCAAAGCAATAATGATTCAGTCAACCACGATCCTAGAATAGAATGTGTTTACAACTTCTCAATGCAAAAAAAGGACCATTAATCATTTAATTGAACGGAAACCCAAGATTGTCTACCACCAGGAGTGACACCTCACCATGACAAAAAAAAAAAAATGTGCAAGCTATCATAAATCACTCTGCCAAAAATGGTGTGTAGCAGAGAGTGTTGGGAAAGAATGCATATCCGAGTAATGATAACCAGTCAACCTGTAACATTTCAATTTGATATTTGTTCATTCAACTTATAAAAGTAAGTTTTCTTTTATGAAATGTTCCTCTGTGATCCAAAAAATAGTAAAAGAAACTCTCGCACTAAGGTTATTTATTTAGGTAGAGGACAAAAGAATTTAAAACAACAAAATGAATGCACAGAAAAATCTCATATATCTTATGAATTTCAAAAGACTAATATTACAAGAATGATGAAACCACAGGAAGCACGTTCATATGTACATTCTATATGTGAATACAGAATAGCACCTTTCCATGTACTCCTCCAGCACTTTGATGCAAAGGAACTCAAAGATACAACTTGATAAAATAGCATTTCTCAGAAAAAAAAGAATGAATCAAACTGTATTCCAACATTTTAATATACACAACCATTGCTTCTTGAGTGAGACAAAAAGTTGAGATAAAAAATATGCCACAAAAAACAAAACTGGACAGATAAAAGAAAAGCTTACCAATTGAGATAATAAAAACCGTTGAGAGTGTCACTCGAACAGGCCTACTATACTGCATTTGATATATAGACCTCTGAAACTGTCTTTGAATAGATCCATGCCAGCCATAGAGTTGCTTATCATAAAAATCATCACAACTATCTACGCAACTCTTACTTCTTTCATATCCAACAATTATACCCTACATGGAAAAGAACAGATACTATAATCAAGTAACTCGACCAGAACATCTAGTTCATAGTCATAATTATGGATACAAAAACCAATAGAAATAATAACAACGAATAGAATGCATACCCTAGCTGATTGAGGGGATGGCAACATTGAATTAGTTTCTTCATCCCTATCTACTACTTTCAACTTCCTAAACCCATTCTTTGGCCACTTGAATTTTGATGCAGACTCAACAGTATTTAAAAACCCTGAAAAACTTGGGATCTTTCGTACAAGTTTCTGGGTTTGTCCATTTAGAGGACACTGTTGGAAATCAACTCCTGAAATCGCAATCTTCCAGGAACCAATGTCAGGACTAGCGCTAGCAGTCCTCCGGTGTCCATGGGACTTCTCCTCTCTATCGTCATGAGGACCCTGCTCAACTGGCTGAAGAGAATTAATTGAACAAGCTGGTGCTGATTCTTCGTCCATACTTTGTGGGTTTTCATTGTCACTAACAACATTGTTAACAACAGTTTTGTCTTCGCCTGCTGAAGGTCCTGAAAGAAACAACGCAAGTTCGTTGCTTTCACCTTCATCCAGCCGCATCCAAGGCAGCGGGGGTTTTCCCTTTGATTGAGAAAACTCTTGTAATGAACTTTGAGTTTTTGAAATCTGATCCTCAATTGCTAAAATAAATTCTCGGTGCCTATCTCTCGCATCCTCATTTGTGTTACTAACATAACTTGCTTTCACAGCGCGTTCAAACTCCTCTAACTGCGATGGCATCACAAGTTATAGCTATGTCAGAAGAAGTATGAAGGCACTCAGTAAAATATGAAAGAAAGAAACCAACACTAATTCTTGAGGGGAGAAATGCCTCAACCCAAGATAAGAAAATTAGTTTTAGCCAAAGGTATGAAAGGCAGAGGGAATTTTGTGGGGGGTGGGGAAGGAAATTAGGGGAGAGATCACCTGCCATTTGGTGGTGCCAAGAGCAGTGCGTAAATCCCTATCGAGCTCATCACAATTCCAAATGCTGGAGGCATCTTTCGTGGCATGCACCCACGTTCTATACGTCGATTCTATTCTGAAATACATAAACAAAAAGACACAGGCCCATGAATATTCAGTAAATTGAACACAGAGGATAACAAAGTAGAGGATAGAAAGCGGATGAGGAATAAGCCCCATTCCTTCAACATTCATAATCCAGGTTAAATCTAAATCCAGCGAAAGAACAAGGCCAAACAAAAACAAAATCTAGGAGAACGAGAACCCTTTTGCTTCCTCCATATTCTTGTTATCAACAAATACCACAGGCATCTTCCTTGTCAATTAAACAAAATCATAGGTACGAATCATCTATGAAAATTTTCGAAAAATACCGAGTGGGAAAATAGGTACCTATCGGCAGATTCTTGAACTTCTTCAGCGGCTGAGAAGAATGAATCCTTTTCCCATCGATCAAAACTTGAAGCCATATCCGTTTGCACAAAAAGGGAAAGAAAAAGAAACCCTCCCAGTAAATCAAAAGTTACAAAAGAAACGGAAAGAAAATTAGAAGATGATGGGGACGAAACAAAAACCCTTAGCCAATTTGGGAGGGAGAAGAGAACTAGAAAAACTTAGAAAAAGGAAAATGCAGAAGAATCAAGGAGAGGAGAGGAGGAGGGCGCAAAGAGGAAAGCCGTTGGGATGTTGAAAGAGACGAGAAGAAGCATTGGCGCGTGGAATTAACAAAGGTACAGAAGCTTGAAGGCGGGCGCTATTTTAGCCACATGATCCGACGCCTTTTTGTCATGTTTGATGGGCCTATCTAAGCCCGTTTATATTAGTGGGCCAAAAGCCCAAACTTCACTTGTTAATATGCTAGGGCTCGCTTTAACGGGCCCTCTTGCTTTGCTAACTACACATTTTGACAAACTCTAAGCCTGCGACGGTGGATATGGACGAGTGCCAGCAACTGTGCCTGGCGGCGCGAGGCGGCGACGCCGACAAACTCAAAGCACTGATAGATTCCGGAACCGATGTTTCTGTTTTCGACGATGAGGGTCTTACCCCTCTTATGCATGCGGCCAAGCATGGCCATGCCGTGGTTGTTAAAACCCTTCTTGAAGCTGGCGCGCCATGGAATGCTCTCTCTCCTTCCGATCTCTCAGCTGGCGATTTTGCTCTGGAGGCTGGTCACCAGGAGGTCTTCCAGATTCTTCTTAACGCCGGTTCGTGGATTTTTTTCCCCCATAGCTTGTGCTCTGTGTAACTTCACGGTAGCTTGAGCATTTCGAATTAAATTAACGCAAAATTTTATGGTTAATTCTTCTGTAAGCAAAATTTTATGGTTAATTTTTTAGTGTTCAATATTTTGCACGAACTAATTCTAACAATAGCTGTATATCATGTTTTGGATCTTGGACAATCTAACCCTTTGTTTGTAATTTTGTTTATATCAGACTGGGATTTCTTATAACTTTGCTTCAATGTGAAAGGGATTCAAGCTGAGTTGGTTCTTGGGACCATTGCTAGGAAAGAGAGCAAGAATGGTGTATGTAATGGGGATTATTTGGAAGATAGAGTTTCTTTTAGTGAAGATAAGGTGATGGATGCTGAAAGTAAAGCTGTGATGATGGCTTGGGAAAAACCATTGATGGAAGCTCATGCTAAGGCAGTTTGCATGGGTGGTGGTCACATACTGAACGTCGGATTTGGAATGGGTATAGTGGATACAGCCATTCAACAATATTCCCCCACTATGCATACAATTATTGAGGCTCACCCAGAGGTTTATAAACGTATGATTGAAACTGGTTGGGCTGATAAGAACAATGTGAAAATTATATTTGGTCGTTGGCAAGACGTCCTACCTCAACTCGAGTCTTATGATGGTGAGTCATTACTTGCAATCTTTTTATCCGTCTTTGTAGTAATATTCTATGTTTCTCTTCCGTAGCTAAATTAGTTTAAGGAAATTTAAACTTAATTTCATGATAAATAACATCCATTTATGTTTGTTATTGTTTTAGGAACTTCATTGTCTCGTAGGTTAGTAAGCAATTTGTTATCCATTATATGCATTTTGATATGATTTGATTATTTATTACGTACATGCACATCCGTAATATACAGGTTATGACAATGAATTTTACATATCCTTTTTATATTGATGTTGAGTCGTATAGAAAATCATTTATTTGGTTTCAGATGCTTTTCAAATCTTTTGCTAAAGATACAGGTTCATTAGCAATATGATTAAAAACATCAATTCCTTACATATTTTCTTTTAAATGTAAATATCATAAACTAAAAATGTATTTTGAATTTCAGAATCATTGAATTGTATGAAACCTTTCAAACATAATTTGTTTAAACAAGTATATTTCAATGAATATGCCCTTGACGTGTCTGTCTATGTCACTATATGTCTGTTTAGAGAGACTCTGAGTCCGTTTCTGTAAGAGCGATGTTTTTGCCCGTTGTAAATAGTCATTTATTTGTAAGTTCTAAAGAACCTAGCCATTTGAGCTCTCTGGCAAAGATAAAAATAACTGTTTGCCACAATGATTCAGGAGTTATTTGATGTGTTTGCTTCCTGCTTCCAGGCATTTTCTTTGACACATATGGAGAATACTATGAAGACTTGAGAGAGTTTCACCAACATCTTCCTAAATTGTTAAAGCCTGGGGGAATCTACTCATTTTTCAATGGTCTTTGTGGAGGTAATGCATTTTTCCATGTTGTTTATTGTAATATAGTTTCTCTTGAATTAGAGAATTTGGGCTATTCCACCCAATTCGTCCCCTTACCTGTCAAGGATTGTTTGGAGGAAGAAATCTGGAAAGGAGTACAGCACAAATACTGGCAACTTGATACATATTACCTTCCTGTTTCTCAGTCTATACAAGACTCTGAATGAAACTCTTCTTACCATTTACTTACATCTGTTGTACCCTGGAGAACTTGAAGGAGTCATGTTCTATCTATAATCCTTGTACCTTCGAGCTGAATATAAATTTTGAATTAATCGGCTCCAAATGTTAGTCAGACGGTGACGTGTATCATTGAACTTATCTTTTGAATTACAATGAATTGTGATCGATCAAAGTAATACTTGGCTACTAATTGAGTTGCCGTGGTTCTTTTTTAGCCCAATCACATGGTGTCACGTTGCAAGTTGGTTTTTTTATTTTTATTTTTTTTTGCGGCTAGGTTATGGTAGTAGCCCAACTATCTGTCAATATTATCCTTCTGATTAAGACACGTAATAGCTGACGATAAATATTGGACATTCAAACCTAAGTAGATAGAAGTTAATATTGCCTAAGTACGTTGTGTTATTAATGCAATATATGGGTACACGTTCTCCCCCTTCATGTGATAAGAGAACTCACACGCCTATACATATTTTTACTGCCTGCTTACGTACTCTGGCGGCTAATTAAAACTTGGCAGAATATATCGTATGCAACTTAATTCTATGAGGCGCTAAATGCCATTAAATGTCATAGCTGAGCTTGATATTTATTTAAAGAAACTTGATCATGAATACTATATTTGCAAACGCTTCAACCTTATTAGTTGTTCTCAGTTACTTTGTGAAACTTAATGCTAGTTTTCAACCTTACAGAATTTAATGAGAATAAGGAAACAGAACCTCTCTGACTATGTTTGCACTTGCAAATTTTCTTTAATTTCTCACAATAGTATTAAATTGGCGACTAAATTTGAAGTCACAAAGAAGGGATGCATGAGGATATTTACAAATGGGAATTGTTGATTGATGTTGTAAGCTTGGAAAAGAAAGCCAAATCCACTGGAATTCTGTACAATTATTTTCCACCCTTGTTTCTTTCTTTCTATTTTTTTCCTTTCCCATGAATATGATGATATGGTTAAACATTGGCTAGGACAGACAATACAGAATAATATAAGTTATAAAGGAGAAGCTTGTTTCAATTCCATGGAAGATTCTTGGTGGGTCTTGAAGTTAAGTCCAGGTGAAAGCTATGGGGCTGCCCACAATGTGTTTCCCATCTGACCATTCCAGACGAGCAAAGCTCTCCGATCCCGACGGCATTGGAGAAGCAATGAATGTCACTGTATAACTCTTTTGCTCATTTGCCTCTGCAAAACTCAATGATTCCGGTTCAACCACAATCTTCACCGATGGACTTTTCGCCGTCACTGAGACCTTATACGTCGACGGAGCACCCTTGTTGGTCAGAGTCCTTGTATATTTTACGGTGGTCGGAGCGACGTCTTCACCTCCTTTGGTGGAAGGGGTTTCTAGTGGAACTGCAAATGACGGGTAGTTCAGATCCTCCAATTTGTAGTTCTTGTTTCTATTACAGGTGAAGTCTTTCTTGCTGATTACTTTAATTTGAAGTGAGCTGTAGTTTAGGGCACAGAGGAAGGCGAAGTAATCGTCGGTGGTGGTATCGTAAACAAGGCCGGGATCAAGGGCAGCCGTTGGATTTACATGTCCGGCTCCGACATCGAACGGCGTCGACGGTGATCCGTTGGATACGTCTTGAATCGCTTCGCCATTTTTGTATGTTGAGTATGCTGTGGTCATTAGGGCAGATCTAATGGCAGCTGGGCTCCAATCTGGATGAGCGGCTTTAAGAAGAGCGGCTAATCCACTGATGTGAGGGCACGACATTGATGTGCCGGAGATGATGTTGAAGGCCACGTGCCGCTTATCGCTGTCTAAACCAGTTGGTCCAGCGCCGCCGGTCCATCCAGCCAGAATGTTCACTCCCGGTGCTATCAAATCGGGTTTGAGAATATGTGGAGTGAGGAGATTAGGGCCACGAGAACTGAATGCTGCCACCAGCGGCGACGGTTGAACGCCTAATCTTGTGGTGCCGCTGCTGATTGTTGCTATTGGGTTAGCGTCGGAGATGATGTAACTCTTTATTGCGTCGCCAGATTTTTGGCCAACGGCCGCCGTCGGCAAGAGATGTGCATCGGCTAATTGTTCTTCCCCATATGTTTCAGTGTTGGCTAGAATCATCCCTACACCACCGGCCTCTTTTACCACCAACCCTTTCTGAACTCGAGAGTTCCCTCCTCTGTCACACACGACTATTTTTCCGGCCACCTTCGCCGGATTCAGAGTACTGCTCAAGCAAAGGCTACCACTGGTTGAGTTACTCGCATTGCCTGCATATACAATTGGTAGTAAAGAGTCCGGCAAAGGCTTTCCACTGTAGAGCGACTCCCCTGTGATCTTCTTCCCATTTCCAAGAGTAACATATGCTGGGAAGTCTCTGTCCAGCGTCCCGGCGCCGACCGTGGTTATCCATGGCGCCACATTGGACAAGCTACCTGAGGATGGGCCACCATTTCCAGCAGAACATGACACAAAAATTCCCTGAGCTGCAGCAGAGAAGGCTCCAATGGCAACATTGTCTCTGTAGTAATCAGGGGAGGATCCACCAAGCGACATGGATAGAAAATTGACGCCATCTTCCATAGCCTTATCCATTGCAGCTAAAATGTCAGTGCCGAAACACCCTCCAAGCCAACATACCTTATATGTCGCAACCCGAGCTTCAGCCGCCATTCCTCTTGCAGTCCCTGCAGCAAAGCCAAAGAGGCTGGCACCCGTCACAGCGGATCCTGCAGCGGTTGTTGACGTGTGAGAACCATGGCCATCATCGTCCCTTGGCGATTTCGACTCCTGGGATTCATCAATTGCACCAAAGGCTGCTTCATAGCCCTTGGAAAAGTACCTGGCTCCTATCAATTTCCTGTTACAACTAGATGAGGTGAAGTTTTTACCCACTTCACACTCACCTTTCCAGCTTGCAGGTACTGGTCCAAGCCCTCTATCATTGAAGCTCTCCAATTCAGGCCATACACCGGTGTCGAGAACTCCAATGATCACTTCCCCGACCTTCTCCGACGCCGGGAAGAAAGAAACACTCTTCCCAAGTCCAAGAAACTCAGGCGTTCGAGTGGTATGAAGCTCATACTTCACTTCAGGTATGACAGCAAGAATTCCTTCTTGCTTTTCTATTAACTTAGCCTCCTCGACAGTCAATCTTGTGGAGAAGCCATGAACAACTGTGTTGTAGGAATAAAGCATTTGGGCTGAATCAGAAACTGATTTCAAAGAAGAATCATACCACTGGAAATGATCATCAAAGGCTTGTGGCATATTGCTTTTGTCCATGTGAATTATGTAAGTCTTCTTCTTCAACTGCTGATTGCTCTTTTGTGCTTCTGTAAATGAACATGAACAGAATGAAATCAAAAACAGAAGAAACCATTGTGAAAGTCTGCAAGTTTGCATCTTCATTTTCATTTTCTTCTTCAAACTCTTGTCTTCTGGAGGAGGAAATCCCTTGAGCTAAATAGTTTGTAGCTCAGCTCTGAATTCTGATTAGTGGGTCCATTCCAATCATGTCCACCTCCGTGTGGGAAAGAACACATCAATAATTCTAAGGTTTGTTGAATGGAACTTGCGTATATTTTCTTCCTTTCTTCTTTATTTTGTTTTATTTCAATGCCTTTTTCAAGAACAGTAACTTTTTACAAATCATTCCTTCCACAATTTTCAAAAACAATATTAAAACTTAAAGTTCCCATTTCCCATACACCCTTTTAACATTCTTATTCTATTTTGGCCTCAAGTCTTTGGTTTGTGAACAAATTTTCTTTAAATTAACTATGAAATTGAATGCCATTTAAAAGTACCAAGTATTAATTCTCTCAAAATTGAAATGATAATTGAGTTCTTATCTAGCTTTCAATGTGATTTGTTCTTTTCCCCTTTTTTTTTCCGTATATGTAATATCATTACCTATAATAATAAGGCATTAGAGGGATTTTTTTTTTTTTTTTTTTTTTGAAGAAAACAATTAAGGAGGATATTGATGCATTGATTTAATGAACTATATCCTTTAAGTCGGCTATTAAAAAAAAATGCACATGTGTATTTGAGGCTACACCAATCTTTATTTCAATCTTTATTCATCCCAATAAATTGTGGAATCAATTATATAATATTTATGAAAGCATAAGAATTAGTGAAAAAAAAAAATTAAAAGTAGGTGTGAACCCTTATTTGTGTTTAGTGAAATTTCTGAGACCCCTCTACTTTTAGGGCAACAGAAGTCCACATTGGGCAGAGTGATTGATGGCCATTGAAACATTTGGCCAAATCTGTAATCAATGGTGGTGGGTGGGACACCATTTTGCCATTTGCTCATCAAGGTCTATTCTTTCTAATTTCTAAGCTTCTTTTTTCATTTTTTGTTCCTTTTTTCCTTTTCTTGTTTTTGTATAAATTCTGTTTCTTTTTCTGTCGTTAATAATATATGATTTAGAGTGAGTTGGAAAGTGTTGTTTAGATTGATATTTAGTGTGGCTTACCCTTACTTTTAGAATGTAATTTCAAAATTTTGGGTGCTTTTAACTGTAACAAAAATAGTTTTAGTAAAAAGCACTTTCTATCTCAAAATAAACAATTAATGCTATGTAGTGTGAAAGTGTTTTCTTAAAAGTACTTTTAGTTGTTTTTAACTTTGGCATAACTTTATTAATAGTGAAACGTTATTCCGGCCAATTCAAAGTATTTTCAAATATTTTTTTATATTCAGTTACATAATTAAATTTCGGCCAATTCAAAGTATTCCCTGCTTCTTTTTAAAAATAATTGAATGATTTTTTTTCAAATTGTTAAATGATATAATATTAAATTAATCTTTGCCCGTCGACTTAAGTTTTTAGGTCAATTAATGATTTAAGATAAACTTATACATTTTTTAATTGACTCGTTTATTATTTAAAATTCATTCAAATTTAATCTTGTTTGATGCATAAATTCTTTTAAACTTGCTTCCCAAACAAAAAACAAAAAATGAAATTGTTATCAAATATTATCTAGATAGTCCTTATCATATAGACCTTATGCAAATATCCAAATTAAAAAGAAAAAATAAAATTGAAGTGGGTGGGATAAGACACAAATAATTTTGAATCTAACCTAACGAAGGAGAACCAAGAATAAGATAAGCTATGATTAAGAAGTAGAATTATGTGGTTACAAATAAAATTCATTTGATTAGTGACTAAACATTGTCATGCATTTCAATTCCATAAACTATATATATATATATTATATATGATAGGATGGGCAGAGGAAGAGGGATTTCAGTGGTAGGCCACCATTAATCACTATCTTGCCATAGACAACATTTTGGCCATTTGATAGTCATATTCTTCTCCTCTCACAATTCAAAGCAATTTGGACTGAGCACCCATTTCTAAAAAAAAAAAAAATACCTTTTATTATTATTATTATTATTATTATTATTATTATTATTATTATTATTATTATTATTATTATTTTTAAGTGTTTTAAATATTGATGGCGATGCCTACAAGTGTGTGAACCTAGTCACTGATAATGTATGTTTGTTCCCACCTAAATTTGTACTATAATTTTTACTGTTTTAAAAAGATGCATTTGGTTAAATTTTAATAAGAATAACAAGTTTTTGAAAATAAATTTAACTTGTTTTTTCTTAAATAGATATCCTAAAACCAATTCATTATTTCTTCTTGTTTTCTTTTCCTTCAAGTATTGTATTTTAAAGGTTAAGAACAGATATTTGAACCTACCATTTTTAAGAAGGTTACTAGTCATTATGTTTTTTATTTTCCTTTTTTGCTAAAATAATTTAGATGCATGTACAATTATTTACAAAATAAGGCTATGATGTGTAGCCTTCTCTGTCCAAAGTAATAATAATAATGCATTACGTAATCCAAGTGAGAGTTTGTGATAAAAGTTTACATAAAATCATGCAAGTGGCTTTTCATTTTATATTACATGCAAGTGGGCATGTTAGAAGGTTGCTTTATTTATATATATATATATAGTTAGGAATGTTTCCTCAAAATAATTTTGGGTATTAAGGATGTCTAGAAATAATAAGTTTGAAAATGTTATTTATTTTTATATTCAGTTTGTAAAATTAATCATAAAATTTTATAGATTAATTAATAAACAATAAATCAAATAATTATATTAATTAAATTATCAATTACAAATATTTGTAAAATGAGTAATTTATAATTGAAGATACTTGATTATTTGATGAATTTATACAATTATGATGCATTAATTAATGAATTCTAGATAAATTAATTATAATTACTAAAAGAATTATATTATATTAATCATAATGATGGTTAACCACAAATATAATTAATTAATTAATAGGTAATTTTATTATATCAGTTCTTTACATGTTCTTGAAAAATAAGTATGGATACATATGTGTATATATAAACTAATCTATTAAACTAAAATAAAAATTAAGTATATATTAAATTGGAGGAGTTAAATTTATATACTATATTTTAAATTTTAATACAATTTCATAAACTATAAATTTAATTTTCATATAATAATTAATTTTAATAATAAAAAAATGTATTAAAAGATGAGAGAGAAGGTATGAAGAAAATCCATCATTCATGGGTATAATGGATGCATGAGAATAGTTTATTCTCATACTTACACCTATAAAACTTGTACCAAACAAGGATGTTAATCCCTTAATCATTTCCACCCTTATTTCCATCCCAATTCCCTTAATCCAAATAGCTCTTAAGAGGCTATTTGGAGATTAGGTTGACTATTATAATTAGTAGTTATAATAGTATTTGTTTACATTGCAAACTATTTAAATTTAAATACAAATAAAGATATAAAATTAAATGAGGAGAGAGAATGATTACAAAATAGTAAACAAAATAATTAAGATTTTCAAATAATGTTAACATGTTATAATAATTAAAAACTTCCATTGTTATAATGGAAGTCCAAAAACTGAGCAACGTATAATAGTCCACTATTCCAAATAAGCTGAGGATTAGGAAAAACAAAAAAGTTACCAATTAATTAATAGTTACCCATCTTTAATACTTTAAATTGTATATAGCTAGCTTCAAAATAGAAAAATTATATATATATATATATATATCTTCCACCCTTAAAAAAAGTTATATATAAGCTTCCATGGTGTTTTTTTTTTTTTTCTTTCTGTCTAATTTTTATATAACAATATTGTAAATTTAAAACGTTTGACCAAAATACATACTCTTTTTAAACTTAGTATTACATTAATATATTAATTTAAAATTTCCGACCGAAGCTCGGAGAAACAATCTCACTATAATATTTTAGCAAATACTTTTAATGAATTCGATATAAAATTAAAAATGATATTACATAGACATTTGGAAGAAGAGAAATGATTTCATTATTATTGGCATTATAATTGAGAAAAATGATTATGGTAAATTGAATCATAAATGGAGAAAAAAGGAGGCGGTGTAAATAATAAATATATAATATAAAGTGAAAATGCGAAAATTAAATTGGGAAATTAGCTGGAAGGGGGTCCCACTTTGCTTTTGGTGATTCCGAGTTGGTTGCTTTATTGGACAGAATATCCACAGCTTTCAATTTCACACCTTCGACACTCACAATCAAACCATTTTGGATTTTCCTGCTTTTATATTTTTAGATTCGTTAATTCTTAAAATTTAGAAATCAAATTAAAATATATATAATGAGTTGAAATCTTATATGGACATTAGAAATTGGAAACAACCTATCTGAGTTCATCCCATAATGCAATACCCAAACTTGTTAAAGAGGGTTTGTAAAAGCTTGCAGCGCCTTCAAAACATTTTTACTTCATTATAATTATGTTTTTTTTTTTAATAGGATTATGTTTGTAATTTGTATCCTAAAATTACTTTTTGACTAATAAAAAAGAAAAAGAAAAAGAAAACAAAATAATTTCACTTCATGTTCACATGAATCATTATTAAGATTTGTTTCAACGTCATTTTCTTTTCCATAACATCAATTCTTCTATTTGTTTTTTTTTTCTTTTCTTTTTTTTTTTTAATTTTGGTATGTACTATTTAACCGTATTTTTAAAAATACCAAAACTTTTTATAAAAAAATAAAAATACGAAAACTTTTTATAAAAAAATATTCGTTTTTCTTTTTGAAATTTAACAAAGAATTTAAATATTTAGTTATAAGAGATGAAAGAGAACGATTTTCAAAAAATTAAATCAATATATCTAATTTATTGAAAATTAAAAAAAAAAAAAGAAAAGAAAAGAAAGAAAAGAAATCTCCACCTTGATTAGTTAATTTTTTTATAGAAGAAAAAAAATTAGAATTCCATTAAATATCAAGTTGGAGGAGCATTAGATATTTTTTAAATTTAAGAATTTATTAGTCCTTAAAATTCAAAATTCAAAATCTACTTTACACCCTTCTTTTTTAGTTTATAGTTTAAATTTTTGAAGTTTGAAATTTGACCTAGTTTCGTGACAGGAATTATATATTATTAAATTTTATACTTAGGTTCTTTGCTGATCATGATGGTTCATCAAAACCAACAGTAATTATTAATTTTTGAAAGTGAAAGCAAGTGCAAAAATGGCTTTTTAAATTTTAAAATTAATAATTAAATACCAATTTTGTAATCTCCTTTCTAAAAATGAATGTAATAATAACTCATACGCACTTTTGAAAATGACAAATACATGAGAAAAATTAGAAATTATGAGCTAAATCTTTATTAACTATTGCTCTCTACGTATCAAAATGCTCACCGCATTGTTACTTTCATTAATTTGTTATCAGTCTCTTCTTTTTCATTATTTATAATTTGTTTCTAACTTCACGATATCCTTTTTTTATTTATTTATATTCACTTTTTTCTTTTAGAAGGAATTATGTTTTTTCACGTCATTCTTATTTCTTAACTTCACTTACACCATCTTATAATAATAAAGAAAAATTTAATATTCCTGTTGTAAAATTGAGGAGTAAAATGATGGAAAAAACAGAGCACGAAAACTGAGAATTATAATATTAAAATAATTAAATAATTAAATAATATAAAAGTAATTAAAACAACTAAATAAAATAAACTTAAAATAAACTAAAATAAAGAAATTGGAATTTTATGAAATTTCTCAACACCAATCCTTTTTCTTATTTTCTCTCCAATGTGTGTATTACAATATCCATAAAAAGACTCTATTTATAGGCAATTTGGCAAGTAGGTAGTGGCATTTCATGGCCACAAAGGATGTGTCTTTAGTAGACACATGGCCTTTTGCCACTAAGCATATTTATATAATGGACATCTAATTTTCTTTAATATTTATAATACTCCCCCTTAGATGCCCATTATATATATAAAATATGTCTCGTTAAAACCTTACCAGGAAAAAACCCAATGGGAAAAAAAATACTAGTGAAGGAAAAAGAGTACATATTTTATATAATCTAATACTTCTAAAAGAATATAATATATTTGCTCCCCCTCATAGGAACATCATTTGAGATCTCTAAATCGCCGCATTCCAATGTTTTGCACCAATTTTTCAAAAGTTGCGGTTGGTAATGATTTTGTAAATAAGTATGCCAAGTTATCCTTCGAACAAATTTGTTGTACAGTGATGTCGCCATTTTCTTCAAGATCATGTGTAGAAAAGTTTTGGTGAAATATGATTCGTTCTATCTCCTTTAATATATCCTCCTTTGATTTGGGCTATACATGCTGTGTTGTCTTCGTATAATGTTGTTGGAGGATTTTTACTAGAAGACAAGCCACACGTTTCTCGAATGTGTTGAGTCATTGATCTTAGCCATACATATTCTCTACTAGCTTCATGGATTGCAAGAATTTCAGCATGATTTGAGGAAGTAGTTGTTATGGTCTGTTTAACTGATCGCCAAGATATAGTAGTTCCTCCACAAGTGAATAAATAACCTGTTTGAGATCTAGCTTTATGTGGATCAGATAAATATCCAGAATCTGCATAACCAACTAAGTCAAAATTTGATTTATTTGAATAAAACAAACCCACATCAATCGTTCCTCGAAGATAACGGAGTATATGCTTAATTCCATTCCAATGTCTTTTTGTTGGAGAAGAACTATATCTAGCTAATAAATTTACTGAAAATGCAATATCTGGTCTTGTATTATTAGCAAGATACATAAGTGCACCAATCGCACTAAGATATGGTACTTCAAGACCAAAAAGTTCTTCATTATTATCTCGAGATTGAAATATATCTTTCTTCACATCTAGTGAACGAACTTCCATTGGAATGTTTAATGGATGTGCTTTATCCATATAAAATCTTTAAAATTTTTCCTGTATAGGTTGACTGATGAAAAAAAATCCTGTCTGCTAAATGCTTAATTTGCAATTCAAGGCAAAATTTTGTTTTTCCGAGATCTTTCATCTCAAATTCTTTCTTAAGATATTCTATTGCCTTTGAAAGCTCTTCAGGAGTTCCAATTATATTTAGGTCATCAACATATACAGATATAATAGCAAATCCTGATTGTGATTTATTTATAAAAACACATGGACATATTGGATTATTTTGATATCATTTTTTCAACAAATATCCACTCAGGCGATTATACCACATTCGTCTTGATTGTTTTAATCCATACAGTGATCTCTGTAATTTTATTGAATATAGTTCTCGAGAACTTGCTTTATGTATTTCAGGTATCTTAAATCCTTCTGGGATTCTCATATAAATGTTATTATCAAGAGATCCATATAAATATGCTGTGACAACATCCATAAGATGCATGTCCAAATTTTCATACACAGTCAGACCAATTAAATATCTTAATGTAATTGCATCCACCACTGGAGAATATGTCTCCTCATAATCAATACTAGGTCTTTGGGAAAAACCTTGTGCAACTAATCTTGCTTTATATCTCGTGATCTCATTATTTTCATTTCTTTTTCTCACAAATACCCATTTGTATCCCACGGGTTTGACACCTTCTGGTGTCCGGACTACTGGTCCAAAAACTTGGCGTTTTGAAAGTGAGTTTAATTTTGCCTCGATTGCTTCTTTCCAGCGAAGCCAATCATTTCTATGTCGACATTCTTCAACAGATTTTGGTTCAGGATCTTCATTTTCAGATATAATATCAAGTGCAACATTATATGCAAAAATGTTATCAATAATTACATGAGTTCGGTTCCATCTTTTCCCTGTCATGACATAATTAATTGAAATTTCATTATTATCTTTAGGTATTTCACCTTCTTCACTAATTGTATTATTAGTCATGTCTAGGGTTTCTTCGTGGATATTTACATCCCAACCAAGTCTTTTTTATTATCGTTTATTTTTCTTTTTCGAGGATTCTTATCTTTGGAACTCACTGGTCTACCACGCTTCTGGCGTGTTCCAGATTCATTAGTGACAACTTGCTGTGTTGGGATATCAATTTTCGACGAAACATTTGCAACAGGTATATGCGATTTAGTTACTTTCTTTGCACCTATAAATGCATCTGGTAATTGATTTGCTATATTTTGCAAATAAATTATTTTCTGAACTTCAAGTTCACATTGATTTGTACGAGGATCTAAATGAGATAATAATGCATTCCATGCAATTTACTTTTCCAACTTCTTAATTCCTCCCCCTAATGTTGGAAAATTTGTCTCATTAAAATGACAATCAGCAAATCGTGCAGTAAATACATCACCCGTCAAGGGTTCAAGATATTTAATAATTGATGGGGAATCATATCCAAGGTAAATTCCTAACCTCCTTTGAGGACCCATCTTAGTACGTTGTGGTGGAGCAATTGGAACATATACTGCACATCCAAAAATTCTTAGATGGGAAATATTTGGCTCCTGGCCATAAGCTAATTGTAATGGTGAGTATTTATGATAAGCTACTGGTCTAATGCGTGCAAGTGACGCAGCATGCAAAATAGCATGTCCCCATACAGATGTAGGAAGCTTAGCTCTCATAAGTAATGGTCTAGCAATTAATTGCAAACGTTTTATAAATGATTCTGCTAAACCATTTTGTGTATGAACATGAGCTACAGGATGTTTAATATGTATCCCAATTGACATACAATAATTATCGAAAGTTTGGGATGTAAATTCACCAGCATTATCGAGACGGATGGTCTTAATTGTATAATCAGAAAATTGTGCTCTTAACTTAATTATTTGAGCAAGTAATCTTGCAAATGCAAGGTTTCGACTTGATAATAAGGACACGTGTGACCATCTACTGGATGCATCTATTAATACCATAAAGTATTTAAATGGTCCACTTGGTGGGTTAATGGGTCCACATATATCACCATGGATTCGTTCCAAAAATGTAGGTGATTCGGTTCCTACTTTAACTGGTGATGGTCTAATTATTAATTTGTCTTGAGAGCAAACATCACATAATAATTCACTAGATTGAAGAATCTTCTGGTTCTTTAATGGATGTCCATTTGAATTTTCAATGATTCTTCTCATCATTATAGATCCTGGATGACCCAACCGGTCATGCCAAATTGTAAATATATCTGGATTCATGAACTTCAGGTTCATTGTTGCATATGCTTCAATGACTCGTATATGAGTATAATATAATCCAGAAGATAAAGCAGGCAACTTTTCCAATATACGTTTTTCATGTGAGACAGAAGATATGATATAAAGATATTCTATCTCATTTATTCTATCAGTCTCAATATGATAACCATTGCAACGTATATCTTTAAAACTTAACAGATTTCTCTTTGATTGACTAGAGAACAATACATTGTTAATTGTAAATTTTGTTCCTCTAGGCAAAATAATATTTGCTTTTCCAAATCCTTCAATCAAGTTTGCAGAGCCTTGATATTGTATTGACTTTTGCTTCCAGCATTGTCAATTTGGAAAAATATTTTTTATTTGTAAGTATTGTATGTGTAGTTGCACAGTTTGCTAGACATAGATTTTCATTCCTCATTTTTGAGTCACTCAATATATGAAAATTGTCCATGATTCTTCATTTAAACAAGATAATTACAATAAGAAAACAAAACTTGTATTACAAGGTTCAACTAAAAAAAAAAAAGATAGATAAAACAATTCTACATATTCTCAAAATCAAAAGAAACATTTGCTGTGCCATCATTTGTGCTGACTTTCTCTTCAGGAGATTCAAAGAAGTCCGCCACATCCAAATTTGTCATATTGGATTGGTCAAATATATCATTATCCTGGTGTGCAAAATTTGCTTCCACATTTTTTCCTTTTTCCTTCAGGAAAGCTTGATAGAGATCAACTAGGTGTTTTGATGTACGGCAAACACGAGACCAGTGCCCAGTCATCCCGCATCAGAAGCATTTATGCTCATCATCTTTTGAATTTTTACCTTGTGGAGCTTTTC
Organism: Citrullus mucosospermus; assembly: GCA_030954485.1. Classification (NCBI taxonomy): domain Eukaryota; kingdom Viridiplantae; phylum Streptophyta; class Magnoliopsida; order Cucurbitales; family Cucurbitaceae; genus Citrullus; species Citrullus mucosospermus. Next base: position 27,035,488 of record CM062062.1, read on the forward strand.
CTTTATGATCATCATTTCGGGTGGTTCTTTTGAAATTTGGATGATTAGAATGACCACCACGAAAATAATAACTATTTCTTCCTCTGCCACGGTCATGACCACGACCACGACCACGACCACGACCTCGACCACGATTATTAAAATTTACAGCATTCACTTCAGGGAATGGTGTTGTTCCAGTTGGTCGAGATTCATGGTTCTTCATTAATAGCTCATTATTTTGTTTAGCCACGAGAAGACATGAAATTAATTCAGAATATTGTTTAAAACCTTTCTCTCGATATTGCTGCTACAGGAGCATATTCGAGGCATGGAATGTAGAAAATGTCTTCTCCAACATATCCGCATCAGTAATTTTCTCTCCGCACAATAATAATTTTGAACTGATTTTAAATAACGCGGAGTTGTAATCACTTACTGATTTGAAATCTTGGAGCCTCAAATGCATCCATTCATAACGAGCTTTAGGAAGAATGACTGTTTTCTGATGATCATATCTCTGTTTTAAATTCTTCCACAAGATACATGGATCTTTTATTGTTAAATATTTCATCTTCAATCCCTCATGAAGATGATGGCGAAGGAAGATCATAGCTTTTGCTTTTTCCTGAATGGATGTTGCATTTCCTTCCTTAATTGTTTCTCCCAAGTTCATGGCATCGAGATGTATTTCAGCATCAAGCACCCATGACAAATAATTATTTCCATTGATGTCAAGGGCTGCAAATTCTATTTTTGTAAGATTTGCCATGATAACACTATCACAAAGAATTATATTTATATTAGCAATTTAATATATATATTAAACATGCAAAACAAAGTTTAATTTACTAATTATAATAAAGAGAAAATGGCATACCTTCAGAACCTACCTTCAATAGGAAAACGACAAGAGCTCGTGCTGATAACGTGTTGTAAAATTGAGGAGTAAAATAACGAAAAAAAAAACGGAGCACGAAAACCGAGAATTATAATATTAAAATAATTAAATAATTAAATAATATAAAAGTAATTAAAACAACTAAATAAAATAAACTTAAAATAAACTAAAATAAAGAAAGTGGAATTTTATGAAATTTCTCAACACCAATCTTTTTTCTTATTTTCTCTCCAATGTGTGTATTACAATATCCATAAAAAGCCTCTATTTATAGGCAATTTGGTAAGTAGGTAGTGGCATTTCATGGCCACAAAGGATGTGTCTTTAGTAGACACATGACCTTTTGCCACTAAGCATATTTATATAATGGACATCTAATTTTCTTTAATATTTATAATAATTCCAACTTTTAATCTATTTATTAAAAATATATCTTAATGTTAATGGAATATAAAAAAGAAAAAAAAAAAACTCTCCTGTTTTAATTATAAATTGAATGGTTAACTTTTTAAAAAATAAAAAAGTTATATTACTAGTCCAAAGATCTACTCACATAAATCAACACTTTTTAAGTATTACATAAGGATGAAGATTTAAATTTAGAATTTTAGAAGTTTAACAACGAATTTATTCATAGATCTAAATATATTATATTGAATATTCAAGATATTTTAAAGTGTTTTTAAAAGTAGGAATTCTTAAGAGAATTAGAAGCTTTTTTTCCGTCATGGGAAAATATTTAAAAAAAAAAAAAAAAAAAAAGATGTCCTATTTTGTGACAATAATTTAATGAGTTCAACCTTTTCAACTGTTGGAGATCAAATTAGTAACCCTTAAAATTTTAATAAATATTTTATCAATTTAGTTATACTTAGATTATTGACAACTATATTGTAACATTTACCCTATAATTATAATTTTAGAATTTTACTGATTTAGCAGTGCGGCCATGAAAAAGAAATTGTACTTATATATGAAAAATATATAATAGGTGAAGTGAATTATTATGTAGAAAATATCATAAATTAACCATAAATGGTGAAGTAAATAAAAAGGTTGGGAAAGAAAGGAAAATGGTCTCTGTCTCATAAATTTCTGTCATCTAAATAAATGGAAGGATGAGACAAAGGAACAAAATATATATCTATTAAATCAAATGGACAAAAGTTTCGTTTCAAACTATATATTCTTCATAAACTGATAAAATAATGTGGTCCATCACTTTTCATCCTTTAAATATTGTTCTCATAATTTCTATATATTTTTTAATCTTGATTTATATATTATTTTTTTCTTTGTATTATTGGATTATTTAGTCAATGCAAGTAGTGTAAAACCAATCTTAGGGTTTCATCTTATATTTTTGTTTCTAGTCCTAAATTTCAATCTGGAAGAGTTAGTTTTTTAAAATATTGATAAAAAGTATAAGAAAACAAAAAATTTAAAGATGGAAGAGTGTTTATAGATTTCATTTTCAAAAACTAAAAATCAAAAATCAAAATGGTTACCAAACCCGCCTAACAATTTAGTTTTTAGTTTTCTATTTTTAAAATTAGGTTACTGTTTGTACTTCTACCTTTAAATACTTATTTTAAATTTTATTATTTCCTTCCTAAAAGTATTGTTGGTCTTTGTTTTTTAAATTTTTACAAAGAATTCAAATATTAAAGTAAATATGTGTACTTCCAACTTATAGAGAGGCTAGTTGCTCATATGTTTACTAATTATTAGTCAATTAAACTATGTTTGGTGGCACACATAATTTTATTTGTGAATTAAAAGTTTGTTTTTTTAGAAATGTGAATCAAAAGTTAGTTTTGATGGAATTAGCATACATAGACACACATTTAGAAAATTTGATCATCCCCTGTTTTCTTTAGACTTAAAAGGAAAATTAAGATTGTAGCCCAATTTTTAAAACACAAGAATATGGGTTACAAACATCAAATTCTAGTTCTAAATTTGTACTTAAATAATTTTAAGTGTAATTTTTTTACTCAAAAAAGAAAAAACTAAGATAAATTATTTATTGAAAAAAACCTCTCACTATTACTAGGGTAGAAATAAGCAAAAAAAGTAACAAAAGAAAAGAAAAAAATAAAATAAAATAAACTAGAAACACAAGAATGAACAAGAAAAAACACCAAATCAAACAAAAAAAAAAAAAAATTCAATATCTGAAAAATTATTATAGTCATACAGAAATTTCTCATCAATTCCAATTAAGAAAAAAAAAACTCTCAAACCATTGTACTACTCATACATTTGAGTTAGTATACCAAGCATAAAATGCTTCAAATTGAGATGGTTTGAAACTAAAGACATAGACTCATTTTATAGTGTTTTGATCCATCACTTATTTGAACTTATCCGATGTGAGACAACAACTCTTAAAATATTTTGCCTCCCTTCTCTATAATACTTTAATGATATAAAAAGATATTAAGAAATGTTGCATCAATAAATATTGAGCATGGATGAGACTCCTGGTCTTGTTTTTGGGTAATAATGAAAACGACAACAGAGTTTAGAGGGATTAAATAGTTTGCTCAAATGTCACATTCCCAGATGAAATAATTCAATAACAGTTGTATCAATTAATTGTTTTGCTTGGCTTAATCGCATTCATTTTCCTTTTCAATTGACAAATGACAACCAATCTTATGTTTAATGCCCTTTAACTTAGACTCAACTTCCTCAATTATTGAGTGATTTGCTTCGTTATAATTGGTATAATTGAAGGATAGAACCTATCAAGTTGTTAATTAATCAATAAATTAACCAATTTTCAATAGTGACACTAAAATTACAATATGGAGATTGAATAAGACATTTTATTTATTTAGAAATAATTTAATGGAGTACTCAATATTGATATAACATAGTTTAACTAATAAACTATTAATTATCTCTTTAGAAAAATTATACATAGGTCAAATTAGAAAAATTATTATAAATAGAAAAAATATTAAACTACTTACAAATATAGCAAAATTTAATATAAATAAAAAAAATATCAAACTATTTATAAATATAGAATAATTTTACTTTTTATCTATTTAGTTCTATCATAAAATTTTGTTATATTTGTAATTATTTTCAATAATTTTTCTATTTTTAAAAACATTCCTTCAAACTATGAAATTTTTATATTAGTATTAAGCATTTTTTCAATTATTTGATGTCTAAAGATTTTTTAATATTTTTTAAAGAATATATATTGTAGTTTTGCTGACGTAGCAATAAATTAGATCACACACATATATGTATGTATGCATGTATTCATGATCTTTAAGAAAGTATATTTATAACTTTATAAAAGATAAATTAACAATGTGCTCTTGGAGGATAAGGGTTTCTTAATCATGACGACACTTTCCACTCTTTATGGACGTTTTTTTCCATATAAAAGACAAATTCTTAGTTTAAAGAAATCAAATTTTATTTATGTTGTCCCAAGACTGTCTCTCAGTCAGGAAGGGGAAAAAGAGTCTTCAATTTTTTATTTTATTTTATTTTATTTTATTTATTTATTTATTATTATTATTATTTTTTTTTTTTGTTAATATTTGAGTTTTAAAGTCTAAATTTGTAACAATCAATTTCGAGACCTAAAATTCCATCTCCACCTCAATTGCCAAAATAATAATAATGATGATAAATAAATATAATGTAAACTTGTATTTGAATTGAGAAAAATAAATGAATTTTTAAGGTGTTGTTGATAACTGAGAAATTATTGAATTATTTGTGAAAATCTCCACAGCACATGACTGACTTGACTCAGTTTTTTAAATGTTTTTAGTTTCATGTATCTTCACCATGCGATTTTAGTTAGTAAATCATTTACGTTTATTGAATTTCACAGCACATGACTGACTAAGTTTTATTTATCTAAATGTTGTTGAATATTGATTCTTCAAAGTTAATTGAATTTCAAAAAATAAAGGTTGAATTACAAATTTTGGTGATCAAAGTCTTAAACTTCAAAAGTTTTTAATTATATATCTAAAATTTAAGGTATAACTATATCTAATTCTCACAATAACACTACTAATAAAAAATATATAATGTTACTAATAAAAAATATATAATGTTACGTGCGTATTTAACTAAAAGCTTGCTGATTTAGCAAGAAATAGTAGATCAAAATGAACCAAAGAAAATAAAACAGTACAAACAATAGCTAAGCACATTATCGAAATCCGACATCTAGTAAACATAAATATGATTCTATAATATAAGAAAACACAACTTTACACAAACAAAACTTTAGGGTTAAGAAATTCAGTAGAAAAAAAAAAGGAAAGCAAAAAACAAATAGAGGAAAGGACAATGAGAGTAGAAACCAAAGTTGTAATTTTAATAGTAAAACCCCATAAAAAAGAGGGAAAATGTACAGTGTAGTAGTATAAGAATGACAATATTACAGAACACTGAAGTATGACCCTAACCAACCTAGAAGAGTGGGAAAATAAAACCTCGGCTTAAAACTAACGCCACAATGAGCAAAAGTGCTATTACAATTTAACTTCCTACACATATAGGGTTATTGGGTTCGTAGCCGGCTGTTCTCAGCAGTTCTCACCTGGAAGAAGTATGGATGAGCCTGCAATCAATATTCATAAATTATGAAATCTGCCTTTTGAATGTCACAGAAATGATATATAATTTTTTTCAGTAATAGAAACATTTCATTGATAAATAAGAATGCCATAGAAAGAGATTACCCATTCCCATTAAACAAAACTTCAAGACATTTGACTGATGAGTTACGATTGAGTAAACAGTGGTTTGAACTAAGAATGTGTTTTCTATGTGATAGCTTCTAGGGATTTGAACGCCCATCTCACACTAAACTCAAAAACCGCTCATGAAACCTACCTTATGGCACTTACTTTTGTAGTAAATTATAAACTTGCTCAGCCAAAAATAAATTAACAAGTTTGAATTTATGTAACTCATGTTTTTCCAAATCCAAATATGAATTTCAAATTTATGTAATTCATCTTTTTTTCCCTAAATCCAAATATAAATGATACAATTCTAGACTTTCTAATCCCAACTTTCATATATCCAATAAATACTTCTTCCCTGTCCTAAACAATCCTCTACATTAAAACCATGTGCCACATCTTTAGTTGTACTACAAGGTATTAGGGGGAAAAAACAATAAATGAAATCTAGAGATGGTAATGATAATTGAATTGTATAGATGGTGGCATGCTGTAAGCTGTATTTCTTTGTATCGTTCCAATTTTATCGGGAAGTCTCTGAAGGGACAGGATGCTGTATTTCTTTATTGTCATTATCTCAGACAATTAACCAAAGGACAAAGATGCACCATAAACCAAACAATAAAGAGAATGATGAAGGAAACTATAACAGAAACAAGTGATACTGATACAAGAGAACGCAGCTACACTTAAAATGGAACAGAAGTTGATAAATACCATTGCTTCTCTTGCAGTGAGCCTATCTTGATGGTCATATCGAAGAAGCTTATCCAAAAAATCAATGGCCTATGTGTAGTGAAGACAACCATAAATAAAATGTCACCAACAACGTACAAATGTAAATGAGAAACTTATTGTAGTATCCATTGACTCAAAAACATAACCAACCTCAGGGGATACAAGATGCTGATTATCGGCATTGATAAATCTTGACCATGGCTTACGGCTATGCCTGCAATATAAATCATGGGAACAGAAAGACAAGTTTTATACAATGAAGGATCACAGATGAATGAACGAAAAGGAAAAGATTCATTTTATCATGAAGAAAACTTGTATTTTTTTAATCATTTTCCCAATTTCTGCAAAGGCCTTTCTTTTTTCATTTTCATCCGTATTATGCAATCCAAGAGTTATGGAATCATATGAAGATGTTGAACAGCAACATAAATTGAAGCCGAATTGGCCAGTTCAAAACTGACAGATCTTGTAACATGTTGATCCATATTACTATTTATAATTAAAGAAACAGAAAAAAGTCGATCATTTCCAACTATTGATGAATCAAGTTATATATAGAGTTGCTATGAAGCTTAAAACAACTCCATAGGAAAGAAGAGAGACCTTCCAACAAGTGCTTCAAGTTGTGGATCAAGAACCAGTTGATATTTATTCAGATATGCATTCAACTCATCTGTCCCCAACACCTGAGTAAGATTCATTGCCCATTATAAATAAAATTAGGCAAAGTTGGCAACGGAAGTTAAAATAACCAACCAATAATCAAAAAGATGGACAAGTACCTTAGCAATTTTGACAAGCTGGTCATGATTGTCATGACCATAGAAGAAGGGTTCCTTTCGGAAAATCTGCAAGAAAAGAAACTGGCCTTGAGCAAGCTGACATGGTATAAGTCATTTGTCACACCATATGCAATGCATGACAACTGGAGGAAAAAAAAAAACGTAAAAGAGAAAACTTCAGCAAGGCCTCTGAAGGCCCCATCCTCACCATTCCAGCAAACATGCAACCCAGGCTCCACATATCCAAGGAATAGTCATAGTCTTGTAAATCTACAAGAAGTTCGGGCCCTTTGAAATACCTGGCCATATCATCAGTTATATCAAATTAACTTTCAAATGAATTACTGATATAGAACTTTGTTCCCATTTCACAATCTCAGACATGGTAGCGACTATAAATGTATGAAGTAAACAGTTAAGTAAATAAACTAAAGAAGACTTCACTAACCTAGATGCCACTCGGACATTGTATTCCTTCCCGGGATGGTAGAACTCAGCAAGACCCCAATCAATCAAACGAAGTTTTCGCAGTTCATGGTCAATCATAACATTGTGAGGCTTTACATCTCTATGCATTATGCCCTGTGAATGGCAGTAATCCAATGCCTGCAGGTATAGAATGCCCAGATCAGAAGCAAGATGAAGGCAGTAAACACCACATAAATTAACAACCTTCACAGCCATGACACAAATGAATTTGAATGCATATGGAAAATTCACAACAAAAGGCAGAACTGATGCTTATCTGTTTTAGTAATAATCCCATCATGAGCATTTTCTAGGCACAAACATTTAGATCGTTTATTATTATTAACTTTTTTTCTATTATAAACAAGTCTTCATGCACCGGTATCCATTTTGTTGGCCATGCCACTTGCTAAAGTATGATTGAAATTGGAAAAAACAGAGAGAGAGAGAGAGCATGAACAAGTATTCTACTCTGAGCTCCGGGCAGAGTCACAGCAAGAAATCGAAAATCCAAACTACAATGCATCATGATATGACTTGCGAGCAGCATAATTTTGTGAATGATAGCTTAAATAAATCTCATTTATCATTGTATGCTTTTTTAGTAAAGGACTCGGGCTATTTTCATTTTTGTATTAATGTCTACAGCTCACAATATCTGTGGAGGAAGGAAAAATAAAAAAGAGAAGATTTTTGACAAGTATACTGAGAAGTGATAAGACAAAAGAAAAGACCTTCAAAAGTTCGTATATATAGTAGCGTATGTCATAATCAGTCAGCGTAGGGTACAAAATTTTAAAATCTGTACTGTTCACATATTCAAAGATTAAGCTAGGAGTTTTTGAGTGCTGATCTCTGACTATATCTAGCAGTTTCACAATATTTGGACCGCCACAGAGATTCTGTAATATCTTTATCTCCCTCTTTATCTGTGTGAACACAAGATAACTGTATTAGATCAAGTGACATCAAATTAAAGGAAAACAGGTTTACAGCAGTACTTCAGTAAAAACAAGTTACTTTAAAATATGAGTAAATGCCATTCATGTATGGCACATATGAAAAATGCAGAATTGACTGTGATCTGAGCATAGACAGATGAATATTCATAAGAATAAATCCTATAAAAAAATTCCTCAACATACATACTGTCTATCGAATGAGTAAAGACATTATATATTATGGACAAATGATCGTGCTCACCTTCTTCTTCTTGACAGGCTTAAGAATCTTGATAATGCATTTTTCATTGTTGGTGATATTTATTCCTTCAAATACCTCACTGTACTTTCCTCTTCCAACTTTCCGGACGACCTCATAATCATCTTGACCACTGTTTTAAAAGAATTAAACAAGAAAAAGGAGAATATGACTGTAAAATTGTTAGTAGCAACGTCTTATAAAGAAAACAGATAACTAAATAAATCAAAAGATACAGCATCCACAACACAACATAATGATGCCACTCATGCCAGATTTCCATAAATTCACATCAGGTCAGTCTTCCACATTTTACAAAGACGCCAAAAAAACTTGAGGAAATAACAAATTGAAAATGCCATATGACAAATGCCAAAGTGGAAGGAATGCCCAGGGCCGATATACACAGCGGGCTCCTCCCCGAGCTACAGTCCACCCCAAGAGATAAGGTAAAACAGATCAAACTAGAATGGTTTCTCATAATCTCTTCAACCCAAAGGTCGGGATTGGCCCCTAACCTTCCTGCCTTTTATATATTCATTATTTTCTTACTAATGTAAAAAGAACAAATCCAGCAACATTCAAGAATCCAACTTCCAATACACACAGCAAACCTCCGTCCTGGTCCAAAACAATATCAAAGATATAAAGGTCGAGCCCCAGACAACGATCCGTAGGACATTGGACAAAGAAAAATAGACAATAAGCTAAAATGAAGAGATCCCAACAAGTAAATCGAACCCTAGATCGAATGCGGAGAGGTAAAAAATAACGGAAGAAGGCGACAAGAAATGAATCAAGAGAAGTAAGAGAAGAGTAAATGACGCGAGTCACCTCCATTGGACAGCAAGAGATTCGTAGTCCCAGTAATCCCTAGGGCGGTGAACATTGACGTCGGCGTAAACTCGGGACCTGGACATGGCTGGAGAGGAAGGGAGGGAGGTTGATCAGGAAGCAACCGGAGAGAGGAAGGGTGCGGTGGCGCGGAAGATCAATAAATCTGAGGGAGAGTTGGTAAAACCAGCCGTCCCCTCCCCAAAATAAGCAATAAACAAGAAATGAAACCACTGAACAAACTCATGACTTTCGTCCTTCCTTTTTGCCCCTTTCACTTCCTTCTAACCTCTAATAAGTTTCTAAATTATAACCTATTTTTATTTTTCTAATTCACAACTTTTAACTTTATTAGAAAATAAAGTTTTTTTTTTTCCTTTTTAAGTTAAAAATTGAAACTAGTGGTAGATCTAGACAGATCATTTACCTCTTTAAAATTTAGAGACCCACCATATAGTTCAACTTATGAAGCACAACATGAAAAGTTTAAAGTTTTATTTTATTATAGCCTAATAAGTAAGTCATTCCTAATTCTATTTTATAGAATTTGGTACTTTTTTTAATAACCGCAATATGTACAAACAAAATGATTATTCTTGTACTCATTCTTTTTTCTTTTACAATGTGCAAAATTATTATGCTCAGGTTAGCGACTTATGCCTCAATATTTATTTTATATTTGTGTCGTATTTTGGTATGATACTTATGTTGTATGGTATGAAGCACAAATAGATGTGTAGGTTTTTTTTTCGGGTGGTATCTGTGAGAAATCTATAGGAAATATATGTTACGTATTATATATCCAAATATATATCAATATTAACTTGTTAAAGAAAATATTGATCATATTGGGCTCATATTTAGCCCAATAAATTAATTCGGGCCAGACCTTTTTCAAGGGTATGGCTTGCGAGCTTTAGATCCGCATCCATGGCCGACGTAGGCTTGCCATTGAATATTCTGCTTTTACTCCCAATTCCCAGGCGTGACTCGTGAGTATCTCGTTGATGGCTGACGTCGAGTTCGTTTTCGCTCACTGAAGTTTGAATCGAAGCTCCCGAAATCACTGAGCGAGAAGACAGAATCGCGAAAAAACTTGTGCGATTCAATGAATAGCTTGCGTCGACGTTGCGGCTGGCTTCTGCTGCCAATCGTTGCCAATAGAAATATAAGCACCAAAGCTTCTCCTTCTGTGTCTGCTAAGATTCAATGGAGGGCGTATTTCAGTTTCGGGTCAAATCCAATGAGACACACAATCAGAGAAAGCAAAATTTCCTGCCCATCTACTCGGCATCGATTCTCTTCCTCGTCTTCATCGAAATCAGGGATTGGATTTGTTGGATGGTACATGAGAAAACTCGACACCCACCCATTTATCACTAAAAGTATCACTTCTTCGTTGATTTATGCGGCTGCTGACCTAACCTCTCAGGTAGAAGATGGATTTTATATTTCTTTGCAATTCACTTCCGCCCTCTTTCATAAGTGTTTTCCCATTCATGGTACAGTCCGAAAATTACATGCATTCCATGAATAAACGAGATCGAGCATTCGATAACATTACGATAAGATGCCTCCTCTCACGTAGATGATAAATAGTATATCGGTATTATGTCAAGTCCATCTAAATAGTAGTGGAGAATGGAGAAATGGAGACTATAGAGAGTGCTGCAATTTTGTTCTTTAACGGTTCCTAGTCTGGAGTGGTTTGGGAATAAAATGCGTAGAGTTAGGCTCTGCACCATTTGAGGTTTCATTAGTATATCTACTTGCATAGATGTATCTTAAAGCGTGTCCAGTGTCTTTCTTAAGAAAGAAATTGAAGCCCATTTACAACCATTTCAATGTAGAAGCCAAATGCGTTACTATCTTTGTGCTTGGAATCTTGAGTGGTTGCATGTATTGGTACTTTGATACAATCTAGTTCGATAAATAGACTTTAAAGATCTTCTGCTTTGTTTTGTGTTAAATATACTGTAGGTTTTACAGGGATGGGCAGATGTCATTCATGCCCTCATCTGTGCAACAGATTCATTTTTGCCATGATTTGTGTTGAAAATTTAGGATATGATATAATCTCATTTGTTGCTTTTGTGGTCTTGCTGCGCGTGTAAATTATGTGTAAATCAAAATGTCTTTTAGAAAGTGTTACAATGTAAACTTTCCTCTCTAAAAGGATGGCATAAGAATGTCTTCTTTTTTGGGCTGTTCGTATTTATGCTTAACCTCTCGTTCTTTGTATTTCATGGCTATTGATGAATTTGGTTCACTTGTTCTATTTTTCATCAGTTTTCCAATATTCCCGTCATTGTGATGACAACACCCTTTGCAATTTACATTTCTTATACCCTCTTGTTCTGGTTATTTTGTATTCTAATTGTTTGGTTTACATAACATTTTGTCAGATGATTACAGTGCCATCTCCTGGCTCTTTTGACTTAATAAGGACAACACGGATGGCTGCTTATGGAATGTTGATATTAGGGCCATCCCAGCATTTGTGGTTTAATTTTATGTCTACAATCTCACCATCGCGAGATTTGTTTTCAACTTTCAAGAAGATTTTTCTGGGGCAGGCTGTGTATGGACCTAGTATTACCTCTGTTTTCTTCTCCTATAATGCATCTTTGCAAGGTAATTAGAAAGCCGAAGTTTTAGAACTTCAGATAATCTTTCAATATCTCACCATAGTTGGCGGGATTTGTCAACGACCACCCTGGCTTCTACAACTTCATCGTTAGATGGTTTGAACTTTGATGGAGTGTGCTATTGGATATTTGGGTGCCCTTTCTTGCACATTTTTGAAGTATGGAAAAAGATAGTCTTTTAACTAAGTTTTAAATGTAATTCAGGGCCTCGGTCTTTTGGGCTGAAATTAGAGTGCTTCTTATTGCTATCCGTTGGTAGTGCTTTAGCCCCTCTGGCTTGCTCAGCTCAAGTATTTGTACACTTATCTTACTTTGGTTGGAGGCTTTTGATGACTGCCACATGGCTTCATCAAGCTCATGAGTTTTATTGATAATAAAATTCTATAACTTTATGGGGGGCCCGTTTGGAGAATAGGGGTAGGAGGGTTGTTTCTATTTGGTTCCATTTTCTTAGAAGTTAATTTCGGTGCCAATTTTCAGTTTTTCTTGGATCAATCGGTTTCTTTGACATTAGATTGAACCAATAGGTCCAGGTCTAACGGCAAGCAGACATTATTATTTGAAGAAAATTTGAAAACGTATACAACAACCAACTTCATAGAAAATGGAACCGATCAAAACCAATCAAAATGAACCGAACGACTGACTTTTAATCTGGAATATTGTGAAATCAAACCTGACAAACGTGTGTTACTTAGACGTCTCCTTTTTCTTTTTTCCTTCCCATCTCCGCTCATGGAAACATTAATAAAATGTGGACCAAGTAGGCTTTTTAATTATCTGCTAATTTTGGGTTTTTTATGCTGAAATCCGTAACTTCCCCTGTTGAAGTCATCAGTTAGCCCTACTGGCTTTTAAGACTTAGAACCTTCCTTACAGCCAGACCACTATTCTCTGAAAGTATGCTCAATGGTTGATTTATGAATTGTGTAATAATGCATGTAGTTCTCATAATCCGTGTATGATACTAGTTATAGTTATGACATTATATCCTAATACCATTCGTATTACGCTGGCTGTGATACAGTATTCTGAATGCATTATGTCCAAATTCAGGTGAAAGTGGCAGTGAGATTGCTGCTAGATTAAAGCGTGATTTGCTTCCAACATTGTTAAATGGACTCTTGTTTTGGCCAGTCTGTGATTTTCTCACATACAAATTTGTCCCCGTTCATCTACAGGTATGTACATTGTACTCACTACTCACTGCATACAGAAATAATAAAGGAATCATATCTCCGAGATGAGATACTGCACTCTAATCTCTGTTTTGATCGCTTAATGTAGTTATCTGCTCCGTTTGCAACTATTCAGTTTTGGAACATTGATTTTGCAGCCATTGACAAACAGTTCGTTTGCATATATATGGACCATCTATCTGACATACATGGCAAGCTTGAAAGGAGTTGATATCAATTGAAGCAGTAGTAGATTTGAAGATGCTGCCATCGATTCTTTTATTCATCTGTCTTGTTTGGCAAAAGCCCCTGTGAAGCAGTAGGCTTCTCTATAGTGCTTGGTAAGTCAAACTTTTTTTACTTGGCTGGATTTTCCTTAAATATGAATATGACTCAAATGTTTCATTTATAAATATGTGTAATACCAAAGATGTTTACATGATTCAATCTCATTTGTAGCTGAAAATGTGACAGCTCTTTTCGCAGCAGCAATTACTCCTCATTGTCTTTGATCTACATGGTTACTTTAAATGTGACAGCTCCTATTTATATTACTTGTGAATGGCTCTTATAATTCGCATACATCAGTTTAATTTGGGTATGCTGCTGCGACCCAAAAGAGAGGCCCTTCAATTCAAGGACTAACTCGCGTGACGGCCTGCAGTGCATTTGCTGTTTGTTTGATTATGTAATTTTAATGGTGATATGTCAGACTCATACAATACCGGCAATGAATTTATATGTTCTTGGTACGTGGTATTTATTCCTCCTACTCTTTTAGCACAATCTCTTCTTTGACTTTAAATACTTAATGGAATCCAAATTTCAGATGGATATAAATGTCTTTTCTTTTCTCTTTTTCTTATTTTTCTGTCTTGGGCTAAATTAGGGAAAATTGATTGTAACCTAAACTTTCAAAAGTTTCAAAAATACTTTTAAACTTTCAACGGTTCAAAAATACCCTGCCGTTAGTTTTGTATTGAAACCGTTAAAATTTTGTTTAAAAAATATCCTGAATTTTTTAAAAATTTCAAAAATACCCCTAATTAAAAAAAATTAAAAATACCTTTACCATAAGTATATTAACAAAAACCATTAATACCATGTTGCTAAAGTAACTTTAAAATTTTAAATATATAAAAAAAAAATTTATAATTACTCCTAACATTAATATAGTGAAATTTATTTGAAGTTTTCTTAAGTTCAAGAAGAACGAATTTCAAAACAAACTATAATTTTTCTTTTAATTTTTCAATTTTAATTTACACCAATTTTCTCACAAACTAAAAATTTAAGTTAAAATATAAAATTCCATAAAATCTCACAAGATTCTTAAATCAAAATTTCTCCTTAAACATTAAAAATATTAATAATAAGAATAATAAAATAAAAATAATAAAAAAATTATTTGTTGTGTGTGTTAATTACTTAATACATTTTTTTATTTGACTATTTATAGTTTTGGTATGTTTAAGGGGAGATTATGATTTTAGAATTTTATGAGATTTTATGTTTTAACTTAAAATTTTGGTCAGTGAGAAAACTGGTGTAAGTTGATAATTGGGAAATTAAGAGGAAAATGAAAGTATCTATATGAAAAAAAATGAGAATATCTATATAATTTGTTTTAAAGCCCATTATTTTTTAACTTAAAAAAACTTTATACAAATTGATCACCATATCAATGTTAGGAGCAATTTTGAACTTTTTATTTTTTAATGTTAAATTCATTTATGCAACGAGTATTAATAGTTTCTTTTCATATACTTATGGTGAATGCATTTTCGAACTATTTTTTTTTAATTAAAGGTATTTTAGAAACTTTTGAAAAGATCAAGAGTATTTTTTAAACAAAATTTTAACAGTTTCCAATAAAAACTAATGGTATGGGTATATTTGAACTCTTTTTGAAAGTCTAAGTTCAGGGTATTTTTTATAATTTTACCTTTTTCTTTTTATAATTTGGAGAGGTTGTGGATTTAGACTCTGTCGTGTTTTTGGACTTACAAGGTTCGAAACTTGAAAATATCACCTAGTGCCAAATTCTAGCTACATATATATCAAATGGTATGAACGTCTAATCATATAAGTTATGCACACACATTTTTTTTTAAATAGATTTATATCATCATTTCAAACCCGTGGTCTAAGTATTAAGTAATTTTTTTTTCTAACAACATGTGAAATAGGATAATCAAACATCTAACTTTGAGATTGATAACACAAATTTTTAAGTCGGTCTAAATACCAACTAGTTAATGATGTTATAGGCTTATAAATAGTGTATGTAGATTAGCTGTATTACTATTAACAATTTATTCTGACCTTTTTTAACCACTACTTTGTTTACTTTAAATAAAATTAAAAAGAAAATTATTGGGGCAAGTAATCCGTAAAATTAAGTACCCTACATTTTGCCCTTAAAATAAAATAAAGGAAAATTTATTGGATGCCATTTTTCCACAACGTCTCTGAATTGGATATATCGGGATCCACGTCAGCCCACACTTGCAACGTTCACTAGACTTGGTCTCTTTTAAACGTCCTTTTGCAAACCCACCCACGCGTATTTCAAATCCCACATCTGAGACCCATAAATTCGGACACGTTGCATCCCAAACACGCGAGTACCAATTTGTTATACACTCACGACTAGTCATTAAAACCTTCCTTCCCCATCCTTTTTCAAATTTTTTTTTTTTAAATTTTATATTTATATAATATAAAAAGAACAGTGACGTCAATGACCGTTGTGAATTTCTTCCCCAACCTCACTTCTATTCTTCTCTGTATTTCTCCGGCCAAACTCTAACGGTCGTTTTTCAGAAAACTCAATTCGGCTGTTCAAGAGCAAATATTCCGCTCCTCCGTTCACATTCATCTGGAATTTGTTGAACTTTCTACTTTCTGGGAAAAGTGGTTGGTTTTTGGTTGGATTCATGTTGGGACGATCTGTGGTGAAATATTAGGGTTTCAAGACGGGGGTTCGTTGTTTTGAACCGAAATAATGGTTGCTGCTGTTTCGACGACGTTGGATCCTAAAACCGTGCCTCAGTCTCAGAGAGTGCCTCACTCTCAAAACCCTACGAGACCGCCTCTTTTACCTTCTGATGCCGACAATGGTGCTGTCGCTCGACGGCCCAAATCCCGGGAAGTCACTTCTCGGTATTTGTCATCTTCCACTTCCTCTTCTTCTGTTCTGAGACGTTGTCCCTCCCCTTCGGTTTCCGGTTCGGCGAGTGTTCTGACTCCGATGCCTTCCTTCAGGCGATCGGAATCCGTTGAGAGGACGCAAAGAGGGACTCCGCATCCTAATTCTTTGGATTTCAGATTTGGTCATGGTAATGGTAGGGGTGAGATGTCGGCCGCTCAGAAGCTGTTGTTCAATTCCACAAGGAGCCTATCGGTTTCTTTCCAGGGTGAATCGTTTCCTTTGCAGGTTAGTAAGCCAAAACCTGCGCCGACTCCTGGTATTCGGAAGGGCACACCGGAGCCGAGAAAAACAAACACACCAACAAAAGGTACTGGCGCCGGTGGCAGTGATCAGACTGAAAATATGAAGCCAGTAGATCAGCAGCGATGGCAAGGTAGTCACCGGCAGGCGAATTGTATGATCAGGAGTTTGGATTGTATGGATGAACGGAAGAAGATCGCTGGTGGGTCTGGGAATGTAGTCAGAGCGCTGCAGAGTTCGTTTGTCGAAGACAGATCTTCATTTGATGGAAGACTTAGTTCTGATTCTGGAAATGTAGAATTGGAGAAGGCGGTAGAGCCTCTTGCTGAAGGAACTTCAGCTAGTAGTTTAGACATTTCCTCCGATTCTGAGAGCGTGTCTTGTAGTAGTAATTCGGAAACGCAGGAGGGTGGTGCCGGAAAAGGACAGCGTGGCCCTCGAGTCGTTGTGGTACCGGCAAGAGTCTGGCAGGAGACTAACAATCGGTTGCGACGGCAACCAGAGCCGGGTTCCCCATCATCTAAGAACATTGGAGCAAAACCTTCAGTACCTTCGAAAGTAAATATTCTCAAGAAGCATTCAATTGATAGTCCAGCATCATCTCCTCGCCAGGTTGCTAATAACAACACGGAGCAGTCATTTGGTCCTTTGTCCCCAAGTAAGCTTTTAGCATCATCCATATCCATATCATCACCTTCAAAAGGAAGTCCATCTCGTGTAAGATGCTCAGTGACAAATGGGTTTGGTAATAACTGGAGCAGCACACCATCTGCTTTGAGTTTTGCTAATGATGTTCGAAAGGGGAAAATGGGGGATGGCCGGATGGTTGATGCACATTCATTGAAGATGTTGTACAATAGGCTTTTACAGTGGCGATTTGTGAATGCTAGGGCAGATGTCACCGCTTCTCTCCAGAGCTTGAATGTAGAGGTATGATTCCTGGAAATGGCCACTTTCTCTGCTTTATCTACTGAAAGAAGTTGTTGATCTTTTCCTTCCAAGTCCTAATTTCGATCAAGCATTTGTCTGATTTGCATCATGATCCCCATAGCCTAATTATATTGCCTCGAATAAACAATGTGATGAACCTCCAATTTATGTTTGAATGTAGCAAAGGGAGGAGTTGATCTGGTTCTCAACTTGAGTTAGCATTTTGCTGATAAATTAATATGTTGTGATAACTTAGGCTTCTTGGTTTTTGTTATTGGTCTTTTATTCCCCCTCCTCCTCCTCTTGTCTCCAGCTCCCACCATGGCATTGGCATTGCCTTCTTCCACTTTATTCATCTTTATCATTTGTTCTCCTTTATAGTTCTTCGATTATGTAACGATGGTATTTGTCTTTGGGAGTTCTAACTATTTAACTTACATCGTTTAATTGTTCCTTATGTCAGAGAAACCTCTTCAGTGCTTGGAATGGTATTTCAGAACTGCGTGAATCCGTTATAGCCAAAAGACACGAGTTGCAATTACTTCAGCACAAAATGAAGCTGGCTTCTATCCTCAAGTCTCAAGTAAGATATGCGGCTGCTTCTTCTTCTTCTTCTTCTTTTCTCCCTCGCTTGTTGTGTATCCTGTTATCTTGAAAATCACTTAGTTTTCATATGGATCCCTCTAGTACACAGATAAAATGCTGCGTGAATATATGTTAGATTGTTTTGTAGACAATGGTCTTTACTTAAGACTTTGGTAATTATTGTGATTTACAAATATAGATGACATGTTTGGACGAGTTGGATCTTCTGGATCAAGACTTTTCCAGCTCTCTGTCTGGTATTACAGAAGCTTTGGAAGCTAGAACCCTGCGCTTGCCAATTGATGAAGGGGCTAAGGTGTGTGTCGTCTGTGTATGGATGTATATCATCAAGTTTGTTTCTTCGTTCTTCGTGTATTTATGTATTCATGTTTTCATCATAGGCGGAAGTCCAGGATGTCAAGGATGCTATTTGTTCAGCAGTTGATCTGATGCAAGCAATGGCACCATCCTTAAGCTTATGGCTATCAAAGGTTACGATCCCACGCTTAGCTATTTGAATTTTCTGTAATCAACCTTGTCACTTCTGTGCGTCTAGTGGTTGGATTTTCTTCTTGCTATCATCCTCTATAATTTAGTTTCAAGGTCCAAATACTACAAATTTTCTCATTATCAACAAAAGCAGGCAGAGGACCAGTGTCTTTTAAGTTTCTTCTATTCAAACACATCTATGAATAATACCTTGAAATGAATACACAGCTTAAACACATGAATAAAAAAACATCTCTTATCGATGATGATAGGTTGGAGATATGAATGCTCTGGTATCAAAGCTTGCTGATGTTAATGGGCATGAGCGTGCCTTGCTTGATCAATGCAACGATCTATTGTCTACAGTAGCGTCCCTGCAGGTATAACTTTGTTTCTTCTCTTTCTCATTCACTCATCCCTATTTCTTCCTGTTTTTCTTTCACATATGAAAATAATATCTTTACCAGGTAAAAGAATTTAGCCTGAGAACACACATATTGCAAGTAGAACGCATACAAGCTTAACAGGGCAATAGGACAACGACAGGTACTGCTGACTGCACTATTAGACCTAAAGATCGTGCCAGAGAATTGAACCCATTCTTTTTACTTGAATTCATGAAGCAAAAAAGAAATAAAAGATCCATTGACAGAGTCAATAAATAGAAGTTGTGAGTGTTTGATAGATGGTAGGAAATTTACAAAATTCATGTACTTTCTTTCTTCTAGAGGAAGGGCCAGGGCAACATTTCTTGTAAATGTCTAATGATGCAGTTCTCATTCATTGCTTTATTTCTCCCTGCCTTTTTTGGCCTCCAACTTTTGGTTTTTGTGAGGAAAAAAAAAAAGGTAAATAGTGCTTGTGGCTGATGACAGATGAGTATGAAAGCTTCTTTTTTTTTTTTTTTTTTTTTTTTTTTTTTTTTTTTTTTCTGGTTACGTGTGAAAACATAAAGTCCAATTCTCATACATCAATGACAACATACAATAAATTTTTGTGCTACCTCTACCTCAGGTTCAGTCATAAAAAATTCCTTCATTGCACTTGAAAATGATTACAATCCCACTCTAACCCAACATGGAAGATTGTAGTTGAAATCTTATGGCTCGAGAACATGTCTTAACCAGTCGACTACAAGTTGGGTAATTTTAACCCACTCCAATCTAATGTTGAAAATTTTAAAAGTTCGCCCAATTGAGTTTTTTTTTTTTTTTCCTTCTACATTGAATTAGCCCACCCCCCACCCACATGCTGGGTTTGGTGCCTATCATGATGGCAATTTTGTTTCCACTTGCATAATTCAAGAACGGTGAGTGCATAGAATCTTCCCACTTGAGAAAAAAGAATTAATTGAATTTTTTCAGTGATGTCTTTGTCTAGATAATTAAATGAACCATGTCTTCGTCTACCCCTCTTTCTACATCCCAAAAATCAGCTAAACTAATTTTATAAAAATAGAAATTCAACTAAATTATGAATTTTGATTCAACCATTCTTTCCCATCTCCTAACTCAATGAGATCTCCGGTTCCGGCATCCAGAGAAATCGAGGCTTCTTCGTCGGAAGAGGGCTTTCCACCTCCTCATCACCGGGGAAGAAGAGCTTCGGTGACAGTGCCGGTGACGCCGGGATGTTCAGGTCGAAGTTTCGGTGGCTATGGCTAATTGTGTGGGTCGAACCTACTCCTTCCGATGATGTCAACGTCATCCCGCTGTAGCTCTGGTGATTCGCGGCGGTGCTAGCACCGCCATCGTAGTGGCGGCGCTTGTGGCCACCCAAGGCCTGACCAGTGGGGAACGACTTGTGACAAACATTACAGACATGAGCCCTTCCACTGGAGTTAGATGTGGTGTTGGACGTGGTGCCAGAAAGCGACGTGGACTGGTCGTCGGCGGTGGCGGGTTTCCGGTGACTAGTCTTGTGACCACCCAGAGCTTGGTAAGAGGAAAAAACCTTATCGCAAAGGGGGCACTTGTAGGCAGACTTGGGGGCGGTGGCAGGCTCCGGTAGGGAACGGGGGTCGCCGCCGCGGGCGAGCATGATGAGACAGAGAGCAAGATACTCTTCTTCAGAGGGAGAATCATCGAGAGATGGGCGGCGGGAACGCTTGCGCTTTGCCCAGGGCTTGAGTGGCTGAAGGAAGGAGACATCATCGAAGTGAAAGGGAGGAGGGGCGGCCATGGTGGGGGAATTGAGAGCTCGGAGTGCCATAGTTGAAGGTGAGAATTCAGAGGAATTGAAATCAAATAGAAGAATATTGGGAATTGGGAATTTGGAAGAGAAAGAAGGGAAGTGGGGAGCTTTATAGAGAGATGAAAAAAGGAAGGAAGTTGCGTGAGGAGTGATGGGAAGATGGAGGGCAAGAAGACAGAGTGAGCACGTTTTGCTTTAGGGGATTGTCGGCGGCGGATCAAATTTGGTCAAACTATTAGGACGTGGTTGCGCTGACTTTTTCAACCGCCTTAGCATAGTATGCAACAATATCTGTGTGTGTATATATAATAACCTAAAATTACGCATTGACTAGAAATAGAGCTTATGATTTAAGTAAAAGACAACTCATTTCATTACTAAGGAATCAAACTAAAATTTGAGTGCTTATTTTCAAAGTGGACTCGATCATACAATTTTTAAAGATACGTAGAGGTTACGATTTTCTTAAAAAATTGTATCTGGCGGAGTAGTTTTAAGAGAATATTCAAATATAGAATAAATAAGTGAGCTTGAAGAATATAAAATTTAGGTTATAACTCTATTGATATGATGGCGCACCCTAAAAAAGAATAGTTGGTCTTGATTAGAGTTAAATGGGTAAAATGACAATTTAAAGGGAGACTTGATGGTACTTTGTTTGAGGGTAAAATTGTTGGAATATAACTAAAGTATTATTATATTGGTTTAATAAGAGAAGATGGTGGATGGATAAGTGAAGATATATCTCCATTAGTATGAATTTTATTTGGGTAAAATAAAAAACAAAATCATGACCATTTATGTTTTAAGTTAACAATATCATTCAATTATAATTATATTATATTATGTATTGTAGACTTTAATGATACTCTATTTTATACAACTTATGAATCGTTTGTCCACTTTTTATTTCATATATTTTTTTTTAGTTAAAAGGTTTGGTTTTTAAAACTTCTAAAATTATATTTAATAGGTCCACATCTTTTATTATCTAAGAGTTTTTTCCCGGATGATTCCACACCTATTTATGGAGAAATGGAGAGGAAAATTACTTTTAAGTTGGGTTATTTTTTCATTCTTTGACTTGGCTGTGTGTTTTTAAGTGTTAAAATGTGGGTTAGGTTAATGGGTAAAATATTATTTTGGTTTATACAATATTTTAGTCTCTAAATTTTTTAATTTCTAAATTGAGTCGCAAATTTTAAAATACGTTTCGACCACTAGTTTATGGAATTTTTATACGAATGACTTAATTCTAGTTTCGCTAATGAAAAATGATCCAAATTTTAAAAATAATGAAAACTAACATTTTGCTTACGACACGAAACAACAACCAATGTTAAATTGTCCATTTTCGACTGTGGCTCTCACTCATTGCCAATTGATGAGACCCTGAGTGCAGTTGCACATTCAAGAAAAATCATAAAATTTGCAAAATTTTAATAATGAATGAGAATTTGTAATTTTATAAAAATCACAATGCACCTTGAAATTGCATTGAGGGTCTCATTAATTCCCGATGGGTGTAAACCCGCAATCACAAATGAGTTCTAAGGAGAACTTAATGTTGGTTGGTGTTTTTTTGCTTAAGAAAAATGTTAGTTTTCATTGGTTTCAGGATTTAGATAATTTAACAATAGCACAACTAAATTTATATCATCTATACAAAATAACTTTGAGTACAAATAGTGTATAGTTTAGCTAAGTACAAAAAAAAAGTAAGGTTAGAGCTCTCTTTTAGAGATTACTTACTCTTCTTTTGGAGTCATGGAATGAAGCTATTTATGATGTCTTTCCCCTAACATTCGCATGTAGTTTCGTATAACTCCAACGATGCTAGGATGGTTTGTGGTGCTCGAGATTACAAGTTGCCATACCGAGTACAACTTGGTTATTTTTCGATTAATATATATTCATTGACTCGGATGGTCGGCCCAAAATTCAAAGCTCTGATGCACGTTTTTTCATGCCTCGTTCAAATTTTTCTTGGGCTTGGAACAAGGAGTAACCCTGGATTAAATTTTAAATATAGAAAAGAAGATATTAGAACATCTTAGATTTGATTGTATGAAGTATAAGTTGAAAAATGGATTGATTTGATTGGAAGAAGTAAAATGAGATGAAGTTATATATAGTGAGGTTGGGAGCATATTCATGGCATATGGTTGGTTGAGGTAGAAGTCAAAGTTCGGGGTTGGTATTTTGAATGAAGTTATATATAGTTGGAAAATTAAACCCATAAAATAAAATGAGAGGCGGCATCCGGAATTTGGGAGTTTCGTTTACATTTTTTTAGCTCACCTATTTTAAACATATGATATTGAGAGATTTAAATCTTAATTTGATTGGTTGGTAAGGTATCAAGTTTTGTTGTTAATTTTGTCAATAAGATGGATTAGAATTGGATAATGACTACTGACTCCTCATTTCTTGTGGACTTTTATGTACACATGCCAATGCCAATGCCAATGCTTTCTTTCCCATCCATATATTTTATATTCAAATACATAAAATACAAAATTTGGGTTAGCATTGCTTTTTAATAATTTCAAATACCAAACTACATCCTTTAACAACCCTATTGAAACAACATCCACCAATAGGTGGTTGAGTTGGTTTGGGTGACTCACCCATGATTGAGTGGACAAAATTTTCTATATCACTGTAACATATCAATACTACTTTCATTAATTGGTTAATACATTAAAATCCAACTCCATTCTATTAAAATGTACCATATTTCTATTATACTAGAATTTCTTCACACCAAGAGTTAGGTTAACTAATGCAATAATAATTGAAATATACTTTTAAAAAAAAGTTAATACTTGAAACATACTTTGGATTTTTTTTTTTTTAATATATCTTTCATGATTATTAAAATTAAAATTAAAATTTTGAACTTGAAAGACTAAATAAAGTGCTATATCCTAAAATCACACGGCAAAGAAAAATTTTAAAGAAAGAGTTTTTTGGTTCATGATAAATTTTGGTTGAACAATTGGAATAAGCGCCGTAAAAATAGGTGTGACTAGATTGTATTTTCTTATTTTTATTTTTATAAATGTGAAAACGATTCATGGGAAAGATGTTAGGCCACATCTACCAGGAAATGCCATTTTTAAGAAGGAATTGTCAATTAAATTAAAAAAAAAAATACCCACGAAAAATGGAATCTAAATTGCCTACTAGGCCTTAATTTACTTTCATAAAAAAAATTTAGTTTTTTTTCTTTTATTTTTTTTTTTAAAAAAACATTCTTTTAGCATAATAGAGAGTAAAAATTTGAACCATATACCCATAACATGATAACATATTTGTTAAGTTAGAGTGTCTCGAGAAACAAAGAAAATCTAAAATAAATAATATCAATATTAATATAAAATAAATAAATAAATAAATATATATATATATATATATAATACAAACTTAGTTCATAAACGTGTAGACTTGTATGTATCTAAATTTTAAACACTTTCTAATAGATTCTAAATAGTTTCTATTTAATAAGTTATTTGAACTTTCACTTTTATTTTTAATATGTCATTGACTTCAAAATTCACGAATTTAATAGATATAAAATGAAAAATTTAATGTTATATTACATGAAAAATTCAACTTTATGTCTAATAGGTTCGTTAATTTTAAAAGATGTTGAATATCTAATAAACTTATTGGACGCAAAATTAAATGCTCTTAGACTTAATTGACCTTTCTACCGTTTAAAAATCAATTAGACACAAAATTTAAAGTTAAAATATATATTATATATTTTAAAATTTAAAAATCTATTTAACACAATCCTAAAAATCTTGGAAATTTAATATTTCTAGATGGACAAAAACAACGTAGGTTTAAGGGGGAAGATCGTGTCTATATCATTTTTCGTAAAATCAAATCATAGCATAAAATTAGAAATTAAAATTATGCCTAATAAGAAGTAGGTAAGTTTAGCTTAACTAATATAAGTATAAGCTAATGAGATAGAGACCTAGAGGTCTATAGGTTGAATTTCTCAAACTCAAATCCAAACTGATATTTACTATTCAATTAAATTTAGTCACATTTTGAGTCTTAATTTAATTTGTATTCAATTCAACCTTTATCATAATCTAACATATTAAGAGATTTGATATCTTTTTAATATATTAGTCGGAGAAATTTAAACTGTAAAGCTGTGTGTATATTTTGTTATATTTTGAAAATTTTGTGTTTCATATATTGAGGAAGATCCCAACACACTTTGTGGAGTTTATAATGGGGAGTTGGGTTTTGGTGTGAAATTAAAGCTAATTTGCAAAAATATTGAATCCACCAACACCAATTTGGGGTTCATGCGCCAAACCTCATCAAGATCGTCCAAATTGGGATCAATATGACTGGAAAAATTTATCCACCATTTTTCAACATTTTAATCAAACCCAAGTCAAATTGTACAAAAAAAAAATAATAATAATAATAATAAAAAAAAATCAATAGGTAACCTAAAACACATCTAAATATTTTTCTTCTTTTTTTTTTTACTTTTTACACCATCGAAAATTTTAATAAAGATGAATAAATTATCTAAAAATTATAAATTCATTTTTTATTTTTATAAATGTTATTTAATAAGTTTAATAGTGAAAGTAACTTAGGTTAAGAATAATTGACATTAAAGTTTGGTTAAAAATACTCTTAAAACTTTATTATTATTATTATTATTATTATTTAAGTTTCTCATTCTCCACGTGGCTTACATTCGAATGACCCCTAAATTCATCGAACCAAATTGCCCTCCGGAATTCATGAATAATTATTATTTTTTTTTTTTCTTCTTATTCCGTTTTGGTTTGTAATTCAGATCAGAGCCGGCGATGAAAGCAGTCTCCAATCTCACTTCCTCACTTCCTCTTTCGCCCTCACCGTCACCGTCACCTTCGCACTACAGGACCACCGCGGTCTTCACTCCTCGTCGACGGATCGCTTCCTCGTTAGCCATCGGCGGCGCTTTCTCGTCGTGTCGTACACATTTGACTCGGTTTCCACAGCATCGATCTTCGTTTTCGCCTCTGCGATGCAATGGTAATTCGAATTCCCGATCTCTTATGTTGGTCAATATTCGTCGACACAGGTCAAAATTGAACTCCTCTGTGCGGGAATTCCGGTAATGGGGGGTAAGAATTTTGTAATGGCGGGGCATTTTAGTCATTTAGGTTCTCTGTTGTGATTGTGAAACGCTCTTTCCCCCAGCTTTTTGTACAATAAATAATAAATTAAACCTATGCTTGCTTTCCGTATTGGCCGCTGCCCCTCTCTTTCTCTTTGGTTTTACCTCCGTGGAACTGTGTTGATCGGCTGTCCGGCGGCTGTTTGGCAGTGAGAGAGACGGTGCCGGATCAAGAAATGGCGTCCACCAATGAACAAGACCCACGCATAGCCAAAATCTCCAAGGCCATTCGAGTTATCCCAGATTTTCCTAAACCAGGTACCCATCTTGTTTTCATTGAAACCTCGAATGGTCGTTTCTGGCTGAGAGATCCATTTTTGCTGTCTTTATGCTCATTTGGGTTTTGTTCGTGTGTGATGGGTATTGTAGCTGAATAGATTTGCTTCTTCAATTTCTTTGAGTAAACAACACCCTCTTCCTCTTTTGGTAGGGATTTTGTTTCAGGATATTACAACTTTGCTTCTTGATACAAAGGCCTTCAAGGACACTATCGATTTGTTCGTGGAGAGGTACAGAGGGAAGGATATCTCTGTCGTCGCTGGTAAATTCTACCTTCAAAAGGATCGTTTACATCAGGAGGGGAAGTTATTTTGTGGTTTAACTTGAACCATTGATTGATCTCTTTTGTTCTGCAGGAATTGAGGCGAGGGGTTTCATTTTTGGCCCTCCGATAGCTCTGGCTATTGGTGCAAAATTTGTTCCCATGAGAAAACCCAAGAAGTTGCCTGGTACAATTTTTTGCTTGAATCATCTTTGTTTTTACCCTTCTGAATCTGTGTATAGTTTCAGCTACCGATTCAAGCATAATGTTTCTGCATGTGACAAAAATTCTTCATGCATATGCTATTACGTTTGATGTTTGCTATCTATAACCCGATGGTAAAGAAGTGAGCAATCTGCATGCCTTCGATGGTTCATCTCGTTTCCGATGCAAGAATCTTCAAGCTTTAATTGATGTTTGAAGTTACTTTTTATATCTCGATCACTTAAGCTTAGTTTGACAACCCTTTGGTCTTGTATTTTTATTTTTTGAAAATTAAGCTTATAAACACTACTTTCTTTGTTTTGTTATATATTCTTCTGTGATGTTTTTTAAACCAAAGTCAAGTTTGAAACTAGTAAGAGTGGATTTTGTTTTTGAATTTTGGCTAAGAATTCAAAACTTTCCTTACGAAAGATAAAAACTATTGTGAAAAATGGAAGAAAACAAACACTTAGAAACAAAATGGTTATCGAACCGGGTTTTAATAAATTGGATATTACTATACTCTGGGCTATTCTGTTGGATTACCATGATTATTTCATCTTCAAAAAAATGTAAAATCATGATTCTGTATCTGAATTGGATTCATTTGATGATTTTCTCAGGTGAAGTCATTTCAGAAGAGTACTCTTTAGAGTATGGAACCGATAAAATAGAGATGCATGTAGGAGCTGTTGAAGCTGGGGAACGTGCTCTTGTGATAGATGATCTCATTGCAACTGGGGGAACCTTGTCTGCAGCAATAAGGCTACTTGGTAGGGTATTCTTAAAGCCAATGTTTTGTGTTTCAATTTGATATATTACTTATTAGTTGAAAATGCACTGGCCAGCTAAATAAAACAATGAAGTGTCTCGTTTTAACTCAGGCTGTGATTTCCAAAACTTGCTCAGTTCTAGGCCTCAGCTTATTCTTTGAATCTGGTTAATTGTTATTATGAGTGCTGCAGTAGATCCTGGATTACAAAAGTATATATCTGGAGAAATAGGGAAGAGAAGGGAGTGAGCAAAATGATTTAACGAGTAAGGAATAAAAGTTGTTATGTGGGCATGAGCGTTGTTTAGAATTTTGCTGATTGTGTGGGGCCTTTATGATTCTGTTAGTTAGGGAACAATCCTTTCATAGGTAGTGAGGGGAGGGTATAGTTTTTCATCTTTTGGCTTAGGGGGGAGATCTGGAACTCCCTTGGCTTTTGCCAAAATAGTGAATATAATTTTGGGAACTATCATGCTGCAGTTTCTGAACGAAATTTGCTCAGTTTCTTAACTTCAGTTACTAAGAATCTGCTGAATTCTTTGTTGACTTAAACCTTTGTGGCTGCCCTGTAGATGGGATCCTTCTCTTTTTAACTTTTCTTAATGAGCATTATCTTTTCATAATCTCATTTTTGTTTATATTAATTGGTTGTGAACTGCATATGGCAGAGCGAGTTGGCGTTGATGTGGTCGAGTGTGCATGTGTGATTGAGCTGGACGGACTAAAGGTATGCATTTGCAAAAATCTGAGAACAGATCAGAACCTTGTTCTAGACTACTAGTTACAGATCTTCCCATGACTTGTCTAGTTTTATGTTTATGATGTGATTATGATTCTCATTTCTGTAGTCTTGGAAATTTGAAATGAACTTCTGCCATTTTCCCTTTGGCATTTTATCAGGGCCGTGAACAATTGGGAGGCAGACCTCTATTCGTTCTAGTTAATGCAGCAGGATGATCGTAGAGCCTTCATATGCAATATGCCATGTTTGGAAATGGTGATACTAAGATTGTATCACTGCTAGAAGTTGAAGTTTCCAAGTAGTGCATAATTTTGAAGCGGAGTCTGGCTAGAAATAAAGGGGTTGGTATTTATTTGAGAGTTGAAGAGGTTTAAACAAAAAGAAGAAGAAAGGTCTGTAGAGACTATTAGCTTTTGATTATTCTGGTGGTAATGTATTTGTTCTTTGTTAATTGTTCTGTTGTCTCTTTTCTGCCTATCTGTTGAAGATGGTAAGGAGAAAGAGAAGTGGTTGATGTTAATTTTGAATATCTGCATAAACTTCCTTATTTTGCAGTCAATTAGTTTTTATATCAAATAAAAATGCCTACTACACCCAATCCCAGTGCAAGATTAGTTTTTGCATGCCTTTTTTGAATGGGACTTATTTTTAATGGGTTAAAATATCATGTATTTTGGAGTTGGTCCAATTTCTACTCTGAATAAAATCTCGAATTTAGTCTATTAAAATTATATATATTTTGCGAAATCAACTCTAAATTAGTAGTGGAGTTAAATTTGAGATTTATTGAAAGTACAATCACTAAAGAACATTATTAATACATGGATTAAAATAGTATTTTAATCTTTTTAGTCAATGTGAGTCTCTAGCTTCTTCAATCTTTTTAGAGTTGATTACTAATTAGTTAAAATTATAAAAAATATCCCCTACAGGGTTTGTTTTATCCATATTTTTGACTTTTGAGAATTTTTCATTTTTACGCTTGAAGTTTGTTTCAAAAACTTTTGAAGATTTTTGTTATTAAATATTTGTCTTCTTATGTGTTGCTCAAGAGGTCAAATCCAAACACATATAAAAGAGAAAGACTACAATTGGTATAGTATGGCCATGGTCCATAGTTGTACCATGTATCTTTATTTTTAACTATGTTTGTGTTTGTTAACAAAAGAAAATACAAAGTTTAACAACAAAAGTTTTCTAGGTTGTTTTGAAACAAATTTCAAACTTTAAAGGTTAGAATGATTTTTTTATTAAAAAAATTAGGGCATAATTGAAACCAACCTCATAATTCAAGAGTATTTTGATAATTTAACCTAACACCTATTTGATATATTCACAATCAATCTAATATCTCTAAATTAATTAGTGCATATCAAAGATTTTTAAAAAAATTATTATGTAATTCCTATGGATATTCTATTTTTATTTGTTTTATTTGTTTTCATTTTTAATTTAGGGAGGGATAGAGTTAAAATTTTGTACAAGTTTATTTAGACTTAGTTTGGGATAATTTCGAAAGGTTAACAAATCACAAGCCATAAAAGCATTGAACCATGAAATTATCTTTATACAATTTTTCCCCATCCCCATATCATAACAAAAAGAATCATTAATTAAGATAAAGGAATAATTTAGGTGTGAAATTAACAATTTATACATTTTTAAAATTATAATTATATTTATACAAACTTTCTTCCATGCCCATATCATTTTTTAATAATCAGACAACTTGACATTTATAAAAATAAATTATCCTAAAATAAGTGTATATGTTATTTTAAACAATTTACAAGGAAAAGATAATTCGAACGTCAATTAATACATCGCTAGACGTTGTTGTTGTTATTATTATTATGAAATACCGTGGCTTTAATTAATAACTATTTTTGAATAAGAAAATTACAACTTTGCAACCTATAAAACAAAGAAATATATGTGTTGGAAGTCCAAAGCATGCATGAGGAATGCTATTTATAAATTGATTTAGATTCTTTAATTTTATACACGAGTGATTATCTGTCACTTAGGTTTAATAAATGAAAAAAATTTCAAAGTTCAATGGAAAGTTTTTCAAGAATGGACAGTTTCTAACTTTTTAAAGAGATGTATCCTTAGCCTTAATCTAATGAAAATTAGGTTAAATATTTTTTAAAGAAAATATGTTAGTGGGTAAATCGAATCTCGAACTTCAAAATTTATGACTGTTTTGATATTATTGATTATAATAGTTTATCCATCAAAGAATCGGTAAGTTTTTTATTGTGAGTTTTTTTTTTTTTTTTAACCAAATTTTTATTGTGACTTTAGGAGAAACAAAGAAATATTAATAAATAAATTCGAAAAGTTGTCTCTTTATTTCATATTTTGTGCAGGTTAACTTATACAATATATCTTTGAACACTAATGTGTATTTCAACATTTAGATTTTAAAAAGTTTAATTTGAATCCTAAAACTTTAAATTCTGAAGAAAAAAAATACATCTAGATATTTTTAATTAAAATGATGAATAAAAATTAGTGCGACAATTAATGTGTAGAATTTGAAATGAATATAAGAAATCATCTACAATATTATTAATGTAAATTAGCACGGTAGTTATGATGTTACAAATGAATTTTGTGAAGGATGTTTTAGATCATGTCAAATCATATTTTTTTTAGTTGATAACAACGATTTAAATATTTTGTATACTTAGAAATTGAGTTATAAATGTTATTATATATCGGCCTTTAAATATTTACAATGCATAAAAATTCTGAGTCAATTTATGGACTTCATTTTAACTGAAAAAAAACAAAAAAACAAAAACAAAAAAACAACTCTTCATTGGTACTCTTGAAATAATTTCAAGGTTATAAGAATGAAATTTTTCAAAGTTTAAAAACATATCTAAATATATTCCAAAATTTAAAAATATATTTTAATGTAATTAACTTCGTTTAAAACATAATAATAATAACACAAAATGTAATACCCATTAAAATCAATAAAATATTATTAGATAATATATTTAGTTTAGTCAAAATGAGCAATTAGAATTGTTAAATATGTAATTTAAACTTTAAGGTTAAAGGTTCAATTTCTGCATCCTACATATTGCGGCTTATCGCTGATAGATAATAAAAAATTTTTATATTTATAAATAATTTGAAAATTTTTCCATTTATAATAATTTCTTTTTTGTATTTTTTATTTTTGGAGAAAAATATATTGAACTTTTGAAGTTCTCATGTGTAATTTGGATAAACCTACCGTATGGTTGAATTTTTGTACCTTGCGTGGCCTTTTAAAAATAAATTGTTGAAAATATTTATAAATAATAGTAAAATATCACAATCTATGTACGATAAATTGCGATAAACTACTCATTGTGTCTATCATGACACATAGACACATGTAGTAGTCTATCGTAATCTGTTAAAAATAAACAGTAAAAATTTTGTTATATTTGTAAATATTTTAGTTCATATTTTTATATTTGAAAACAATTCTTTTATTATTATTATTATTTAAAAAAATAAGTGGTTGATTGAGAGGTGGATAAGAAAATGGTTTTAAAATTATATTTTGACAAATTATCATAAGGGTTGATTTAAGAGTAATCTATTATATTTTCTTAAATAATGATATATAGTTGGCTCTTGGAAAAATATTATTTTAAAATCTTTAATTGAAAATTATTTTCTATGAAATAATTAGTATGGACAATAAAATCGATTCTAAAAACATTTATATAATTAAGAAATTTCAATGAACATATTCTATAAATATCATTGACTTTTCTTGTTTAAGTAGACATGAGTGTGACTTTTTTAGTTGTGCTCAATATTATCGTTGAGTATACCTTTTTTATTTTTATTTATTTATTTATTTATTATTATTATTATTATTATTTTTTTTTTTTTGGCTATGATTAAGTTTAAGTATAATTTACGTTATATTATTTATATCTTATTTCACTTAATTTTCATATATACAAAGAAAAAATCAATTTATAGTCCCAAATCAAACTTTTGTAACTATTAATTATAACATCAAATTAATAAACAATATATATCAATTTAAACTCTAAAATTGTATAAGTTAATCAAAACACATAATTGTTTGATCTATTTCAATTAAGATAATTCAAATCACCCAATAAAATTAGTATTCTTACAAAAATCAATTAAAGTATAAAAAGATTATGACATAACTATTTCTAAATAAGTAAAAAAAATAGCGAAAACGAAAAGATAAAAGATAATTCACTTTAAAAATAAACTAATAAAGAAAAATTCCTAATTTACTTTAACACCTTTCTTTTAATACAAATATAATTTCCCATGCTTCAATTTGTGATTAAAAAAAAAAACGAAAGGAAGAAAGAAAATTTACAAAAACCGCAAGAATTATAAGAGTTATTATAATCACACACCATCGACCACTTTTTCAAAATTATAAATTAATTGTTATAATTAAACTCTTAAATATTGAAGAATAAATAAACCAACTAAACGGTGAATATTGTTTCAATGAAACCCAAAATCTTTATATAATTTATTAGGAAAAAAATAAATAAATAACAAATCTTAGATCATGTTGATAGCTTTATATACGTTGTGATATGAAAATCAAAATTTAATAGTTATGATTGAAGGGTTTGAGGGAGTATTGGTAGGTGACGGCTAATACATTTTTATTTGGTAAATTTTTTTTATTATACAGTAGAATAGTCGTTGACAATTCTTTGATGTACAAGTCATTATTCAATATTATTGATTTTATTGATAAGGATTCATACATCAAATAATTGGTGTATTACATCTAATTAGTTAATTATATTTTTTTGACAAATATACCACATCAATCTTAGGAAAGATCTCTTAACATTGAAGTTCAAGATCCCCAAATGTTAATTGCAATAACGTGTATGTGGACTAATCCCATTAGAAATGTAAATAAATAATAATAATAATAATAATAATAATAAGGATAGTTGCAAATTACAATTCCTCAACTTAAACAATCTATCAATCAAATCTTTAAGTTGATTTTTTAGACTTATTTTGTTAAATTGTGCTATTAATTCTCAATTAAGTTGGGACAAAATAGCATGCGTAGCAAGTTCTATGAAACAATAATGGACAGTTTAATAGAAAGATATGTTCTTTTATAAAAAAATTTTAAAAAAAAAAATTAAGGGGAAAAAAACACAAGCTAAAGTGCTCTAAATGAGGTAAGCCATAAATGATATGGATGCTCCAAATTATTCTTAAAAAACTTAGAGATATTATTTTGTGATTATATAAATAAGAGTATAATTTTCAATCTTGACAAAAAAAGATGAAATATATTAATATTCTAAAACAAATAGGAATGTTGCATATGCATGGAGTAATATTCTAATATTGGAATGATTTTTGGTTGGATCTTACCATGACTTGGTACAATAAAGATTAAACAAAGCCACGTTTGTTTTGGACAACATAACATCAAATAAAATCCACATTATCAAGGAAATATCTTATATAAAACAATGTTAGTTCATAAGAAATTTTGTTCTCATATATCATTTGATTATATTCTTGAGCAATTGTATATGATATTGTGATGGGAAAGATTTGTAAAACTCGTTATTAAATCTTTAATTAATAATAAAATGAGTATGCATTTAATAAATATATTTATAATATATGATAGGTGCTATCTTTCTAAAAGAATATAGCATATTAATAAAATTTAAATATTTAATTTATAGAGAAAGATATGTTGATACTACCCTTATTCATTAAGTTATATTTGGATCAACATTATAATATGTATATTAACTTTAATAAAGAATACGTGAATATGAAAATTAATTTGGCTATTATAATTATAATGGTGTATTGTTTTGATTTCTATTATCTCATTAGATAACATTTTGAGTGAGTTTATACCAATAATTTTTTAGAGTAGTGTATTTAAGTAAAACAGTTTATCTAAACAAATTAAAATTGGTTAAAAAAAAATTAATTTATCTGCTTTTAAAAGGATTTATGTATTTTTCTTTTTCTTTTTCCTTTCCTTTTTCCTTTTTTCTTTTTTTACCATGTTGCTAACCACAATAATATATATATTTTTTTGGAAAAGAAAAATAATAATAAATTTAAACATAAAATTGAAATGATAAATTACATTCTTTAGTTCATTTAAAACTCTAAAATGTTTTAATTAATTATGACGTACTTACTTATATTTAGTTTCAATCATTAACAAACTATTTATTAAATGTTAGTATGATATGTTGGAATTATGTTAGTTTAAATCGAATTAGCATGGAGTGCCAGAATAATTAGACTAATTATTCATGAAATATACAAATCAACTTTATATTAATGGTGTTAATAGCCTAGTCCAATACAATTTTTGGAGGTTGCAAGGATATCGAGAAGGAATGTGGTGTTAGCATGCTAAAACCGGATGGGTTGAAAACAATTGATCCGAAATAGTCTGGGACCATCCATCGCTTGAAATAGAGTCAGATTCACTTGAAGATATTACTCTTTTAAACAACAAAAGGTCTTCCCTAGGTAAAATTGGAGTCCTAATTGAGGATATTCATTGGTAACCTTTATGAACGTAGCTCTTTTTTGTCAAATACTTAAAGAGAAGAACAAATATGCACTTTGACTTCTTTTTAAGGTAATTCTTTGGTATGAAAATATGTTTATCAGAAAAGTATTCTTCCCCTCATTCGTGCCAATGAGGATTGGAGGTGGTAGGTTTTGATTTATTTGTTGTTGTTGTTTGAAAAAAAAAAAGTTTCATGAATTATTTTGTCCCTTCCAAATTTCTAGGTTATTGATATGATATTGAAAAAACCATACCTATTTTTTTTTTTTTTTTTTGTAACAATGATTATGAATTTCACATAATATAAAATTAGAATAAATAGGCCAAAGGGAATGTATACGTGGAATTGTTTGAATAATGAGAATCCCAATAGGCCAAAAAATTCCAATCAATCCAAACACCAAACACACGTGGGAACAATCCCAAAGGCCAATCCCACGTACGCATATTAAATTAATTTTTTTTTTTCGAAGAAGAATGTATTTGGTGAGCAGAAATTTCGAGAAAAATAGAAAAGAAAAAGAAGAATTTATTTTATTTTATTTTTTTCCCAAACAAACAAGTGATCGTGCAGGCAGCCAATAGGAATCGTCGGATTCAAGTTGGCAAGAATAAAATCGGATTCTGAACCCTTTTTTTTTTTTGGTTGATTTAATTTCAATTCCCCATTATTAATCCCCAATGCTAATTCATTCCACAGATTCTTTTTTCTTTTTTTTTTTCATTTAAAATTTTTGGTCCAAAAATAATATTCTGAAGGCGTTGGTTTGGCTTGGAAGGTCGTGCAGTGGGCGGCGCTATTTCCGAACATAAAACAAAACGAGTGGTCCGGCCGACGCGTCAGACCAAACCGGCTGACTCGCCGGAATCTGCGGCGGAGACGAGTGCCCCCTTTTGAATTACGGAACTGTCCTTACTAACTGCTAAATTTCGAGGGCCTATGTATAACTTTGCTTTCTATTATCTTAAATTTTGTCGGTAACTTGACTCTCTCGAACAATTAATTTGCCACATTTTATGTCTCCATTTGTTAACATAAGGATGGATTAGTTGAACTCTTTATTACAGAAAATTTTGTAGTGAGACTTTTTGAAGTTAAAAACTTTATAATAATATATGGGCAGTTCTGTCATTTGACTTATTGTAACAATTATTTTTAGAAGATTTGTAGGGAGACTTTTGAAGGTCGGAAAATTATAATAATGTATAGGTAGTCATTTCATTTGACTTGCTTGTTACAATATTATATGTGAGGGCATTTGACTTATTGGTTAAATTTGTATTAACTAAACTTACAAAGTTAAATTTATATCTGTTTATAATATGTTAGGTTTATAAATTATACAAATCAGTTCCATTTGGTAAGTATTTATTTTATTCTTTGTAAATATTTCTTTAGGAAAGTGGTTCATCTTGGACTTCTGGCTTAGAAGCAAAAAAGAAACTCAAATTGAAGGTGGGGAAAAATACTAAATAAATTGAACTAAACCAATTCAACCAAAATATTTATGATTTTGGTTATTTTTTTTTCTCTGTGTTTCTATTTTGACTTGCTCAAGATACATTTCAATTTGAAATAAAAATAAATAAATAATAGAAATAATAAAAACCAACTTCTAAATGTCCATCGTCCACAATTTTAAACCAAAAGTGGACGGCAACAAAGATATTTTGTGTTTTTAATGTGAAAGAAAAGACCAAAACCATCAATGCTTGTTTGTTACAAACCGAAGTCAATTCATTTGGTTTTGATAATAATAATAATAATATTATTAAAATCATTCTCTTACACAAATTTAAACCCCACAAAACTTGTCGAACACAGAGCAACTGTGTAATTTAGACAATATTCAAAATGAGTGCATTTAATAAACAAATTACATTCAACTCAAAAAAAATAAATAAAGAAAGAAGTAAAGAAAAATGAACCTTGCATTGGCATTAGAAGCCAAGGAACATGACGTACATTAACTACTATGTATTGGAGTTCACTAGATAAGTAATTAATTATCCTAACTTAATATATTATTAATTAGTTGCTGTCTTAGTCAATTAGTATGGATAATACTGCCTATAGTTTAAGTGTTGTCGGCTTCAAATTTCAAGTGTTTCTATCTACCATTACAGCTGGATCTTTTGATCTCTTTATATTATATATTCATTTTATGCAAACATTAACATTAATCATTATATTGGGAATAGGGGGAATTAAATTAATGAGAGTACTGTTTTCAAAAATTCAAGGATATATATGAAAGTATATAGAGGGCAAGAATATTGTTACTAATCATTTGGATACCATCATTGACAGTGTCAACTAATTCTTTGGCATTTGTTCATACTTTATATGAATTTACAACTTACTCTATTGAAATCTCTAATGACAATAGATTGATTTTTTTTTTTTTATTTATTTATATCTAAAGCCTTGCTATCTATAAAAATTTATTTGTGTAGAATCGTGAAATTGTTTTCTTTGAGTAAACCTATAAACGACCATTATTTTTAAATTCGTTGCTTTGTTATCTATTTCTACCATGTTTTAAAAAATGAAGCCAAATTTAAAAAAAAAACGAACCAAAGTAATTTTTGTTATTAAAATTTGGCTAAGAATTCAAAATTTTATTTAAAAAATGAACACTATTATACCAAGTTTGAGAGAAAATATGTTTAATTTTTTTTAAAAAACCAAATAATTAGCTAATGAAGTAAATGCATATTTATTTAAAATGTGATGTGAAGTATTTTTTTTTTATTATTATCAATTTTGAATTACTTCATATATACCAATTAGGGCTGAAATTAAATTGATAATTAATGCAATATAAATTAATTACAACGTGGAATAATTATAAATCAATTGAACCAGCTATTCGGTCAATCCGACATCATGAAAATAAAGTTTTACAACAAGGAAAAATAAATAAATATATGAAACCACCGCCAGAAATTATTTGAAAGTTATTGTTCGAACGAGAAAGTTGTTGAGCTGAATTAATTACATAAGTCAAAAAATAGGTCCATCGTTTTCGAAATAAGATAGTTTTAGTTTTTAAAATTTTTAATAATAATATTATTATTATAAATAAATTATAAAAAATTATTAAAAATAAAAAAATATCAAACTATTTACAAATATAGCAAAGTTTCACTTTCTATTTATGATAGATCGTGATATACTAGATCTATTTGTATCTATCTAGTAGAGTGATAGATGTCTATCTAGGTTTACCGTAGTTTATCACAAATTGAGTTAAAATTTTTCTTTGTTTGTAATTATTTTCAACCGTTTTTCTATTTTAAAAAACATCCCTTACATTATTGAACTTTAAAATGATAATTGATATCTTATCTTTTGTATAAAGTTTGAATTAGTTTTTGCTTATTTTATTTTAATCTCTAATCTTTTAAATGTTTTATTTAATTTTTTTTTAACTTTTTAGTATCCTATTTTTTCAAAAAGAGATTATTTATTTATTTATTTTTAAATGTTGTACATTAGTTCTTAAAATTCCTAATAAAAAAAAAGTTATTTGAATTTTTGTGATTCAATTAGTCAAAAGATTAAAAATTTTTATTATTGTTCATTTCAACTCAATAGATATTTTATAGAATCAACTTTTAGACACCAATTAATTCATCAAATTCTGTAAATGATGGAATTTATGTTCCAATTTTTACACATTAGACACATCCAATTTCCAACCATTATTTAAAAACAAAAAAATAAAATAAAATAAAAAATAAAAAACTCATAGATTTTTTTGGACTAATTCCAAAATTTAAGGGTGAGATATTTGATATCATTTAAGATGGTTACAATGAATAGCACTTTTCAGACTAATAATTAAATGTATAACAATATTTGTACAAAAATGTAAATATAGATTTCTATCAACAATGTAGTTTATTGATTATAAATTTCTAGTGCTATATCTAAATTTGGCTATATGTACATTTTTTCTACATTTGCAAGTATCCTATCATTTTAACTAAAAAAATTAACTCTTAAACTTTTAAAAGCAACAATTTTATTTATTTTAGTTAAATAATATATCAAGCAAAATTTCAAATTTATGGTCTCATGATCGAGCATGTACATACCTTAATCAATTGAGTTTTATTAAGATTAGAAGCCAGAATAGTTTTAATCTTTACTACTATTTCGTAACATAATATTTATCTACTCATCTAATACGCATTTTAGCAAACTTGGGTAAAATTTAATAGGAGAGAAAGTTTAAGACCAAAATCAGATATGAAGGAATCAATTTTTTAAGAAAAGAAATTATATATATTTGCAATATCATAAGCATCATTTCCCTTTGTCGTAACACGTTAGCATTGCTTAAGTATGATGTAGCAATAGCATTAAAATATTAATTAATAAAATAATATTTATAGTGTAAACGTAAAAGAATCTAAAACGCGTAAAACATTTTCATTTTGTTTTTATTTGACATTTACTTATTAATCTCTACATCTTCAAGTGATGAAAAAGAGGAAAGAATGATGAAAAAAAAAAAAAAAAAAAAAAAAAAAAAACATGAATTAAATTCGACAAACGGCGATTTTAACGGCCATTTGTCCGAGTTCAGAAAGAATGTCAGACTCAAACCCCACGATCTGGCTGACCCTTTCATTCTCCATTTTTTTAAAAATTAAATAATTTAATTCCTCTTTTTAATATTGTTTATCCCAAACATAATTTAATCTATATTTGTTGTTATAATTAAAATCGAAGACAGCCCACGTTCTTACATTTCTTTAGTTTATAAAACACATCTCAAACCATGCTCTTTTAAACAACCAAACGCTCTTCTTCTCTTCTACTTGTTTTCAAATGGGTGGAAATTTTTCAAAATAAGCCCGATTAGTTGAGCGACAAGTGACATATGATTTTTGTTTTTTGAAATTTAAAAAAAGAAACGTTGAACTATATTTAAGTTGATATTTAGAAAAAAAAAAAAAAATCCATGATATTTGTTGATAATTCACAAATGGAACAATAACGAGGAAGGCTTTTCCTTCTTTGTCCGTGTGAAATTTTCTATAGAAAAAATATTTCATATTTATTATGTTGTATTTTCTCTATCTTGATAAAAGCAATATATAGTTCACAAATGTATGTTCATCCCTATCATTGTCTAGGTAATGGAAAGAATTTTGTCTTATTTCCTATTGCCTATCAAAACCCTTCCTCGTAAAGAAAATCAAATTGAAAATTACATTGCTACTTGTTTACACTTACAACTTTTTGATTTTTAATCATTCTTCAATCGTTCAAATAATGTTTCCATTTTTCATCTTCATTTTACAATTTTCATTATTTAATAAATGTAAGTATTTGGTAACAATTTTGCTCTCGTTTCATCGTATTCATGTAAAACGTTTACTTTTGAAATGCATATAAATATTACTATATCAATACATATAACACAATAAATTTTGTTATCTTATTTGAAAAATATTCAAATTCATGTATTTTTTTATTTTAAAGTTTGAGGAAGCAAGATCTAACAAATAATTGCTCAACATATTTTTCTCTTTAAAAAGAAAGAAATAACAAATAAGGAATAATATGAAATATAGCTTTGGTTCTTTTCATTAAAAAATGAAAAAAGAAAACAATAAACAATAAAAGATCGTAAAGGTATAAATTTGAATTTGGATATTTATTAAAGAAAAGAAAGTAAAGGCTTCCTTTAATAATTATTTTGTACTATTTTTTATTGTTAGGTATTTAGTTAGACGATAGAAAAACAGGGACAATTGTTAAAATTTAAAACTAAATGGTTATTAATGACCCAACTTGTTTGATAATAATTTGGTTTTGTTTTTAAATTTATTTTATTAATTTAATAATATTTTTAAAGAGCATTAGATAATATTTTTAAAACCATAAGAACAATGAGGGGCTACCGGGGAGAATGCAAAGATATCCTCTCGAATAATTATGTCTCAGCTTTATCGGATTCAAAGAGAGAGAAAAAAAAATGTTTATAATCTTATATGATGAGGATATCACACAAGAATTATAATTATTTTTTTTTCTTCCTATTGAAAAAACAGTAATTTTAAATTCAATTCTCTAAAAATGCAAACCATGATCGAATAAAACAAAATTGGAGTCTCATTTAGAAGAAAACAAAATATGTGACGAAAGGAAGTAGCAGCAAAAACAAAATGCAAAATTATCAAAACAATAACGGACAAAACTACACACAAAAAAGGACAAAAATAAATAAAGGAGAGAGAAAAAGGAAGAGAACAATCCTTAACTATTTTATTCTTTATATATATATATATATATATATAATTTAATAAACATCTCAAATTTATTTATATTTGGTTGGTTATTTATTCATACAGACGATTCAACTTCATGTAAAGTTTAGACTTAGAGTCATATTAGGTTATCACAATGATTAATCAATAATGGTTTTTTTTTTTTAAAAAAATAATAACAATAAATTTTATAGAAAAAAATATCATATGTGAGTATGCTTCCTAAATTGGAAAATTATTGTAAATAGAAAAAATATCAAACTATTTACAAATATATCAATATTTTACTTTTTATCTATGATAGACCTATATAGACATATATCATTTGTATGTCTATATGAGTCTATCAAAAATAGAAAGTAAAATTTTGCTATATTTGTAATTATTTTCAACAGTCTTTCTATTTTTAAAAACATCCCTTCTAAATTTATAGTAACAATGCTAATAAATAATTAAAAAAAAATCAACAATAAACTAGCATTTGAGACTAAATTTATGATTTATAGAAAGTAAAAGGACTGAAATTGGACAATTTAAAGTATAGGGATCAAAATGATATTTTAACCTACTTTTTTCTTTGGGTAATTGTGTTGGATAGCAATAATAACTAAAACAATGCAAATATTGAAAAATCTATCAATGATAGACTTTATTACTGATAGATTTTGAAAGCAGAATCTAAATTTTGATATATCTATAAATTTTTTTATTTTGTATTATATCTGCAAATACTTTGGACCTAGTTGCTATATTTGCAATTGTCCCTTTTTTATGAAAATTAAGGACAACAATAATTATTTTTAAAAAAAGTAAGGAGTAAATAAAAATAAGTTAAATTAGTATTTAAAGCTATTAATTAATGTTTAGGTCCACAACAATTTTGTTTTTAGTTATCTATTTTTAAAATTTGGACTTGTTTTCTTCTAAATTTCATCCATCCTATGGTTAGTTAAATTCTAAAAGAAAAAAAACAAGTAATTAATTTTTTTTACTTTTAAAAATTTGGCTTAATTTTTAAAAATATTGATAGAAAAGTAGTGTTTATAAACTTAATTTTTTAAAAACAAAAATTAACAAACCAAATAGTTACTAAGTGTTGGTATGTTAGTAATGATGAGAGTATTACTTTAATGTAGCCAAAGTTATATTCATCTCTATTGTATTTCATTCAATCACAAACGAATATATATATATATACAAAAAATCTTTCATAAAAAAAGAAATTATCATATGACAACTTGTGATTAAACACTTGGATGTGTTGCACAAAAGATGAGTGCAACTTAAGATGCACTCATGTAATTTTCTAATTATAATTCAAAAAATACATGGGTACATCTCAAAATGCACTCATGGTCATGCAGTTCGCTCAAATATTCTATCACAAGTTGTCATGTGACAAATTTCTCTCTATATTTTTTTCTTTTGTAATTAAAGATATGGTATGAAAATAAGTGTAATTAGAACCTCGGTCCCAACTATGAGTGGGAGTCTGCTTTCTTTGGAGGGCCCTCACATTGGACTCTTCTTCTCCAATCAATCCATCATAAAATTCCACAGAAGAAAGAATTAAGCCTAAACAATTACTTAATCAATTATTAAACAAATTCCCTCGAAGTCAAATTATATTATCACATTGCCCATCACAGCGTTGGGTATAAATATGACATTCATCTTAAAGCTCATTCAATTTCAAGCAACCCCCCCAAAAACAAAAGCCTCGATTTTTCTTCCCAAAAAAGAAAGAAAAAAAAATGGAGGCTTTGGGAGGCTTTTCCGATGGGGAATGGGAATCTTTCGCCGCCATGTTCTCATCGGAAGAGGTAAATCAGAGCCATATTCCGATGGCTAAGTATTCCAATGAGCTTCAATTGCCCAACAATGGCGGCAGTAGTTGGTTCTATTCATTGGATGCTTTTGTTCCTAATTTACAGAGTAATTGTAAACAGGACATAAGGAGCTGCACTAGCTGCAGTACTACCGATAATTCTAGTGCTTCAGTTTTAATTCCGAATTCGAGTGATTATTTTATGCCAATTGATGAGAGGAATTTTGGGTCTTCGTTTTTTTCTGATGTTTTAATTGAGGAAGTCGATAATGCTCTCGCCGCCGCCGCCGCCGCTGAAGGGGAAGATTCCAGCATGGAGAGATTCATTGAGAATAATGTACTACTGGGTAGCCACCCGCCGCCGTCGCCGGTCGTAGATTCCAACGGTGCCAGAAACAAACCAATTGTATTGAAGAGGAAAGTCAATGAGGGGGACATTTCTGATAATCAGAAGAAAAAATCTCGGATCTCCTCACACGTAAGCCCTTCTCCTCCTATCGTTTTTTATTTTTATTTTTGGAATTTATATACACTCATCCACCTATGGTTTTCATCTTTATTTAATTTATTTTAGACAACGGTTTGAATTCTTAATTAAATCCCCAAAACTAGAATGGACTTGTAATCCTCATTTCACTCAACAGTTTCAGATTTAACATTTCTACTCTTTATTTCCAAAACATTTTAAAATACATTTTTAGAAATTAAAAAATATTAAAGAAGAATAATGATTGAAAGCTGCACTTGATGTCATGCATTCTTTCTTTTTACTTTTTCTTCATCTTGTAAAAAAAGTGTATAGTTTAAAATAAATA
The DNA here is from genome assembly GCA_030954485.1 of Citrullus mucosospermus. Classification (NCBI taxonomy): domain Eukaryota; kingdom Viridiplantae; phylum Streptophyta; class Magnoliopsida; order Cucurbitales; family Cucurbitaceae; genus Citrullus; species Citrullus mucosospermus. The sequence continues at coordinate 27,079,603 of CM062062.1, forward strand.
AATATGCTTAATATATAAAGTTGATTAATTTGGAATTGGAGTAGGAGTAGAAATTGATATCAATTTGAAAGAAAATGATATTATAGATAGGTGATGGTAAATTTAATAATGAAAATAATTTAAGAGATTTTAAAAATGAAAAATACAGGGGCAGAAGAAGAAGAAAACAGAGGAGAGGAGAGGAGGGGAAAGTGTAGAGGAAGAAGGGAATACAGGTGGAGCATCAGAAGGACAGAGCTCCATTAGTTACAGTTCCGATCAGGAAGAGAATGGTTCCGAGGAGGGAAACGGCGGCGGCTTCAACAGGAAAAGCAGAGCAAGCAGAGGATCGGCCACCGATCCCCAAAGCCTCTACGCCAGAGTAAGCATCTTTGTTCTTCTTCTGTTTCATATATATATATATGTATGTATTCTTGTCTTTCAAATGAGTGAGTGATTATGATTGGTTTTGATTGCAGAAACGAAGAGAAAGAATCAATGAGCGATTGAGAATCTTACAGAAACTTGTTCCCAATGGAACCAAGGTCAGAATCACAACTCCCAATCTTCTTTTATTTTTCATTATTAAATGGGAAAAAAATTAGAGAAAATGTTAATTTGTAAGAATTTGATGGAAGCTGCAGGTTGATATCAGTACCATGCTTGAAGAAGCAGTTCATTATGTCAAGTTTTTGCAGCTCCAAATCAAGGTAACACAAACTGACCAAATAAACTAATAATCGGATCATCAATAAACGTTAAATATTTCAAAATCTCCTCAAACATAAGAGGCATAAATTCTCCAATTTTTTTTTTTAATACATTAAAGGTAAATTTTTTAATTTTGAAATATTAAGAACAAAATTGAAAATGGGGTATTGCGTATATTTGTCATATGGTCTGTGATATATTTTTCATAATCTTTTTTGCTATTTTTTAAAATTTGCCGACGAAATATAAAACTATTGTTTTAGCATTAAAAATTGAATGTAGTCTAATTTTACATAAATAAAAAGGAATATCATCAAACCGACCGTCAAATTTTTTATTTCTTTTCTATTTCTCGTCGACTTCCGACAATGAATTAATTTCAACATTTAAGAAAAAGATTTAAATGATCAAAATGACTGAAATGCCATTGTTTAATTTTGTGCAGTTATTGAGCTCAGATGAGATGTGGATGTTTGCTCCTTTGGCTTACAATGGAATCGACCTTGGCCTTCACCAGAAGCTCTCTCCATTTCTATCACATTGAGACACAATTTTATTTCCTTTTTTACCCTTGTAATGCTCAATTAACTCAATATAATTAAGCTATATATAAATATTTTGATCACAAGTTTAATAAAATTATAATAATTATGAGGAGAATCCTCGTACAAATCCTTCACAAATCTTGCTACTTTTATTTATCTTTCAAACTCTCAAGCTTTTTGCCAGCAAAAAGTTTTGTTACCTTTAAATTATATATAATATCTCAAACTTGTATAAATATGATATTAGAATCAATATTTAAAATTTCCAATTTCAACCGAACCAATTATTTGTAACTGTAAAAACTCTCAGATTTGAATCTTCCAACTATATCTTCTAACTATATTTTGCTATATTGATAATTAAATTGACTCATTTTATTATATTTTAAAATATTTCATTAACCGAACAAACAACCGTCTAGTTGATTTGATAATCATTTATATGGATTTTAGACAGGATCCATTGAACCTCGTGATTTGAAAATATATTTGTAATGTATGGATTTTTACTGAACTTCAGTTTTAATCATCCTTCGTCACATCATATCTTATTCATTAATACAAGTGGGAAAATAAATATGGTATGTTTTTATCTTCTAGAATCAATTCTGTTTTGGCTATTTAAAAAATTCTAAGTCAGAATATTATTTTTATTTTCATACTTGAAAATTTATTCCATTTTAATCCTTATACTAACAATTGTCTAATTTTAATTTACGTAATTTCAATAAATTTTACACTTAAAGTTAGTTTTTAAGAGACTAAATGTAATTGTTAAATTTGACAACCACTCAAATACTCGGTTTATGATGTAAGGTGTGTTTAAAATGCATTTTTAAGTATTTAATTTTAAAAAAATAAGTCATTTTAGAAAAATTTGGAGTGTTTGATAATCACTCAAAATTCAAAAAAGATTTTTAAGTGTATTTTAAATAATTTTTATCAAAAAGAGTTTAAATAAAAATATATTTTTAAAAAACACTTTATTTATTTATTATTATTATTATTTTTTTAATTTTATTGTAGGTGAATCCAAACATGACTTTAATCTACCAGCAATATTTGGTTTATTGGGGGCAGGGTAATTTGGTTATAGGGTATTTGTGTTACATGCAAATCATAGGTTTAGTTTTGGTGAATTTTATATTTGTTTTTAGAAAGTGTAATTAAATATTATTAAAATATTTATTTTATTCAATTTTGTATTAGGAAGATTCAGAATTATCTATATTTGAGTAATTAGATTCTATTTAAAAACCCATAACAGCTGGAATTTTCTGGAGGGGTAAATATGTCAACTTCAGTCATACTTACAAAAGAAAATCGTTTTAGCAATTTCTAAAAAAAATGCTTTATTTTTTTAGTCATTTGTCCAATCACCCCTATATTGTTGCAATGATCGTGGGCAGCCCATTAAGTTATCCAGCCCAACAAACTTATGTACCCAAATGAGAAACACCAAATCAATTTCCATTTTATAATTTTAATTTTTTTTCCCTTCTTTTTTCCTTAGTTAACTTCTAAGCATGCTTAATTAATATTTTCCCCATTTCGTAATATCTCTCTCCTAACTAATCCTTCAGCAGTAAGAAGATCTCGATAATGAAATGGAAATAGAAGATCAATTTTCAATATAAACACTTTTGAATTAATGGTTTTTCCTTCCTAAGTTTTACCACTCTATGGAAACTTTAGATCATACATTAATTTTGTTTAATCTATGTTTGGCATCTATATTGAGAAATAAATTTTTGTTCCCAATAATATCGAAGATTTAAATCTCTAATATTTTAGTTAATTACGCATATTTTATGTTTGAATTGAGTCATAACATGTTCACTATATTAATGAATAAGTTATAATGATTTAGGCCTAAAACTAAATGGATTCGTGCTTGAAGTAAAATAAAAGGCTAAATTATAAAATATAGTCATGAAATTATAATTAACCTAGATTGTTTAAAAAGTATTTACGTTCTTTCAAATTTTTTTTTTTAAAAAAAATGAAAGAAAAAAGTTTGTAAACTCTTCGGTGGAAAATAGTAACGCTTTACCCTTTCTCTCATAAAGTCAACTTCATAATCCACATACTATTTTTTCAAGAGTCAATCGAAGTCAATATTATATATACAAATGATCTAAAACTACACTTGGAGTAAAAATCATTTAGAATGTTGGGCAAAAAATCGAAACAACAAAGACTAAAATGAAAGAAAATAATTAAGTTCGGGTAAAACGTAAAAAAATAAAAAAGGAGGTTGAATGATTTAATGATGGAAAGGGCAAAGGAGAAGTGTGGAAATTTGATCTCTCAATTGCATGCGTGTAGTCGTCGGCCCCATTATCTTTCTTTTCACATTTCCTTTTCAATTCACTCTTCTATTTTACTATTCCAATTATTTGATTTGAGATTTAATTTTTGATGGGACTTTATACTTAAATTTGAGGGGACTTCTTCCTTTTTCTTCTCTCCTTCCAAACACTCATTTTACACTTATTTATTTATTTATTTATTATTCTTTATTTTTATAAATTCATAAAAACTATATATTCTTTTTCCAAACTTCTAACCAACCCTTTAGTCTAAATAGGAATATAACATAATGAAATAAATACACCCTAATTACCACTTTAAAAAATCGGTTGCTCAATTTCTCATCCCAAAAATTATTGGACTAAAAGAGGGAGATGTTTATTTGGTAGAGAATTTGAAAACAAATCATTTAATGGACATCAAATTAGATTTCATATTTTCAAATATGTGTTTGGTAGCATATTCAGAAATTAGACTCTAATCTAAACGATACTTTAAAATGTATTTGGTTGTATATATTTATAAATTATAAAACTAATTGTAGTTATCCACTAATATTTAATTGACAACAAACTATTATTGAGTTATTTATGAATATAATTTATGTTAAAAACATTTATATAATTATTATTTTGTATTATTATATGATTTATGGTACATTGTATAATACAAATTATATCTTTTTTAAAAAAATGAACTGAGTTGAGATATTGTATTTCTAAATGCCTCTATTTTATTTAATGAAATCCTGCATTTTAAAATTTAAAATACAAAATCTGGATACAATAAAAAAAAAAACATAAAAATGTTGTTTTTAGAATTCACACGGTTTGGATCATAAAATTCGAAAATGGTTTTCAGAAACAAAATTCGAATTGTCTACCAAACACATATTCCCTGAACTCAGTAAATTTGAAAACATGAAACAAAATTCAGATTCTCTACCAAACAAACCCTAAAGAGATCAAAGCAGCTCTTATACCAAAATGATATGAAACCCTTGAGCATTGGTTCCAAGAAAACTCAATCCCAACAACCCGAAAATCAATTTGATCTTATCCCCTCTAAGATATGCTAAATGAACTAAAGAATTGGACCAAGCTTGAAACTCCCATCAACCCTTGATCTTCAAAAAAACTTCCCAACCAATATAGATCAATCCAAAAATTTGAATGGCAAAAACTTTTATTCTCTGTCTCATAGTGAAAAGTAGGGGACAAGACAACATCGGCCAAAACTTAGTTTCTTGATTTGTGACATGGCACGTTCCTATTCGTCACAATATCTTTTTAGAAAGATAATAATAAAAGGGGGCACATTTGATTTAAATATTAATTTAAGTAATATAAACTTTTTTATGGAATAATTGTACACAAGACTAGAAGTAAGAAGGAACAAACTTTTTCCAATTAGTGCTACTAACTTCAACTTATGATTGCATTAGTTTATGGTGGCCACACCAATTTCTTTTACATTCTCAAAACTTTATCAAAAAAGGTTCTTTTACTATCACATTTTCTACTCTATATTGAAATTGGCGTGGACCTTTTTTTTTTATGAAAATAATTTTTTCACAATTAAAACTGTTATTCTTTACTCAAATAAACCTCACTTTTAGAGTTCTTATTAGGGAAAAAAAATGATCCATTAAGCAATTGATCTTGGAGGATTAATTATTAAAAGATGCTATTGAATCAAATAGTATTAACTTAGGGTTATAGAATCTAATAAACCATGTTGTTTAATTTTCGTTTTAATTTTTTTGTTTACCATCTCAAATATTCACTTCACTTAGGTTTCAATTTCACAATTGATTCAAGAAAAGATTAAGGACGTTACGAAATTTTTCAGGAAATGGAACTTTACGAAATCGATATATTCCAATATTCTTCATTTATGGATAAGGTACTACAAAGCACAAAGCATAAATACAAATACGTCAATCTCATTCGATTTTTAAGAAATTTATGTTTGTTTTCTCATTTACCACCATTTTTATTCTTTCCAAGCAAACACTTAAATTCTTAGCCAAATAGATAAAATAAAAATAAAATTTTAAGAATTATGTTTTTTTTAGTTTTTAAGACTTGGGTTTAATTTTTAAAAATAAAATAATTAGACTCCATTTGGTAACTATTTAGTTTTTGGTTTTTGAAAATTAAATCTTTTTTCTCTTAATTTCTTACCATGATTTTCATATTTGTTAACATCTTCAGAAAATTTCAATAAAAAAAATTTTTTTGAAACACTAGCTTTTTTTTAGTTTTAAAAAATGAACTTGATTTTTTAAAATAGGGGTAGAAAATAGATAAGATAACAATAAATTTAGGAGTGAAATAGATGATTTTAAAAAAAATAAAAAGCATGAAAACATATGAAACGGGATTTGAGATTTGAGATTTGGAGTTTATAATTTTGGATAGGAAACAAATCTTAGATCTAAAGTTGAAAAGAAACATAAATATTTGTTAGTGGAGAGGAACAAAGTCGTGTGGAGGCAATACGTTTTATTGTTAAGAGGAGATGCCAAAAACCCGCATAAAACTGTCATCTTATCCAACTGCCACCAAATCAATGCTTCAATTGAAAAACACACCCAAATTTATTATTATTATTATTATTATTATTTTAATTTAAAAAAAAAAAAATAATTGAAAGAAAATTAACAAAAGTCAATTAAGCTTTTTAACATTTAACATGGGGAATCCACATTGGAGGGAAACTAGTGGTCGTCACACGCGTGCATTTGGCTAAACTTCCATACTCCAAAATATTTAACAAAATGTTGGATTAAATTACTATTGCTCTCTCAAGTTTAAATAGCTAGTTACTAACATACGTTTGTAAGCAACACTCTATTTAACTCTATTTATCTCTATATTGGTATAATTTTATCTATTTTACGTGCAAATTTTCGTTTTTTTTTTTTCACTTAAGAAGATCTCACATTAATTAAAATATTTTTACTTATTTATGTACAATAATTTTTTCCTCTTATCTAGTCAATGTGAGACTTTCTTTGCATTTTATCAGTCATATTCAAAATTCACTTGAAACATAGGTTTGTGTTACAAAATCAACAAATAGTGGAGAATCGACACACAAATTTATGTGTTTCACTAAAAATATGTTAGCTACGTCCACGGGGTAGTGGGAGAACAATTTTATTAAAGATAATATTACATAATATAGAATTGTAGTGCCTCTCGGATTAGAAAGTTTATATAGTATATTTCTGATCTAAACCCTAGAGTCATAATCTTAAATAACCATAAATAATTTAAAAATCAAACGTATTCTATTTTTTACATTTTTAAATGTTTAAATTTTGTCCATTATACTTTAAATAAATCTTAAAATTAATATTTTAATCATTGCGCAAATATTTAAAGGTAGATAGAATAAAATAAAAAAGCCTAAACAAGTTGAATAAAATAAACAAAAAAAAAAAAATAAAGTTGAATAAAATAAGCCCACACTACATTAAAATTACTGAAAATATGTATAAAATATAGCAAAATGTCATTGTCTATTAGTGATAAATCACAATAGACATTGATAGACATCTATCTGTGTCTATCACTAATAGACAAGGATAGATGATAGTAGTCTATCAGTGATAGACATTACACTTTGCTATATTTAAAAATAGTCCAAACATTAGTTTGACCAAAATTTTTAAGCGGAGGAACTAAATAATAAAAATGTTTAAAATAAAGGGTAGAAATTTTGTAAATTAACAATAGAAAAGGGAAATAAGAAAAAGGTTTAGGGTGTAGGATTTTTATTTTTTTATTTTTTATTTTTTATTTTTTTTTGTTTTTACTTTTTATGTATGGTTGAGTTTTAAGGAAAAAGTTGAACAAAGATTGGTTGGAATGTATCGTATGATATACATGCATGAATCCTTATGGTGGGAAAATCATTATGTCCAAAGAATAATATTTTATAAAATTAAAGTAATCTTTAGAGCAATAATACAATTCCATGACTTTCCCTATTCCATTTTCCTTCTATACTGTCAATATCTAAACTCCATTAATTAAGCCTCCATCTAATTTCACATTTTCTAGAAATGTATTCAGAATCCTAACAGAAAAAAATACATATTCTAAATTCATATTTTTCTATATCTAATGTAAACTTTCTACTTTGTCTAGTTCTTTTGAGATTTTGATGGATTGAGACAATATCTCCATTAATATGAAACCTTTTGAATGAAGATTAATATCTAAAATTAAGGTATAAGGCACTATCTCCTTTTTTTTGTTACTCAATCATATGAACAATAAAATTAAGCATACTTAATTTAGAACAATTCTATATATTAAGTGACTTTTAAAAATTGTGAGTCAGAACAAAATATACCTAAAGAATAGTATGTGGTTGGGAAAGGTTAGATGCAAAGGTTTAGAAAGGTAGAGAATAAGGGTGATAATATGTGATGGACTCCAAATAAGACACAAACTCATAAATTGATCGAAACCCTTTGAGGTACGGTCGTACCCTAAAAGCATTAATTCTAGACCCCTCCAACCACCACTGCCACACCCCCACCCAATAAGGTCACTTTCTACTGTCATGCCCCTTATCTTCAACTCTCTTTCTTTTTCACCTTGCATCTTCTCCCTTTTTAAATGGCTGATCAAAGCCCTTTTTCTCAATTATATGTGTGTATATATATACACACGTCCATCATCATTTATTACCATTCTTCTTTCTTTACTTTTATATATATATAATAATTTAAAATACTACATATCAAAATTCTATTCGTTACCAAAGTCATTCGTTTGAGTCTATAAAATAAGCATAATTTAACCTAATTTGATTCTACGTGTTTTTTTTTTTTTTTAAAGTTAGAAGTTTAAATCTTTACAATATTACCATCGAATTAACTTTCAACTAAAATAAAGTCGGTTTCATAGAATCTTTGGAGGTGGGCTAATTTTGAATGATGTGTCAACAATATATGCATAAGAAGGTAAGAGAAATAATAATTTAGGGAATGTGTGTGGGTAAGTTGAAGCCAAAAAGTAGGGATCTTATCTACATACTTCTGCTCTTAGTTTCAATTTTCTCTTCCACTCACAGCTTTTTTTTTTTTTCCTTTTCTAGTCAAAATGGGTGTTGAAGTTGGTGGGGTCCCTCAATTTTGCTATCTCTCCTTAACTTTAAACTTCAAAAGTTAATATAATAGAGAGAGAGAGATGAGAGAGGCAAAGCTATATAGGGAAGATGTTGATGGGCTCTTTTGAAAATTGCTTTACAAAATTCTTTTCTGAAAGTTGTTGTTTTAGAAAATGATTGGATTTCTTTATTTTGGCCTAAAATTTGATGAGTTTTAATTTCAGTTAAACTAAAACAATGAAATGAAAGAATTTGGAAGCAGAAACAAGAAACAAGAAAAAATAAGAAAAAAAGAGAAAGATACTTGAACATATATTTCACCTAATATCTAATCACAAAGTTACTATATATATATATTTATATATATATCAATTTTTTTTAAAAAAAAAAAAAAAGAAAAAAAAAAAAGATTTATAATGGAGGGAAATACATAGATTTGTATTATGGAGCGTACTCAAATATGGGTAGTTATATAAGTTTGTTATTGTTATTTTCTGTATTTAAATTAGAGTTTGAGGGAAGAAGAAAGAGTTGATTGAATCAGATTCCCGTTATGGTGTGGGCCTTTAAAACCCCCATTAACGTTGGCAGATGAAGATTCCATATATTGCTTCTCTGTAGCTGAGTTGTTTTGGTTGTGACTACTAACCAAAGGCTTCATCATACCACACACACACTCATACACACCCATCAACATCTTTACTACCCCTTTCAAATGCCTTTCACTTCCCACTCATTGTTTCAAGTTTCTTATCCCCAACTCCTTCCTTCCTTGTCATTGTAATCGTCTCCCTATTTTTATTATTATTTTTTTTTAATCTTTCGATTAATAATAATAGGTTATTATCCAAAGATAGATAATAGGATTCTATATAATAACCTATTATCTATCTTTCGATAAGTTCCAACTTAAAGTTGAAAGCTAAATCAGCTATAAGCTTTAAGTATCTTTTACATCTATGGTATCATGACAATGTTTCATGACAGCTAGCATCAACACATGAATTATAATAATAGGACCCAGAACGCAAGCTAGTTACTTTTGGACTAGGGATTATTCTATCAAAGGTTACCTAATTATCAAAATTCAAAATTCAAAATTTAGATATATTTAAGATTATTTGTTTTAACCGTGTATTAGTAAATTTAATTGATTTAGGGGTTTAATCACTTTTCCCTTCTTAAATAGAATCCTATCAAACATTTAATTGATATATGGGTACTTTATTTAGAAATGTGAGAGAGATTTTTTTTAATGATTTCATTGTCTTCTTAAGTCAACAAGTTGATTACTTATAGACTATTATGTGTACGTTCTCATTTTCAGAAAAAAATTAAATTGTTTTTTTTTTTTTTTTTTTTTTTTTTTTTTTTTTTTTTTTTTGCAAATAAAACAAATTGTTTTTGTTTATTTTTTTTTTCCCAATAATGATACATCACATCTATTTGTCTATAGCCTACTTTCAAATTTAGACACAAGTTACACTCAATAATATATATATATATATAGGTCGAGAGTTCAATGCTCATATTTGACATAACTCTCTTATTGTATAATAATATTCTCAAATAAGTTTATTTCAATATTTTAAACCATAAATCTAAAATTATTACTTTGTTTTAGCATCAATTTCAAATAGATTTTTGCTTTTCTACTTATTAAATAATTTTTTCAAAAAAATATATTTACTTATGCACGTTAGGTTTTTAAACTATTGATAATTTAAACAAAGGTGGTCCCTATAAATTGTCGGGTGGCATACTTTAAGATTAGTCAACTTTATTTGTTGATGACCATATGTGATAGGATAAAATCCATTTTGTATGATATTTGCGCCTTACAAGAAAGAATTTGGAGGAAGAGAAATATTGAAAGGAACAAAGCTTATGTAACAACTCTCCACCATCAAAGAAAATGACAGCCAACATAGATGGAAGTCATTCCCTTTTTTTCCTTTGGGCACGAGAGAGGTAAAAAGTAAAGCCATTCAAACATGCCTCTTTTAACACAAAGTCCTTCTCAAGTACCATCAATCCCCACTCTTCCAAAAATAAACTAAAAAATCATTTTAAAAAAATTAAAAATAAAGATCCTACAATAATAGGAATTGGAGCCCTTATATAAACCTATGTAATAATTAAAAAGAAAAATTATTTTAAATGTCAAAATTGTTGAAAATATTTACAACTAATAGTAAAATATATCGTCTATCTACAATAGATCGCAATAGATTATTATTTGTGTCTACCATGACATAGATAGTAGTCTATCGCGGTCTATCGCAGATAGACAGTAAAATTTTACTATATTTACAAATATTTTGGTTTCTTTTGCTATATTTCAAAAGAGCCCTAATAAAAACAATAAATTTGGGCCCTACATATTTTATTTACGTGAAGTACATTTTTAACGTGTGGGTTTTACAAACCATAAGGAAACTCTCACCTTCTTAGTTCCGTATAGTAATCACTCGACTTTTGTTTTTGGTTTTTGGAAATTAAATTTTTAAATACCCATTCAACCTTTGAGTTTTGCAGTTAATTTGTTAACTACTTTCTACCAATATTTTCAAAATTCAAGTCAACTTTTTAAGTTAAAAAAAAATATATTTTTAATAAAATTTATTTTTGTTTTTGAATTCTTCTACTTAAGAAAGATGAAAACCGTTGAAAAATTTGAGAATAAATAGAGTTAATTTTGAAAAACAAAAATTCAAATGGTTACCAAAATAGAACCTTAAATTAATTTTTTAAGAAAAAATTAATTGTTTTGACCCTGAATATAGTTTTCATGTGGTTATTAGGTTTTAAGTTTAGTTTACATTTGGTAATTAAATTTCAAAATGTTATATTTTGCACTCTTAATTCTAATGAATTACAAATGTTTGATTTTTTTTTTTTTAAAAAAAAATTATTAATGTTTTCATTTGGTGTTAACTATATGTTAATTAATTTTAAATAATTGTGATGGGGAAAAATGGAAATCAACTCCAAGTTTCAGACCAAAACGGTTATTTATTTATTTATTATGTGCAGAGTTCGAAATAACTCTAAAAAATAAATTTTTTAACACTAAAATCAATTTTTCTTATTAGCAACTATGAGAAAATTTATAGTTTAAAGTGTTAAAAGTGTTCTTGAAAAGATCTCAATAAATAAAAATCAATTTAAAATAGTATTAATTTAAAATCTATTTTTAAAGATACACATAGATCAATTCTCCAAAGATGACGTTCAATGATGAGTGCAAAAATGTTCAAAATATGAGTAAGAAATATATATTTTAAAAAATGAAGGTATTCTAAAATGCCCTAAATTTCATAGTTTTAATTTTAATGTGTGTCTTGTGTTTAGTTTATTTATTTATTTATAGTTTGCAAATTTAAACAAATTAAAAGTGTGTTACAAACTGCCAAGATATTAAATTTTTGTTGATATGTTAACATTTCTATATTTTCATGAATTTAACATCGACATGAAAATTGAATTGACATTTTCATATATTGTAGAAAATTCTCGAAACATAAAAAACAGTAAACAACAAAATATTACTAATATTAATATAATATAAATAATAATATATGAAGTTGTTTAAAGCATGTAAAATGTTTGTTTATTAATTTAATTATCACATTTTTTTGTTTATATAATATTCTTAAAAATACTCATTTACATAGACATTTTAAACTTTAGAATAACTTATGGGAGAATGACTTTCAAACAAAATCAAACTTTATTTTATCTTTTCAAAAAATTAATAATTTAAAGTGGCCCACTAAATATAATAAATATATATAAACCCAGTTAAAATTAAATGTTGGATTAAATTGATAATTTAACTAAAAAGAACTATAAAGAAACAATCTTGTAATACAATAAAGGTAGGAGAATTCGAAATGTAGACCAAAAACATTGCTAATTCATATCAATGGACTCACTATAGTAAACTTAGTTGAGTGTGTTAAGATTAAGTCCTCTTAATGGTAAATTTGAGAATCATCCATAAACCAACCAAATAATCAATACAAAATTCAACTTTTTAAAAAGAAGTCATACAAAATCCAGTAAACAGAACACCTAAAAAACCAATGAAACAAATATTTTTTTAAAAAAAATTAAACCTATAAACATTATTTTCACTTCTATTTTTTTTATTGTTGTCTACTTTCTACTAATATTTTTAAAAATTATTTTTATTTTTACAATTTGACAAAGAATTCAATTTTTTTTTTTTTTTACTTAATAAATATTCAAATCATTATAAGAAATTAAAATAAAATAAATTTATTTTTTTAAAAGAAATATTATTAAATGAGACTGTCCATACTAAAACTTTAACCATTGCATTCATCAAGCAAAAAATAACCATCAAATTTTACAAGAAGACACCCAAATTTAACTAGATAACCATCAATACCTACAAAAATACTCTCATCCATGTATTGAACATTAGCCATAGTCAATCACACAACTACACTCTACAAAAAAAAGGATTATAAAATACTTTTAGTCCTTGAATTTTCACTAAAGTTATAATTTTGTTCCTAAACTTTAGTTTTATATTTTTAAAAGTTTGTAATAATTTAGTTCATGTACTTTACAATTTGTAACAATTTAGTCCATATTGTAAAAAATATTAGTATAATTTAATGATATTTGTTACATGTGTGGATAGGTAAACTAAATGGAAATAAAATTTATTTGTAAATTATAAAACCCAATTGTTATGTAATAAAGATCGACATGAATTTTTTTTACAATAGAGACTAAATCACTATAAATTATAAAATACATGAACTAAATCATTACTTATTAAATTTATGAATTAAATCATTACAATTTTATAATAGAATTACTAAATAATTTTATAATAGAATGACTAAATAATTAAAAGACTAAATTGTTAGTTAAATTAAAGTTCCAAAACCAAAAATATTCTTTAATAGAAAGAAAAAAGAAATTAAAACCCCAGCCAAATTTTAAAAATAATAAGAAAATTGTGTTTTTTTATAACTACTTCATAATAAAAGTGGTGTTAATATGTTTAATTTAAAAAAACAAATAACAAAAATCAAATGGTTAACGATGGGGAAGAGGGAAGTAAGAAATAAAAAAATATGAATTTCAGTATTTTATACAATCTCACCTAATTCCATCATTATCATGGACCGAAAAGATATTTTTTTGTTCAACTTTTAAAATTGAGTCGTCTGCCTCAATATCCCGCAGTAAAAATGTAGAATTTGATATATATATATATATTTTTTTTTTTTTTTATGTTTTAGAAAAAAGAAAATAAGTAATGTAATTGAAAAAAAAGAAAAAAGCAAAAAGAAAAAAGAAAAGATATTTGAACCCCCTATAAAAAGGGAGTAGAGACGAAAGAAGAAAGAAATAAAAGGCGTGAAGTTGAAGTTGAAGTTGAAGTTGAAGCCCCACCACAGCTCCAAACCCTCAAACTTAACCCTCTGTTTTTCCAATTTCCAACTTCATCGTTTCAATGGTTAACAACGCCCTTCTTGAAGCCCTTAATGTCCGTGTCCTCGGCACCGGCGACCGTTCTCTGGTCCTGGCCCATGGCTTCGGCACCGACCAGTCCGCTTGGCAACTCATTTACCCTTCCTTTACTCCTTACTACCGCGTCATCCTTTACGACCTTGTCTGCGCCGGTAGCGTCAACCCCGACTTCTTCGATTTCTCCCGCTACACCACTCTCGACGCCTTCGTCGACGATCTCATCTCCATCCTCGACTCTCTCCACGTCCACCGCTGCGCCTTTGTCGGCCACTCCGTCTCCGCCATGGTCGGCATCCTCGCCTCCATCCGCCGTCCCGAACTCTTCTCTAAGCTCATCTTAATCGGCGCCTCCCCAAGGTCCTTTCCACTTCCACACTCTGTTTTTCTAACTACTCTGTTTTTTTCCCCTGTTTTTATAAAATTCTTTTTATTTTTATTTTTTTCAGGTTCCTCAACGACGGCGACTACCACGGTGGGTTCGAACAGAGCGAGATTGACAGGGTCTTCGCTGCAATGAAGGCTAATTACCAATCCTGGGTCAACGGCTTTGCCCCTCTTGCTGTCGGTGCCGATGTTCCCGCTGCCGTTCAGGAATTCAGCCGGACTCTCTTCAATATGAGACCCGACATTTCCCTCTTCGTCTCTAAGGTCATCTTCAGCAGCGATCTCCGGGGAGTCCTCGGTCTCGTCAAAGTCCCCTGTTGCATAATTCAAACCGCCCAAGACGTCTCTGTTCCGGCCTCCGTCGCTATCTACCTCCGAGACCACCTCGGCGGCCGGAACACCGTGGAGATGCTCGACACCGAAGGCCACCTACCCCATCTGAGTGCCCCTCAGCTACTCGTACGGAAACTCCGCCGTGCTCTTTCCCGGTGACCTCTCTCCTCTGACCGGACCCACCGCCATTACACGGATTTAATTTTATAAAAGAAATTAATTTTTTTTTTTTTTCCTTTTTGGGGCTTTCGGTGTGGTGGTCGTAGTAGACACTTATACCCCTTCTGCAAACTTTGATGGACATCGTATTGAAAGAAATCGAGTGGTCTAGAATTAGACACGTGGTCAAATAAATATGTGGAAGATAGATGTTCTCTCCCTATGTAAAAGGATAAGAATTCTCCACGTGAACACCACGTGATCTTGTATCCCATCTGTTTCATCCTCCCACCCAACTCCCATCTCCCATCTCCCATTTTTATATTTTTCTTCTTTCATATATCCCTTTTTTTTTCTTCTTCTTTTTTTAATGTTTTAAGCCCACATCATGAGTAGGGTTTTTTTTTTTCTTAATAATATTTCTATTTGTTATGTCGTAAATTATGGGGAAATAATTGTCGGAAAATGGAAATTAGATATTTGGATAGAACTTTCTTTTTCTTAAAAAGGAAAAAAAATGGTAGGGAGAGAAGGAAATTATTGAATTGTCCAAAGCAAAAGAGTGACCCACCAATTGACAATGAGTTTGGTTTGGAAATGTTACTTGGGGATTGGCCGTCACTTGTTTATTTAGAAATGTGAGGGGGTCAATATTGGAAAGGGACATTTTTCATTTCTATATTAATCAAAATAAACTAAGCTTATCTTGATTCTATGAATTCTTTGAATCCTTAACGGAGAGGAGAAGTGATGTGTCTGTCATTTTTAACACATTATTGATGAAACTATAGTTCTTATCATTGAGGAATTTATGATAAAAGTGGGAAGTTTTCTTAATTTGTCTAAACCATTACAAATTTAGATGACTTTTAATGCAACCACTAAATAATATCAAAAAAATTGTCTTTGGAAAAAAAAAGAAAAAAGTAAGAGCTTCAGATTCATTATTGGAGAGAGAATTTCACGTGTTTCCAAATGTAATAAATAAAAGTTTTTTTTTTTTTTTTTTTTTTAGAAGACAAAAGTAAGTACTTTGGCTACTCTTCAATACTAAAAGTATGATACACTTAATTTACAGGTAAACTCATCCAATACAATTAATTAAAAGATAAACCAATTGAATTTAACTTTAGCTTAACGATAATTGTCGTGACATTTTCGCTCACCCCCACAATTAATTGTACAAAAAAAAAAAATTAAACACAAATAAACTAACTACCAAAAACAACAATAACATGTCTCACATCATGTAATGAAAAACATCAAATCAATCAATACTTACGTGTATATAATTGTGCATATACATGGACAAGTACTAGGACAATCTTTGTAGACTATAGTGCTACATGTTGGTAACACACGTCCTACACATATATACACATATGATGATGATACATGTCTATAGTCATTCGTCTTATTAACCTAACAAACTAAGTTGACTCAACCATGTAGATATTTAGAGAGATTTTTGTTAGAATAACCCAAATTTCATGACCAAAATGTCGTTTGACTCATATTATGAAAATTAGGATATATAATTTTTTGCTTGTGTTTGAATGCAACTAATCCAATGTAATAGTGTTCTCACATACTACAACTCTTCTTCCATTACTCTCCCACGTTTGAGCTCCTCCTTGCTCTCTCACTCACGTGCCATTTTAGGGGGGAAAAAGGTTCTTCATTATTTCCAAAAGTTAGGTCAAATAGTATTTCGGACTTAAAATTAGATTGGATTTAAAAGTCATTCCTCTTGTAATCCTGCAGCGTCGCCCATCATAGAATTTGATGAACCATAAGTCATTGGGCCAATAGTTGGGCCTTAGACCCATAAAAAGTAGGCTGAGGGAACCTCAGTCCAGCCCATATCTTCATACAAAACATACTTTTTTTTTGGAGTTCTTTGATTTTCCTTTTAGAAGATTAATGTAGTTTCGTAAAGTGATGAGTAAAGTGTAGGATATCTTATTTCGTTTCGAAATGTAAACAAACATCAAGTTGACAATTTTTCTTTTCGAGAGGTGGATTTTTTTTTTTTTTTTTTTTTTTTTTTTTTTTTTTTTGTCTAAAACCACCATGTTGACAATTTAATTTAAATATGAAGTCAAACATATTGTTAGATACTAGAAAAATACAAAAGTTTCAAAAGAAAAAAAATAATAATTTTTTTTGGAGAACCAGATCATTTAAATTAATTTGATATTATGAATTGTTGAGAAGTATCCGTGATAATTTCACAAATTGATTTAATACTTGTTCGAGAACAATATATTTTATTTATTTCTTTGTATTATTTAATATGAAACCGTTAATCACATGGAAAAAAAAATCATACTTTCTTTTCCCTTCTAGAATGAAAAACGACGGGTTGTTTTCTTTTTCTTTTACTTTTTCGCTTTTTTTTCTTTTTTTTTTTTTCTGTTTTTGAGATTGATTTTGAAATAACTTTCAAAATGTTATTTCAAAATATTTTTAATTATTCAAAATTAAGTTAAAAGTATAAAATTAGATATTGAAAATAACAAAAGTGATGTTGATCATTTTAAAATTACTCTAAAAAAAATACACTAACAACCTTTTTAAAATTGTGTTGAGGTGGTTCTGATTTTCTTAGTTTGTTTAAAAATACATTTATAAACACTATAATATATACATGTTAGTTTAGAAAAAACGAAATCAAAACTCTGCTTTCGTAGACAATTAAAATATGCAATCACTCAAATAACCTTTAAATTATCATATATTTTAAACCATCCCTAAATCCAAAGACTTTGGGCTCATAAATATTGGAGACTATATATTTTTACCTTTATAGTATTAGGTCGTCCCTATATGCATGCAAACATCTCAAACAACTCTTTTTTTCATAATTTTACTAAAAATCAAAAGAAATTTGTAAACATATAATCGTGAGAATTTTAAAAGAAAAAAAAATATATAATTTTGAATTCAAATGACATAACCAAAATTCTTAAAAATGAAAACATGAAATCTTTCTCTCATCATTCGCCAAGGTGTCCTTTCGCTTAGCTGAAAGACATAACCTGAGAATTCTAAATACTTAGTAAGTAACTGACTCATTTGCACCCGTGTACCCAACATTCCTTTTGCTTCTTGAAAAACATAACCTTACCCAACATTCTCATGGTGTTATTTCGCTTACCTGAAAAATATAACTCGAAAATAATGAGTATAAAATACTCAGTTAGTGACCCGCTCTGGGCCTACTAGGTGAGATTGTTATTCGTGCCCAACATACTACTGGTCCTATAGGTGAGATTGTTATCTATGTATCCAAACGTTCAGGTCAATAGGGGTAGGGGTGTTGTACAGGTCAATAGGGGTATACAGGGCATGATAAACAGGATAACAATCGCCATGACATAGCACTCATCACTAACATAATCAAGCAATGAGTTTCCAGTTCATAGTAATAAGTCAATTAACCATCATACCGGTAGACACAATAATCATAATCCAGTCACAGCCAATACAATAATTCAGTCCATACAATAACCATAATTAAATCAATAAGTAACCATGGGCGTGTCCCTTACCTGAGCATACCCCTTACCTGAGCATACTTAGCATCTGCCTAAAAGCGTCCCAACCACTAGCTCCTCCAATCTCGAAAGCCCTTCCAATCTCGAAAGCCCTTGTGTAACCCACGAGAAGGGATGATGCTAGGGAAGCTGAATGGAGAGAAAACAATTGAGCCGTGGCTTGCAAATGGCAAATCAAAACAAATCACTTATATATATATATATATATACTTCTTCAAGAATTCTCTTTCCCTTCCTTTTCCTTTTCCAAAACCCTAAATATATATATTTTTCTTTTCCCAAAACATACACGTATTTAATATAATATTCTTCAACCCATCAAATCAAATCTGTTCCAACAACCACTTAATAAATTAATCAACTTAAATCCAACTTTTAAATCTCCCACAAATAAATTCAATTTTTCACTAATTGAATTAAATCTAAATCTTTTATCAGGATTACCTTGAATTGAATTATTTTCTCATAATCCAATTAAAGCCTCAAAATTCAAACAATCAAATAATTCAAGATAATTAATTGATTTTTTTTTAAAAAAAAACAATTATCCAAGAATTTGGGATGTCACATAGTTCATACATTAGTCGGAGACTCAACATACTATTAGTATAAAATAGAGAACCGATAAAGAAACATATAATCATAGAACATAAGGTAGAATTAACACTACTATATTCTTATATTTAATTATTGTTAAGACCCAAACTAAATGTTTTTTTAGTTCAATAATAGAGTGGGTTGGGGATTGAATTATCAACTTTTTAAAAATTAATTAGTCTTTTATTTACTAAGTAATGTTTAGAATGCCTCAAAGTATCTTATTATAAATGGCGAGCAAGGATTATCACTAGTCAATTGTGTTACATTGTCATTAGTAAATGATCACTCTATAGGTACGTGGCCAACTTACGCACTTACAGGACAACCCGCTTGACAAGAAAACTTTTGTAGGATATTAAATCTTAAGTAAGTGGCCACTATGGATTGAACATATAAGCCCTTAGCCCTTTGACATCCTTTTTATATTTCACTAATACTAGGCCAATCCATGATTATTATTATTGCATTTGTTATGCACATTTTGACAAAAACATAACGATATTGGAATTGGATTGAGTAAATTAAGGCAACATATTTGCTCACTTTAACGAGGACTTGTTGAGAATTTGTTAAATTCTAGCTCAATAATATCTACGTATATATATTTTTAAAAAAATCAAATTGATTTGACAAGAGGTTATTTGGTTAGTTCTCTATTATCGTTATTTTTCCAAATTTTGGTTTGACTCTCGTCGGATTGAATCGAAAGGAACATTTAAGATGATCTTTAAAATCTTTCAAATTTGACGATCAATCACCTTTATGGAGGCATCAAGATTAACCAGATTCATTATTGTGGTTGAGTTCATAATCATATTTCTATTATAAGTATGTTTTGATGCAAATGAAAACGAGAATTAAAGGAACTATACATAGTTTTCAATGCGTAATTGACGGAAGAGAGAGAGACTGAATTTGTAATGTTGAATTATAAATTAAGTTTAACTTTAACATTTGCTTCTATTTGGCATGTGGATTTTCAAAATTACAAATTTAGTTTGTGTTAAACAAAGACATCGATTTGATTGTTTATAGTTTTATTAAACATAAAATTTAACCTATTTCTAATAGATTAATTAATTTTTACAAAATTTGAATTAGTGAAGAACTAATTAGACACAAAATAGAAAGTTAAGGAACTTATTGAACATGTTTGAAAGTTTATAAACTAAATAGACTCAATTTTCAAAGTTTACTAACTAAACTTATAATTTAACCTCATCTATAGTTTAAAATTATGTCAATTTTATGATAATAAACTTAAAGTCAAATAAGCCTGGTGATACAACTACCTCATAGTCAAATTAAAACATTTTCTTTAAATCAACTAATAACCAAATTAAAATTCAACTATAAAATACAATCATTTGAGATTGTTGATTAATTATACTTATAAACATTATCTCCATTTATAGTTATGTTTATGCTCTTAAGTACTTTCTAACTAACAATGTTTTGCAAAATCCATATGAAATTTTTAAGATGAAAAAAATGTAGGCTTTAATTAATTTTTTTTTTCTTTTTTAGAACTTAGTTCAAAATTCAAAAGTTTACTTGAACAAAATGAAGACCACTATATATATAAAAAAAAAAAAATGGTAAAAAAATAACCCACACTAAAGGGTTATTAAACTAGATTTTAAGGTATAGAAAATATCCAAGCTCAATTATAAAAATAACCAAATTTACCCACCAAATCAAGTTAAAAAAAACACTCAAGAGTTCAACACAAAATACCTAGATCTAACCAAAAAGTAAAAAACCAATCAACAAAATTAGAAATTAATGTCATCCAACTTGCAATGTCAAACATCTAATACAATAAAATCTACATTAAAAAAAAAAAAAAGAGAGAGAGAGAGAGAAAAAGAAGAAAGAACTCAACAACTAATATAAGATATTGATTTCAACACTGTTTTTAGTTATAAAGTTCAATTCCAAAATATTAAAACTAGAAGAATTTATTTTCGTACACGAAATATCAAAAACATTAAATTCTCATCAATATTGACATTCACATAAAGTGTAATTGACATTTGCATCATATTTATATCATTAAAAAAAATTAATATCGGAGAGAATAAGTAACAAAATGGGTAGTTTCAAATATAACAAAATGAGTCAAAATATTTACAAATATAGTAAAATATCACTATGTGATAGACTACTATAATCTATTGCTATGTATTAGTGATAGACACTGAAAGATGTCTATCATTGTATATCGTTGTTTATCACGGATAGACAATGACATCTTGTTATATTTGAAAATATTTTCAATAGTTTTGCCATTTAAAACAATCATCCTAACAAAATATTATTAATATGAATATAATATAAACAATAAGCAATTTTAACTAGTTTAAAAATATATAAAATATTTATTTAGTAATTTAAATATTTTATCAATTTATTTTTCTTATACCTTTTTCACAAATATTCATCTGCTGATATTTTGAACTTGCAAAAGAGGAAGTTAATTATTTTGAAGAAGGGTAGTAAGTGGAAAAATGTGGGGAGTGGTCAATTATGATGGCTCTATTTACATTTGACTACTTCTCATGGAATTTCATAGTCTTGTTTTAGTCCACTTTTTTATTTTATTATTATTTTTGCATAAAGTTATTTGTTGTAGTCCATCTTTGAAACTTCACATAAAGAAAGAAAAAATGCCAATTATGAACAAGAAAAGCGAGTCGACTCAAATTTTGACTCGATCAATTCCTCTGTTTTGTCACTGCCAATGGCAATTGGCAGTTGGGTTTCAATTATAATTAATCAACTGCTCACTGCTTCCTAACTGCATACACATTTCTTTTTTCTTTTTTTGAAGTACTAAAACTCACCATTATTATATTAAATATATCTTATTCACCTTTTATATTCCTTACATTCTTATCCTTTATTTTTTTTTTTAAGGTTGAAGATTCAAATTTTCATACTTTACCCATTTTGTTATACCTAATATAAAAAAAAATATGGTTAAATAATAATTGTTGATACTAAAATTTGTCAAACAAAAATATGGTCAAACAAATGTCTTGCAAAATAGAGAAAACTTGCATCAGTGTGGTGCTTGGTCACCAAAACTCCAATAATCAAGTCAATATATGTTTAGAGAGCTAGAGATTATAAATGTTCGGGATGTATTTCAACGTACTTCAATTCCCAAGCCCTCTTGATTATATAGAAATAGGTTTTGTGACACTCATTTGCTAATTAACTTATCGTGTCATTAATTAAATCGTTATGAGTCGTTACATTTATTTACTAGTGATTAAAGCATATATAAAAGTAGAACACTCAAGCACAATCTTGACCTTTATAGGGTTTGCCTCGTTAAGCTCTATGGTCGTCCCCTATAAGTCGGTCTCCATATTTAGCAAAATAAATTTATAGTTTTATAGCCCATTCTATGGGTCAATCTCCATACTTAGCTAAATAAAGTTATGACTTGATGGTCAATCCTAAGGATCGGTCTCCAATACATAGTCAATTAAACTTATGGCTTGATGGTCAACCCTATGGTCAATCTCCATACTTAGCTAAATAAAATTATGACTTGATGGTCAATCCTATGGATCGGTCTCCAATACTTAGTCAATTAAACTTATGGTTTGATGGTCAACCCTATGGGTTGGTCTCCATACTTAGCCAAATATGTATCCACTTTTTCACTCACAACAATAACAATAATTTTCATGCAAGGAAATAAAATAAAAATAAAAAATCAAAATTTATGGTAAATATAGTTATTGATAACAAAAAGTTTTTTTTTTAAAAAAAAATCAACAATAAATTAATGCGATCACTACGTTTAAAATTTATTGAAAGTCGTAGGATCAAAATTAGACAATGAAAATTATAAAGACAAATTGAACAAACTTCAAAACATAGAGACTAAAATGATAATTTAATTTAACCACACACTATATATAATTGGATATTGAATGGATAGTTGACCGACTAATAACAATGACCAAAGGCACCATCTTAGTCTTGGTTGCGAGTTATTTTATTTTATTTTATTTTTAAATTTATTTATTTGATTACAAAATTCTTACCATATACACGTCTTCCTTTTTCGTTTACTTCGTTAGTAGACGTTTATAATTGACATATTTTTTGAAACTAAAGGTTTGGCTTCATATAGGATTCCAATTCTTATTGAATGATTAATAATAATTAAAAAAGAAATAAAAAAATCAATGACAAGAGTCAAGAGGTGTAATAGGTATTAAAACAAGATATTTGATAGCTGGAATATCTAATATTAGAATTAGGTTGGATATGCATAAATCCTCTAATATTATTCATTGAGTCAAAATGAGAGAATCTAAATCTCCAGGGAGATATTGGTATAAATTTGTATGCACTTTTTAAAAAGAATGTAACTAAGGTTAAAATATGTAGGATTTGAATTTGAAGTGTCAAATGGTTGAAAAGACCTTGAGAAAATGGTAGAATTCAAAGTCTGTGATATTTTAAACATTGTTTATTTAATTTTCCAAAAAGCGCATGTGAAAGCTATACCTATGTGATTGAGATCAACTTGGCTAATAGTTTATTTACTAAAGTTCTATCGATAAAAATAGTGTTTGCACGGAAACTCGTACTTCTTGGTTATCGTCCGTCATGGTCCTTTGTGAGTTTGTTTGTCAACTCGTTTACCAAATTAGTTTTGTTCTCTTAGTTAACATACTTGAGAGTTACTTGCACTTGTGTGGTGCCAAGCCTACAATACTTTGATGCCTAAATTAGTACATAAGTATATAATATGGCTAGGGCTCTCATTTCGAAATTACTTATTTCTTTCCTTTGGGGTTGTTAAATTAGGCTATTATAATATGTCTTTTTTCTAAAACTCATTTGTATTACATGTAACGACAACGATGTAAGGGTGGTTGTGGTTCTCAAAGTTGTAAGATGCCAAGACTAAGTACAACTCAATTATTTCCTGATTAATATATATTCTCTAACTCGATTGGTCGGCCAAGATCAACTTGATAGGCTCTAACTTTTCCCTTTTGAAACATATGTTTCTCCAAGCCTCCCAGTTTCTCTCGGACTTGGGCCCACTCATAACCTTTAAGGTTTCTGGGAGCAAATCTAAAAAAAAATAGGCATTAATTAAAGTGGGATAATAATTTATTCTACTTAATTCACCTTTTTATTTTATTTTATTTTATTGTTAGTTTTAAATAAAATTAAAAATAGTATTATGAAAGAGGAGTTTCTTGTTTCACAATGTATCCGTTATTTTCTATAGTATTACTGTCTAACCTTTATTGTTCTAAAATCCAAAGATTTAGACATGTAATTCTAATTAACCTATTTCGACTTTCTTTTTCTAAATTTTTTGTTGTTTCATATTCATATTCATAATTATAAAGTATTTTGGTTTCCCAAAAAGTCAGTAGCATGAAAATAATTGTCCTTCTGGATTATTTGATAATATATATATACCTTTTAAAGTTTTGTGCTATCAGATGACTTTTCTCCTTGTCCAATCATTTTGTAATTCAATTCTAAATTTAGTTATCTTGAAATTATTTTAATTAATTTATTCTTTTTTGAGAAGTTACATATTTTAATTGAACTGATCACATTAATAATTTACTTTTAAATTTATCATATTAATATAGATTATTTAAATGTTACAATATAACCAATTAGATGTTTACTTTTTATTTTCCTTTGTAATAGATGGATAGTTTTTAAATCTAACCAAGTTCAAAAGCTTACTTAGTATGAAAATTAAATAACCATGCAAGATATCTTTTAAAGCCTACAGACTAAAATAGACACAACTTTAGCAATTATAACTAAAATTGCATTTTAATTTAACTAATTCAAAATACCCAATTTCAATGATTTGGTCGATTCAACTCAACATGCCAACCAATAATCTAGAAAACCTAACATGACAAAGAACCAATTAGATGTAGACAAGAAAATAATGATATGAAATTCAAGTCGGGTATAAATATAATTGTTTTATAATAATTGAATTACTCTCCAAAGCATTCAGAAAGTTTCCATTTCAAGAAGGTGGATCCATTTCTTACTTACCAAATATAGAAACTTGGTTTGGTTTCACATCTTTCTCAAAAAAAAAAAAAAAAAAAAAAAAAAAAAAAAAAAAAAAACCACTGGTTCACACATGCGCTGGACCGGCTCGGTTTTTTTGAACGAACCAAAATGGTCGACAAGAATTGGGCGTACAGTTTTCTTCAAACAGTTTTATGAAATTATATAAAGCATATGAATTTTGAAAAAAATAATTAAAAGGCTTTTTGAATTTGTTTGAGAGGAGAGAGAGGAGGAAAAATAAAATAAATAAAGTAAAAGGACATTATGATGAAGAACCTTCTCTTGTTTGGTTCACAAGGCACATTACACATGATCCCCATGTGGAGAATATAGCTAACAATTAACATTCATTCCTAAGTTTGTGTTCAATAATTTTTTTTATAAAAAAATACATATTTGGTATTGAATAATTGATTAAATTTAGCCCATCAAACTAGGGTTGTGATTGAAAGTTCTCTATATTTGACGAACTAAAAAAATAGAAAAAAAATCAATTTTCACCTCTAAACTTTCTAGGCATACAAAGTTCTACTCTAAACTTCATTTACATCCATTTTACAAAATATTTTATCCTATAACAAATTTGATCATATTTAAGCTAAATCTATTTTTACTGTTTAAACTTGCCAATTTTGATTAAGATAATAACTATTAAATTAATTAATATCTAATGTTGGGTTTTTTTGGTCCTAATAGCAATAGTTCATATTTGTTGTCATGTATTAATCATTGAAAAATACTTGGTTTTCCAAAAAAA
Organism: Citrullus mucosospermus; assembly: GCA_030954485.1. Taxonomy (NCBI): domain Eukaryota; kingdom Viridiplantae; phylum Streptophyta; class Magnoliopsida; order Cucurbitales; family Cucurbitaceae; genus Citrullus; species Citrullus mucosospermus. The sequence continues at coordinate 27,105,684 of CM062062.1, forward strand.
AAATAAAGAAATAAGTTTAAAATTTTAAAACGTTGGAAAAGCACATCATTATCATTTACAAGTTTGTTGACTTTAGAGAAAAAACGTCTCCAATTCCTTCATGGAAAAAAAATCATAAAAACCACTGAATCAAAATTTTGGGGCGAAAACATTTGATATATATTTTTTTAAAATATATTTAAAATAACTTAACAAGTAAGCATTAATTATTTTTAAATGGATTAAAATTTTTTATTTTTATGACATAATAGAAATGTCCATCATCCAATGTTGACATGTGGACTAAGATTTGAACAGTACATGGATGATTTAACTTCATTTTTGTCATGAGATAAAAGAAAGGAGGGAGAAAAAAACCTTCATTTTCAGCTTTTTAAAAAGAGATCCTCAAATCCAATGCATTTATTTCTCGAAATGCCCAAATAAAATCTCGTACATAATTAATGCATTTTTTCAAAAATAATAATAAAAATAAGAGGAAAAAAGGGTTGGAGTTTGGACGTTAAATTGAAATGATTTAGAAACGGTAAGGTAAAAGTAGCACATCAGCCGTCAAGGCTGGGGTCCTCGATGGCGACATGTTGGCCTCTCTATTGACCCAACGACCTCCACTCGCTTACTCATTATACGACACGTCGCCATTACCATTTTCCCTTTAACCCCCCAATTCAATCATCATTCATCAATATATTAACCTTCCCATGCTATAGCTACTTGTCGGCTACTACTCTTTTTTTTCTATTTCACTCTTAATACCAATTTAAAACCTTAAACATATACTTTCATTTTTTTTTAATATCAAAATTCAACAAAAAAAAAAAAAATTATTACGCCATTATTTCTCTTTTTTTATCATTATTATAATTAAAATGTCGGTAATTAAAATAAATCCGATCGGGATATCTTTCTTTCTTCAATTATTTGTTTCTCTCTTCTAAAAACCCATATAATTGCAACCGATGCACGCTAACTCCGTGGACTCTATTTTTTTTTTATTCTTTTTTTATTTTTCCTCTTTTGATATTTTTATTATTTTATAAAAGGCTCATAGAATAGAATTAGAATGCCCCACCACCGATACAGCAATCTTTTCTTTTTCCCTTTTTTTTTTTAAAAAAAATTATATATATCAAAACTTCTCTTTGCCTCTTTTCCCCTTCCTTTATCCAGATTTCAAAGGAAAAAAGAGGTCGAATATTCGATATCTGGGTCGGCCACCTCTTTTTTTTTTTCTTTTTCATTTACACAATATTTAAAAAATAAAAAAATAAAAAAGAAGAAGAAGAAGAAGAGGATGAAGAAGAAAAGAAAACCTCAAAACTTGGATCAATTTATCACAACAAACATTAAAGAAAAGTAGAAAAAGTTCACAAATATATATATTTACAAAGAAAACCTCTCCCCACTTATCTCTCACCTTTTTTTTTTTTTTTGGGGGGGGGGGGGGGGGGGGGGGGGGGGGGGGGGGGTTCTTTTGTGTGTGTTGGGGTAATTGAGATGTCTTGTTGTGTGGGGGGGTTGCATCGTCCACGTGGCCGGAACAAAAATTAGGCTGACACATCTGAGGTGGTGGCAGCGTAGTTGCCGGATCTTGGTTGCCGTAGAAGCTCTATTAGTTTCTCCGCCTGTCCTCATTTTCACCCACAAAAAAACCAAATCTAAAAATCAGTACTAAATTAAATCCAATCCCCATTTCACATATAAATGTCAAATTTCATTCAAACACTAACAATTTGCCTTAACTCTTGGTGATGGTGATGGTGATGGGATATATAATTATGTGATTAAATTATAATTTTAGACAATTTGAAAGTTTAACCATAAGCTTAAAATGGAGGCGCTCCTATCAATTATCACTCAGATTTTTAAAGTCCTTCTTTATTTACTTTAAAAAATTAAAATAAATATATAAAAGATAGAGCCAAGAAGATGACTGACGTGGCCGAACAGCCTTCTCTTCCACCTCAAAAACCAAATCCCACATTTTTTTTTTTTTTTTTTAATTATAGGGAAAGAAGCCATCGTTTCATTTTTAAAATAAGGAAAAAATGAAATGCCACGTCATTTGTGCCGATTGGTCGGCCTGAGAATAACAGACGGAGGTTTCGGCCGGGAATCCGTACCTTTTGTTTGGCGCGATTGGTGCCGGATTGTGACAAAGCGACTAGCGGCGGAATTGCTCCTTCACGGGCCACCATTGTACGGTAAAGGACACTATCCTCGCAAATCTGCAGCAAAATCACCGCCGCGATTTCCTTTTGCCGCTGCGTTCCGTCCTCCACTAATTCCACCAGTACCGGAATTCCGCCTTCCTCTACCAGAGCCGTCCTAGCTTCCGGCATCGATACCAACACGCTCAACACGAACGCCGACTTATCCACCATGTTTGACCCAAAATCCGCCATTAATTCCACTAGCGGCCTCATGATTCCTGCTTTCACCGCTCTGATTTTGTTCTCTTTAACCGAGCACAACGAATACAGAGCCGTCGACGCGTCCTTCTTTCCACGAAATCCGCCGTTCTCCAACAGATTCACCAGAAGCGGAATCGCTCCTGACCGTCCGATTGCTATCTTGTTCTCTTCCATTTGCGAAAGCCGCAGTAAAGCACAAGCGGCGTTCTCCTTCGCTGTCGGAGTACCGGACATGAGAGCTCTCACCAGAGGCTTAATCGCACCAGACGCCGCTATCAACTCCTTATTCTCGTCGCACAGCGACAGATTCAAAATCGCCGTCACGCCGTACTCTTGAAGCTGAGGATCCGTACACGATATCAGCGAAATCAAGGGCCTAACCGCACCGGCTTTCGCGATCTTCAATCGATTCTCCGGTTTGTTCTTGGCGAGAAGTCTGATCTCCATGGCCGCCTGCTTCTGCTCCTCAATCGAACAGGACTCTAGGTCCAACACCAGATGCCGAATTAGCTCATCAGAGTTATCAGAAGCACAAGCAATCAAAAGCCGCCGACTCTGCGACGACGCCGTCGGAAACTCCCCGGATCTATCGCTATTACAGTCGCTAAAAGCCCCAGAACTATCCCCGTTGCTCAGATCATCAAAGCTTCGCCCCATGTAAGTAAAATTCACGGGATTCTCCGTCCCCATCTCCCGAATTTGAACAAAACCCCCTCTGCCTAGCTCTCTGAAATCTCAACACATAAAAGGAAAAGAAGAAACCCAGAGGCAGATATAAAGAAAAAGTCGAAATTGGAAATGGAATTCCAGTATTCAATAAGGAATTGAAATGATGGAGAGTTAGCGGTTTTAGATGTTGGAGTCAAGAAAAATGGGAGACCGAGTCAGTAATGAGTGAGTCCGGAACTCGGAGGTTTGAGAGGGAATTGGGAAAAAAAAGGGAAGGTTATAAAGGAATAACAGAGAGGGAACACCTGGACTAAGTCTCGGGCAGCGGCCTGACACGTGCACAAAGAAGCACGTGCGAGGGAGATGGTGTCTTTATACGCGTGCGTAGAAGGTTCGCTATTCGATGAAAAGGAAAGAGTTTATTTGGTTATGGCTTATGGTTATGGAAGACGAGCCAGTTTTATTCCCTCCATCACTATGAATCTTCTCCTCGTTACACTACTTCTCGAGCATAACATTGTTGATAAGGTACCAATATTAATTACAAATTATCATTTTTTTTTCAATTTTTAATGGTTAATAATAATAATAATAATCATGAAGGAGTAAGAATCTTTGAAAACTCGCTTATTCCAATGAAAATCAAGTGTGGCAGAAATGAAGTTGGATCAATATTGAACATTGAACAAATCTTCCAACACTCACTTTTTCTTTAAAACAAAAAACAACTTTAAATCTCGTCTTTATGTGAAATTCCATCTATTTCTATACATTTGTATTAATAGAAAACAACTTTTATTTAAAATTAACATATAGATTGCAATACCCATCTATGTTTAAAGATTAAGAAATGGAAAGTTTAAAATAAAATTTAATACACACCTTATGATATGTTTTCCTGTGAATCATATAAATAATGAGTGATGTGCTTTCTCATATTAAAACTTCTAACATTGATTAATGGATGTTAAAATTTACAAAATATTCATTCATTTTAGTATGGATTTCAATAATACTCAATTTTTATCATTACATTTTAAAATTGTTCTAAAATAATATTTTCTTTTACTTTTTTATTTGTTAAAATGATGATGGTCAAGTGATGGGGTAGGTCCAATTAATTTTATAAATTTTAAAAATTAAGCCTTCAAACTTTTAGAAATGTTAAAATTAGGTCCAATTAATTGTATAAATTCTAACATTTAGAAAAGTTTGAGGGTTCAACCAATTTCTACAATTATTGTAAGCTTGGAGTTCTAATTTTAACACTTGTAGAAGTTTATGAATCTACTATATATAATTGAAAATTTGAAAGTATAACTGCAACTACTATCCCACCTCAAGGATGATTTTTGTAATTTTCCCTAAGTTTTAATCATCCTCCTAACCCTTAGATTAAGTATCAGTTATGTGTTTATTGTTTTCAAAGTATTATTTAACCTTTTAACCATTTAGATTGTTTTAAACTAACTATTTCATTAGCTCTTCTCCTGTTAAAATAAAGACGAGAGAAATGTGGTGATTAGCTAGAAATAATGGTTGTAGGGTGTACTTATGCAAAAATTAAAAGGTTTTAATCACATTTAAAACAGAATATCCCCAATATAAAGGGAGAGATTAGGAAAAGTTTTGGATTGAAATGGTGAGAAAATTACAAATTATAAGAAATATAAAATTACTTTAACTATGGAAAAATCAAATATTTGGAAATTTGAAGGGTGAAGGAGTCAAAGAGAGAAAAACTCATAAAATAAATAAAATTATAAAACCAAAATTCTAGAAGAGTATAAGGTCAATTGAAAGCTAAAGTCTACGAAAGTTGGGGTGAAATTAACCAAAAAATGAAAAAAGTACTTAATTAATTTTCATTATCTTTTGTTTCTTTGTTTCTCTTTCTTCCCCTCATTTATGTTCCAAGGCTAATTAATTTTCGTCAATTATCATGAAATAGAGCCTTTAAATTCTAAGAGGAGGAAAATATTATTTACTTACACATTAAATTATCAAAAATTTCATTCGTTTGTAAGGTTAGTTTTAATTATACCTCAAATCTTCAAAAAGAATTTCATTTTAGATCTTTAATTTTAAAACAATCCTTAAAGGCATTTATTAATTTCATGGAAAGAGAACATGTGTTCTCCTTATGTATTGTTTATGTGAACAAATCTAAACACATTCAAGAAGTAAATTTGGAGATTAATGTTAGAAAAAAATCATAAATATAACGAAACATGCAATTTGGGGTGTGATGTTCGGAGAAGGAAAACTACAACAGGTATGACAAATGCCATGTGTTTTTGTTTTTTTGTTTTTTTGTTTCTATGTATGTGTTTAGATTTGTTCATATAAGTACAAACAAACTTTTCTATCTATAGATCTAACACCAAAAGCCTGTAAGGTCGTTTTGAAATAAATTTTAAATCTTAAGAGTTGAAATGAAACTTTTCAAAGTTTAGAGGTATGATTAAAATCAGCCCATAGTTCATGATTCATTTTTTATAATATGCTTAACCTTAATTACATTACTTCATTTTGAATCTGACTAAGTCTTTTTGTTGTCAACATCAGCATAATCCAATTGCCACAAAACTCTTCTACTTTCAACTGAGTTCAAAGGTTCAATCCCTCACCCTATATTGTCAAACATAGCAAATCTTTTATATATATATATATATATATATATATATATATATATATATTTATTGCAAGTCACTATATTAATGCCATATTTTCATCTTATTTGTAGCACAAAACCTAATAAAATAGTAGCTAGCTTTGAAACAATAATTTAAATGGTCGTAATACGTCAAAATAAAATATTTGAGATTGATGCCAAATGTATAATTGAAACATATATCAAATTCAAGGGTATAATTAAAACCTTTAAAACCTAACTATGTTATGTGTATCATTATTTTATATAAGTCATTATCACGTCACTTTATTTTCATTTTAATGAAAGAATTTGACAGAAATATTATTTTAAAACAAATTTAAAATTTAAAGATGAAAAGAAATTTGCGAGAGTTTATGAAATTATTAAAATTTACTCTAAAAGTACAAGAGTATTTTATATGAATTAGTCATTAGGAAACCAGTAAAAGGTAATATTTGGCACAATGAGAATAAATCTTCGAAAGCATATTTTAACTTTAAGACAATGAGCATTTGTGGGATAAAATAAATTGTACTCCCAAATCCATAGAAAACATATCATTTTTCTTTTTTCCTTTTTCTTTTCCCCTAAAGATGGTCAACTCTTATTTACTTTTATTATTATTATTTTTTGAAAACATGTTTATTTGTGAGTCAAAATTGAAATATATATTTCTAACTAATTGAGATTTAAAAATGTTTAACCATATATTTTTTTAATTTAATAACTATGAAAGTAAGAGATAAATCCATCAAACGTTAGATGATAAAGTGCTTTATCCATCAAAATATGTATAGAATGAAATATTTGTCAGAATTTACTATCTTCTTATAAGAACTAGTATATACAATTTATGTTTTGTCTAAATTTCTTTTAAGTTATTTTTCTAAAGTTGCATTTGAAATTAATCTTTAAAATTAAATATGAATTGTCAATTTGAAAATAGATCATATTTAGTAAAAAGAAACAGAATTAAATATTTCTAGAAGTGAACGACTTTATGTTATGGAAATTCTAGAAATAAATAGAGAATAAAATAAATGGTAGCTTTTGTTATGGAAGTGATATAAATGGTACATTTGGAAGGTACAAGAATTGAGTATATAATTATTGTGGAGAAGAGGCCTTGAGGCATTAGAGAATTAATGGTGGACACTTGGACCAAACCCAAGAGTTTTGTGAAAACTTTTTTTTTTTTTTTTTTTTTTTTTCCTTCCTTCCTTCCTTCAGATAATCGCAATAAGTACTTGCACCAATAATGTTTTGCTTAGAATGTCAAAATTATTGAAAATGATATTTAATCATCAAAACCAAATTCTATTTAAGATTTTAAAATAATTTTCTTTCCCCACCTAATCACTCCTATTTTTTGGGTTAAATTATCATCTAAAATCACAATACATTATCTATTACAATCATAGTACTAAATTTTCATCGATATTTTCATGTTTCCATGAGTTCGACATCGACATGAGAGGTTAATCGATATTTCTATTGTATCATAAAAAAAATCCACAAAACATAAGAAATAAGCAACAAAATGTTGCTAATGTACACATAATATAAATAATATATTTTTAAAAATTATGAAATATTTATTTACTAATTTAAATTTATTCTTTTAATTTTTTTATTTTTCTATAAATATTCACCGAAATCGATATATTATTTATATTTTCATCGAAATTTTCATAAATTAAGGTCTCAATATTTTCATCGACATCGACATTTTAAACCTTGATTAGAATGTGATTTCATTCAGTGAAAAATTCATTTAATATATGAAAGTACTTATATAAATGATGCACTTTATATCAAATATATAAACAAGATTAGCGATTAAGTACTTTATGTTATGTTTCATTTAATACATCGTTTCATTCATCTTATTTAAGATTTAAAACATGTCATTTTTAATTTGAATTAATTTTACATTATTTTCATTAAAGAAAAAGATAGATAAATGCATAATGGGTAGAATAATTTGAGCAGTTGGCCAAATTAAAAAGTTTCAATATTTGCAGTTATTTTAAAACTTTAACCTAACAATGTTTATATAAAAGAAAACTGGTCTTATCTTTAAAAACACAATAAAAATGTATAAGCATGATGCATGGGATTGCTTGTGAGTCCAATAAAAGAATCCACACTTTAATCACTTCCACTTTTCTTTAGAAAGTAGTTTTTAAAAAATATATATATCAAATATGTAATTTTAAAACTCTTACACTGTTGTTGGTTTTTCTCCCCTGAAAACAACTTAAGATATTTTGTGTAATTGTTGAAAAATACAATTGGGATAACAAATTTCTCACTATTGATGAGTATATGACAATGAAATGTGCTTTTCTTCTCAAAGATATTTTTATCATCAGCCAAGTTATTGACTTTATATTTATCATTTATTACTTTAATATATATTTATTTTTTTGTTGGGGTGATCATTTTATATTATGCTTATGACATATAACTAATCAGACTTCATCCATTGGCTAAAAACGACAAGAGTTTTAAGTTATTAAAATTTTAATTTAAAGCATTTGAATTCAAAACTAAAAATTCTGGCCCTTACCACTATGTCACCCTTAAAAATACTTTAATCCCTTATTTGTTGAAATTTGTTATTAAAAAAAAAAAAAAAAAAAAAAAAAAAAAAAAAAAAAGTGGAAGAAAGCCTCATTGTAATTGGTATGGTTTTGTAATATATAATAAATGAAGAACTAAAGATCCACTAACTTTGCATATAAAAATTGAATAAATCAAAACATTTCCTTTTTTTAGTTGGGCTGCATATTTTATGATAAAAGTGTAATGTCAAAAACGATTAATAAATTAAATATTTTTATTGTTACAATTTATAAGTATGTTTATGTAAGTTTGATGGTGATATATATATATACACATATTTCTTATACAATAATTTTTAATCAAAGCTTTAAATTTATTCCCAAGTCCAAATCGACTCTTCCCTGTACTATGGCTTCTTTTGTTTGTTTGTTTTTTTTTTTTTTTTCCTTTATTATTATTTTTACTTACAAACATGATATTTAAACGAAACTAGCTTTCACTTAAAATTAGAAAGTTTGAAATCCTGAAATTAAATAAAAAAAGAAAAAAAAAACAGACAAACTAATAAAGTTATATTTTATGTTGTAAACTTTTTTAAATACATCTTTTGTAGTACAATTAAACATTGAATTTTAATTTAAAAGATTAATCTTTGATAATATATTAATAAATTATAAAGTCCTTGTAATTACCAAGTAAATATTAAATTAAATTTCAATTATTGTTCTATTAATTTATGATCATATTTTAGGTTATAAGTCTTGTATAATTATTATTTTATAATATTATATGGTTTATAATGTTTGATGTTACACAAAATATGTTAAACCAAATATTTAACACCGAAAATAATATATTTATCAAAGTTTTTTTCTAATGTAATTCTACCTTTTAAAGTTTAGAATTTGAAATGTGCATACATTAAAAGTATTTTAAAAAAGAAAAAATCGAAATTTCAACTAGAAATATTCCAAAAATAAATCTACATAATTCAAATGGGGATCAATACTTTCAAATTTCATATTAATATTGACGACATAAATTTTTTAGATCTTATATTTCGTGTCATAATGGTTGAATTTTGACAAAATATTAAAAGAGTAATTGCTTCAAAATTAAAAAAATAAAAAATAAAAATAATAGGTTTTAAGCACTATAAAAGAAGTCTATGTCTTTATTTTCAAATCATTTCAATTTTAAACACTTTAAACTTAATATACTAAATGAATTGTACGAGTGGCATAATACTTTGAGGAAACAGTCTTGTAATTGGGCTAAGAGTTGTCTATTGATGGTAAATTTTTTATGTTTTAAATTTTATTATTTTTTAAAATTTTATTTTTATTTCAATATAGTAGTGGAAAATTTTGTATTAGCAATAATGTCATCGAACGTGACAAATAGTAAAGTAGGGGATTCGAGTTAATTCATTTAAGAAGAGAAAGAGGTAATAATCCATATCTACATAATTCAACTCAACTGACATAGTATTTATATTATCAACTTAAAAGATGACAGCCAGCATGAACATAATTCATCTAATATTTATATTAACCTCCATCGATTTTTCACCGAACAATATTGTAAAAAAGAGAAGAAAAGAAATGGTATATTGGATGGCGGCGGTAGTCAATGGGTTAATAAGTAGCAAAGCGGTGTTAACTTGCCAAGTGCCCCTCCATGTGTTACCTTCTACAACCCTTCATTTTTTTTTTTATAATTTTTATTATTATTATTATTATTTTTACTTTCGTGTTCCTTTTTTTCTCTACGAACCAACCACCCCTAAATCTTTCTTTTTTTTCATTTTTCTCCTCACTGATTCCAAATTTTAATCATTACCATCCAAAAAATTAACCATCTTATTTCCCTTATTTTAATTAGCTGCTATATTTATATATATATATTCACATTAGATATACAAGTCCATTATTGATTTAAATAGGACAGAATTTCATCTCTTATCTTGTTTATCCTTAAACATCAACCATTGTCTCAAATTAATTAAAAACAACTTTTAACAATCCAATAAAAAAGGAACGCTCTCCATTACAAAAATCTCCTCCACGTTTCCTCGTATTGTCATTCAGATTAGTCACGGGCGGCCAGATAGTGTTGCTGGCTTTAGTTAGATGTGAAAATGGAAGAATCTTTATGGGCCGTAATTATTGGGCTTTTGTCCGGAGAAAATGGGTCAATCAATGGGCCGTTATTCGACGAGAAAATGGGCTAATGTTTATCGGGCTGAAACTGTAGGCATCTGTCTTGAGTACACCAATTTCTGTTAGTTATCCTTTTTTTTTTTTTTGAAAAATTTCATTAACGTGTGTATATATGTATATATTATCGATAATTTTTAATATGAGTAGTTGCAACAAGTAAGCCAGAATAAAACTGAGGACTGATGGATTAAATAAAAAAATTTAAATGTATTTTTGTATGCTTGCTCCATCAGCTTTTTTTTTTTTTTTTAAGTTCATTTACTCTTTTGTTTTATCTCGCTAATCGTTAACTTATTTTCTTTTACGATACATTAACTTATTCTTCTTTGCAACATATTGTACAAGAAAATAAATTAACAAAATAAAATAATAGTGTGTGAGTGTCGGTCCATATCATCGTTTTGATATTTTATAATTAATGTGTGAGCTCAATATTTAAGAAATGATGTTAAAGGACATAATTAAGTTTGTAGTGTAATTTAAAATTTTCAATAAATTAGGAACATTTCATCTTCACAATAAATTTTGGTGCTCATTAGTTTCTAAAATTTTGAAATGGAATTCATTGATGAGACCTAACAAGAATCACTCATTCCTCTTCAATTATTTTTAGATATCACAATTCGCAACGTTTTCATTAATTACTTGTATTTTCTCTCTTATCTATTAGTAGGACCAATCCATAACTTTTGTATTGAGTGTTTCTAACCTTTATTCACTCTAACTATACTAATATTTTCTTAGAGCAGGTGGTTTTCTATAAAACTCATCTAAACTGTTGTTCATCATCTTCAAATTCGTGATTAAAATTCATTGGTTAACTCCATAACCACTATGTTAATGCTTGTAAGTCTCCTTTGATTTATGCAAAAAGAAAAATAAGTGTGTTAAAATTAACAAAGCCATTCATATTATGTTAGTCTTTGATTAGGTTTTGAATATGCAATCCAAACAGCTGTGTTTTATTTCTTATTCTATAAACATTTTCCTAATTCAATATGGAATGGAAATAATCACATGTCATGCAGATATATGTTAGCTCCAATGCGACCTCAGGCTAGGCTAGCAACCACTATGGGACTTTGAACAATATGTCCACCTCCGACCTCCGCCCAACTGAGATAACCATAAACGACGTCGGTTTCTGTTTTAACTCTTACACTCCCTGCAATTTTCAGCTTAAAACTCTGCTTTTGATTCTTCCTTTTGAATTCCAATTTCTTTGGCTTCACTCTCACTTTAAGCCCTTTCATTCCTCTCAACTTTGCTTCATATGTTGCTCTCTTCTCTCCAATCTTGGTCAATGTCCTCTTAAATTCCCCCAAGATTTCTCTTTTTCTTGTTTTTGAATCACTAGAATTCACAATTATGATAAAAGAAGGGTAGTTCAAGTCCAATGACGGATTTTCGCACTTGTTTGATGCCGATTGAGTGATTGTTTGGATTTGATTTTTCGTGTAATTTAATGCACATAAAAGATTTATATAGTCTTGGATTCCCATGTCGTAAATCAAGTCCGGATCAATTGCTTTGTTGGGATTAACTTGACCAGACCCCATGGCTAAAGGAGTAGCAAATTTGTTCTTGTTGCCAATGTCTTTGATAGAAGTTTGAGTGTTGTCTACGACATCGGCAGTGGTCATCATCGCCGACCGAATTGTCGCTGGGCTCCACCGACGGTGAACACCCTTGAGAAGGGCTGCAACCGCGGCGGCGTGTGGGCAAGACATAGAAGTTCCTGACATTACATTAAACTTAGTGTAAATTGGGCTTGAGTACACATTCATGGCTGCTACATTTTGAGGCCATGAAGCTAAAATGGCATCACCAGGCGCCATAATGTCAGGCTTTAACACAAATGGGCAGCTCATTGATGGCCCTCTTGAGCTATAACGAGCTACACTTGGTGCTGGCTTTATCCCGAGTATTGTCTTGTTGAAATTCACCTCTGCTTTTGGGTCAGAGCTTTTTTTTATGTAACCTTTTATGATGTTTCCATGATGTGGGCTGAGGAAAATTGAAGGGAATGGTGTTTTGATTAAGTTATCCCAATCAGAGATATATGAAATGAAGATTCCTAATGCAACTCTTGAACTTTGAACATTATCAACTTGTGAATTTAAGGAATGCCCATCTTTGTCTTCACATACCACAATCTTGTATCCAATACTTTTGAGTTTCTTCAAATTTTGACATCCACCCATGAAAACAATGGGGAGTGGAGAAACATCCATGGTTGAGTTTAAAGGAAATAAAGATGATCCAAAAATTGAAACTCCATTGCTAAGTGTAATTGTACCTCCAAAGTCACGGTCCATTGTGGCTGCTGCAACATTCAAAACCCAAGGAGCTCCATTGTGTACTGTCCCAAGCTTAGGTCCATTGTTTCCCGCAGATGTCGCCACGAAAATACCTCTCTCCACGGCGGCGAATGTGGCTATAGCAACTGGGTCTTCGTACAATGGAACACCATCGAGGCCAAGTGATAAGGATATAACATCCACGCCGTCTGAAATTGCTTGATCGATTGCAGCTATTACATCTGATACTGAATTACCCTCTTCCCATATGGCTTTGTATATTGCCACTCGTGCTCGTGGAGCCACGCCTCTTGCAGTTCCTTGACCATAACCGAAAAATGATGCCTCTTCAACGTAGCTCCCTATTCATCAATTTAACTTTTTTGAGTTGATTGGTGATTTTACATTTGTTTCTTCGTTCAAGAGTATTAAAGTATTGATATCATTAGAATGTATTGGATCTATAATTGAAGTTGTATACACATTTATGTTATTTACGAATTTGACCTTAAGGTTTAAAAGGTTCGCTGTATATAAACCATCTAACCTGAGAGCTTCCTCGACAATTTATTTTATTTGATATTTCTCTCTAATAATAAACTAATTTCTCCCTCTTCTCATGGACTTAGCATGTAATTAAATTTATCGTAATGCAAGCGTTTAAGTTTTTAAGCCGTACCTGCTGCAGTGGTAGACGTATGAGTTCCATGACCGATCGTGTCACGTGTCGAGTTCATAGATATCGTTACATTCGGAAACTTAGCACTTAGTCCTTTGTTAAAGAACCTAGCTCCAATCAGCTTCTTGTTGCACAATGAGGCACTGAAGTGAGTACCATTCTCGCATTCTCCTTTCCAACTAGACGGAATTTCAGACATCCCATCGTCATTAAAGCTCTCACTTTCGGGCCAAATTCCAGTATCCACAAACCCAATTATAACATCACTACCACAATTAGAGATGGGCAAGAGACCAAAGTTAGAGCTTAGACCAAGGAAATTAGAGGAGTGAGTTGTATCAACACGAACTGATGAATCAAGAACAGAGGAGACATAGCCAGGGGAATTTTTTAAAGCCTCAAGCTCGGATGGGGTGAGACTTGCACTGAAACCATTGATGGCGTGGTTATAAGTATGGATCAACTTGGAAGGGAAAGATAAGGAAGAAGAAGAAGAAGAAGAAGAAGAAGAAGTTGTGTCAAGAAATGAAGTATGTAGAACAGAGGAAATGGTGGCAGAGTACCAGCTATGGCGGCTAGCAAAAGGCTTAGGCATGGCAGCTGAGTTCATGTGGACGATGTAAATATCGGTTTCTGTAAAGGTTGGACACAGCCAAAAGATGAGTATCAAAGAAAACCGCGAGTACAAACGAGTTGCCATTGATGATCTATATGGAAAACCTTGTGCAAGATAAATATGTATATATATGATCAATTCCTACTACTTGTCTCTGTTTTGTTTCTTTGGAATAGGGCCCACACAAATCGAACTTTAATGAATCATTCAAATATAATAGGAAAAAAGGACATGTAAGTTACCTAAAATCAAACTCAAAAGTATTTCTACTTTTAACTTTAAATTAAAATGTTGAATTTTCCTTAGGAAAAAAAAATGAAAATGGAGATTTATTTGGTTTGGATTAGCATACAAAATAAATATTTTTAAAAAATTTATTTTTATTTAAATATTTTGATGAAAATTATTTAAATTAAAGACACTAATAGTTTTAAAAATTTATTTTGAGTAATTGTTGAATACTTGTATTTTTTTAAAAAAAATAATTTATTTTTTTAGATTAAATACTTAAAAATGTATTCCAAACTTGTTTTTGTACTGGAATCCAAGATATGTCAGACACAAAAGTTCGTATACTAAACTTGAAAATTTATGCTTTGGGACAGTTACAAAGTCTATCCGTGATAGACCATATTAATAGCAAGGTCTATCAGTGATAGACTATATCACTCATTGAAGTCTATGAGTGATAGAGTGATATAGTCTATCACTGATAGCTTTTATTATATCTGCAATTTTTTAAAAATATTGTCCCTAAAAGTGCTAGCTAATATAATTTTCCTTTTATATATATATATATATATATATATATATTTTCCGCTAAAATCAGATGGGGACTAACATGGAGAAGTTACCGGGGGTTGCGTGTTGTGGCGGTGATGGGTCGAAGGTATTGGGCTTTCATAAGAATAAAATGGGCTAATGTTTATCGGACCGAAACTTTTGGGCCTATCAGAAGTGAAAATGGGCCTGCTTCCCAGTTTGATTCAACTCTATCTAAAGGTATTTCAAACTCTCTCTCTCTCTCTATATCTGGTATATATATTTAATTTTTGTTTTGTTTTTTTTATAAAACATATTTTTTGTCAGATTTGATCTTACCTGATGTTTGGAAAATGGTTTAAATGGAAATAATTGTAAAAAAGACTCAATCCTAAAATTCAAAATCATTTTTGCTTCATCTTTTTTAAACTTAAGAATTTTGTCTTTTTGCTTATATCATATTATTGAATCAATAAAAAAATGAAGTCAGTGCTACGGCTCCTTATTGTTTGATCCAATATCGATCGGGGACGAACCCCGACTTGCATAGATCCTTGGTTTGACCTCCCTGAGTGGTCTTTGTTTTTAATAAAGTGGAGCGGGGCCAATTTCTCGTACTTGCTCAGTGTGTCCCCTTTCGTCGAGTGCCCCATCCGGTTCATTGGACTGTTGGCCTACCAAACACTTGCCCGCAGCTCCTGCTGCCCATTTGGTGGACTCCATGCTTGTGATCCTTACTGTTCTCTCTGCTATGGCAGCTCCAGCTCGCAACCACAGGGTATCTGTAAATTGCCTTTTAAGTTTCATTTTCCCTCTTCCCAATTTTTTCTTTCCTTTTTCATTCTTCTTCCTTCCTCTTCCATGTCAATCTTCTCATCTCTCACATTCGGCCTTGTCTTTTTTTTTCTTTTTTTCTTTTTTGCTTTTCTTCCTCTCCACTGTCTGCTCCGTGGGTTTTGTACCCAAGTCTGGATCTCGGCAGTTTTGTGTTCCAAAATGATCTTCCTCTTTGTGGGTTTTCGATCTCTCTCTATGCCCTGTGGCATAAGCAAATTTCGATCACAACGGTTTTGTGTTTGGAGCGAGAGGAGACCAAGAGATAGAAAAATTTTCCTTGAATATGACCTAAGTAAAAGGTTAATAAAAACATCAATTTCAAAAAGTATCACGTATTTCATTTCCCTCCAATTTTTGTATCATTCATAGTATAGAACTATGTGACCATGCAAAACAAAATGAAGGAGTAGTTCGAAGTTGCACTTTTAAACAAAGTGGTAGCATTTATTTTTGTATGGGTGGAAGGATAATAGATTAAGAAGATTATTTTCTAATTTAGTGTCTATAAGTGGAAATCTGAAGATTCAAAGAAAAGGGGAAATATAAATTGGAGCTATGCTCTCTTAGAACAATAAATGTCTTCCTTATAAAATATAATTACTGTTGTATACTTTATATTAAAATTTCATTTTATTAACTTTGATTTACTCATCCCTCACGCTATAGTCAATTATTTGCAACATCATGATAAGGATGTCTGGATCAAATTGCTAATTGCAACATTACAATGTTTTTTTTTAAACTTTAGCTTTAAATTGATTTCTGTACAAATGCGTGTCACATCAAATAAATATCAAATTTAAAGTCTGTTCTTTTTCTAAATTTGACTACACACAACTTTTTTTTCGTTACTAATTTATCTACTAATAGTAGCATTTGGATTATCTTGAAATTTTCACCCATAATTAATTAAAAACTTTGATGAATTCAAACTTTATAAGCCAAAATTATCAATGCCAAACCAAATCTCTAGCCTTTCATGTGCTCACTGTATTGAAGATTGTTCGTCATCCTTTCTCTTATAAAGAGAGATTTTAAACATGGAGTAGAGTTATTTAGTTTAAAAGTTATTGAGTTACAATAAGAAATTTCTTTTTAACTCTTACTCTTTCGACCAAACATATCTTGATGGAGTGTTTAGTTTACTAACTTCATAAGTTGTGTTAAATAACTTAACTTCAATAGTATTTACTATTGAAGTTTGCACATTTATCAAATAATCTATCTCACAATTTTACACCCCAAATACAAATTTAATATCCTAGTTAACTTACTACCCCGAACATCTCATAAATGTCAATGAATTACTCTCCCTCAAAATTTTCCTCCATAACAGTTGACTTTGAAACGGTCTTATCAATTTTTATTTTATTTTATTTTTTTTGGACCAGCAACGTCTTATCGATTTAATAAGAGGAAAAAATACGTGAAACAGGGACCGGCCATTGCCTTTTTCTTTTAAAGTGTTTTATCTATTTATTTATTTTCGAAACTCTTTGAAAATATCGTTGGCCATAAAGATTGAGGGGGCAATAAATTAAACAGATGAATGAAGGCCCAGCTTAGCTGCTGCTTGTAAAGGACAAATTTGGCAGATTGTGGGTGTAGTTGCATTAATGGCATATTTGAGGTGAGCCACAATTTTTTATAAATTCAATGATACAAAAATCTATTTGATTTACTGTTTCTAACACCAATTTCATCGATCCGGATTAGATCAGGATCTGTTTGATAAATTTGTGGCTAATGAAAGTTGATATTTAATACAAAATGTGAATCCGATAATGAAACATGTGCAAATCGACGTTTATGTACAAGCCTGTAATCTAGATTAAGCAAATCATTTGACTTTTTCACTCTGGGCATCACAAATTGAACCCACAAGTCAATAACTTGTATCCTCAACCAAATACTTTCTGGGGAGTCAAGCATCAGTTAGCATCAGATGGAACCCCAAAAAGCTTTAAAAAGAGAAATGAACATAAATGATATGAATGATTGTTATATAAAATCCAGAGACCTTGTCGATGATGAGCTAATCCTTTCCTAGTCAATTGATTTTGAGATGCACTCCATATAATACACCATATAATACATGATATAAGAGTTTATGAAACACAAATAGATAAAAAAATGAATGAGTTAATGAGTTTATGAAACACAAATAGATAAAAATTGAGATCCAATCCCAGAATGATATACCCAAACAAGGGAAAAAATCATGGATCTCATCATGTTTATAATATCGATAGATGGGCCCATCTCTCCTTGTCAATTAATTAAAGGCTCAGACCTTGCAGAGATTGAAGAGCTTCCTTAGAGGCATTTGTACAAACACATAACAGACTGACTGACCAAAGAAAGAACAAAATGAAAGAGGGAAACAAGTTAGGGAGATGCGTACAGTTCTGGCACAAAAGAAAACCATCTGAAACCACAGCTCCATCTCTCCGGTAGAGAAGGGCATTTGGGAAGCCAATGCCAAGACCTCCTGCAAAATTTGTAATACAAAATCTCCGGCCAAGTGAAACAACAAAGACAGATGGTTCCCTGATGCCAGAAACAATAAACATGTTCGTAATTGTGGTAGCAAATCGACATGAATTTCTTACAAATCATTTGTGGTACACTTTCAACTTCTACCCAGTTTCCCTGTTCCGAGAATTCCCATAATCTCAAGCTCCTCGAGATCCCATTCGTTCCTGTTCCACCGATCATGTACAGTTTTCTATCTCCATTGCTCACTAATCTAACAAACGTGAGCTCCTCAGGCATTACAATATCGGTTTGATCCCATTCACCATTATCCAAATCGAAGGAAACAATAGAAAATGGCTCTGGCGTAACAAAATACAAACGGCCGTTATAGTAAGCAGCTTCTTGGCGATGATTATCCCCGAGAATAGGCTCGAAATTGTCAAATCTCCGCCAGGAATGATCTCTGGAATCGAAGACCAAGGCGGAATCGGAGAAGAGCGTGAAAATCTTGTAGCCTAGCGGTACGGAAACCAACGTGAGAAGCTCGAATGCGAATGGATGACAGGGAAATTCAATCAGTCTTGACGATTTGGTCAAGAAATTGCAGACAAGGAAGGAACATGAATTGCGAAGAGAGAAGCACACGAGGCCGTTCGCAGTGGAAAGAAGAGCAGTAGAAGGAGTAGCGGAAAGAAGCGAAACGGAAAGAGAGAACGGGAAGCTCCGCCAAGTGCCGAGAGTGGAGTCGTAGAGAGAAAATTGAGTGAAACATTGAGGATGCGCCAGCAAGAGGAAGGAGGAGAAAGAGGAATCGGAATGCTTAGAGACGAAGGAAGGAGAATACAAGAGAGAATCGAAATGCTTGCAAGTGGATCTCAGGTTAAAGTAAGTTCTGAGAGGGAGAAAAGAGAGTACGTGATCAAGAAGTTCCGGTGGTAGTCGGCTCCAGATTCCGGGATCCATTTCCGGCGACAGAGAGGCTGGTGGAGAAGAAGGAACGTCTTTGGGCTTGGCGGTGGCGACGGTGAGTCCGCTGAACTTGGAAAGATATTTGAAGCTCCTCGATTTTTCTCTCATTTTCATATCTGAAATTCTGGAAAACAAAATAACGGAAATTAGATATACAAGGAAGAAAAATGGGACGGGGCGGCAAAGATAATGACAATAAAATCCTTTTTTCTTTTTTTTTTCTCCTGCAAAAGACAACGATAAAATCTTTAATCAACTTTATAAAAATGTTTGATACAAGTATACTTCAATCATGGTGATTTTAATTCTTGTATTTTTATATTTTTAATTTTAGTTTATTTTAGTCTCTATATTTTTTAATGTTCATTTAGATTTTTTTACTTTTTATAAATAGACTATTTTAGTCTCTTTATTTTTTATTTTTTTAACTTTTAAAGGATCAAAATAATCATATTAGTGATCAAAATGAACCAAAATTGAAAGTATAGGGACCAAAATGAACGTTTTGTAAGTATGTAATTACAAATTCAGCAATCAAATCTAAAGTATTAATAGATATAACATAATACAAAAAAATTTATATTGCAAAATCTATCGGTGGATTATATCACTGACAAAAGTATTTAGGCTACTACTAATATATTTTGCTATATGTGTAATTTTTTAAAAATGTTTTCACTTAATTATTAGTCATAAAAGTGCTAGTCATTGCAATTACCACAAAAATAAACTAATACTACAAATACGAGGACAAAATATAGCATCTAATTTTTAGTTTGATTATATTACCATTTTAGTCCTAATACTTTCATTTCAATCTTGATTTAGTGTTATACTTTCAAATGTCAAATTTTAGACCACCTGCAACATCAAAGTATTTCACAAAATCATCTAAAACAGTGTTTTTTTTTTCCCTTAAATGTCATTTTTGAAATGTGGAATTTTTGGTTAATAAGCCTTTAAAACTTTGATTTTATTTCCAATAAATTATTGCATGTTGGATTTTATGTCTAACATGTATTTGACCAATTCCATTTTTTTTAATTCACAAAATTATTAGATACATATTTAATTATTTTAACTAAGATAGATAAATTTTAATTTTAAATCTAATATATACTAAATAATATTTTAAATATTTTAATATTTTAAGCATGAAATTCAAAATTCTAATATTTATGATACATTTTTAAAAGTTCACGGCAAAAATCTAAGTGTTTCTAAAAATTCAAAGATTTACACAAATTTAGAAAGTTATAAATTTGTATTTTTTTTAAAAAAATATCAATCTAATTACTAGAGAATCAATCTAACGTGATACAAATAGTAGTCTATCGCGTTCTATCTGAGATAAACAGTAAAATTTTGCTATTTTTATAAATATTTTGATTCATTTTGCTATATTGAAAAGATCTCTATTTTTTTAGTACAACTTAGATATTTTTAAAAAAAATAGAATACGCGTGTTTGTCTTTGAAATTGATATTTATTTCATCTCTAGCATGTAAGAATTGATAGGGTTAGTCTCTAAATTTGGAAAAATAGTTCTAGTCCCTACGAAATTATGAAGAAAGTACTTTTTTTTTTTTCTCTCGAAGAAAGTCTTATCTTTATCGTTTTCAAAACCATTACATACTCGTTTTATAGATACTTTGGTCTTTGGGTGAAGCTGCTAACAATAAAATATAAAATAAGATGCCTAGAAATGATGTAGTTGATTATGCAGGGAGATAGTGTCATATTTTTATGAGGGGGAACAAGCCAATGAAACTTATATAACTATCATTAATTAATGAACTAATCCAAATAACTTTCAAGAAATAGATACAAATTAAGTTACTATAAATAATTGATGAATGATTTCAATGTAACTACAATAAGTTATGTGAATATTTATTCTAAACTATTTCAATTAATTAAAACTAATTAATGAATATATTTATTATATCACCAATTAATTACTACGTAATAACATAATTAATAAATTACATTAATAACTAAATATTTTAATAAGTAAATTAATTGTATTTTAAAAATAATTCAAATTATTTCGAAAAAAGTCGTAGTTAAAAAATAAATAAATAAATAAATAAAATTCTATGGGAATTAAAAAGAGCATGTTACCCTTCATAATAATTTTACAAAATGTGCTAAACGCACGATTGAGTGTGCCAACAAATTTCAAGGTTTTTCAATTGGGACAGTATTCAAGTCTTTTTTTTATTTTTTTATTTTATAAATTTTAATTAAAAATAGATGAAATCAAGTTCTACACAATCACTTATAGTCTTATAGAATATGTATTAAGTTTGGCTGGGGTCTAAAACTATATGTATATATTATATTAATTATTGTTGATCCAAGATTCTACCAACTTAAATTAAATAGTTTGGAATACTTTTCAAGTGTTTGGCAACCACTCAAAATGAGTTTTTAGAAAAATAAATTTATAAAATAAGTTGATTTAGTATAACATTTGAAACCAATTTTTTAAAAACGAATTTTGAGTCTTTAATGACTAATCTCTCTCTAATTTGTATGAGATATTCCCACCACCATCGTCGATAAACTCTATATACAACCCCTGATGCCAACGGCAAATTCTTTTATAGTAATTTAAAACTAATAAAAATATTTTTAATATATAACAAACCAAATAAACTTATTATATAAATTTTTTAGAACACTTATTTTTACTTTTAAATTTTTTTATCAAAAGTGTTTAAACTAAAATATTTAAAAAACCCTAAACCTGCCATGATTCTAGTCTAACCACGAGGCTTCTATAACGACCAACATAATTCTATCGCAAATTCTTCAAAAAGCCTTTCCTTAACGAGAGATTTTTTGGTTTGCATCTTTTGTAAACATTTTGTGTTGTTTAAATTATTAATTTGGATTTCTAATTAATACAAATAAAAGAATTTAGCAATATAAATTAAAATTTCTCCTCAACATAATTCTTTAAAAGAAAAAGTCGTACGCTGAAAAGATGGTCAAGATTATATAATCCATATAATTCGTTTTTTCCCAAATCATGACGCAAAATTCTAGATAAAACCAAAGTTTCAATTATATGGATCGCGAATCCAAGACATTAGAACAAAGTTACCAAACTTGATGAAAAAAGCTATACAGCCAAACCCAACATGCCGCAGGCTTGCAGCATAGCATGTTTATGACAAAATGAACAAGGTGTGGACTTTCTCCAAGTCCACGCTATAGTATAGTGCACGTCCTAATCGACAGTTTGAAAGAGAAAGGGCAGAATCATTGAAAGATGATACACATATGGAAAGTTATGTACATGGTGAGCAGAGTCTGATGGATGGCATCAGCATTGAAACCAAACTTCCTTGTCGACGACAGTCAGTCGCTCCAGTTATCCCTGTCTGCAGTCGATTCCCAATCCTGCGAGTCCACTGAAATGGAATAAGCTACCAGGGCATCTTCAATGGTATTATTGGAAGAATATGCAGGGTTGAGAGTCAATTCAATTCCATGAATGGGTATGAGTTCAGAAGGTGTACCAGTTCGGTAGAGTTTCGGGATGGTGACCAGACGAGAATTTGCCTATCATTGCCACCGGTGTACAGTTCCTGAGGAACATTGCAAAACTTTGAAGCAACTCATCATTTGTTCCACCAATGGATTTTTCAAATTCAGTTGAACCAACCGAAGGGCAGGAGCTTATGATTGATGAATGCAGAGAAGAGAAGGGGGAAATGGCCGTACCTGATCTGGGAAATTATACCAGCAACAGTTCACACCTTCATAGTGGCCGCTGAATGTCAGGGATGTCTTCCCTGTCCACATATCAAAAGCCTAAAAGTTCAAGAAGTCAACTAGATTTACACGTAGGTTGTACACAAACAAACTCAAACATATAGGTAGAAGGATGTACTTTAACAGTCGCCATGCATGGGGCAAATACAAGGGCTGAATCCTCAGATGTGGCTAATTGCAATGGTTTATTGGTCTGTAACCGCATGGTTTCATAATTCACGAGTGTATTGCACCCGGATTCAACGTCCCATAACTTTAACCTTGAATCAGAACCTGGAAACAAAATCCAAATTTTACATCTGATCATGATCTCGCTAACACCGTATAACATGGCAACCTCAACCGATTGTGAAAAAGATAAAATAAAAATAATATTAAGAAGATGACATTGCTGATTAACTGGCGTCAATTGATTTATTTAATTACATCAAAGCAGATAGAGGGTCTATTAAAGAATTCAATTCTCCAACCATCATGATTTTTCAGAACAGAATAAAGATTAGCACAGATCTTGTTATTGATTTGATATTACAATACACCTAACAGCATAATTATCACCAAGAAGTAGGGTACATGACTACCATATATAAAAGGATTTTCAAAATGCTGATCATTTTCTTATCACAATGGTATCTTCATTTTCTAATAAAAAAAAACTCATGGCAATCTCATTTTAAATGCCCCTGGTGCTTAATCAATTCACTAATCTTTTCCTCCATCTAGACATGACGTCTTGCAGCCGCATACTTGAGGAAATCATGCTTTTTTATAGACTATTAATTCCAAAAAAAGACATGAATATAATACAATTAAACTATATTTAATTGGATTGGAAAGAGTTGACAGGAACCAACCTGCACTGAGAAGGTACATGCCATCTCCAGTTACTTTTAATCCAGTGACAGCACCATAGTGAGAAACTGCTCGATCCTGACTGGACAAAAGCCCTGGGTGTAGCCTCTGCCTTGTGGATCCCTTAGCCGGCAGTTTACCTGTGGCTGATGGCTTTGTTGCATTTCCATTGGCTAGTTTCTTATGAGGTATGCGAGATTTCATATTTGAACCTTGGCTGGCCAAGAGGGACTTAGATGTTGAGAGCTGAGAAAGGGTAACATGAAATCTGTTAATCTACAAACAAATGAACTGGTGGATACGATGAGAGCCAAACTAGGAGGGGGGGGGGGGGGGGGGGGGGGGGGGGGGGGGGGACCTTATTTGCAGTCCATCCTGAAATAGGGGGACGTCTCCCAAGCTGAGATTGAGACTGATCTAGAACACGAAAGCATCCAGCTCGTCTGATGTCCCAAAAGCGTATAGCTCCATCACATCCTCCAGTAATCAAAACCCACTCGCTAGAAGCTGACCATGCTACACTCATTACACCATCTATAAAATGATAATATAAACATTAATGTCAATAGCTATAGGATTACGAGGATAAGTAGGCAAAACAGAAAACACAGGTCAACTGGTTGAATGAATTTCATAATACAATCAAGTGTTGCAAATTGTAAATCAAGTAAAGTACTAGATAATGAGAAAGAAAAATTGGAAGCCAAAGGACATAGATCACTGTTCAATACCACTGTACTACCCTCAAGTTTTATCACTTCCATAGAAGTAGGGTCACAATTTGTATTCAGTTCTATTTCTGAAGCCTAACTCAGCAGCTTTTCCAAAGTCAACCCAGCATACGGCATAGACACATACTAGTCATAACTATAAAGAAAGAATTATGGTTGCTAGTTGCTAATCTTGTCATATCTTTAGGTATGTTGTTAATTCAGGTAGCATGGATCCTTTCTTATTACTTTTACTTTTCCCGTGTGTGTGTGTTTGGGTGGGGGAATTTATTAACAAGCTCTTAAACTGTTCTGTCATAAAGGTATTGACATTCCCACAAATTTTAAAGGATTGTAATCGTCGTAGCACGTTGAAACTAAAATATTGTGATACACATGCACATACAGCTTAAACAGAACAACAACTTTCTCTTAGAAGTTAATGCATAAACCATAACCATACCACGATGTCCAGATAATGTGTGAGAAAATGCTCCAGAAGAAATATCACAAAGGCGAACTTGAACATCTTCTGTTCCAGCAGCAATCAGCATGTGTGATGTTGCCAAAGAGGACATGGCTGTCCTATAAACTTTTCCAGGCAATTTAAAATTCACCACCACCTATAAGATGGAAACATTAGTTTTTAACAAAAATTGCTGCGTAAAACCCACATGACCTTTAGGTTACCTACCTGAGTTGTATTTGTATCCCAGACATTAATGTGATGATCATATGAGCCAGTGACAAACAATCCAGTATCAACGGGATACCATATGGCTGAGGATACTGCATATTGATGTCCATGTTCATGCTGCTTATCAACTGCAAAAATGCATTGGTGCTTTGCAATAAGACCCTCGGAGTGAGTTGCACGTTGAATATCAAAAACAGCAGCTGATGCATCTGATGCTCCAGACAACAAATATCTCCCCTCTGTCAAATCAACCTGATTTCATGACCCAGAATGTCGGTGCTAGTTGTTCTTATTAGTTTTATAAGCATGTTATGAAATCTGAACAGAGATACCTACTAAAGAATGAAATCAAACAAATCAATCTAATTACGTTCAAACGCTCAACTAGCTCTACAACACCAAACTTTTCTTTAATAACGGCAAGTGTTCAAGCCAACTTACATGCGCCTTGACTACTCTCAGGCACAATGTGCTTGGCTCTACAATATTTGATGTCAAGCACTCATAGAATATTTCATATCCCACGAGCCACCATGGTTTAAACCCATGACCTCAAAGACCATCTAGCTTTACAATTTTTGCTTCTTTGACCATTGGGCCAACCATGGTGGTTGGGCTACAAGACCATACTCGACCTAAAAGAACGTTGAAATTCAGAGGAAACAAATGAGGTAAAATAAATATAAAATATATTAATAGAATTATCAACAGAACCATAGTTATATTTAAAAACACACACATGTGCGCGAATGTCAATCAGATAAAATGCTTACTAAAGATTTCTCTTTATGACATCTGTTTGAAAATTTTCCTTCCTATGCATGACATATACTGAAATCAAGATTAAGAAAAAGTACAGCATTAAGCTAATTCTGCAGAGTAAGTGAAAATAGAAAATATTATTACTCCAATAACCTATATGATGCAACAAATTGTGTTCATATTTTCATTTCAGTACCAGAAGAGATTTCAAGTTCCTCCATAGACTTATCCTTCGTAGTTCTCCATTTAGTTTGTGACAGAACCAGGCTTTTTTCCCCCCCAAAAGTAAACAACTAAGTCCAATTACAAACTCAGTAGCTTTAGAAAGTTTCAAAATGAAAAATTCTTTATACTTAACGTTCATCAGAGGGTATCCCAACTCCTGATACTGGCTTAGGAGAACAGAATCAAGAACATAAAGTCATACGACTACCTTATTAAGACGTTGAAGTGTTCAACAACCATTTCGGAAAGATTTTACTACGACTCTTATTTCAATTTATGTTTTCTATTTACACGTATTTCGTCCCCTTGTGATCCTTACTTTCTGTTAAGTTCATTTGCCGTTCATATACTGCCATTTTTGTGGATTTGTAACAAACTTTGTCCATTCAATACAATTTGTCCTCGGGGCATCTTAGCTCATTCACCGTCTTCTAACTTCTTTTGTTCTCTCTTCCACCTCTCCTGGCTCAAGCTTCATGCTATCATATCCTTAGCTCCTTCTCAGAAGAAGAAGAAGAAGCAGAAGAAGAAGAAGAAGAAGAGAGAGAGAGAGAGAGAGAGAGAGAGAGAGAGAGAGCAATGGCTAACTTCCCTTCTGGTTTTGGGTCTTCCACTATGAACCGACAACATCAATTTCCAACTACACTGTTAGAACCAATTCCAGCTACACCGATAGCTACACATGTTTGAAGCTTTCTAAATGAAAATCCACAAACCAAACTTCGGCTTTCCTTTTTGGCGTTGTCAATTAACAAAAAATAATGCAACCCGAAGAGCATAATTAATCATGACAAGAGTGCGATTACGGCACAAATAGGCACTTTACAATCCACTAATAACAGCAAATAAGTAACATCCCAAAACAAATTGACATGGCCAATAAAACAATATTTAGCGACAAAAAGATCTAAATTCCACCCAGAAAGAAAGTATAACCGAACAATTTCCAACTTCATTCACTTGAATCCATTAAAATCCAAATTGTTTGAAAATGGTATAAGAAAGGGACCCATGATTACCTGAAGTGAGTTGACGGAACCTCTATGGGGAGAGACAATGTCCTTGTGATTGGAAAGTTGCAAAGAGCTGGTTCGATCGGATTTAACACGATTTGCGAAAGAATTTGGGCGGAGTTTTCCCGCTTCTCTATCTCTAATATCCTTCCACATTCTCCAAGCATCTTTGCCCTCATGCAAAAACGCTGTATCTTCCTCTCTGTCTCTATCTATTTTCTGCAACAGTATCTTCCCCACTTGATTCCTTCAGACACAGCGTCGGAAAGCTATGAAGTCAAATGATATGAACCGTGCTCTGCAACCCCAATTCGGAGGCCACCACCAATTGAAGCTTCTTCAAGTTTATTCTCCTCCCACCCACTGTTCCTTCCTCTTGATCCGGTGCTTAATCCTTCCTTCTTCGTTATCTCTCTCTCTCAATTATTATTGGGACTTCGGTGAGAAGAAAGATGGTCGCTCTGGGCTTCCGTGTGATTGGGCTACCAGATCCAAACTGCGGAGACGGTTTGGCCCAACTCCTACAAAACCATCCAACATCCAACTTACTTTGTCTTAATCTTTACAAAGAAAACAAATCACCAAATTCCAAGGCGATGTTCTTAAAAATTAAGCTAAAAATTATCAGAAAGTGATGCAAAAAGTATAGAGTACAAATATGTTTTACCCTTGTATTTCAAAATTTTAGAAATAAATTCTATCCATATAGTTGAAAGGATAATCATCTAAGCTGTACTAACTAATGCATCTCTTTTCTCGATTCTTCTTTTTGTTATATTGTAAAATAAGAATAAAAAGAATAATAGTTTACTCTTTTTTATTAGAGCATCCATATGAGATAAGTGGACAACAGGTTTTTTTCTTACTGAAATACACCAAACAAATATTATTAAAATTATGAGTCAATATGAGTTTAGCTTGATGGTAATTAATATACAATCATTTGATTGAGAGGACGTTGCTTCAATCACTCCTCAATTGTTTTGCTATTAAAATATAAAATTCAATTTTTACTTTGATATTGTTCAATTATAAAGCTACATAAATACATTTTTTTTAGTTTAACAAATAAGAAGACTAACATATACTCGCATAGTTCGACTAACTATGAAATTGTATATTTGGCTAAAATACATTATTTCATTTTTTTTTTCAATGAAAATGTTGTCTCGTGCCAATATATACTTGTGTAAGTATATACTCACAATAAAGAGTCAAAAGCTCAAATATAGTCTTCCATGGTTTACACACTAAAATAGATTAGGCAAACATCAATTTACACTCTTAATCATTTAGGTTGTATAAATTGAAAATTAAACTAATAATTTTATCATTTTAAATACTAAAATGTCAAAAGTTCGAAAGTATTACCGAATTCAAAATTAAAGGCCAAAAATGTAATTTTCTAAAAAAATAAAGATACAAACAATTGAATATGCAATCATTCAAATATGACCAAAGTTCAACAATAATTGCGTGTATTCCTTCTTCCTCTTCTTCTAAAGCATGTTATGGACAATTGTTGTAAAGAAAGCTAAAGAAAAATAAGAGTGAAATTAGTATCAATAAGGATGAAAAAAAAGGAAAAGAATGACATTGGTATTAGTAAGGATACTTGAACGGCAGACTGAACCAAACCCCCGTTCAAGGGATGTGCTAAAATTGGGCAAAAAGGCAGACTGGACCAAACCAAACCGGTTTGGTCTGGTTCCTTTAAAATTATTAGACTGTTATTTTATTGGCAGACAGAATCGAACAATTCGTTTGGTTCTCGGTTCAAAAGCTAAGAAACCAAATTGGACCGAGTGTTTCTGATGTTAGAAAACAAGACCTCAGCCCAATTTCAAATAGTAAACGAAGAAAGAAAAAACCCTAAAATAAAGTAAGACTCGCGGTTTCCTCCCCTTCTCATCGCATCCCACGCCTCCCATCTCCTCCCTCCACGGTTCATTTGCAGATCATCCGAAGCTCCACCGACCGGCAGTCGCCACTTCGAATCCCTCCACGGCTGCCATCTCCCTCCCTCCAAGGCACATATGTGATTGAAAAAACGGTTTTAACTGAACTGAACCGGAATCGACCAAAATCGGTTTTTGAATGATTCACGTACTTTGCAAATCGACCTATTTAGTTTGGTCCTTAGTTTTGCATAAAACCGGATCGAATCTAACCATGCACACCACGATCTCTTCCAACCCGCGAAAGACTACATAACCTTTCGAGTCTAAGCGTCGATTTGAAGTTTCGGAGCCAAAATGGCCGTGGCAACGTTGATGACAAAAATAGGTACGGCTATTAAGGAAGCGGCTACCGGCAACCGCATCTCTAGTGGATGGTACGATCCTCACATGGCGGCCGCTTCTCGCGCCGTCGCCGAACGAATTCCACTAGTTGATTTTGTTCTTGAAGTCAGAGATGCTAGGGTATGCAAGCTCCTACTATTGTCTACTTCATCTCATTGCTTACTGTTTAATTACATACTGGCACTTCAAGTGTTCGATAATATGCCGGTTCACAGTATGTTCAATTCGTAGCTTTAGTTTATTTCTCGTTACCGCTTTTGTTTCAATCTTTTGGGAAACCTGGATTTGTTTATTCATTTATGAGGTGGTTCGGTTCGTCTTCGATAAAATAATATAGGAACAATGATGTTGTAACGAAGATGAAGGATTGCGTTCATCATTCTGAAGGAGGGAAAGAATCAATCAGAATGTTTGTTTGTTCCTCTCCGCGTGATTCCTTGTTTTGTTTTGTTTTCAGATTCCGATGTCATCTGAATATGAGATCATGAAAAATTATCCACCATCATCGAAGCGAATCATTGTACTGAACAAGACGGACCTGGCGGATCGATCACAAACAGAGGTTCGGATCTTCTGTAAATTCCATGATCTTCGGTCACTTTAGCTTAGCTCTTACTGCTGGAGTTATTTCAAGTCTTTCAGGATTTCACAGGTCACCAGTGGAGCTTACGTGAATTGCTATGATGTCTATCTCCTAGTTTCTTGATTAAACATAATAATGAGAATTTTGTGGGATTTTTAGGGAGAGAAGACAGAAGAGCATAAGATATAAATGGAATATCTGAGGGATGGAATTTATTGTTTGCCCTCGGCCCAGGGGTTTTATAGTTTTCCATTGTTACGACTTTCACATAGCTAAGAGTTTTTACCCTTTTTGTTTAAGCTGGATCTCCAGTCACCTTACTTGACCTTGCAATTATATTTGGATAGAAATGTTCATTTGTTTCTTAGTAAAAAGAAAGAATTACATGACAGTATGAAAGAGGATTTTTACTTATCATTTATGAGGTAATTTTTTATTTTACAATTTGAATCATATTCAAAATGATTTATCACTCAGTATCTATTGTTTCACATGTTTATACTTCACTCTATTAATAGGTCTGGACTCGGTATTTTGAAGAGCACAACTGCATCTCTTACGGCGTTAATTCCCATAATAAAGAGAATATTAGGGAGGTAAAGAACTAAGATGCAATCCTTTTGTGTACATTATGCTATCTTGTTTGAGCTACATATTTTCCCCTGTTTGGCTTAGAAATGCTGCTGGTAGTAATTCTAAGATGCTTTTGGCAATATATGCGCTTGTTTCTCTAACATTGTTTTTCATGCAAAATTAAGTGCCAACTAAATGTAATTTATATATCCCACTTTGCAATTGATACTTTCTTTCCATGGGACAATCCATTAGTTGTTTAATCTCTTGAGCTGGCCTTATTTATTTTTGTCTAACAGTGATTTCTGACGATGGTTCACTTCACACAGTTCTTGAATTTTCTT
Source organism: Citrullus mucosospermus (assembly GCA_030954485.1). Classification (NCBI taxonomy): domain Eukaryota; kingdom Viridiplantae; phylum Streptophyta; class Magnoliopsida; order Cucurbitales; family Cucurbitaceae; genus Citrullus; species Citrullus mucosospermus. Next base: position 27,136,702 of record CM062062.1, read on the forward strand.
CAAGCTAGAGTTAGAGAATTGAAGAAGCGGGGTCATTCCAGCCATGCCACCACGATGATGCTGGTTGGAATTCCAAATGTTGGTAAGTCTGCCCTTGCCAACTCTCTGCACCAAATTGGGAGAATTAGTGCTGCAGGTACAAATCTTACATTGCACCGAATTTGAGTTTTCTTGAGCAGTTGATCCTCGAATTGCTTGGATGAATATTGATTGTTATTTATCTAATTACAAAGAATTTCTATTTGTGACATTTTGAAGAACTGCTCACCTCACAGAAAAAGGGAAGTTGAAGCATGCTATAGTGAGTTCGCAGCCTAGTGAAACAAAAGATATCAGCAGCTTGAAGGTATGTCACTCGTCTCCTTGACATTGTAGTAGGTGGTGAAGTTGTCTTGCTATCTTGGGCTTACTGACTCAGCTGTTGAGGTGGTTAATTAAATTTTTACATTAGCATATTTCGGGTTAAAGAAGGGTTAAAAAGGGCTAGTGTTGTTCGATTTTCTAATTGTGGTAGCCATGAAAAGATCTCAAATCGAACTATTGTCATGAATATCATCTATCCCTTTAGGAGCAAAGATAATGTGTACTTTTGCTTTGTATAACATTTTGAATTTTCTTTTTAAGTTGCTTTGAATTACAGATAGCTAGTCATCCCAATATTTATGTATTAGACACCCCAGGCATTTTTCCTCCCAAGATTCACAACATTGAGGTCTGTTCCAAGCTTGCTTTAACAGGTATAATATTATGTAGCCAATTGATCCATCTTCCTTGCATAAATTATTTAAGCCAGTGAAAGATAGTGAATCGCGAATATAAAGTGACAAACATATTTGCGTTTTCTTTTTTAATCTAGTGCAACATATGTGCTAGTTCAGAGACTGTAGAGATGATTGAGAATCTTGAACTGTTAACTTATTTTTGTTTTGCCTCCAAACTGTAGGGGCAATTAGAGACATCCTAGTTGGGGAACATGTAATTGTGCAGTACCTTCTAACTATTGTCAACTCAAGTGATAAATATAAGAAGTGGGCAAATTTGTCTGTCACGGAAAACTCGTTGGATCTAGAGAAACAGAAAAGGAGGTATCCGTCTGATCACACGCAGGTATAAGGCATCATATGGTTCTCTTTTTCATCTAAAAGCATTATATGTATATTGTTCTCTTTTTCCATCTATCTGATCACACGCAGTTATAAGGCATTATATGGTTCTCTTTCTTCATCCAAAATCATTATGTATGGATAATGAACCTAATTCATGCACGGTTAGTTGGCAACTAAAGTCTTTGTAGATTTCTTTTAGTTTTCACATTTTCTCCATCTATTCTTAAAGAGAGGACACGTGGTTGGTTCCTTTACTAAAGTAGTTTATTAATTTTTAATTTTGGAGGCAACCTGTCACATCACACCAATGATATGCTTATTATCTGTAATAGAAGTAACTGGTGAGTTGAAAACTTTCTAGTTCCTTGCCAACGCAAGGTACAGGCCTACACTTGGCACTTTACCTGGGATGTAAAACTCTCGGTGGGATAAATAACCTGACAGTAAGATTATGAACATATAGAACTGTTTGAATTGACTTTCATGCTTAAGAAGAATTATTTTCTTTTTTACTTAAGCACTTGAAAAGCTAATCTAAACCCGACTTACAATTAGTGGATGGAATTGTTGTTAGTAAAATGCCAGTTGGGTGAAATTATATAATTGGCTGTGCACGCAGGACATTATTGTTAATGGAGTTCGTAGAATTCTCTTCGAGACTATATCATCTTTTGTTGGTAATTTGGAGGATGAAAAGGACATGGGAAGTCTTATCGAGACGCAATTGCATGCTCTGCACAAAGCTTTGCACGTTCCTATGGATCTTTGCAATGACGCTTCTATCAAGGTTGCTTCTAAACTTTTGAATCTTTATCGTACTGGGAGGCTGGGTTGTTACACACTTGATTCATTGCCACCTGTTAATACTTAGTGAGCAAAATCTTGTAAATTATCAACTATTAAGCCATTATAACTCTGAATATTTTTCCAATCTCACGTATTTTTAACTTTTTCTTTTTAATACAAATTTGTTTATTATAATTTAGAGAAAGTTAGAATTTAGTTCCTATGATTTATAATTAGAATTTAATCCCTATAATTTGATAGTATATACAATTCAAACTATAGGGGGACTATTTACGAGGTTTTATCAAACCTCAAGGACTAAATTCTAACTTTAAATTCATAGGGACTAAATTCTAATTTTCTCCAAATCATAGGTGCCAAATTTATAATTAACCATTTTTTCTTAAATTTCCCATCCATACATCTTACATAAAAGATTTTACTACTATCATTATCCATAGTTACTGTACTAAATTTAATTAAAGAATGTTCATTGAAATATATGTTCTTAAAAGGGGGATGAAAAATGGGAGCTCGAAATACATCAAGAAAATTAGTAAGGAATTTATCCATTGTGTCATGCTTAACTGGCCAAAATTATTTCATTTAATTGGAAATCATCTCCACATTAAACAATGCAAGTCATATGTTAAAAAAGGAGATCAAGTCATCTTTGCATTAAATAATTCAATTATTCCTTGGTCGAGAAAAAATAATAACTCAATTAGACATTATTCAATTTGCAAAGGGCGGTGTAAGATATCATTTTATTGAAAGTGTCGACCTGGGAAATAAGTTTGCCTAAAAACCTGGAAAGATAAGGCTCTATTTGGTGCATTGTAAAATGACGTTGAAAATATGATATGGTGGTGAGCTGGGAAAAAAAGGGGGGGGGGGGGGGGTGGAAACAATGTGAACCAACTACCAATTTTTTTTTTTTTCACAATAAAGTCAGTTTCATTCAGAATGAAGTAATATAATTTGAGGATTCAGTTAAAATAAATGACAATTAAATTTGGAGCTTCTATTTCACTATCAATTGACGAAAATTATTGATGGTAGAAAAAAAAAATTGTGGCATGAAAGGAGAAGGAAAAGAGAGAAATAAACAAATAAATTATTGAAACCAACTACCAATTTTTCTTGATAAGTGTCCTACGTTTGAGAATGAACTTTCTTTCATTAGTAAATCTTTTTTCTTTGTTATTTTTCTTACTTTCAATCAACCTCGTTCTTTCACAATTTTTTCTCTTGTTTGGTTTCTCCAACCTTTGAATCTGATTTATGGTTTACTGCCAAAGTACAATTATGTGGAATCTTTTCTCCAACTAGTCACTGCACTATGTTTGTCTTCATTTAGAGCATAATTGAAACCTCATATCAAATTCAAAGGCATAATTAAAACCTACCATTTGTACCACGTCTACCACTATTTCACAAAATCACTCCTATTCCTATGTATTTCATTTTAATGAAAAAGACAATGGAAATGATTATTTTGAAACAATTTGGGAAAGTTAAGCTTTTAAAATTTCAAGAATATTTGGTATAACTTGGTCTTAAAAATATAACATCTTGTTAAGTGTAGATTTCTCAATGCCATCTTTTTAAAAATGTACTTTATAAAAGGTTGTAAGTTTCAACTACCAATTCTTTACAGAAGAGTGACCTTTATCCAAAGATAAACATGATACAATTTGGCAGAGATAGACTCTATTAGCTAGTTAGTGATCATAAGGGTCAGCCAATTTCAGGAGGTTGCAAGTTCTCCCAAAGGGGTGGGAGTGTTGGATTTCTGCAACTGGAAGCATTGTTGGAGGGGCTTGTGCATTAAAAGTTGTTAACACTATGTTTTTCTCACATTCCTTTGAAAGAAAACAAATCTATTTATGTCATCGCAACTTTGACCTCCTCCCAACTATGCTATTTGATTAAAAAAAATGCCCTTTTTTTTTTCCTCCTCCTTGTTGAGGGGTGTGGGTATGGTTGGTTGTGTTGGGTGCTCTCCCTGCCTTAATTTAAAAAAGAAAAAAAATCCTATATTTTCTTTGAAATGTACAAAAAGATCATGAATGACGAAATAAAGTATAATAATAAAAATGAGGTGATTTAATATATGAAGTGAAATGTAAACCATCTATTTTTGTCACAATTGTTTCTTAAAATAGCATCACAGTGAAGTGTGAAGGCTTCGATGCTCCATCACGTGAACTGTCAGCCGGACTTAGCAATTGTAATTTGCAACCACCTTCCTATGGCCCTATGATGGACAGCGCAGATTGCTAGGGCTCTTGGGCCACCTTCAAATCATTATAATGGTAGATTTTCAGTACAAACATAAATTCTTGCTCAATAATGCTTTCCCAATAATGGTCCGATTTTCCAAAACCTTCAACCGCCATTGTGCAAATTGTAATTCGAACAAATTTGGGGAAGATGCTGCGCCGATCATCGACACCCAATGTTCAAAACTAATGGGTTTGTGGGGCTCTCTGTTTCCTTCAAAGCTGTAAAGATTCTTAGTTACAGAGTGCTGGACGAAGCTCGTTTTGCAGAATGGACGCATAGCGACAATTTCAAACCCAGACCCACTTCGCTTGGTTTCTCTCTCTCTCTTTCTCGCCTCTTTCAGCCCAAACCATTTGGTGGGCATTAATAAATGAACTTCGTTTGTTTTCGAAATGTTGTCAAAACTGAATGTGAATAGGGGAGCTGTGTTTGAAGAGAAACCGATTGAGTGGGAGTGTTGAAGCGGTGGAGAAAAAAGGGTGAAATTTGAATCGCCATTTTCAGCGGTGATTAGTTTGTTTCACTGTTGTGCATCGATTAGTGTGTTTGACGTCTGGAAACAAAAAGTAGTAGGAAAAGCAAGGAAGTTCAGAGATCAGTCAAAAAGTGATTAGCAACCATAATCTAAGGATACGCCAGGTGTTTGTTTAAATGCCTCAGTGACCTTTTTTTTCCCCTTTCTTTTTTACTTAATTCTCGTTCTTAATGCTGTACAGTGATTACTCATAACGCCCATTCGATTCAATCTGAAAGGTGGAAATATCACGTGCTGTTCATTCCATCACCCTCTGGCTGGTGTTGGCTGCTCCACTGTTTGGAAGGCACTTGGAATTAAATTAATAGGTGAGAGACTATTAGTACTTTTTTAAGTATTTTGTGAAAGCCTGATCTATATTTTATGATAAATATCATCAATGGGTTTAGATGTTTGGTAATATTATCATTTTCCCAAATCAAAACTAAGATTTAAGTTCTTTTTTATTTATTTGTCGGATAGCATCAATCGAGGACTTTGCTGCTGAATGTATGTAGAGAATAAATTTACAGTTTCTGCCATCTGGGTTACTTTAATAAATTATAAAGCCACGAACTTTTTAATAAAAAGAATAAATAAAACCGAACCCATCTTCAAACCTCAAACGGATGGAGAGAGAGTAAACTGAGGGAATCCATAGGCATCTGCGACTCTGCGCCTACAGGTAGAGGTACAAACCCCATTCCAACATAGACAAGGGACCTTTCTGCACTAATAATGTCATCATACACAAAAAGAGAGAAAAGAATAGGAAAAGCCCATGTCAAGGTAGCATATGATTCAGATCTCAAACTCGAAAACCATCTCAAATGCTTTGCACTTGATGTGCTTGAATGAAGAAGGATCAATTGCTTCAGGCTCAGAATCGAAAGAAATAGACTGGGGAAAGAGTGGGAGTTTTCACGTTGGTGGCTTTCCATTTCAAAATCACGTTTGGATCCTGAGTTTTTGTATTCTTTTGAAGGAAAAGTCCAAAAATATGCACTGGTCTTCTTGCTCGTGTCGCCCATTTCATCTTCTTGTTTCCTCCATTTATTGTCTTGTTCTTCTTTGTCATTAATCAAACATTAGTTTTTGCCCCTAATTTTTTATTACTGAGCTTCTATTCCTCCATCGTCTTCCCACTATTTCATTGCAGAATTTATACACGCCGTTCCCTATACGGTAAAAGTATAACGAAGGTCCTTTTTTCAGCTTACTTAACTCGAAAATCGAATCCCAGAGTTCAAATACCACACTACAGTATCCTTTTTGCCCAACATTTGTGTTTCTGAGTCCATTACTCTGCAGAATCGCTTGAGTTCGTTCATGAATGAACTCGAACCATTCATAGATATCATTCTGTGACTTCATTTCAGCAGAAACTGAGGGGGGAGAAGAATAATTATCGGAGATAGACCATCGAAGTTCTCAATCCATTCGAGAAAGGATGCTGTGCGCTTGTTCAGGAGAGCAATTCAAGTTTGAAGAGCCACCGCAGTCCCCAGAGTCACTTGCGACGAGAGATTTCTCGGCCAGTTGCCTTTCCTCGAGAACTGGAGACTGGGATTTGAAATTTGAAGATTCTCAAGTAGATGAAGTTGAATCCACTTTAAGAGAAGCCCTCTCATTAAACTACGAGGTGCGTTCATTTATCTTTTCAAAAAAATAAGCTCATATCCTTGATTTTCTGGCTTCATCTCATCATCTTATAGGATACGATTCTATCCACTTTCTAATTAGGAAGCCCGAGCTTTGCTGGGGAGACTTGAATATCAAAGAGGAAATTTTGATGCTGCCCTACAGGTATTTCAAGGAATAGACATTAGATCTTTGACGCCAAGAATGGTTAAGGCAATCACTGAAAAGATAAGAGAGTATAAGCCTCGTCCTAAAGGTGACAATGCCCTCCCTAGTGGTGTAATGTCCATGCATTCTGTTAGCCTACTACTTGAGGCAATTTTACTCAAGGCAAAATCACTGGAGGAACTTGGCAAATATATAGGTAAGACTCTTGTTCATTTTTCTTACTATATAGTTTTATAGGGTATGTAGAAGACAATATTCTGTAGCAGCGTGTTATGATTGGTTAGCAAGATGAACAATGCAATAGATACTAGAGATTCGCTTATTTATCAGTTTGACTGTGCTATTGATCATAATTCTTCCTTGTTCATCAGAGTCTGCAAAAGAGTGCAGGATAATTCTTGATACAGTGGAATCAGCTCTGCCTAATGGAATGCCCGAGTGCATTGGTGAAGACTGCAAATTGCAGGAAATGTTTCACAAAGCTTTGGAATTACTGCCTACTTTGTGGATTAAGGGAGGGTATCTTGATGAGGCCATAAACGCCTATCGCCGTGTCCTTGTTAAACCATGGAATCTAGATCCAAACAAGTTGGCTGCCATACAGAAAGAATTGGCTGGGACATTACTCTATGGAGGTGTTGAAGCAAGCCTTCCCCTTAAGTTTCATGTATTTGGTCCAAGAACACCTAAAAACAATGTAGAAGAAGCAATCCTTCTGTTGCTAATACTCATGAGGAAAGTGGTGATGCAGGAAATAAACTGGGATCCTGAGATTATGAATCATCTGACTTATGCACTTTCTATCACAAGACAATTTGAATTACTCGCTGAGCATGTAGAGCGGATCCTTCCTGGAATATATAGTCGAGCTGAGAGGTGGTACTTTCTTGCTCTATGTTACAATGCAGCAGGACAGAATGAAGCAGCTTTGAACCTTCTAATGAAAGTTTGCGGTTCCTCTGAAGTAAAGCACAAGCCCCATTTTCATTCTATTTTGTTGCTTGCAAAATTGTGTTCGGAGGATACAAAATATGCACGTGATGGAATTAAATTTGCTCATAGAATGATCAATATGGACAGTGAACAAGGTAAGCATTTCAATCCTGAAGCCCACAAATTTTTAGGTGTTTGCTATGGGAATGCAGCTAGAGCGTCTGTGTCAGACTCTGAAAGAACTCTTTTCCAAAAAGAATCATTGAACTCCCTACGAGTTTCTTCTCTCGATAGGAGGCATGATCCAGAAGTAATGTTCAACATTAGCTTGGAAAATGCGGTGCAGAGAAATCTTGATGTTGCCTTCTACAGTGCAATGGCGTACTCAAATATGGTGGCTGATGGTTCCGGAAGAGGTTGGAAGCTTTTGACCCTCATACTTTCGGCTGAGAAGCGACTCAAGGACGCTGAAAGCATAGTTGATTTTGCTTTGGATGAAGCTGAGAGGATGGACCAATTGGATTTTCTTCGATTGAAAGCTGTCCTAAAAATTGCTCAGGAACAGCCAAAGCAAGCAATAGAAACCTACAGGATCTTGCTAGCACTAATTCAAGGGCGAGATGAACTTCAGCTTCAGGCTAAGAACTTTGACCAATCCAAGGACTTGGAACTGGAGGTTTTTACCCCCTCTAAATTGTTTCTATATTATGCTTGTTTTTACTCCGTGATACTGATAGGCATGTGCTGATAATCTTTCCTTTGACCCTTTTCCGCATCAAGAAAAGATCAACAGCTTCTAAAATCTCTATTTGCAGGCAGTGGCAGAACGTAACTTGGAACGGGCAGCCTGGCAGGATTTGGCTGCCATATATTCAAAACTTGCTTCCTGGGCGGATGCAGAAATCTGTCTGAACAAAGCCAAGTCATTGGATGTTCATTGCCCCAGAGGTTGGCATACAACAGGTAGAACAATTTTTTATTCATCTTAATTGTATCTTTCGTAATGATATGGTCGGCAAGGTTGCTAAGCCGAACATTCAAGTCCATATATAGTAGATATTCACTTGAGTTGAACTCAACCGGAACCCTTGCAGGCAAGTATTTTGAAGCTCGATCGTTACACAAGGAAGCCCTTGTTTCATTCTCTGTCTCTCTTTCGATCGATCCTGATTATATTCCGAGTATCATCTCAACAGCAGAAGTATTGATGAAATGCGGTAACCAATCACTTCCAATTGCACGTAGCTTGTTGATGAATGCTGTAAGATTGGATCCTACAAGCCATGAAGCATGGTTCAACCTTGGAGTGCTTTCCAAAATGGAAGGTCTGTTGCTACAAGCTGCAGATTTTTTTCAAGCTGCACATGAACTCCAACTATCTGCTCCTCTTCAAAGTTTCGTCTAAAAGAATATTTGTTCACCTTTGGAGCTTGGTAAGGTGAGCAGATATGGAAGTACCAGCGTGTTCCATCAATCTTCTTTCCTTCTGCATTCTTTTCCTTGACCTCTCATTATCTGTCCAAAGCTGAAGGAATGTTGGACCAACACTTTGCAAGATTTTAGGTTAGACATATGGTTCCAAATTCTGCAAGTTCTAATCAACTGATTTTGTGTAGCCAATCAAGGATTTGGTAGGGTATTAAGTAAATAGCATATTTTTTTGCAGTATTTTTCTACTTTTCAAACATTAACTCTGTCTCTGTTCCCCGCGTCAATATAAGGATATACTTTTATTCGTGGCCAGAAAAGATCATCAAAGTAAGGAAGTGCGAAAATGCATATTATTTTAGAGGCGAATGTAAGTCCTCCAATCAGAACGTGAATATAAACAAAATAAAATAAAAGATTCTCTTTGAACTCTTGAGGTGAATATATCTTCTTTTCTCTCTCCTTTTTACATTAATTGTGATATTCTTTAAAGTGATAAAAACAAGCAAGTATTAAGGATTGTAGTGAACTTTAAGCTCTGTTATATTCCATCCTATAAAACTAAGAACATGATTATAGTACTCAAAGTTCGTATGATAATAGCCATATTTCTGAAACAAACCAAAGAATAAAAGTTGTTTGGTGTGGATCTGTGATGCATAAAGTTAAACCATGAAGAGTCATGAATCAAAACGACTGGCAATGACTGTTCATCAGGCAAACCTCCCTAATTTGTCAAACGAAACATCACAAGCCAATAACTGTGTTGGGAACCCACCAAGGCCTGTCTTCTCATAGCAACAGGTAATCTGTAGCTAAAAGAACTGGAAAACTGCCAAAATGGTCCAAATTGACTTGAAATAAATAAATAAATAAATGGATCTTGTAACTGAACTCAGCAGGCTGTAATCCTTGTTTGGCACTTGGGATGGTTGCAGGATTTTTAACCAATGAACTACCTCTCACCAATTCACATATAAACGTCAAAATTCAACAATATTTGAAATATCCAAAGAATTGCGAGCAAACTTGTTGGAAGTGAAGATAGAAAATATCTAAAACAGTGAAGGTATTTCAACTTGACATATTCTCTGCGCAATGGCATGTCTTAGCAGAACTCATCAGAGACAGTTTTGCAACAGAGCTAAACATGGAGTTGGTGCAGGAAAAGTTTCTATACAGTAATTGCAAATAGATGAACAGTAAGTTGAGCTTGAGACGTAACAAGTTAGAGTAAAATTTACATGGAAGAACAGTGTCAAGAAATATAAGTTTGCACACTTATTGTTTCGTTGATTCATGAATAACAAATACAAGACTGCAGTTCCATTCAATAACTTCTGCCTTTGGGAGACTTGGGAGTTGGGAGTATAGACAAGTTGCTTGGCACAAGCAGAGCCCAGGAATGCTGATAAATATACGATCTTTTCCTTTTATTAACACTGCACAACTGAAATTGGCTTATTAGTAACGAATCGAACAAGAAGAAGAGCTTATTATAATTTTACCTGGAATCAGGTAAACTTTACTAATCTCACAGTGATAAACATAACGTGCAGAAATCTGATTACACTTTAGCTGCTTAGAAATTTCACTTACAGTGAAAAAGAAGTGAAAGCTGACAATAAAGAACGACCTCACCCCATACTCCACTGCATCCACAAAAACAAGAAGTTTTAAAATCACTTGCTATATTAACAACTGTTAGCAAACAAGGCCTACCATTGAAGTGCTCTAATAAATTGTTTTAAAAGGCGAAAAAGTTCTTCTGAGTGAAAGTATAAAGGAATTGGTTAAGCTATATCACCAATATCAACCACAACAAAGAAATTAAATATAACTGACCATATAACAATCAATTAAGAAACAAGAAAAACAATGACCTTTAGAACTGGTTCTCCCTTGTTAGTGTTGGCAGATTGCTTTGCATTTGCTGCCAACTGAGCACGTGCGGCCCTTCCTGCAGCAGATTTTTCAAATTCTTCTTGCCTGCAAATATTTATTCTACTTTCAGTATAAAACACATGTATCATTCACATCATAGTTCCTAATTTGAAATTACCATTTCAATTTAAAACAGATAGCTCAATGCATTATCAAGAGCAGCCAACTACAGATGTTACATCCTTGGTATGAGTTAATGTATACCAAAGGGCATTTTTCAGGTAAAGATCGGTGAGTGCAATCCAGTCATCTCAAATTAGAGCACTTGTAGCTTCTTTTTCTAGCTTACGTCCTATTTTTTTTTTTTTTTTGGACGCTAAGAATTTTGTAGGAAAAAGAAGTTAGCTCGTTGAACCTGAACTGACTGACTTACACTAAGGTTCATCTTGATAACTTTTTTTTCTTTTTTTTTTTAAACTTCTATTTTCAATAAAAAGAAGCTTGATTCTAGCAGTATCTAAATTCTATTTTACATATTTCTCAGAAAACATTTCAACACTCTCTAGCGCGCGTGCAGCTGTTAGTTTGTTTGACCTCAGGTTCCACCCTCGGCGGAGGAAGCAAGTGTAATTATCTGTGTCCTCTGTTCGGACTAATTTTAATAAGTTTATGAAATGTACCTTCTATAGTTTCTGAAAATATACCAATGTTTTTATAAATAGTTCCATAATTTGTACATCAACTAGTATTTCCAAACAGGCAAGTAAAGCGAAACCCTAATCAAACAAGCTCTTATACGATTATTTGTCTTATATCCAACAAGCATTCCACTGTGGAACAATTGGTAGTTAAACTAAAAGAGAAAAATTAATTATATTGTAGAATTTTTACAATATAATTGAGCTGTTACATCCCAAACCTGAACAATTCAGGTTCATAGAAAGAGAAAAAGAAACAAAAATTACGGGGACTGAGTGAAAAAACATAACGATGAACGAAAGCCCTAATTAAAGTGAAAAGGTGTTGTAATTGAAAAAGGACGAGAAAGCTGAACAGAAATTGAGAAAGAAAGTTAAAGTGAGGGAAAAGGAAATAACCTTCTCTGAGCAGCTTCAGCAGCTTTGGCGCGAGCTTCGACGGAAGCTAATCTTTCTTCCTCTTTTCTCTGTTGCTTTTCGCCTTCGTCTAGACAACTTACGCATTGCCCCATCGCTTTGCTTGCGGTTGCAGGTTTTTTCCCAAGATCTCCCAATTGGACTTTTCGCCATCAATTTTGACTTTCTCCTAATTCGATAATTATATCGGACGGTTAGGATTGAGTGTACAACACCCGACGTTATCTGACACCCCCATCTCTTTCTAACGAATTGTCTTGATCTCATTTTGGTTAATCCAAGATGGTTTAATTTTGGATTTTTTTTGTTTTTTAAATATTGCAAATTTGAAAGTTTTTTATAAGAATATAGTATACATTTTTAATATATAGTAGCAAGAAGCAATGGAAAGAAATCGTGCTTATAAAGAGAGAGAAAGAAACAATGGGAAATTTGGGTTTCTTTATTTTTTTCTTATTACCATTATCCACCGGTTGGAGTGACAACCATGGCTGCTACATAAAAAATTATAATATTTTATATAAGTTTCTAACTGCTATATATTAAAAAATAATTATTTTCAAATATAGTAAAAAAATATAAAAATATTTAGTTATAAATATTTTTAATAGTTTTTTATTAATAAATTTTAAAAATTACAATATTATTCAAAAATATCTTTTCCAAATCTCTTCGAAATTCAAAGAAAAAGGAACCTGTTAAATTCAAATCTTCGTCGCTTTTCTTTTTCTCCAAATTGTAATTCACTGTAAGTTTTTAATTTAGAATACATTGCATAATGAAGTAAGAGGTTGATAGATAAAAAGATCGCAAATTCAAACATACAATCATTTGTTTTTTTTAGTCTTTTTGAACAAAATTATTTAAAAAAAAAAAGAAAAAACAATTTTGATCCTTATATTTTCATGAAAATAACAATTTAATCCCTAAATTTTAGTTTATAACGTACTTTCAATTTTGTAACAATTTAGTCATTAAATTTAATATGTAATAATTTAGTATTTTGTAAATATATTGAGTCTCTAATCAGTATATCAATTTATTTATACAAGCAATTTTATTAAATTTTAACACTAATTTTACAATAGAGACTAAACTTTTATAAATTTTAAAGTACAAGAATTAAATTATTATGTAGTAAAGTTTGTAGACCAAAATTGTTACAAAATTGAAATTACAAGAACGACTAAATCATTATTTTTAAAAAAATTTGGGGATTAAAAATGTTTTTTTTAAACTTATTTTTCCTAAAACGTCAATATTTCTCTAATAAATTAAAAAAACTTATATACTTTCATAGAAAGGTCTTCAAACTGACCATATTTAAAGAAAGTTCGTTTAGTCTATAACTTTTTTAAAAATGTATTTTTCTTAAAACATTTTTTCCCAACAGAGTGTTTGTAGCATTTTTAACTCTAATTTTTTTATTTCTATTTTTTACTTTTTCAAAAAAATTATCTCTAAAGATTAATATATACCAGGTCAATAAACTTCGAGATTATAAATTCAGTTTTTCTCCTTCCATGATTTTTAATTTTTAAAATTCAAAATGCTCTATAAATTAAAAATTTAGATTTCTTTAAAACATAAAATTTAAATTTATATCTACTAGACAATTAATTTTAAAAATTTTTGAATTTGTTAAAGGTATATTAGACATGAAATAGAAAATCTGAACAATTAGACATAAAATTAAAAAGTTAAAGATATATTATACACATTTAAAGTTCATAATTCAAATAAATCCAATCCAAATCTCAGATACTTAAATGATAATTTTTCTATTTTAAGTTAATTATAGGTTAAAATAACATTTTAGTCTCAATACTTTAAAGTTTATTCAATTTTGTTTCCGTAATTTTAAATGTAATCTTCAATGTTGCTGCTTTATTATTGGTTTTTTAAAAAACTTTTTGTTATTTAGAATGAAAAATAAAATTGAACAAATTTCATATAATGAAAATTAATATCAAATTTTAATGTTATTTAAGTGCAATTTAACTTAAACGATGATTAATATAAAAAAATTTCCATTTGTAAAATTGAGAAAAAAAAAGAAAATTATTCCTTCCGCTAAAAAAGGCGCCTAACCACTAACGCCGTCGCAGAAGCTATCGTTCTTCTCGTTGTTCGTTCGTTTGGCGGAGGAGCTAAGCGAAACCCTAATTTAGCAACTGGGACAGTTCTGCGAAGAGCGACGAGAGAGGACCGAGAATGACGGTCAAACCGTTGGAGTCGCTACCTCCTACAGAAACTTTAGAAATGGAGAGTGGTCTGAAGCTCGTGCCGCGTCTGAAGCTCAATTTCAGAGTCTTTCCTTCATCCCCTTCAGTGAGTAAATCCCTTGATGAGTGGAAGTTGAAGCGAGCTCTCATTGACTTTCTCAAGACTTCGCTTTCGGTTCCGGTTATAGTCCCTGAGGAGGATTTGGTGATCAAACGTATTAAAGAGCTTAAGACACGCAAGCGCGAAGACCCACTTGCTCGCGGTACTCTCTTCGTTCGAGATCTTGGGTTTTTGAAAACTGCCAACAAGAGGTATGAGGAGGAGGAAGAAGAGGAAGTCACCGCATTGGAGAAGAAGTTTTTGGATTGGAGGCGATTTCTGGCGGAGAAATTGGATGGGATTGAGCTGAATCTTGAGGGGATCAAATTCAAACTCACTGTTGTTATACCGGAATCTGATAATTTTGAGGAAATGAAGAAAGCTTGGGAGGAGTTTTACGCATTTGGGAATCGGGGTAAGCCAATTTCCTCGTCATTAAAATTGTTAACGGTGTTTAGGCAGTAAGGTTTGGTCTATAATTCTCCTGAATTTGCCTTAGGATATTCGAGAAGTGGGAGCCAAGGACCTGATACCATTACCTTGAGAGGCGCACCATCAAGGTGGTTCGCCGAGCCTCGGGTTTCGTCCAAGCCCTCCATGTTGGTCACGCACACAATCTTTTCTACATTTGGAAGGATAAGGTTTTGCCTCTAGTTACGCCTCATCTTATTTCTTCTTCAATGCTCTTTCCCATTTATTTTTCATGTCAAGTTTGCTTTGATAATTAGCTTCATCTTCTCTTTTACGTGGTCTTCCGAATTGGTGCCAAGCTCAATTCATGAATTAGCTCATTGTATAATTGTATTGGTGTCTCTGCACAAATACCGTAGGATCTAAGAGGGTCTTCTACCTTGATCTTATGCGCATTGGCATGAAGTGAGGAATATGTTGCACTTTCAGCATTTGACGTTAACGATCCATTTTAGCTACTTATGGTTCTTCTTATGTTTAGTTCTATGTTGCCTCATCATCAACATGTTTACAGGAACCTTAATATTGCTGTGGACGACGATTTTGGTAAGGATGGCAATGAGGATGGAGAAGACATAATTTCAGGTTTACACTGTAAAATAACAGTTCAATTTGAGAAACACAGGGACTTCTATAATGCTCTAAAGGTGCTGTCTGGTCGTTCATTGCAGAAGGTTGGAATTTACCTCTCTATAAAGGATCTATTTTATAATCAAGTCGTTTGGAGTTGCTTGGCTAATTTTCCCGTCATCACCACTAGCATCTTGCCTCTGATATTATTGGCAGGTAGCCATAAAATTGAAATATCAATCTTATCCAATAAATAAGGACAAATCACTACTCACCCACGGTTGTAATGTAAGATGATGATAATTTGTATCCTGATACATATAAAAATGGCTTAGGTAGAGTGTAACATCGCCATGTTTCCTAGTCTGAACCGCGAGTGACACATGAACAACATGCTCTCACATATCATTCAAATTGAAGTTGCCAAGGATTATGACATAAATTGAAACCATTTTGGGGGGGGGGGGGGGGGGACAGGGCGTTGAGGCTCTCCTCCCCCTTTATTGTAAGAAATTGATGACATTGATTTCATTTGCACACATACAAAAAAACATAGATGTACATAGAGAGAGTATTTGATATATCTACTTGTTAGCGCTAACTAACTGCCCACTGCAGCAAGGATCTCGTCTCTGGGCTGATTACGAGGTCACCTGGGACAAGGAGGGCTTTACCCAATACTCAAGAAATCAAACACAAGTTAATGGTAGCAGAATGCAGGAAATGGCAGCAGGGCAATTTAAGAATGAGGCCTTGAGACGACAACGATATTCAGGCTCCTTTCCTGATGATTCACGGCGCAAGAGGTTCAAGGTTAGTGATCACGGTCAACTAATGATTCTTTTTGCAAGAAAGTATGATAGTTGGAGAAAATTGTGGTTTGTTTTCTCATTAATTTGTATCTTCCCGACATTGGTAGCGTAGTTCTGTGGCTCATTATTGTTTGGTGAATGATGATTATGAAACAATCTCGCAGGAATAGGAGAAGTTGACTCTGTAGGTTGCCTCAGTGAAAACTTAAAGCCTGCTTCTGGCGTTACTTGCAGCTCCTTTTACAGGCGCAAATAGTCTTCTGCAATTTGTGATGACAATCTCTCTGTTTCTCACTCAAAATTCTACAATTTGATGGCCTCACATCATATTGCAGGATGCTGTGTTGCATCGGATATGTCCTAATATCTTCTTTCTCTCTCCCACAGGCCCACATATATACCCCCTGGCCTCTGAAAATTTTGTATAAATGCTTAAGAAACCGGCTGGAGCTAACATATTTATGAGAGGAGGTATAAAAACTTTCGATTTACTTGGACCTGAGATCTTGTTCTTTCCTTTTATAGTCTGTTTTGCATGCAAAACCATATCGACCATCTGCTCCTTTTTTGGTGCATCTGGCAGCCAATCTTTACACTTAATCCCAAGCAATTATGATATGAAATATGAGTTATATAATTAATAGTTCACCTTCAATTATGGTAAGATGTGATTGAATAACTAACAATTATGACTTAAGTGGGTTGCCCTAGGAGGCAAAAGAGTAAACCGTGTGATTCGGATTATGATGGTGGCTACTCAAGATACTTTATATCCTAAGACTTGCATTATTGAGCGGTTAAGTAGTTGCCTTACTATGAGTTTAAATGTATTTATGAATAAATTATTCTAATGAGTAAGAGCTCAACGGACACGGACCTACCCTCTTTTTTTCTTACTCGAGAGATTCTGTTGAGTTCTTATGCTTAAATTATCCAATTATTACAAAGATGAACCTAATATGAATTATAAAAGAAAATACTGACTAAACTGACCACAACACCTATAATCCAAAGAAGAACCCTTCCAGTAGTTTTAGCCGAGCCGTTTGCCCTCACTTACCTCCCATTTCATCCAGTGGCCGTGCTAGGAATAGAAACAATCAATAGATATTAAATAACACTTTATAAACAGACGGTAGTGCTACCTTCATTTGAGGCTGCAATGGGTTGATTGAGCAAGCAGCAGATTAAATCATATGATTGATTCGAACTAAGATGGCTACTTGGGCTGATAAATATTCTACAATGAACACTGTTAGCAGTAGCATGTGCAGTCTGTTATCAAGTACATTAACAAAATCATTATAAAATGTAGGTGAAGAAAGGCAATTGTTTCAGATGAACTAAAGTATTTAAGAGACTGGGTGAGCTGTCTGTAACATTATCATTAGCTCTGGAATTGCATTATTTAGGAGTATAATATTGATAGGAGGATGATGGGTCGTTATTGGTTTTGTGATATTCTTTTAATGGCTTTAATGTTGAGTTGTGAGCCTTACAAATGAAGAAAGGTGTCACTGTAATGATGAAGAAAAGAAGCTTTTCGAAGTTGGGAGGCAGGCAGGCCACCTGCTGAAGCTGAGCAATTAGGTGACTAAAAGTGTTTCCTTTTCAAACTTATGGCCCCTCTGGTTTCCTTCTTTCCTTTACAGCAAATCCCATCTTCATTCTTTCTTTCTGTTTTTTCAAGGAAAAACACACCTTCAACCTCTGCCTTCTATGACTCCTCCTTCATTATTATCGTTTCTTTTCTTTTTCTTCTTCTTTTTTTTTTTTTGCAATTTTTCTAAAATAATCTAGATGAAACGTCAAATTAAGATTGACATGCATAAAATTAGCTAATAAAATGATCAATATTATAATGTATACTTCTTAAATTAGTTAAAACAGATACTGGTTTTGTCTAAATTTTGTAGTTTGGCTAAAAAAAATGTTAGCATCAATGAGAGAAGTTTGAAATACTTTGTCAATCCAAGCATAATGAATGAATTAGGTATAACAAATTGTTGAACTAAAATAAACTTTGAGATGTTTTTGTTATGACATAAAGAAACCAACAAACAAAAAATCAAACAAGAAGAAATCTACATACATATTATGTGAGTCACTAATGATGTATTATTTAAAATTCTACTTCTATGAGTAGGGAGAAGCAATTTTATTATCTTGAGGAGAAATAGAGTATAGAATACAAAGAATAATTGTAGGTAAAGGTTAGAGGATTATATATAGCACAAAAATGTAAACAATATAATAATGTCCATATAACTTCCACGTGCCTCTCATAATTTAATTTAAAGTAGATTCAAGGCATTTCAACGGTTTTATTTCCACCTCGTCTTTATATGTATATTTTCCTCCCTTATTGCCGACTCTAGAAACTAGACTCATAAAAATAACTTAAAATGCAAGCATTTATGGTCTCCACGTATAATTTCAATTAAATGATACATTGCATAAATTAGCCACAAAACTCAAGGTGATTTTAGTTGGAACATATATAGATATAGAAACCAAAAATATAATAAATTATTAACATTATCTTGAAAGTTTTAAAACCATTTTTAAAATGACAATCAGTACTCAGAGAATGTATTTTATTTTTTTAATTATCATCAATGAATACTAAATAAAAGTTATTGTCCACGTACCTCTCATGATTCAATTTGAGATTTCTTTCTCTTTAATTAATTTTTTACTGATTTGATTTCAAGACAGCTACAGGTTGAGACATTTTATCAAAGAAACAAGTTGTTGGGTCTGCTCCCAAGATCCAACGAAATGATTGTTTGCTTCCCCACTGACATTAATCATCTACATATCCTCTGCTTCATCCCCCCATTCTTCTAAATAAAGCCCACTTCTTCCATTGAAGCCTCCACAGAGAAGAAGAGATCTTCATTCTTCTGGTGAAGAACATTCCAAAGCCATGGCATTTGCAGGCACAACTCAGAAATGTATGGCTTGTGAAAAAACCGTCTATCTCGTCGAAAAGCTGACCGCTGATAACCGCATCTACCACAAAGCCTGTTTCAGATGCCACCATTGCAAAGGAACTCTCAAGGTAAATCACTGGCTTTTTTGCCCTTTTTGTCCGTGATTAGTGAAGGAGATGAAACTTCGAGACTGAAGTTGTTGATCTGCTTTCAGCTCAGCAACTACAATTCCTTTGAGGGAGTGCTTTATTGCAGGCCACACTTTGATCAGCTCTTTAAGAGGACTGGTAGTCTTGACAAAAGCTTTGAAGGTACATATAATAAGTTGTGATGGATGGATCTGACTTCTCAGATTTTTCATTTTGATTCTGTCTCTAACCGAACCATTTCGGATTGTGTTTTTAGGTACGCCGAAGATCGTAAAACCAGAGAAACCGATTGATAGCGAGGTAATTCCCTGTTTACTTGCTTAAGCCTGTTACAACTAAGGTAATTCTTCTATTTCTACCATTGAGCTTGAAAATGCATCAACAGAAACCGACAGCGAACAAGGTTGCTAGCATGTTTGGTGGAACCAGAGATAAATGTCTTGGCTGTAATAACACTGTTTATCCAACAGAAAAGGTAACAACTATATACAGAAGTTTTTTCTTCCTCCTGGATTTCATTTCATCAACTGAATGGGCGAATCCAACCTCTGTAAATGGTCTCTGTTTCAAGGTTACTGTGAATGGAACTCCATACCATAAAAGTTGCTTCAAATGCTGCCATGGAGGATGCACGATCAGCCCTTCAAACTATATTGCTCACGAGGGACGACTTTACTGCAAACACCACCATATCCAACTGATCAAGGAGAAAGGAAACTTAAGTCAGCTTGAGGGAGACCATGAAAAGATAACAGCAAAGGAGAAAATCAATGGGGGAGAGGTGGTGGCTTCAGAAGCTTGATTTGCAGAATCTAAGCTTTGTCAGAATCTGTTTTTCCCTTCATCGACAAGATACAATAGTATCCTCCTTTGAACCTTTGTCCTCCTTTTAAGGCAATGCACTAAGAAAAGTACCAACATCCATTTCGTTTCCTGTTAAAAGTGTGTTTTTGGCCTGTCTGTTTCTTAAATCTTGTTCAAATAACATGCTCAAACAGATGCCAAGATCTGTTTCATTTCACCATCTTTCATGTTGAAGAAGAGTGGCATGTTTGTGGATTTGAATCGTATTCCTGTCAATTCGAATGGATGCTTATAATTATAATTACATTAATCAGCATTTTCTTTTATGGTTTATATTCTAAATTGGGTTCATACCATGATAACAAGACAAAACTGAACTGTAAATATGAAAGCGCAAGAACTCAATAGCATTCCCCCAAAGCAGAAAAAGAATAGAAAGTATACGTTGAGCCTTCCCTTTTATTTCGTTCTGAAGTCCTTATTTTGGAAGGTTGGCTCAAACTTGCATATCCTAACAAGGCAGATAACATGTTTTAAGCCACGCCCCTTTAGGCTTACATGAAAGAGAGAGAGAGAGAGAAAATGAACATTGTATTCTTGAACTTTTGACATATGAATGAATCATAATCAATCTGTACATTGTCAAAAGATTATGCTTGGCCAAAGAATTCATCAAATGGCTACATTGTTAGTTAAAAGAAGAATCAACAAATACATTAATCCACAGTATCTAGAATAGAACCATTTCGAGCAAGGTGCTTCAGGTCTATAATAAAATTATCTCTAAGGAAACCAAACCCAAAAGTACCATTACTGTACTGCCAAATTCTTCCCTCCACATTCCGAGGATTTGGAGTGCTTCCAGCCAGGTCTGGTAGGACTAGATCATAACTCGAGTTGACGCAAAGAATGCGAGAAATGTTTTTATTTTCAATTGAAGGAACTAGCTCATCAATGTCATTGGCTGCTAGAGGCTGAACATGTATTCGGCAGTCGTGCAAATATTCTTCCTCCAAGGAGAATGGAGCTTCCAAGAATGTAGTATTGGACGTCCAAAACACGGGAGCATAACTAGAGAGGTGTTCGGACAAGTCCCCAACTCTCCGACAGGCAATGCCACCAATGTCATCATATACAACAAGATAGAAATCCATGCTCAAATCATCACTGAATCCCTGCAGGACCAAATAGGAATCCAATCATCCATGCTACATCATCTCACATAACCAGCACCTTTGTACCACTCTCAAGAATGGAAATCAAAATCAACAGACGCAATGAAGCTGTTCTACTTCTAACCCATGATAAGAAGTGTTCATAGTGTTTCTTTAACAACTTATTCCAGGTTTACAAAAAACAGAGCATGTTTCCTTATTCAGCTCAGCTAATAAGTTAACAAAAATGTAAATCTTCTGATACTAATACTGAGAAGATACAGATATCCAGAGCTAAACAAAGATCACATTAGCTAAAGAGACATAGAAATCTCAATAGACCCACCTGCATTTTCTGAAATCAGATGGTTTGTATGTTTCCCAGCCATTAATATTCTCATTTTTATGTAGCATTGTTTTTAATATTTTGTTGTATTGAGTATATCATATCAAGCTAGTTCAAAGAAGTAGCTAGCTCTTGGAACCTCAAAAGTTCCCCAGAAAACAAATAGAACTGTTCCAAAAGAGCACATAAACACAAGGATGTAAGGGAGGGAGACAACACCTTCCATAAGCCCTGTAATGGCCGCAATGGTGTGGGTGAGCAATTGACAATTTTAACGAAATGCTCTGGTTCCCACTTCCTTTTTCCTAGCCTTTCCTTCTCCCTCCTCCGTTGCCTCCTTGAGGCTCTATCCCCTCCCGGGCTGGTTCTATTCGCAAAATGCTGATAAATTTCTGACATTAACCGGTCCGGTAAGCTTCCCGAAGAGCCACTTTCCACTCCGTTCACATCGGTTACGGCGGCTACACCGTCCTCCGCCCGTAAATTGGCTGAGCTTGAACTTCGGCGGAATCCCTTCTTCCTTTGTTCTGGGGAATTTGGATAAGCGAATGTCAGATTTTCCTCGATGACAAAATGATTTTTCCCCATGAAGCTCAGATCGATCGGAATCAAATCGCAATCGGAGAAATCAGATTCTCCTAAATCCGCAAACTTCCCGGCGAACTCAGAACGGCCATCGGGGTCGATAAAACTCATGGCCTGACCTTCTGAAGAGAGTCCCATCCATAGAAATGGAGACTTAAACACGTCGTAAGTACCGTTCTTCGACGGAGAAACCCTAGACCCAGCAAGAAAATCTGGGCCCCATTCGAAGAACACCAACGGCGGCGATATGACGCTGATTGTCGACGAGCCACTCCGGCGCCAAAAACCGATCAGATTCTCCCACTGATGAAGAGTTTTATAGAGTAACCTGTAAGTGATTTTTCCCTTTCCCCAATTCTTGATCTGAGTCTTGGATCCCCATTTCCGATCGCACATAGTAAACCACAGTTTCCGGTCATTCCTGCAGAGAGAGACGAATCTCTTCGATGTGCAAGAGAAAGTCGCTATATCGGAGGGGGAGAGGAAGGAGAGGATGCATAACTGAACATCTTCAGGGAAGTCAGTGAACGAGAAGGAACCCATTTCGTCAAATTCGGAGCTAAGGTTCGCCATGTTTGCAGTTCTATGAATAGATTTTCTCTGAAAAATCGGTCCCGGATTTTCCCAATGAAATTAACCAAATAAACTACTAGATGGGGTTTCCTGTGCTGGAGGGAAGAGCAAATCTGGAAAAAATGGTGGCAAATTCGAAGATTCTTTATCGGAGTAAGGAATTATTCTCTCGAATCGAAGATGCCTTGAGAGATTCTCAGAGGTAATCTGCCGACACAAACTTATTTAAGAGTGTTCCAAGAAATGGCCCAATCTCTTAGAACAAAACTTATCCAATTAACTGCATTTTTCATGGTCAATCCAATTGATTAGTCGAATTATAGTTTTATACCCTATACTTTTTTTTAAATATTTTTAAAGTTTCTATAGATTGTTATACTTATTTAATTAAAAAAAAGTGTAATGAAAGTTTAATTGCTATAAACTTCAAATTAGCTTCCTGGATTAAAATACCGTCAATTATATAATATATGTCTTATCAATCAATAGATCAATTGATTAAATCGTAGTTGAATTAATAGAAAAGTGTACCTATCCTTATTATTGTTGATTCTATGATCTCTTTCAAAAACACAAATAACTTGTCTTATTTTAATTATAACTGGAGATGAAAAAATATATTTTTTTTTGAGGAATCTAATTTTGAAAAATATAAGAAATACACTTAGGTGCGTCATAAACTATACCTATTTTTTAGAATTTCATTTAATTGTTTGATCATGTCTTGCCATTTTGACAAACTCATCTTACTTTTTCTTTTATAAAAAACATTTTAAATTTGTATGTAAAAGAAATGTGATGAGAAAATAATAGGTGCATCTCAAATATTTATTGAACAACCATAGATCTTCCCAATGTTTTTTTAAAAGTTATTAGATAAAGTTATTTAATTTTAGATAGTTATTGGATACAATACTATTTGATCTTATTTTGACTCCATCCAAAAAGTCAAAATTCGCTTTCATTTTAATTAAATTTTATTTCATTTGACCATATTACATGACAATAAAACATACAAATTCCTTTTTTTCCTTTGGGCAAATTTCTTAAAGTTTTATTAACCAAAGAATATTTCCAATTTTCCACCAAGTTCCTTACAAACAACGGAATCCTTTGCGTGGTCATCAAGCACGACATAGCAATCTCTAACTATTCCAATCCAACGGCCAAGATTGGTCCATCCGACGCTATCTCAGCCATTCGATCCATTGAACCTCGTCGCTTCAACTTGCCACCCGACCCAGGCCCACTCCCGCTTTCGAACTCAAAGGCCCGGCCCACAAAATCATGGATCGTCTCAAGGCCCACATAATATTTCCCAATCCCCGGCAACAAAGCCGAGTGCAAATTGAAAAACTCCGTGTAAGCCGGGAGTATAATCTTCAGAGTTGCCTCTTTCAACTGCTCCCGCAAATCCAAATCTGGAATGCAATACGCCGCTCTATGTTTCTGTGAAAATTCTCTCAGAGCCTTAACGAATGTTTCCATTTTTGTTTTCGCTAAATCTTCCACGGTTTCCGTGTTCTGTAATCGCATGTCTTCCATGTCCATTACCGAAAGCAGAGGCTCCCAACATAGCATTTGGTAAGTGTAAGCCGATTCCTCTGCTACTGCTTTGTAATTCTTTCTCATATACTGTTCTCCTAGCAATCTTCCTAGTTCTGTGTTTCGGATCCGCATGTAGATGTACCAATATGTGTTCATTGAGAAGATATGCGGTAGGATTTTGTCTCTATAGCGCGATTTTTTGGATTCGACGTTTCTTTGTAGGGCTTCCATTACGTTGGAGAAGGCGTCTTTGAGCAAATTCTCCTCTGTGTCCAATTTTGAGAGCAATCCGCCCTTCCATGATTTCTGTATCTGGAGAACTTTAGCCATGGCGGAACTGTAGTTGTCGCTTGCAAGGTACTTGAGGTAGTTGACGGCGTATCGGACTAGTTTTGGAACCGATCCGTCTTTTGGAGGAGGAAATCCATCTGAATTGCCTTCAATTTGGAGGCCGAAGTCCCAAAAGACTTTACTGGACGCGTGCACGAGTAGCTTCTCGAGCTCTCTGTATCGTGTACGGATTTCGGTGCCGGCTTCGCCGCCAAATGCCTCTGAGAATTCGGAGTTGAGTTTTTCCATGGAGTCGAACATGTCCAAGAGTTTGAAGAGTTTCTGCGGCTCTTTGGTGCTTCTGGCGACGCCTTCCCCAAACCGGAAGAAGACGGTCATGATTTTGTCTGCAATCTTGACGAAGCATTCAGGCCACATCAGTCCATCCATGATTGAGCCTAAAACCTGGTTACAGAGTTTCTTCTCGGAAACTAATACGCTCGTGGCTGCGACCTTGAAATGTTCAATCCAGAGAGAAATTGCTGTCTCCAGTTTTTCCCACTCCATTTTGTCAATTTCTTCTGGAGTGTACGTTTTGAGATATACTGGATTGAGCCGCATCAATGCTGAAGCTGCCCTTCTGTATCTAACCTGATTTATGGAGGACGATAGTTATAGAATTTGTTGCACTTTTTCTTCAGTATTCTATTTATTTATCTTAAAATTTAAATTCAGTCAAATGATAAACTTTCAACTTCGATCGCATTGGAGAAGAAGGCCGCCATGCTAGTTGGTGCAATAGCATTATTTTTAATTATATATCCCTAAAACAAGATTTATCGCACTTACCTTGACGTAAATGTTGATGCAAATATCCAAACAATCATTGGCAGCAAGAGTTTCAGAAATTCGTTTAGCAGCTTCAATCTCCAACTCGCTTCCCATCTCCGACCCCACTGCTTCACCTTCTTTTTGTCCTTCACCCTCTTCAAACTTAGGTTTTCTTTGATGCTTTAGATTCTTTAATATGTTTTCAAATTCATCTTGCATATTCAGCAGAGCTTCATCAAGCAACCCCTCAAACTTCATGTCATCAATTTCTGTTTCGTACAGAGCTTTGAGTGTGATCATCGTCTCTTTCAGTCTGTGTGTGCGCTGTGGATCAGCAGCCTTCGTCCTGCTCAAGAACTCCACCACCTCTTGAAGTTTCTGGATCACCGATTCCCCCTCTTGGCTAATCACGCTTATGGATGCATTCAGCCTATCCACACAGTTGACTAGTTTGATCAGCTTCTTCAGGCGTTCCTCTGGCGATTTTTCCACCGATAAGCTGGCAAAGATCGCGAGAATCTTGCGTTGGAGAAACTCGGATCGCTTAAAAGTATCGAGGAGACTGAGAGCAGGCGAAGCTGCCCGATTGATTCTCGTTTCAAGGGCTTTTGTCGTCATCGCCAAGGATTGTAGAGGTATTATGCTTCTCGACGCTGTCGTGAGCGATTCGTCGATTGAATCAAGATTCTTCTCCATTCTCTCCAGGCTTTCGTTCAATTCCGTCGACGCTTGAAGGAGGATTTTCAAATCCGAACATGCTGATTCGAGCTTCTGGATCCTCGAGTCCTCTTCTTCCCTCGGCGCCATTGTTACTACTCTTTGGCGCAGCTTCCAAAATCGTGAAGAGATATAGGATCTAACGACAGGCACGATGCAAGGGTGAAACATAATACGACGAGAAGATATACATTTGCCAACTGGAGCTCGATGTAAACTAAGTTACAAATGGCGTTTACTTACCGAAACCGGACAAATTCATACTAAGAAGCTGAGAATATGCAGAGCCGGTTGAAGGCAACCCTTCGAGAACCAGTCCAAACGATCTTCCTAGCTCCATGTTTCGGATCCGCATAAAGACATACATCACACCATCACGCTTCGTCGCGAACATACACGGTCAAATTTTGTCTCTGTGACGCCAGTTTATTGCATACGAGATCTTTTTGCAAGTTTTCCATGCCGCCGGCAAACATGTCTTTGAGCAGATTCTCGTCGGTTTCGGAGTATGGATTCCATTCCATTCCGCCCGTGTTCTTCTGTTGGAAGAAACCCTATGATGGACGAGCTGTACCCGACGCTTCAGTACACAATTAACTAGTATAATTACTATATTATATTTTATTATTTCTTTTATTATTCCATATTTGTTGTTGCCTCCAACGGTATGCAAAATGGCAAAGGCACTGTGGAGCAAGTTTCTTTATCGAATGGAAATTGTAGACGTGGCAACGCATATTTGTTGTTGCCTCCAACGGTATGCAAAATGGCAAAGGCACTGTGGAGCAAGTTTCTTTATCGAATGGAAATTGTAGACGTGGCGTTGCTATTCGTTGAAGAATCTCCAGCAGGGCAAAGGTTTTAAGAGGCTCGCATTTTCTGGAAGCTTCGCGTTTTCTTGCGATTGATCCTAAATGTTATAAACTCAATGGCGAGGAAAATGCGATGGGTAAAGCAGAAATTACTCTGGGATTAGAAGAATCTCGTCGTAAAGATGGCGAACTCTCTGCTGCGTAGGTACAATTTTCATCGTTCGAATCAATCAGCTTTTGTTTATTGGACAAGAAGACTGCTTTCTTCCGACTCCTTGGTTGAGTTCAAGCCAGGGGAGATCGGCATAGTATCCGGTATCCCTGAAGAGCATATCCGTCGTCGGGTATGCATTTCTAGCAGTGAAAACAGTCGCTCTCTGTTAAGTTTAGTTTAGTTTCATACATATTGGACGAAATTTATTGAATCCAAGTTCTGTTGTATAGTTGATTTTGAAAAATCTTGGAGAAAGAGCTAAATATGACTATCAGATTAGAGATAGGAACTGGAATCAGATTTAGCTCTACTTTAGGAATTAGATTGAGCATCGTCCTTTCTAAGGAAAGCTTTGCTGGATGAGTATTAGATAAATATGAGGATGGTGAGGTTTTTCTATCTTATTGTGTTTATTTGAGTTTACTATTTTTGAGTTATCTCCAATTTTTTCACTCAATATCCATTTGGGGCTTTATTTGCTTTAGATATTAGATAGACTGAGCTTCATCTCAAAATTAATTGAAAATGAGAGCCTAGTTGTTGATGAGGGTTGTGCATGGTTTTCTTGAATGAATCCATAGAATTTTGTTACAAATATTAGTGGTATAATTGTAATTACCTGTTATTTTATTAGGATGAGTGGTTCTAAATACACAGGGTTGGGAAGTTGAGGGGAGACATAATTTTGGGAGTTGGAGATTATGGAGAGAGATAGCCCTATCAGAAGGCTGGCTATTAATATTTGATATTGTAATTTCTATTTTGGTATTCTAACTAATTACTGTCAGTATTTGAGCTTATAGAGAAACTGATTGGATTGTCCTCCTTTATGCATTGCAGGTTATAATCTACTCACCTGCTAGAACCGCTACACAGCAAGGCTCTGGGAAAGTTGGGAAATGGAAGATTAATTTTCTATCCACACACAAGTATGATTTCTTCAAATGCAAAGCCTGGATCGTTTTTTCTGTTCTCTTAATCTTTGTCCTATACCAACAGATGCATAGTTTATCTTATTTTCGTTTTCATTCCTTGCATTGTACTTCATAGTTTACATATGATCTTATAATAGCAGTTTACCATTCTTTTCTTTACGGCAAGTGAGTCCTAGGAAGGACTGGAGAACAAAACTGAGGTGAAATTCCGGATATTTAAAAACTGTCAAGTCCATAAAATTGATTCCTTGGCATTTTCCTTGCCTTTGACTTGCTCGATTGGATTTCGGGTTTTCTTCTCATGCATTTTCAAGATAATTTAAAACTGAAGCAATTGTTAACAAGCTAGCTTGCTGAATACTGGATTCCATTTTCTTTAGTTTACGTAGCTATTCTTGATATTGTGAATCAATCGCCCTTTCTTATTTGGCCCTATTTGCTTAGGTGGGAAAATCCCTTGATGGGATGGACATCCACAGGAGACCCATATGCTAATGTCGGTGATGCAGCCCTTAGTTTTGATAGTGCAGAAGCTGCAATGAGGTTTGCTGAAAAGCATGGCTGGGAATACGAGGTTTGACTGAAATTTTGTTATCATTTTCAGTTTATACGGTTTTTGAGACTTCCTGGTCCTTCCACATAATTGTTACAGAAACAATTTATGTTCTGTATTCTGGTCGCTAATTGTCCTGAGAACTCCTATTGTAGGTTAAGAAGCGCCAGACACCAATCCTTAAGGTAAAGTTATTGTTGATTAATTACTGAAACTACTCTTTCATGCTGCCCCTGTAGTCTGTTCTCAACATATTCTCGGCCAAAAAACTCCATGTTCCTTCTTCAACAGCCAAATTGTTTTTACCACTAATTCGTATGAATTGGGGAGGAAATTACTAATCTAACCTATATGGTTTGTCCAGTTTATGAATAACACTTGTGCACTGTCATTTCACAAATTACAAGATCATTGATATCATTTGAGAAGCGTAAGAATATGATTTGCAGATAGTGAAACAAGTGCAATTTGCCATTAGAGTAATACTGTAATGCATTCATCTTTTGTGTATCCCATCGAAATTACACAAATAAAAATTTAAAAATATTTTAGAAAAGAAACAAGATGAATTTATCAAGTGATAAACTATGATTGAACAATTAGATGAAATTCACAAAGATGAGTGTATCCTAAGAATCATCTCATAGTATTTTATCTTTTTGTTATTATTAGGAAGAATTAGTTTTCATTCCAACCCTTGAATAGGATACTCCCTAGCTTCTGAATCACCTACCTAGGTTACTACTAAACCTTCCCTACATGAAACTGTCAAGATGTATATAGCCATTCCAATTTTTCTATAACTTTATGATGACTTGGATGGATTTCTTTGAAATCTGCAGGCTACAAATTTCTTTCTTTTCCCTTGTTTTTTGGCCGTCCTTTTTCTTTGACAGGGCCCTTGTAGTGATAAGCCAGAGCCATTTACTCCTATTTCTAACTGATTTCGGGCTTCTTGTTCTTAATCTTGTGCAGCCGAAGTCATATGCGGACAACTTCAAATGGAAAGGACCACCGAAAGCTGAAGAAAATTAATTTTGAGCTTCAGTCTCTCCCCAGCATGGAGCTGGCAGAGGAAGGAAGGAGTTATGGAGCGGGAAGTGTGAGAATCTAATATTTGATACATAAGATTTTTATTCTTAATTTTTAAAGGAGAAGAATAGTTGTGTATAGAATATGTGAATTCTAGATCTTTTACATTTTTTTAAAAAAATTTTAAGAATAGAGATTTGGATTTCTTACCTTTTTGATTAATTATATATTGTCTGAGCATACTTCTAACTGAGTAATAGGTCTAGAGATCATTTTTAGAGCATTCTTTAAATAAAAAGTTACTTGGGATTGTTTCATTTGAATACTCATTCAAATTGGGAGTACGGGAGCCGGTCTTAATATTAAAATTAACCTTAGAAGGGAATGGGTTATTTAAAATTTTTAGAATATCTAATTGTTTTCAAAATGATTTTGGGAGCGGGTGTGACTAAATACATGGTACCAACATGCCTTTTGTGTAGGGATGGCTCTCGATCGGGTCGGAGAATCCCCGATTTGACCGAGGATGGGGTCAAATTGGGGTCATTACCCAGGTACTCATCTGGGGATGGGGAGGGTATCCCTGTCCCGTTCTCGACCTCGATTAATCCCCGACCCTGCGAGTTAATTTTCCTCTCTCAGTCTCGCTCTCTCTCTCCATCTCACTTTCCCTCTTAGACTCTCTCTCAGTCTCACTCTCACTCTCTTGCTCTTAGACTCTCTCTCTCAGTTCTCTTTCTCAGTCTTGCTCTCTTGCTCTCTTTTCACTCGCGGGGAATAGGGCCCTCACATGGACTCTTCTCCCCGACGGGGAATCCCCGCCCCCATCCCGGTCTAATTTTAGGCGGGGATGAGGGAAAATTCCCCCATTAGGGGCGGGGATGGGGACCTCCACTTGCCCCGCCCAGACCCATTGCCAACCCTAGCCTTTTGGAATATACACACATATATAGTAGGTTTAAAATGTTGATATATGTCGAGATGTTAAAGTTACGAAGATGTGTAGTATGTAAATATCGAGAAAGTTTTGAGAAAAGTTATAACAATAAATAAATTAACAAATAAACATTGGACACTTATTGAATAAGTGAAAATACTTTTAAAGAGGGAAATTGCAAAACTGTTGAAATTGGATAATGTTGTATTTTGTAATTAGTTGTAAATATGTTTAGCAATTTTGTCATTTAAGATAATTTTCCTATGAAAATTTTTTTTTAAATATGATGTTTATTATTTATTTTTATTTTTTTGGAGTAATTGTATTAGATAACACTTTTAGGATAGTAATTAAGGGTAAGCAACATTTAAAAAAATTGCAAATATAGCAAAATTTATTAATGATAGACGCATCATTGATAGATCGAGCTATTGACTTTGAAAGTAAAATCTAAATTTGGCTATATTTACAATTTTTTTTTCAATTTATGAATTTAGGATCAAATTTCAAATTTCAGACTATCAACCATTGGTGTTAGACGAGCTACACTCGTTGACATTTAAAAATTATTTTTTTATTAGTGATATTTTGTTATTATTTTTATTAAAAAACTTGGGATTTCATATCAAAACCAATCGGTTATGAGGGAAATAGCATATTTATCTTAGAGTAATTGAGTAGCAAAATTTATATCGATATAATTTATCATTGATAGACTCTACTAGTAATATGGTCTATAAACTTCTACTAGTAGAATGGTATATCAATGATAAATTGGTCTAGTAATTGAAGGTAGCCTCATTTATATATTTGCAACCGGGGCTATTAACAAAAGTGTCAATTCACCCCTAAATCATTGTTAAATTCCATCACAGAATTGTCTTAAATGTACGGTTATAAAAAAATACTGTTGGGTTAGTTTCATGCGTAATCTTCCTTTGCGTAAAAACCGGGGAAGCAGTTCGACTTGGGGTTGAGGCCGTACATTCTTCTCCAAGTAACAAAATTTAATTGGAAAAATGGTTGCAGGCCGTTTCCTTTCGCTTTCCAACTCCAGGACGATCCAATTGGCCGAATAAATAAATACTTCCACAAATTTGTCTTTTCTTCTTCAGTGATTCTGAGTATTCGATGTGTCTTTTCACAAATTGATTAAGGGAAAAAGCAACGGCTCTTTAGAGAATCCATTTCCATTTACCGATGGAAGGGTGGGGACAGATTCCATCTCAGCCCTCCAACTATGTCAGTATTCTTCATCTTCGAGAACGGTGGCTCAAAGAAAATGAGCGAAACCAGAAACTTGACCAACAAGAACAGCAGCAGAACGTTCTGCAGACGGAACCTGAGGAGAAGGATGATCAGAAGCCGGTGGTTCAAAAGCCTCAAATCAATGCTTCTTCTTGGAGCAGAAATGGGAGTAGGAATGAGAGTGGGAAGTTTAATAGGTATTATCAAGCTGTACCGGCGATTAAACCGCGCAATGTGAACAAGACGTGCAAGAAGACTGAAGATGAAGGCGAGCCTCAGCTGGCTGTTTCTCAAATCGAGCGAGATGAGAAGAAGGGAAAGAAGTCTAAAAGGAAGGGTCGCAAGAAGAACCCTAGACTACAGAAGGAAGTGATGGATAAAACGTCACCAGCACCTGAGGAGAACTTGAAGGAGGAAATGAAAGAGACGGAATGCGAGGTTAGGGTGGAGAAAGGGGAGAAAAATGTTAGGGCAAGAAAAATTGATAAGAAGAAGGGGACTGGGAATCAATGTGGGCCTGAAAAAACTGGCTACATGCATGAGATGAAGGAGATGGAAAACAAATTAAGTCTTACTTCAGCGAGTTTTGAAATTGAAAGAGAGAGGAATAATGGTGTTTACAGAGGCAGTCGTCAAGCCAATCGGAACTTCGGAGATCGTCGGAATCTTGTTCGTTGGGGCCCCCGTAAACAGAGGGATGTTGGAATGATTTGGGTGAGGAAGGACGAGCTTTCAAAAGTTGCATAGCATCAGTTTATGAATCTTGGGTTGTTCTGAATCACAAAACGATAGGTAATCTGGTGAGCATTTCCTTTCTTGGATTTTGATTATCTTTATGATTAATTATATTATCTAAACTGATTGAATTCCATCATATAATGAGCATGCTGCTTACTTTGAGAAACTGGAGATTGGTTTAATAGTGTCTGTGAGCCGAACCCCATAGAACAGAAGGATCAAAATTAAGGGTCTGTATTGTTTGCACTTTAATGGGGTAAAACATAACAACAGAAAATACTCTTTAAAATATAAGAATTTGAATGCTTGTGGTGACTGTGAGTTGATGGTGAAATGGACCATCTGTTTTTTCGTGGGTTATGTCTATGGTGGGTGCATAAGTAGGCTAGCATAGCCTACATAAATATTTTTGCCTGGTTGTAATTGCTTTAGTGGGGCAATTGTAAATTAGAAGGCATCCTATGCCACATTTTTCCCCCTTATGTTTTGCATTTTAGAAAGATGAGGTTTACAGTGCGGTTTGAAGTTTTAGAAAGTTTGGAAGGATTTCTAAGTAATGATATTGCTGTAAACAATAAGATCAGGAATGGATAACTTTCCTATATCTGCCGTATAAGGGAAATTTGGTTCTTATTGTTTATAATTAGAATTTAGCTCCTATCGTTTGATAAAACTTTCATAAATAATTTCTATGGTAGGGACAGTGGGCACGATTTATGAGGATTTAGGGACTATTTATGAGGTGTTATCAAACTATAAGGACCAAATTTTAACTTTTAAAATCTTAGATACTAAATTCTAATTTTTTCCAAACTATAGGGACCAAATTTGCAATTTAATGTTATTAGCAAAGTGATATTCTAAGAAATATAACTATGACCATCATTATTGGAGCTAGTTGAAAAGAAGCCATTGTGTTGTGAGGTGTTATTGTGGTAACCAATGTCCAATAATTCCAAGTTGTAACAAGGGGATGTAATAAATAAATGGAGTGCTGTTTAGTTTATATCGTTTCATTGTAATTCATAGACCTCGGGCTAAATTTACATGATAATCTTTTGGTGATCAGTTTGGAAATATATATGTTATGAGCCCTAACAATAGGTAGGCCACAAGTTCAAGTCTTTGTATCTAAGCCCACAATTATTAATTGAGGGTTATGCTTATTAGACTAACCCAACAACTTATACTTTTCAATTTAGTGTGATTTAATAAAGGATCTCCGTCCCCCAACCCCTGATTTTTGGTTTTTTTTAACAGGTTAGGAATCTATTCAGAGTAAGAAGAGAACAGACAAAAAGTACATTGTTGTTTGTTCTTATCTGGTGAAACGCTTTGAATGCTGGTTAGCAATAGTGGATGGTCATATCTAAATGAAAGATCCAAGTACTTAACTAGATATTGTATAGGACATGAAAAAATCTGATCAAAAGAACACACTAATACCATGTTCTGATTTATGTTTATTTTAACTATTTGGATTGAGAGATATGATCAGAAGTCTTCGGCATATGGCTAATTTTT
This sequence comes from Citrullus mucosospermus, assembly GCA_030954485.1. Lineage (NCBI taxonomy): Eukaryota > Viridiplantae > Streptophyta > Magnoliopsida > Cucurbitales > Cucurbitaceae > Citrullus > Citrullus mucosospermus. The sequence continues at coordinate 27,170,650 of CM062062.1, forward strand.
TGCCATTTTTTCACCCTCTTTTGCAAGTCTTTAACCTTCTTTGCCAATTGCTTCTTGCTTTTGTATAGGCTTATCTCGAGCAGGTGAAATTCCTAGTACCTTCCAATGTTTCTTTTACCTGTTGGAGACCCAAAATGATCTAATTTGAGAGTAATATTTGCAATCTTCTCATGCCAAGAATTGGTATAAGAATGATAAATGTGTTACCCAGCCCGATTGGGTAACCATTTGAAAATTATGCTTGGTTTTTTACAACTTTTTCACTATGTTTTTTACATTTTTTATCTAAATACTTAGTAGTTAAGACGTTGTTTGTAACCTTTTTGGTTTTTTGCTTGTATAATTAAGCGAACATACATCCCCTTCCACTTTTAAATTTATTGTTTTGTTATCTGTTTTTTATCCATGTTTTCAAAAATCAAGTCAAAATTTCAAAACTAAAAAAAGAAAAAGAAATTGTTTTTATCAAGTTTTTGTTTTCAAAATTTGATTAAGAATTCAACTATTGTACTTGAGAAATGTGCATACCATTGTAAGATGAGAGAAAATGTGCTTAATTTTCTAAAACGAAAAAAAAAAAAAAATGGGTACCAAATTGGGCCTTAATTTTTGGCTAAATTTCAAAAACAAAATTAGGTTTTTGGAATTTGTTTTTTCCCTTCAAAACTTGGTTTGGCTTTTAAAACTCTTAAAAGTAGAAAACACATTGAGGAAATTAATAGATGAATATAGTGTCTATAAGTTTAATTTTTATTTCTTAAAAAAAAATCAAATAGTTATTAAATGAGACTTTAATTTGCATAAAGTTAATTTGTTAACTTGCCAGCTAAATTATTATTAGCTTATTTTATATACAAGACTTTTCCTCTCATGTTGATCTCTTTTTAACAAATGGCATTTCTCTTAGTTTAACATCTAGGTCGGAAGAATTTAAACTTCTAACTTCTTATCAAAAGATATGTCTAAATTAATTGAGTTAGATTTGGATTTACGACGAAAATAATGAGATTGGTATTTCAAAATCAAACTAATAATTACACCAAGTAAAGAGTATAATTATCCTGAAGTGAAAATTTGCATAAATTAACCAGCCAAAAATACTTCTGCAAAATAATTGCAATAATACTTAGTTGGGAGAGACTTCTTTAGCGCTACCGTTCAATTAATTGAGTGACACTCTAATTAGTTATTATTTATTTTATATATTATTATTATTATCTTATTTAAAATATTGATGTTATGAAAATATCGAAAATGAAAATATCAATCTTGATAGATATTTAATAAATTATTAAAACAAATTTTTTTGAATGAATGAATAGACCTTTTATAATTTTTAACAAATTCAACATGTTTACGATTTTTATTACATTTATAATAGTAACATTTTAATGTTTATTTTTTATGGTTAATAGATTTTTCTAGGACAATAATATGAAAATGTAATACCATGCATTTTTTTTTAGTAAAGGTAACAAATATTCATTGCTATTCGGTGATGTGTTGAACAACCACTTTAATTAGTTTAGGTGGGTTAGTTGACCAACCCAATGACAAAGCATTCAAAAGTAAATTACTTTATATGGAAGCTATGAATCAATTTAAACAGTCTAATTACCTTAAGAAGGAAAAATAAGTTAATTGAATCATTTTGTACCCACTAAGAATAATAAGGAAGAAACTGAATTCTTTCCTTCATCTTAAATGTTCTGTCTAGTTCTTCTGCTTTATTTGTAGTAACTCTCAAGGCATAGTTAACTGTAATTGGATACTTTTTCTCTTTAAAATAATAATAATAATAAATAAATAAATGAATAAATACTCTTCCTCTTGAAGTAAAAAAAAACATGCCTCAAATTTATTGCATTTAAAAATTGAAAATGAGCAGAGCACCAAACTCATCTTGTACCTTGTGTACACCAAAGCTACCAACATGTCTTAACTAATCATATATTTGGTATGACTTTTTAACTGATTAAAAAATTCACTTAAAAATATTTAAAAAAAAAAAAACTATAAGAAAATGAAATCTAACACATTCTTAAGGAATACAGATCCCTTGTTTGGTAAAATTTTGAAACTTTAGGCACGAGAATAAGCTATTATTATGCATATTCTTTATACCCATGAAGGATATCCATCGAAAGTGTGTTTTCTTAATGCTCACCCTCTCTCCTCTTTTAATACATGAGTTTATTTTTTTATTTTAAATTTATAGTTTAAAAAATTATATTAAAATTTAAATTATAATATTTTAATTTAAATACTCCAGTTTTATGAATAATTTAATTAATTAATCTCACACATACACATATATATACACTTATTTTTTCAATAAACCATCAAAAATTGATGCATTAATCCCATCAATTCATTATTAAATTATATATGTAGCTAATTAATTACCATTGTGATTAATATTTTATAAGATGATTTAGTAATAATTATAATTATTTTTTCATTGATTAATTTTAATTAATTAATTAATTTTTAATCACAAAATATTATATTTGTTTTTTCAAACTAATTTTGGTTGTTTTATATTAATACATCACAATTATATAAATTCATCAAATTATCTAATCATTGTACAAATATTTGTAATTAATATTTTTATTAATATTATTATTTGATTGTTAAATAATTAATTTTGCTTAAAACTTTGGATTGAATTTATTGTTTATCAATTAATCTATTAAAATTTTATAGAGGTGTCCATGATTACTTTTATAAATTAAATGCAAAGATAATTTATTTCCATACAACCAAACAAAGTCATTCTTGGTTCTCAATCATCTTATTCTTAGTCATCCTTTATTTTTGGGCATCTATAAAATCTTAAATCAAACCGTTGTTATTATCCTTTTTCAAGAAGGAATATAGTAAGGAATGAAAATTTGAACTGTGGCTGTGATTTCAGAGACAAGGGAGCAAAAAATCAAAATTAAAATAGAGATATTAATATTAAGTAAATGATCTACATAACTATTTAATTTATCCTAGTAATTTCCATTAAATCTTTGCTTGCATGCCTTAAGGTAGAAAGGTAAACCAATCACATAATTTCTAAAGAGACATCTCGATTATTTTCTTTCCTCTCAAAAGAAAAAGAAAATTAATAGATTGGTTCTTAATCTCTCTCTCTCTCTCTCTATTCTTATGTAACACAAAAAAATATGTACAGTTATGCTTGGAGGCTTTTTTTTTTTTTTTTTCCTTCTTTTTCTTCATCAATAATTCATATATTATGTCAATTAAACTAAATTTGGAGGTAAAACAGTTTGATTGTGGTTTTTATATTTTCTTAACTGTTACCATTCTAACAAAAGTTAAATAGTTTTACTTCATTAATTTACTTGAAATAAATTCAACAAGTAACCAAACATAAAAGTTGCAAGCAGTACTATTTTCAACCCGTTTTATAGTTTTATAGTTACAAAGTTACTAGAGTTATAAATTATATTACTAACATATTTAAAATATTATAAAAGAAAATGGAACAACGGGTCGATTAACATTCTCATAATCATCGATATTTTAGATGATAGTTTATGTTTTATCCACTAAGCGGATTGACTAATAATAATACAAATGACATTACGATGGATATATAACTATTATATATATATATATATATATATATATATATTTATTTGTTAATAAATATTCTACCATGGTTTCTTTTGATAAATGGCATTAATCCTCCCTTTGAAACCAAGATAGTTTAACGTTTAATAAATAATTTTAGATCCTCTCTTATTTTAAAATTGAAAAATAATTTTTTTTAAACAAGAAAGATTTTAAATCAATATAAAAAAAGAAAATAAAAATTTATTAGTATAAATTTTTATTTGTAAATATTAAGAATTATTAATAGAAGATTAAAGTTCAAATTACAAAATCGGTCCCTTAACTTTAAAGCAAATCTATTTGATCTTTGAACTTTTAGAGTATTTATTAAGTTCTCTAGATTCTAGATTTTGTATGCAATTAAATTTTAAATAGGTTTTTAGCCTATTTGAAAATGTTAGAAACTTCACCTAATTATATTGATATAAAAGTGAAAGTTCTGAAATTTCATAGTGGTTTTTAAAAGTTCAAAGATTGATTAGACACAAAATTGAAGTTTATTAGACACATATGAAAGTTTAGATATCAAATAAACACAAACCTCAAAGTTTGAATAAGTAGTTTACAGTCAAAACGACCATAGCTCAACTAGCATATTATATGTGTTAAGGATCAAAAGGTTTATGGTCATTTGAATCCCCTACCTCCTATTATATTAAAACAATAAGTAATTTACCCCTATATTATCTTATGAACATCCTGCAAAATCCAACTTGCAACCATTTTAGTTTGGCTTTTTTTTTTACTCTAATATTGTTTGTTGAATTCAAACTAATAATAAAAAATTGAAAAAATTGCTAGAGAAATGGAATAAAATAATATTATCTATTACACTTAACTCTTATTGTCGTTATTCAAATTATCTATAATATTTCTATAAAATTGGGTACTCTATTTTTCCTGGCATTGTATATGAAATAATGATTAATTGAGTGTCGTTGAATTTATAAATATATCATCGAAATTTTGACTTATTAAATTTCTTTTTCTTACTTTCTTTTCGGTACTTTTTTATGCACTCCACTAGTCATGACTATTACGAATATGATAGACCAAAAAATTAAATTTACCTATTAAAATCAATCAAATAGAAGGCGGTCGATTAGAGAAGAGGAGGGACTCGATCGGTGTCAGGTTGAGAAAATTTCAAACCAACCGTTTTTTAAGAACAAAATCGACCTATATCGATCGATCAACCAAAGGTCGGTTTTTACTCATTGACGGTCAAAATCGATTTGACCATTTATTAAATCGATCATAGTTGATTCAGCAGCGATTGGATTAAAAAAACGGACTCCAATAGACAGTTACACACCCCTAATCCTCACTCTTTAATTAAAATTCTATATTCCATTGTTAATGTATTAAAAATTCTCAATGGAATTCTTACAACAATTTTTTTTTTGTCATAATTAATGAATCCGAGCATAAGCTATGCATGATTTTTGGGTTTAACTACAAATTTAGCTTTTAAAATCTATATGATAATCATTATTTTAAGTTTATTATTATTACAACAATTACAACTACTACTCAACTACTACTGTATTTTACCTGGTAAATACTATCGAAATTCAAGATAAGTTTTGAAATAGGAAAAGGTAGTTTTTGAAAATCTTCATTTAAAAGAAAAATAGAATTCAAGTTTTTTCTAAATAAAGATGACTATAGTAAATAATTATGAAAAAACAAACTTATTTTACAAAAAATGGTTATCAACAAAGTTGACTTTTTAATTTTAATGTTCAATAGACCTTCAAATTTAAAAAAAAAAAAAAAAAAAAAAAAAAAAAAAAAAAAAAGGAAGAAGAAGAGAGAATTATTAAACTTTTAATTTAGTGCTAAATAAATTTTTTGGACGGAAAAATAAAATTGAACTTGAAATGAGTCAATTATGTTATAGGTAATTTTTAAAAAATAGTTTGTTTCATAATTAATTATATTTTCCTCCTCAAAAAATCAAACACGAAGAGCCATGTTTGACTTTGACTTTGAAAATAATAATGATTTTTAAAAACAAACTTGGAGTATCTTCTAGATATTAATTTTAATTTAGTGACCTATCATGAAAATGTCCGGACATCATTGGCGACCCGTTTCGTTAAAATTCAGGCTTAATGAGAGCTTAATTAAAGACATTATTACTGTAATTCATATCCTAATTATATAGTATAATATAATATTAAATATATCACATTCAACACAACCAATAAAAATTTGAGGTTCGAATCTCTTACTCCATGTTGAATTAAAAAGGAAAAAGATTTCAAACCTCAAATTTAGTTGGTCTGTAAAATAGACCCGATATGATGCTTTGATAAATATATTATTTAAAATGAGATGTCTATTTATTATCATTTATTGAAGTGATATACTCCTTGCATTTTTGTTTTATGCCTTTTTTATTTCATTAATGCTTAAACAATATGTAATAGTGCATGCCAAATTGAATATATTTCAATTGTTTAAAGTATATGTTCTTAACCAAAAGATCTAGTATTCAAATTTCTCGCCTAATTCTGTAGCTAAACTCATTAAAAAAAAGAATTCAACATTGTATCAAAGACTAAAAAGAGTTTTAATATAACCTAAAAACTACACGCACAAGAGCACATACTGACCCAAAAACCAAACACGTAAAAAAAGCACTAAAACTTTACAACAATGTATACCCAAATCGAAGTATTGAAAATATATCTATACAACTATTAAAAAAATAAATAAATAAAACTCATAGAAGCACTTTCATTCCACTATAACTTTAATCGTAAACCTCGAATTAAATTACCATATTAAATAAGTAATTGATTAAAAAGCTAAGTTGATAGATAAATGTAAATTTAATATTATATTATCTTATAATTAATTATTAAAAAAACCACTCATCCTTTCATATCCTCAAGTTTCTACTCTGACTAAAGTACAATGCTAAAAAGCAAAAAATATTTTCCTTTTTTAATTTCTTCTAAATCATAAAAATATTTCTTTTTTTAAAATATACCTTTTATCTCCTAAAGTTAGGAAATAATCTTACCTATCAAAATCATTTAAAATTTTGAGTGAAAATTGAAACAATATATGGAGTGATGGTAACTTAAAATATGTAGCAAACTTAACTTTTTTTTTTAATATATTGTTTTTACCTAACTTTTCTTTAGAAAAATTTTCACAGTTCTTTTAGTACAAAAATATAGGATATAGAGATTCAAATTTTCGACTAAAAGAGTACATACCAACTACCTAAATTATGTTCACATTGGCGGATCTCTTTACGCCATTAATTTTTACTATCTGAAGAAATGGATACTTAGTTTGAATATATAATAATAGATTGAATTATTATATATTGTATCATCGGATTCAATGTCGTCCCCTCCACAACAGACATTTTACTCCATTAATTTAATTTGTTTTCTTTCTGAAAATGGTCCATCATCAAATTAGGAGGGCAGAGAAATGGACCCTATCAAAGATATTGAAATGTACTACTATATCTCATTTTATTTCCTCCCCAAGAAAATTGCCAACATGTTCCTCTCTCTTTTTTTTTTTTTTCTTTTTTCACACTCGTCCAATAATCATTGCTTTAAATACTTTTTTTTTTCTTTTTTTCATATTCAATTTTGTACCTTCTCCCATTCTTAATTTTAGTAATTTTGATTGATTCATTCACGGATAGATTTTAATCTATGGTAGAAAAAAGAATGATATAGAATAAGAATTTTAATTCATCAATAACTAAGAATTTAACCAAGAAAGATTGAACATAAATATGTATTATTTACCTCTAAATCAGAGATTTGATCCCCCACTCCACGTATTGTAAAAAAAAAAAAAATTAATAATGAAATAAAAAAATATATTCTGCATTTCTTTTTAGAAGGATATTTCGGTCGTTTTTTAGTTAATGAAAAATATTTTTAATTGAAAAAAAAAACAGTTTTTAACCTAATAAATTTTTTTACTCTAAACTTTCGACTCTAACTTAGATAAGTTTTCAATTTTACTTTAAACTTTAAAAAAATATATAAATTTTCCTTTGAAAAATTGTTTTAAAAAAGTTTCTCATAGGTCTTCAATGTATTATAAAACATATTTTTGATACAAATTTGATATGGTTTCAAAAAAAGACATTTGACTTAATTTTTTTTTTCAAAAAAAAAAGTGAATCTTGGCAATCAACAATGATAACCAAAACAAAAAAGAATATCGATTTAGAAATTCAATTAGTTTGAAATACTATCGTAGGTTCGAACATATCTCTATTCCTCCATCTCTTTGTCTTATTTACTATTTAGTCTTTTTTCTATCGGAATAAAAAAGCAAAAATTTAAACTTAAGATCTTTAAACTAAATCCTTCCTTCTTAAAATGTCTGTGATTTAAACTTTCTAAGAATAAATTTCAATCATCAACATTATTTGGGTTGGAAATCAAATATTTAACTTTGAGATCGGATGGTAAATTTTACACTCATTTTTGCGGTAAATTTAAATCATTCGGTTTTTATATAATAAAATTTTGAATTATATATAGACAAAATTAAGAAAAACTACAGAAAAGATTTTTAGGTGTAAAAACTTTTACATCAACATCTTCAATCAAATACGCCAACTCCTTATCTATCTGGGTGGGAAGATTACTGAAAACGACCGAACGTCTATTTTCATATTTTTATAGATTTTTTTTATAGGTATTTCTATAGGATTTAAAATAATAACCAATAACTATTTTGTCATTTCTGAAATTGACAAAATAATAATAATAAAAAATAATAATAATACTAATACTAATCTTCTGTAGCGTTACCTCCATTTTTTCCACTTCAAATTGATACGGAGTATTGATTGTTTTAATTTGTAAATGTGCCTCTAAATAATTCAGGTTCCTTTAACTTTTTATTTCTCAGTTATCTTAGAAAAAGGAACACATAGGAGGAATTCAATTATTGGATGACTTTGATGTATCACTACCAAATCTCATCCATAAATATAATTGAGGTAGATTTTGTCCTCTTTTCATCGGAATAATATATAAATATATCAGTTTATTTTTTGGCCGACTTCAGCATAGTTAAATTTATAAAATCATTAGGATACTGTGTATCAAAGGTATGCTGGTGGTAGACGCGTTTACTTGCTATCACGATAGGGAACATGACATCCTTCTCTTTATTTTTCTCCTCTCCCAACGAGCACTTATGAAATTGCCGAGTGTCGAAAGACCTTTGTTGATATAAACACCCAAATATATGAGAACTGCAAATATATATTTAATCACAAATATATCAGTCAATTATCAACTAGAAAATAGATGTTTGGTTCTAAAGTTAGAGATTAATTATTAGTCCGCCATAAGGTTGAATTAGAAGTAGAGTTGCTCTCATTAAATCTTATACAAACAATATCTTTTTTAAAACACATCCCATCGGCACCTGTTTGTTTTGCTCTTTCAAAACAGCAAGATCATAGAATGTCATTGCATGTATCATCATGCCCAAGCTTTTTCTTTTGCTCCATACGTAATAGTAAAAATTGCATGTAATCGACTGACACAGTACAAAAGTACACCATGTTCATATATACTTTATAAATGAACTAAAGAAAATTAAATATGACAATTGCAACAATTTAATACACAATAGAAACAAAATTTAATGAATTTCTTGCTTGCAAGAGTCCAACATAATATGTGTTAGTAATTCCAATGCACCAAAAGTAAAACATTATATTCCAACTATTACATGGCAAAAAATCTTGATTAAATATAGAAATTGATGATTCATGTTTAAAAAGTCATTAGACAAACCTTCGTAACTTTAGCATCTTTAATGGTAGGATAGAAGGTGTGCACATTTATATCTTCTGAATTTCTACCTTCGTATAGATAATGTATATATACAAACATATGAATTTCATCGATTTTGTACCTCAACTAATTACTGTTTATCTTGGTACTTCCAATTGCACGTGCTAATGAACTACGAGACAACTAAGATGTCGTATCTTCTGTAATGCAAACTCGTGCCTCAGTGATATCAATGAGCGTAATTCCACCATTAACAGTTTATCATATTTGTATTGAAACTTGTGGAGTAACAAACATGGTAGGTCCAAATAGATATAAAAAAAACAAAAAGTCCATCTAATAAAATTTTGAATTATATATATTTAGATAAAATTTTATATAAAAAACAACAAAAAGATTTTTTTTATGTGGGGGCAAACTTGTGCCTCAATGACATCGACAAACGTAATTCCACCATTAACAGTTCTTCATATTTGTATGGAACTCATGGAATAAACAATGACAATCAAAGTAAAAGAGAATATCAATTTAGAAATTCAATTAGTTTGAAATACTATTGTAGGTTCAAATATATTTCAATTCTTCAATCTCATTGTCTTATTTCCTATAGACTTTTATCTATTCAAATATAAAAGCGAAGATTTAAATTTAAGATCATTAAACTAAATTCTTCCTACCTTTATAAAAAATTGGTGATTTAAATTTTACAAGAATAAATTTCAACCACCGTCGTCATCGTCATCGTATAGGGTAGAAATCAAATATTTAATCTCGAGATCGATAGTAAATTTTATGTCTATTCATTTATACTCATTTTTGAAGTTTAAAGCATTGTCAATTTCTATCCTATAAAATCTTGAATGACATATAGTTAAAAATGTCATTAAAAAAACTACAAAAAGATTTTTTCGGTGGTGTGTACTTGTGCCTCAGTAACAACAACAAACGTAATTCCACCGTAACAATTTCTCATACTTGTACTGGAAGTCGTGGAGTAGTAAAAGGCTTTTGTCCTTTCACCCTTCGTGTTAAGGTAAAGTACTTGTACGAGCAAATCAAAAACTTCTTAAGTATTTGTTATTAGCAAATTCACGAAGTATGAATAGCTACACTGGTAAATATATTTCAAAACAATGAAAAGAAAATCAAGAGTACTCCATTAATCAGTTATATGTCACCTCAATATATGATATTCTAATCAAGATAACTTGGTAGAATCCTTCATTTTCTCAACCTTTTAAAATGTTTTTTTTCCATTACGTACATTGGGTATTACTCCATCATTACTTCCTTCACCACGACAATTTATCTCTCCATTATGTAAGTTTTCCCATACCCCTTCTGCATAAATGATAAGAACTAAAATCATCACACAAGCATCAAAATAACCATATAATTAAAGTCAAAGTATAGAAACAATTTGAGAAAGGAGATTCCAAACAAAATAAATGTTTGACATGTGTCCATATACAAGAACAAGTAGTGTTCTAATCCTGAAATAATGCATCAACTAATGGAGCAAGATAGTCGTCGTATAATGTATAAGATGGTGATCCATCACTACCATATACATTGTCATATGTGAATACATGTGGGCCAATTTGAACCTAAATTTGTTAATAGGATAGACTCATTCAAAATTGGATCATTCAATTAAATATAATGTGAAAACCTCAACCAATCCAAATATTGCAGGTTGCACAAACATAAAACAAAGGAAGGAAGAGAGAAATTTTTCTGTAAATTCCATCATATATATCATTGGAGTGGTAATTTTCCTATACTTTTTTTTCCTTGAGGTTGAAGGGTTGAAATTCCCATAGTTATTAATATTTATTATTTTTTTTTTTTTAGAATTTATCTCAATATTTTTATTTCAATTTTCTTTCGAGATTTTGTCACAGATTAAATGATAAATGCCATATTTAATGCAAATATGATATGGGACAACCATAGTTCATTTTGGGTCGTCATCATGCCGTTGATTTTCATTAAGATTTGATGATGACGACATGTTCGGTGGTTTATTGATATGATTTGCAACCATTATTCGTTATTTATCTGTGGGTAATAACTTTAAAAATTAAAAAAAAAAAAAAAAAAATCCAATATACAGAATTTATCTTAAACTCAAATCTCTTGCTCCCAAAGTTAAGGTGGTTGGATCAATAATCTAATTTCTAATAATTTGGATTCAATAAAATTTTTAATTCAAAATCTTACATTAAGTCTCAACTCTGAAATATGGAGCAAGACCAGGAAGAAAGGACAATTACCTTAATTTATCTACTCAATCTCTCTAAATCTTAATAACTAGATGATTATACATATAAAAAGAGTTAAAATGTAAAAAGAATTTCACCCTTTAATTTGAATACTTTTTCTTTACTTTGTCTTCTCTTAATCTTCATTTATCATAACGTAATTGACTCCTAATTGATTCTTACTTTTCTTTTTAAGGGAGAACACTCTACTTTTAATATACTCTACTTTAGATGTTTTAGAAAGCGGGTAGACGATCTTTTCTTTGTATTAGAGGAGTTTGAGATGACTTTAAAATAAAATTGGAAAATAAATATTAATATAGATTAATTGAGTCATCTTCAAGTTTGCAATTCACTCTTAATTTTTATGTTCATCTTATGTGTTTTCTATATTTAATTAAAAAATACTTGACACTTCTTAATTTAATCTTACAATACATTAATTGTTTTACAATAAATTTATAGTCTTCTCCTAGGTATATTTATAGAAAAAAAGTTTTACCTTTTATTAAGCGCAATTAGTGTGAATCATGAATGAAAATTATTACATGTACCAATAAAGTCATTGAATTTATTGGTTTTCATTTTAAGGAAAAATTTTAGATGCTTTGACTTATTAAAAAAATCATATAATTGTAAGAGAGAAGATTTGAACTTCAACTATCAAAATTTTAGCCAATAATAACAATTTAGTTTTTTTTTTTTTTCATCTTCAATCCCTAATACATTAAAAAGGAATGATATATTTTTGTAACTTTAGAATTAATATAAGTATTTTGCTTGTCGTTGCATGTTATCCAGTCCAACCATCAATCTCAAACTTACAATTTAGATTGAGAAAAATAAAATATTGACAACTATAACTCTTGGTACGCCACATGCTTAATTGTTCTTCTAATTATTATAATAAACACTATAAATTATTATCAATTACATGAATCTTCATATATTGGTTGTTTAATTAATTAAGTGGTGTCGCCATTAATCTCATCACTTATTTACGTTTTTTTTTTTTAGTACACTTTAATAGTTTGTTTTCTTTACAACGGGAGTAATAAAAATGCTTTTTTTTTTTTTTAATTACTAATTTGGGAGAGTGGACTATTTCTCTAAAGAAAAGAATTATACTACGAAGAGAGCAATCACAATTTACTGAAAAATAGTCCAATAATTAAAAAAAAAAAAAAAAAAAAAAAAAAAAAAAAAAAAAGTGGCGCCCCCTTTAAAACCTACCACATTCGTCCTATGATTCTAGTGTTCACTCCGATTGAGTAAAATTGTATAGAAAAATATACGCAACAATAGTCTCGATGATTTGGCTATTTTTCCAATTTAGTCGTTATTTCTCAACTTTTACCTTTTTTTTATTTGTTGGAGAAAGTCTCAAATTTTCAGTTAGAACTTTAGTAAAAGAAATGGACAAATTTTATTAAGAAAAAAAAGGGATTATATGAGGAGATGAAAGTAGTAATACATATATATCTTATAAAGATTGTGAATTTCATTCCTTTTTTTTCAACGTGAGATTCTTAATAGTTTATTTATCATAGTTGTTTCATTAAGACATTTGAACACTTTAATATATCACTCTCATGAACTTTAGTATAGGAAATTCGACTCTCTTATCTTTAAAATCCAAACCATGTCTCATAAAAAAATTCATTTTATCCGAATAACAAGTATGCGTATTCGGAAATATTAACAAAACAATATTATAACATTTTTTATAACTATTTGATGCTTAAAGTTATGATTTGAAACACTACTTTTAATTATAAATTTTTTTGTTTTGTTATCTATTTTTTAATAATATTTTCAAGATCTAAACTAAGGTAGGAAAAACAAATAGTTTTTTAAAAACTTGTTTTAATTTTGTTTTTCAGGTTTGGTTATCAATTCAAGTATTTTATTATCTTTTTATATAGAAAATGTGAAATCTACGGTAAAGAAATGATGATGAGAAAGTTACACAAACACATTTTTTTCTTTAAAAAAAAACTAAAAACAAAATAATATTCAAATAAGATTTAAAATAATTCATTCCATTCTCAATTTTCTATAATGACTTACCAACTTCTAAAAATTCAACTATTTTATTTTTATTTTTTTATTTTTTTTTATAGGGTCTTTGACTTATTTTAATACAACAATTGTGGAGCTTAGAAATTTGAACTTCTAAAGTTAACAAAAGAAGTATATACCGATTAATGTTGAATGTTATTGTTCATAGAGATTTAAATTTATTTGATTTTGAATATTGTGTGAAGATGCATTACTAGTTAGTTTATTGATTAATTAAATAATTTGCAAAGATTTTATGATTTTTTTTTTTATCTTGATTATTATCAATTAATAATGTAAAAAAAGATAATATATATATTGGACTGCAAAAACCTAATCAAAATGAACCTAGCTTAATTGACGTAGTGCTTATATTTTAATCTCGAAGATCGTGGTTCAACCCTTCCCCCCACATATTTAATTAATACCTTTACTAGGAAAAAAAAAGAAAAAGAAAAAAAGAGTATTGGTATTAAATATTTAAATTCGATGAAGATCGTTTTAGGCTTGTTAGATACTGATACTGATGTTGATTGCGGTTGATATGCATGTTTTACAATGATTATATTTGCTATTACTGTTTTTGTAAAATTAAATATTGATTATTTTTTAAAAAAGCATTCAAGTGAGTGACAGTTTTCAAGAGTAGAGGGAGGGCAACTTTTCAATTACGCATAATTTATCTACATACAGCTATACAAGCATTGAATCTTATTGTTCACCTTTTTGAACTTCCAAAAAATTATATCCGCAGCATTCGTTAATTATGACATTTTATATAGTTTAACGAAATAATAAAAATAATATAAAAATTTAAAAAAAAAAAAAAAAAAAAAACATTTTTGGTCCTTAAACAAACACTTTTGTTTTCTAAACTTTCATGAAAGTAACAATTTAGTTCCTCAACTTTGGTTTGTAACGACTTAGTCTATGTACTTTCACTTTTATAACAATTTAGTTCTTGAACTTTAGTATGTAATAATTTAGTCCTTAAACTTTCAAATTTGTAACAATTTAGTCCCTGACGTAAAAAAATCCATCAAAATCATATGCTTATTTTTATTATTTTATAATATAGGCTTTGTATTTTATAAAAATATTGAGTCTCTAATTAGTTCATCGGTTTATTTATGCAAGAAATTTCATTAAATCTTAACACTAATTTCTACCATAGAAATAAATCACTGCAAATTTTGAAATACAAGGGTTAAATTGTTAGAATAGTAAAATTTATGGGCTAAATTGTTACAAAATTTGGAGTATAGGAACTAAATGGTTAATTTCATGGAAATTTGAGGACTAAAAGTGATTTCTAACTTAAAATAAATAATTCGGGGGACGGAGAATAAAAATGTGTATTTAAATATCCACATAAATTTTTTTAACATTGCTATTCCAAAGCGAATTTTTTCCCTTGATGGAGGGAAATTCCAACGGAAAAAGATTTTTTTTCTTGGCACAGCCATATAATATCTATAAGAAAATAATAGAATTGAAATATTTCCAAGAGTTATAAAAACCACGTGAAAGTTTATTTCTCGAATTGCATCAAATTAGAATATTCAACAATGATATCTAAAAGTCAGCAAAGAAAAGTCACATTTATTGCTTCATAGAGACAAAAAGTAGCAATATGGAATTAACTTGCGAGCAACCTACTTCTGTCTTCAAGATGGAAATTGTAATTTCGAATGAAAGATGTAATATCCAAATGATTTTTCAATTGAAGGTTAAAAATGTCATTTTAACAATATTTCAAGTTTGCTTTTAAACATATATATTTCAAATTTCAAAAAGGAGAGAGAGAGAGAGAGAGAGAGAGAGAGAGAGAGAGAGAGAAGAACTTAAATCTGCATCCATTTTTCTCAAAATAAGAGTTCATGGAATTGTCTTCAAAATTTTCTTTAAAAAGATATTAAAAATAAACATTCAATTTTTGTAAAGCCCAGATTAAAATCACCATTCCCATAAATCATATTTCTCCTAACAACTTCTCATGTATTTTTTCAAAAAGAAAAAAAGAAAAAAAGAAAAAGAAAAAAAAACTTCATATATATTATTAACAAAATTTATTCCTTAAAAAAAATTATAAAATCATATTTTCCTTTTACTTAAAAAAAAAAAAAAAAAGTTGTTCGTAAGAAACATTCAACTATCTAAAAAGCAAAATATCGTAAGAAGATATATGTGACCCATAATATTAATACATTTGGAGTTTATAGAAGTTGAAGTTTAAAAATGTATGTCTAGATAGCCTATATTTAAATAATACATAAACAATATATTATAAAGGGCTTAATTCACCTGGTATATATTTAATTTATAACTTCTCAAAATATATATTTAAAAGCTATATTTCATAACCGAGTTTATTAGTCTAAGTTTATGCCACTAGTAGAGCTAATTAAGGAACCTTTAGTCTAGAATAAATTGTCCTATAAACGTAACTACTATAAATTAACTTATTTTTTTAGTTCACTACACATCCAACAAGCGAACTAAAAGTTTGTCAATTTTCTATAGGTTATTCCAAGGGCAAAAAAAATATTGAGTTATTTGATAGACTAGACTTAACAATTGAGCTAAAATGTTATTTGAGTTGATTTTTCAAAACAAGGTTTATAAGCTTCTCTCTCTTACTCTCCTTCTATCTCTCTTTAAATCTCTCCATCCCACATTTCTTTCTCCTTTCTTATTTCTCAATATTTATTCATTGCATTTTATATATGGTAACAACAATGTTCTTTTCCTTGTATTTTACTTTTGACGATGACAATGGACGAGGTTGTTTCTTCTTCCTTTAGCAACAAATGATGATGAATGGCAACAAACAAAATTTTAGCTGGTACATACATAGCAAATCAAATATAGAAGGCAAGATTGAAAAAGTGAACAAGAATTACTGTAAAAACCAATGCAAGAACTAAAAATTGAACAAGAAAATAAGCTAGAATTAGAACAAGAATTTGAAAGTGAACTTAAAACCAAAATAAAAACTAGAAATTGAACTAGACTTAGCGAGCAGGAAAATAAAAAATAAAAGGTGAGAAAATTTTGTTTAGAAAAAACTAGTCAAGTATCATTTTTCCAAAAAAATTAGGGTCTTCTTTACAAAAAATCTCAAAATATATGGAAAAAAATTGAGATACTAGTAAATATATATTCTCTGGTAATTGTGTCTCTATAATATTAATTATGAAATGATGGTACAGATGTGTTTGTGTTTTAATCTGCCATGTAAATTAAATAGTAGTGAGGTAAGGTTTGAAAAAGGAGGAGGAAGGGGGGGGGGGGGGGGGGGGGGGGGGGGAAATGAAATAGAAAGGGAGAGCGGAAGAGAGGAGAGTTTGAAAAGACAAAACAGAGGACGAGTATTCACCAAAATAATTTTGGTAAGGGACAATATTTATTAATACTTTGGGGCCGCCTTTCATTTAACTATCCAGGTGGCTTTAATAGCTAGCATCTCCCAATCATTGATCCCCAAATACCATACTCTATAAAACTAACCAAACCCACCCTCTAATTTTTTCACTTAAACATTTAACAACACAACAATCCTCCAACCAACCCACTTTCAGCCACTCCCCAATCCATCTTCCTTCTTCTGCTTCTTCTCCAATGCTCAATTGATTCTTCCTCTGTTTCTACAATTCTATTGCTCTGTTTTGGGTTCATTTTAAGGATGAGTAATTTTTCGGGTTCTCGTTGTAATAATAGTGGTGATGAATCGGGGTGGACAATGTATTTTGAGGATTCGATTGAGACGGAGGGGAGATTTCGGGGGGGTGTGGTGGATTACGGCGGCGGAGAGAAGGAGGAAGAAGAAGGGGATTTGTCGATGATTTCGGATGCGTCGTCGGGGCCGAGGAATGGGTATTATGAGGAGAATAATTGTCAGTCAGTGCGGCGGAGTGGGGGGAAATCGGCGGCGGGGAAAAGTAAAAGGAAACAGGAGATGGGGCGGCGGAACCAACATTCTTGCCTTGATGATACTGCAAGCTCCCCTGTTTTTGGGCTTTCCAAGGTTAGTTTGCTTCTTCTTCATCTCCAGAATCATAGGCTATGGCTATGGCTATGGCTATGCCTTTGAAAATGTTGGTCACTCTTTTACACTTCAGTGCCAATTTTCTTGCTTTTCCTCTTTCATTTCTCTAATTTCAATTGCTTTTTCTTTTTCTTTTTTCCTTTTCCCTTCGATAAATTATTTATTTTACCAACGACCTTATTTTCTTGGCTAAGAACATACACGTAAAAAAATGTCACCCTAGGAATAAAGTTCTAAAGTTTATTTCCATTTTTTTTAATGAAAAGGGTTGGGTTCACTATACTTTTAAAATGAGAGGGAAAGAAACAACTCATACCCTTAAATATTGTATTGTATCACTTAAAATTCTACCCTTAACTATTATATTAATGAATGCCTAAATTTGTATAGACAAATCAATTTAGATGTTTTTATTTCAAATTTGTTAATATATAACTTTTACATTTGTATAAAATTTGTTTAAATTCAACTAAAAACATAATATTAGTTTATTTCTTCTTAAAAATGCTAAAATCAAACAAATGTTGATAAATATAAACGATTTTTCATCTTATTTGTCTTCTTATTTAAAAATTACATGATAAATTTTCTTACTATTTTAGTCAAATTTTGAGAGAAAATTATTTTATTTACAAGTGATATTAAGTCAATTTTAAATGACATATATTGAAAATAATTATAAATCATTATATTCAGAGTTTAAAAGTGGTACAATTGTAGTTTATGATTTAACTTCAAACTAGCTGATTTCCCCTCTAAAATTCACTATACTTCACCCAAAAATATTCCAAATTTACTTAATTACCAACCTTTGTGGTTAATATATATCATGCTAGATTTTTTATAATAATAATAATAAAAAAAAAAAAAAACAGAATATTACCATTGAATCAAAGTATGTATGAGAGTCAAAAGAATTTAAATGACTTGACTAGTTTTGGTATGGACTATGACTTTTGACTTCGTTTTTTTTTTTTAGTTGAGTCCATAAGTTAATTCATTGAATTTAGGCCTAAAATAACGATATGTCATATCAGAGGAACAAAATCAATTACCATTTGTACTAACAGTTTTGATTTCTCAATCATATAGATACCTAAGAAGTTAGTTGTCATTGTCAATAATTTCATGTCAGTCACCTTTTTCCTTGTGTTGTTTACAGATCAGAGAGACGAATCCATACAGAAATGAAGGTTTGGTGGAGAATGTAAAAGAATTCTCCCAAACCCATTCTCGAAAACAACATGGGAAGGTAAAACCGTAAAAAGTAAAACTTAAAAAAGGAAAACCCATCCAATATTTCAAATCTTAGAAACAACAGTAAAACTAAAAGGTAAAAAAAAAACCGTGTATTTTGCAGAAACAAACAAGCTTTTTTCAGTCTTCCTCAGTCAAAAAATTGGGCAAGAATGTCTCAGGTAAAAAGCTCTCACCCGGCACCACCGGTAAAAAAAAAAAAAAAAAAAAAAAAAAAGAAAAAAACTCTATATTTGTGTACGTGTAAGGTTTCAAATTTTAAGTGATTTGTGTGTGCAGACGATTATAAAGAACAGTAGAAGGGAGAACGGCGAGAATAATTAAATGAAATGATAGAGACACGAGGATCGTGGATTATTATTATTTTGTTGGTTTTTTGCTGTTTTTTCTTTTTCTGGAAAAATGTATTCTTTTTCTTTTACTCAATTTTATTTGGCTTTATTGTTAATGTAGCCAATTGATTGAAAATATTTGAATTATTTGGGAAGTTATTGTATTATTATTGTTGTTTTCCTAAGAAAGTGTATATTGCAAAAATAATAATAATTTTATATGATCTAGATTATATATAAAACTAGTCATTTCTTAATAATTCATATTTTGTCATTCTTACCACTATCTAAATCGAAGTGGTTGCATATTTTTCTTATAAGTTTGATCTATTCTATAGACATAAAATATTACGATTTATCGATAAGATATATTTAAATTAGCAATTATGTTCTTTGTCTATTTCCGACAATTTAATTAGAAGTAATTACACTACTAATTAAATATGATTTATCCTTTTATGTATGAGTGTGTCATAATACTATAGATATAAAACATCACATCATAGTAGTAGTGAAGATATATTTGAACAACAATGATGCCCCTTTCTCTTTTAAAATTTCACAAATTCTTATTTTGTCTTTTCCTTTAGAATACCATTCAAGTCAAATAATGTAAATAACAATCTTATTAATTCTAATTTTAATCTTTTTTTTTTCTATATATTAATATAAAACAATAAATTTCATGTGTACCTCACATAGGATGGGCTAGTAATAATAAGTTTGCAAATCTTTGTCTTTGAGAAAATTGTTGATATTCCTCTTGTGACCTTTTTTTTTAGTATAATAATTATATGGATGAGAATTGAATTTTTAACTTGAAGAGAGAAAAGTTGTGTCAATTACCATTGAACCAAACTCACTCTTGTGACTTTTTGGAATAATGATGAAAAAATAACTCGATATAAAATACGAAATTTTTTAGTCGAGACACTACCACGAGAGGTTAGTCTAAAATAGATTATGTCACGTTATCATAAAGATATGTGAAGGCATTTAGTATATTATATATATATTTTTTAGTACAACAAGTAGAAGTAAAAGTGAAACGTAAAATCCGTGACATTAAAGAGTGCATGCTAATTATTTTGGTCCAATCAAATTGCACCATATAATCATCTATAGGTTCAGATTGGCGGTCGAAAGGGATTTGATCCAAATTGTAGCCCAATTGGTGCTTTCATTCCCCATTATCAATAAAATTTAATTTCATCATTTCGAAAGTGGGAGAAAAAAAATAGATCCAGAAATTTTTAATTTTCTCAAGTTGCATTTCAAATTTAGATAACCATTGCAATGTTAAATTTAAACTTTCAATGTGTAGCAATTTTAATCTTCTAACTAGTTTTCACTTCAGATATTGTTAAAAAATATATTTTTATATGTGTCCAATAAATTATGAAATACATCTATAATATTCACTTGATAAATTTATGAGTTTTCATAAAATCATTCAATAATTAATTTGGCATTGATCAAAGTTATTATTGTGTAAAATTATATTTTATTGAAATGATGAGTTTATAAGATCTTTTTTTAACATTTATTTCAATTAAAATTAGTGAAAAATGGAATAAAAAGATAAAAATTAAAATACTTGTTTAAGTTTAGGGTTATTTTAAACAATAATGTTATTTTTAAAAAAAATTCGAAAAATAGGGTGCTTTAGAAACTAATGACAAAAGTAGGGTGGTTTGGAAAATAATTTGTAAATTGGGGTGGTGAAATCGTGTACCGGGTACACGATTTCAATAAATTTTTTTCGTGGTCATTCTGATGTAAGTAAGTCGTGGACCCGGTCCACGAGTGTTGACCAAACTCGTGGACCGGGTCCACGATTTATGCCCCATAAAAATGTCATAATCACACCAATTATCATGCTATAATCGCGGGGAAGGAGGAACGAGCAATTTACGCTTTAGTAGCTACCGTTTCAGCTCTAGTATTCACAGGCTTTCAAGGAATGGAATATTATCAAGCACCCTTCACTATTTCAGATAGTATTTATGGTTCGAGTTTTGATCAAAAAGACTTCTTACCCCCGTTCTTTTCTCATGATACGTCCAAAAACGTCCGGTTTTTTTCCCATGATAAATAAGTTAATTAATTAATTACCCACTTAAATGAAATTTTGCTTATTACTTGTGTTCATCAATTATTGTTTAGTTTCATTGATTCTTAATTTTTAAAAATGTAATGGAAAATCATTAATTCATTTAGTTAAAGATAAAAAGTTAATACAAATCAGAAAATTTAAAATACAAATCAAGTGCCACATGGTGGTCTTCTTCGCGCACGTTGTCCACGACGAGGCACAGGCACTTCAATTTGTTGTTGCTGGTGGATTACATCGTCGATATCCTGTTGGGTGACGACAGATGGAAATTCATGGTGTCCATAATATTCCTGTTGATGGCCAGAACCGGATGCAATGTCTGGTTGTAATATGGGAGGTTCCTGGTCATCGGGTTGCTCTGGAACACCTTCGTCACGTTGTCTCTGTCGTCTACGACGAATACGTTTTCGATCAGTATCAGCAACATTGAGCCTCCTTGTATGTTGAATGATTTCTTCAACATTTACCATGTTTTGCTCACATATTGAACTCAACTCTGGTAAATTGTGTTCTAAGGAGTAATTGTGCACATCGTGGACAAAATTATTCTGCACGATAAAAAAAAAAATATAAGTATAAAAGAATATTCTTAGCATGTAATTGAAAAACACTACATAATAAGATGCTTACCATGCAGTAATAGTAGGCACCGTCAGGTGTAATAAATCTTCTTGTGATAGAGTCGTACCAGGACAAATAATCATTAGACACATCCGACTCGTTTATTATTTCTCCTTGTGCACAGCGGCCATGACGTGCACGCCAAAATGATATATACTCTGCATGAATTTGACGCCAGTTTTGGTCGTGTTTACCTCTTAAATCAATTTGGTGTAGTTGAGGGAGTGTATTACACAATGTCGGTACTGTTTGCCGCATACCGAATTGTCTCAACACTCGATCTGGTTGATGCCACTCTACGATGTGAAAGCATATAAGTGGGCTGACCGTCAACCAAATGTCTTGTCCATTATGACAGTAATCAGGCAACAACGACATAACGTGTGGTGTATATGGCGTCCAATTAATCTGAAACCATGTACAAGAATAATTAGAACCTAAAAACATATGTAATATTCAGTTATATGCAACATATTTATTATTACCTGATTTTTCATCAAACGGTCAAAAATTGAGCGATATACCAGCAACATGTTTGCTGATTGTTCAGATGCAGCTAATACACCGCTCCATCTATCACATGGATATAAAACAATTAAATACTTTGCTAATTGTATTGACAAAGAAATTAATATATACAGAAAGTAATACTTGGCACTGAGTGGACGTCCTATGAAATGTTCGGGAGGTTGTAGTTGGACTTGTGGTGCAACAATGCTAAATCGATCGTAGGCCCATACTTGAGGTTGTAGTTGGACTTGTGGTGCAACAATTCATCAATTTCTACATCAATGTCACTATCTGCACAATTTCCAGCTTCAATAATAACTAAATCTTCTGGACGAAACGACATATTTAAATTCGTTTACAACTGTAAAGGTTAAAAAGAAAAATTAGTCCAAATCTACCCAAAATTATAAACTCGTGGACCCGATCCACGAGTTTACTACCCAATATAACTAATTTTCCACCATATTATTTACCAATAATTATTCTTATAACAATAAACGCCGAATAATAATCAATACTAAAACCTTAATTTTTTAAATTTATTCATGCATGCAAAAGGGGTATTTTAAAGAATAATGTTATTCTAAAAAAAAAATTCGAAAAATAGGGTATACATATTTAAATTTGTTCATTCATGCAAAACAAACGTATACATATACAAATTTATTCATTCATGCAAAACAAAACGTATATAACTATTGCATATTTATAAGATAATTAGAAAGGAAAATGTATATGCATACGTATATGGCGGCGGCGGAACGAAAAGAAGAAGAAAATTGACAGCGACAATGACAAACGAGAACTGAAATAAGAGAAAGGAGAGAAAGGAGGAAAGAAATGAAGAGTGAAAGGAGAGATATGAGGAGAGAAATGAAGAATGAAAAGAGAGAAATGAAGATGGTGGAAATGAGAGAAATGGAAAATGGGAGCTGCCGGTCGGAAATTTAAAGAGTGGAACTCGTGGACCCGGTCCACGATTACCGAAATCGTGGACCCCGTCCACGAGTTCGGTCAATGCATGCCTCTGCATGCCTCTGCATGCAGACTGCCGGTGTCAGCGTACCCTGGAAATCGTGGACCCGGTCCACGATTTCACAACCCCATTCTTCAAAATTCTTTCTCCCCCACCCTATTTTTCCAAATTCTTTCTCCCCCACCCTATTTTTCGAATTCTTTTTTAAAAAACCATTATTTTAAAAAAAAATTCTTAAGTTTATGATCCAACTTGATGAAATCGAAAAATTTAAGGTCAAAACTAATTAGGATAGAATTTGAACCATATTGGGCGTTGGAATATACTCTATGTGAGTTGAGCTATAGAGGTTTGATAATAATATGATATAATTTGATGGAAATAATATAGTTAGAAAAGTTCCTAGACAAAAGTATCTAATTAATAAACATAAGAGCAAAAGAAAATGTGAGAAATTTTTGCAATATTGGGCGTGGCCCACACAAGTTTTTGCATTGGGCTAATTTTAGCAACAGTATGAATTGTTTTGGGCCAGCGGGAAATATGAAAGGCGCGTATTGAAGGCATTCGTTACTTTGGATTTACGATACCAACAGTTTAATTGATTCATTTCTTTCTCTTCTTCGGATCTCATCTCACCTGTACGAACTCATAATTTGGAAGCTGTAAGTGGATGCAATTCCAATTCCACTCTCGCTTTCAGTGAAGCCACCCATTCGGAAATGGAGGACGCCTACGCCAGATCTATCACTGAGGTTTGCATTGCTCTTTCACTTGTCTTGTTTCTCTTTCGCTTCCTTGCATGCGAGTTTGCATCAAATTCTACGATTCAACTTTACATCATTGCTTAGGAGCTCTGGAAGGAAGTTAGAAAG
The DNA here is from genome assembly GCA_030954485.1 of Citrullus mucosospermus. NCBI lineage: Eukaryota > Viridiplantae > Streptophyta > Magnoliopsida > Cucurbitales > Cucurbitaceae > Citrullus > Citrullus mucosospermus. Next base: position 27,195,147 of record CM062062.1, read on the forward strand.
TTTTATTCGCACTGTGGAATAATACCCATTTGATATTTTAAGGAGCTGTGTGTATAAATTCGCTTGTCGATTTGAATTTATTGCTCTCTCCAGTGGACAATTATCTTGCAGTTTCTCCCTTAGCTGCGTGAATTGTTAGTGCATTTTTGCATTCGATAATTTACATTCGTATCTGTGATTTTAAACAGGTATTGGATTTCTTTGGGGTTGATCCATCACAAGGTCTCACAGATGATCAGGTACTAGGAATTTTATGGGTTAGGCTAGAATATTGATTGATGCTCATCCAATTTAAAAATTGAAGCTGTTGCAAACTATGTGGTGGTTTAATTTTGTGCAAAAGTTCAATAACTCTTCTTCTTCTTCTTCTTCTTCTTCTTCTTCTTTTTTTTTTTTTTTTTTTTTTTTTTTTTTTTTTTTTTTTTTTGGTATTTCAGGTTTTACATCATTCTAAACTTTATGGAAAAAACTGTAAGTTTTCTGACTCTTGAATTTATACCAGTGTGTTTATACTTCCATATTTATTCCTTTCATTATTTCCACACCAAATTAGCTTATAAAATTGGGTTGATTATTATCGAATATGCATATTATTCCGTACGGTTGATAGTTAACTAGGTGAGACGTGAAGCCAAAATGTTTGCTGTATCGAGCATTGTTTTATTTAGATGGACAGTTCTTTTGGTGAAATGAGGTAAAGAAAACTAAAATAAGTATTCGGTCACCGACTTTTGTTAGTTTGAGTCCTGAATACTTCCGTAGCTGTATTTACTTTTCAGGATAGCCAGTGCCACCAAGCGGGTTTCTATCATTCTGGGTAGTGCATTTTATTGATGAATGTGGGATTTCTCAATTCAGTTCAATTTTAATCTTAAGAATAAGTTAAGAAAAAGGTTTTCTGCTATGGCATATAGATTTAGTATGATCTATAACGATGTTTGACTGTCCAGCAACCATTTTACAGGGTTTTGATGGTTTTGATAATTCAACTAACTTTTCATCAAAACATCTATTTTCTAAAACAGCATTACATTATGTGCATCCAGATGAAGGTTTTATTTACGTGTTATAAGTTTGAAAAGTAGAACACATGGAAAACTATGGAATTGGGCTTTTAACGGCATATAATTACTTTCTTAATTAAAAAGTGCGTGCATATGCATGTGAAGTAGCATCCCCTAGAAAAGAAAAAGGGAAATCTGGTTGGTTATTTAATACGATGATAACCTATTCCTGTTCTGTTGCTTAATTTTCTTTCAATCAACCACTTATCTGTTCTGTTGCTTGATTTTCTTTCAATCAGCCACTTATCTATCCTTATCTTTATCTATTTAGTGTAAGTAACATGTAATAATTCATTATCTGCTTTCTCTAATGTTTTCTCTCTCTCTCTCTCTCTCTTGAATTGCATCATCGTTTCCAGTGGTACCTGAGGAGAAAAGTAAGTAATGGACTTATTGGCTCCTTTATCTACACACTTTGCCTTGCATTTCTTTCACCTTTTTTGTGAAATAATATTTATTTATCACTATTTTGAGGAAATATAAGCAATTTTTTAATTTATTTATCTCTTTATTATTATTATTATCTTTTGTAGTAGGGCTGTACAATCAATCAAAAGTTCTCAAGTCTTCAAAGCCTTAAACATTCAGTGATTTAAACGTTTCTAGTTCAATGAAAGTCAGTTTCTCATGAAAAAAAGGAAAAGAAAAAGTTAGCCCAAACTGTATAACAAACTTAGAGTCAAAGTGGGAAGGCATGCTTATTTATTTATTTATTAAAAAATCCACCCCCCACCAACTAGTATCTATTACCATGTGTAAGTTGGCTCGGACACACACGGATATAAAAGAAAAAAAGAAACTGCTGTTTTAGGAAATTTGAATGTATTTTCATATGAATTTTGCTCCTATCACCATTGCCTTCCAAATTTGTGATGAATGTTCAGAAAATTGGTGGTTAGTTGTGTATAGAACAGATGAACTCTTGTAATAATTAAATTTATAATGGAAGAAAACAATGAAGAAAATTTTTGTACTTATTTTTTTTTCCTCTTCTAATGTGTGCTTAGAGTGGTAGGAACGTTTTCTGGCTTGTATGCAAAAACTTACTTGTTTCTCATGTTTTCAGGGGCCCCATTTTGGAAATTGGTTTTGAAGCAGTTTGATGATTTACTAGTGAAGATATTGATTGTTGCAGCAGTTGTTTCTTTCCTTTTGGCTTTGATAAATGGAGAGACAGGTGTAACAGCATTTTTGGAGCCTTCAGTAAGCTAAAACTTCTAACAACTAATTTTTATTCTTGTCTGTCATATTAATATTTGGTTTTATGCTTTGATTTCTTAGCTGTAATTTTCCTTATTTCTTAGGCACATTGTTTAGTTCTTTATGTGCACTCTCCTGCTTTCATCTGTCTTTTCTCATCCATTATGGCTGCGTGGATAAGAAACTAAAATAGATGAAAGCAGGGAGTTCTTTCAAACGTCTGGTTTCCCATTAGCTTAGAACTGGGATACTTGTAATATGATCAGGGAGTTCCTCATCCATCCTCCCTTTCATGAGAGTGGTCATTTTTTATGACTTGCTGAAGGGTGTGCTATTGTGGGATTTGTGGGGTGAGCGGAATAACCGAGTGTCTAGAGAGTTGGATAGGGATCCTAGTGATGTTTGGTCTTTTGTTAGATTTCTTGTTTCTCTCTAGGCTTCAATTTTGAAGACCTTTTGTAATTACTCTATAGGATCATTTTGTATAGATGGAGCCCCTTCTTTTAGTTGTGCTCCCTTTTTGTGGGCTTGACTTTTTGTATGCTCTTGTATTTTTTTTTCATTTTTCTCAATGAAAGTTGTTATATATATATATAAAAGAAGTTGGAACGTATATAAACAAGGGAAGGACAGTTAGACACTTTTTTTCTCTTATCAGTTTTGCCGTGATTCAGAAGAAAAAATACTGATTTATGTGTCAAGTAAAGGATGGAGCATTTATTTATTGCTTATGTTTTCTTTTCTTGCACAGGTAATTCTAATGATATTGGCTGCAAACGCAGCAGTGGGGGTGATTACGGAAACAAATGCTGAAAAGGCCCTTGTGGTTAGTTTTATAACATTCGAATGAAACCATGTGTTTGTGTAATCTCGTGCCATGGTTTGGGATATTGAGTAATCTGAAATTCCATTCATAATATTTATTTCTGTTTTCAGTTCCACAATAAGGTTAACTTGATCAAAACTTTATATTTATTAGAGTAGTTTTCTATTTTCAGCTACATGACAAGGCGAACTTGATCATAACTTTATATTGGATAGTTTAGTTAATAAATTCCTTTAAATGGTATGAGGCAAGGGAAGCTATTTTCCTTTTCCTTTTTATTCTTGTGGCGGGTCACCTTAGTGGATTATTTAACAAGGATTTAGAGATGGGCTTATTGAAGGTTTCTAGGTTGGCGAAGATAAAATTCCTCAAAGCTAGTTTCAAAGTTGAGAGAGGGACGGGTCTAGCAAATGAGGGCTTTCAGGGACTATGAGTAGAGGAGGGTTATAGAGTTAGGGACTAATCTGACTTTTGGATGATATATATTTTTCTTTGGTCAAGGTTATTAGAGAAAGTGATTTTTTTTTTCTTATACCTACTTTGAGATCTCTTACGGACTATTCTAAATCTTTCCAAGTATGTTATGGGTGGTATCAATGTGCCCACAATATTGATCTAAAAAATTAGTGTGGGTGTTTGCGTATTCCTTTAGGAGGTAATGCAAAGGCACACAATTTGAAAACCTATTTGAAAACATTACGAATTGGTTGGGCTCTTGTGTTTAGTTATACTCTGAACAAAAGAGGACTGTTCTAAGAGATTGCTATGTTGGACTCGATGGATTAACTGGATGCATGTAGAGTAGAAAATATTAGACCTGTTAGTTGGTGAACAGCTTGTTGTGTAAGATTGTTTTCGAGACTTGAGTAGGGATGTTGTGCTTCACAGTTTTCTCTGATCAAGACACCTCTGTGGCTGGAAAACAAATCTCTGATGAGTCCCTTCTGATGATGAGGTGGTTAAGGACCCACTGTCACTAGACTTAGGGTGAGGAAATGTGTGAGACTCACCAACTTTCCTATTTAGTCGATAGGAGAACCAATGGGGAAAAAATATAGGGAAGCTTGATAAATGGATTAAACCAAAAGAGGAAGGAAAGCCCTCCAATCTAGAAGAGGGGATCCCCCACCCAAGAAAGCTACTTACAGAAGGCCCTCCAATCTAGAAGGATCAAAGAAAGAGGAAAGGTTTGGAGTGTGTCTATTACACTTGGTCTTAGGTAAATGTGTGACTAGTGTATTACATTAAGCTTGGCCTTGAAAGAGGACCGAGCTTTCGTGGCTTTTGGAGTATTTGTTATGTCTATTTGATATTGATTAATATTTGAGTCATTATTTTCGTAGATAAAGGTGTGTACCTTGAAAGGGGATTCTTTTTGAATGAGAAGATAATGATTGAGGATATTGTTTGAGAATGCTTTTGGGTTTTGAGTTTTTAATATGGAAGAGGCTTAAGCCTGTGTAAGGGATCCATTTGGAAGTTCTTAAACAGGTTAGTTAGAGAGGGAAGCTGCACAATTTGGGTGAAGGGGATACAACCAAATATATTGCTCTTTTCTATTAATGCCGCTTTTGGGAGTTTCAACAGTGTCTATCCTACATTATCTCCCCAGCGTAGCCTAAGCGTTTACACTTTTATTTTGACCACTATTTCTGCAGGAACTACGGGCATACCAGGCAGATATTGCTACAGTGATGAGAAATGGTATATTGTTTTCTTTCTGGATCTTTCTACTTTTGTAACCCCTATGGTTTATTTTGCAGCAGCTTGCCAGCTTTTTTTATACTTCTTTTCTTTTCAAATAGGAAAAAAACCTTTTCATTGCTTTTGTATATTTAATTTATCAATGATACTCATTCCTATTAAAACAATTGTACCAATCAGTTTAACTTATATTTGGAGTTAAACTTATTATTTATAAAATTGTGGCAATTTTCTTCAAACTTTATATATTTGTTCAAATTATAGATTAAAAGGCCATTTTCGATAGCTACTTGGGTGATTTGGTTGGCAAGAAACTAAATAAAATTTGTAGAGACCAATTGGAAAAGCTTTCTGTAATCCATTATGTTGGTCTTCCCCATTTGTGTTTTGTAATTTCATCATATCAATGAAATGAATTGTCTGTTTCCTATATATATATATATATATAGAAAAGAAAAGAAAAGGAAAAGAGAAAGAAAAAGAAAAGAAAAAGAAAACATTCATCGGCTTGCCTTGTGGAGGCTGTTCTGGGCGTATTCATATGAAAGCTCGGTTTCTTATTAAAAAAATACTCTTTCATATGAATAAATTAGTTCTCAAGTCCTACTCCATTCCAATTGCTCTATCTTTTATGAATGTGCGTGGGTAATCCGTCTATCTTTTTTTCTGATATCTGTGAGTGTCTGAGCTAGCTTACGTATACCTCGTCTAATCTCACGGGACAACCCGCCTGACCCTACAATATTTAGGTGTCAAGGAAACCCGAGGATATTAAATCCTAGGTAGGTGGCGATCATGGATTGAACCCATGACTCCTTAGCGCTTTGGCCTTTTTTTGATGTTACCACTACTATTACGCCAACTCATGATGGTTGGGGTAATCCGTCTATTTGTTTGGCAATTTTGGTTTGTGGCATACATTTTCTTTAAACTTTTTTGAATGCTCAAGGCAATAAAGCTTATTCTTTGGATATTTTATTTTATCTTCTTTCCTAATGTTATTGAGTATGGACATCAAAAGGAGGAGAAAATTGAATTCTAGAGTTCAATCTTGTGTCAACCCTGTTACGTCATTATTTCCGAATAGCCATTCATTTTGAAGTATCTTCTGCAGGTTGCTTTTCAATACTTCCAGCTACTGAGCTTGTTCCTGGCGATATTGTAGAAGTTGCTGGTAAGTTTAGTCGTTCCGAGTGCATAATAATTATTTGGCATGAAGGAATGATAATGCCAATTTAGAAGAAATTAATTTGAATTTTTATGGTGGAATAGTGGGGTGCAAAATTCCAGCTGATATGAGAATGATTGAGATGCTGACTAATCAACTACGTGTTGATCAAGCAATTCTCACAGGTATTTTTTTCATACGAAATATCATGTCTCATGTCACAAATTACGAGTCAACTGAAACTTTCAGATATATTCTTTTTCAGTTCTAGAACAGAGTAACTTTCGTTCCTAACGCCCTATGACCTAGTCACTGGACTAGTTTCTTGTTTCAAATGTTAATTCTTCATTTTACAGGTTTGAAGAAGTTCACTTTGAGTGTTTGTTAGCAAGCGAGTTTTGGTTTGTTCGTTTATTTGGAAAATTAACAAGTATATGTCTAGGTAAAAAAAGAATATAAAATGGAAGGGAGTAAAACTGTCCACTCGATCACATAAACAAAAGACCACAATCAGTGGTTTTAAGTCTTTTCTTTTCTAGGTAAAAGATATTATTTATTTATTTTTCATTTTTAATAAAATAAACGCTTATGTCTGAGGCAAGTGGCAAAATGACAGTCGGCATATGCAAGCCTCGCCTGCTCGAGTTGTATGTTTTTGAGAACTTAAAAAGATAATTTTAGTGGAATGTGAATAATTAAATTTTAGACGTTAATGGACTTAAGAAATATTTTGTGAGATTATTATTTTATAATTTTATACGGTGATCGATATTATTTTGTTCATAAGCCAGTCTAAGCTTTTTAGCCTTTTTTCAATTTGGACCCTAATCTTTAAAATTTAATTTCTTTCTTTTCGTATTGGTTTTTCAATATCTCTATTATCTCAAAACATTAAATTCAACTTACAAAATGATGATGTAATGCCAAAATACACTTTAATAATTGAGTTGAAAATATTTAATTCGATGAAGTAAACAACTTCTCACTACTCACAGTATAATAAAAACCTTTTTGTTATATGACTTAGAACATAGTTGGGAGATTGTTTCCTTTGAAGTTTGAACATTTCTTAGCTTTCTATTTTATCAATAACAAGTGACAACCTCATGTAAATTTCTATTTTAAAATCTAACCTGGTGGCTTATTCCTCGCTTCTTTGAGAGAGAATGACACTGCTTTTTATCAGGACAGGACAGATATATTTTTTCCTCTGATAATATTTTTAATGCACTAGAGATAATTATTTGTTTACCTTTAATTATGATTCTTTTCCAGTTATATCAATTCAAGCATTCACGTTAACTAGTCATTTTTTGAGTTAATTGTTAAACCGTCAATTGGCCTAAAAGTTTAAGCTAGTGGGTAAAAGTTCTAACACTCCCCCTCACTTGTGGGCTTGAAATATGGAGAAGACCCAACAAGTGGAAATCAATATTAATTGGGGAGGAAACAACAATGCAGGGTTCTGAACACTGGATCTCCTGAACCAACCTGCTTTGATACCATGTTAAACTGCTAGTTGACCCAAAAGCTTAAGCTAGTGGGTGAAGGCTATAACATTAATCTTCTTTGAACGTCTAGCTGTGTTTGCTATTGCTAAATTTCCTTGTGTGTTATTCTCGAACCAATGATCGGGCCAATTAGAGCTATTTTCTCACTCATCTTTTCCCCTTTGTATCTGTGCTTCTTCATATATGATGTAAAATTTTGCGGTGTCCTATGCTAGTGCTTATTTATTATATGTTTATAAGTGATGTAGATTTAAGAGCCAAAGTATATTGTAATTAATATTCATATTTCTTTTAACAGCAATTCACCCCGAGAGATATGTTTATAATATTGAAATTATCTTGTTTAATGGTCTTTTATGGAGATGAAATCTATGTTTTACTTTGCACCAATACATTCTTTTCAGCCTTATTGTTTTTTGTCTTTTTATTGTTCCTCCCTTTGTAATTGTTCTTTGAAGAAACATAATCAGCGATGTGTTGTATTTGTATGTGTTTGTTGATGATGATAGGTGAGAGTTGCTCTGTTGAAAAAGAGCTCGAGTCCACAACTGCAGCAAATGCTGTATATCAAGACAAGACAAATATTCTTTTTTCTGTAAGAACTCTATCATTTAAATTTGAAAATAGGCAAAATGATTGAAGATTGAAGATGTTTTATTTCTGTATCTTGTTTTTGTTTGAAATTATTAAAAAGAAAAAAAAAATCTTTTTTATTGATACATTAAAAAGTTGCCACGAAAAATGGAAAAAGAACTCCCTTTAGGAGCTTAAACAGAGCATTTGAACTAGTATTAATTATATAGTTATTATAATGGTTAAGAGCTTGGGTAATTTTTTTTCGATATCCATGAGTGTCTGGGAGCTTACACGCACCTCAACTAATTTCACGGGATAACCCGCCCGACCCTACACCATTTAGGTGTCAAGGAAACTCGTAGGATATTAATTCCTAATAGGTGGCCACCATGGATTGAATCCATGACCTCTTAGCCATTTATTGAGACTATGTCTCTTTTTTTTACCACTAGGTATAGTTTGGTTAGAGCTTGGATAAAGCGGCAAGAAGAAGCCTGATATTGAATTAGATACACCCTTTCCTTCCGAAAGAAAAAGAAAAACCTTTGATTTCTTTGTTGTCCCCTGTTCAGCCACAACGTGTTAGCTCTACTTTTAAATCTCTGATCCACAAAGCTATTGTATACTAATGTCTTTAGAATATTTTCCAAACACCCATGAGTAACCAACACAACGCTTCCAACATTTCCTGCTGTATGAACAATGAAAAGATAGATATGGTTTGTTCTCCCTTGCTTCCGTATGTAAATCACAAGCATAGAGGAAAATTTGGGAACGGTCCTTTGTAATTTGTTGTGTTGATACCAACCACATGAAAACATTCATATTCTCCCGGTTTTTTGTCTTCCAAAAGTACTTTTCTTTTTTATTTGTCCAGTGTGAGCAAAATTTTAAGTCCCCCAATCAAAGACTTGTTGAAAAAAAACCTGAAGGGTCAAGCTTCCGGACTCTTTTTTCGTCCCTCCTATCAAGAGCTAATCCATCAATCATCTCTAAAAGAGCTCATACCTCCGTTTCCCATCTAGTATTTTTCTTCTTTCTACAACTTTTGGAGGGTTAGTCTCTTCTTTCCAAGCATTTTAAACCGAGATATCTTTCAGTTGACCAATGTAAAAAGTTGTGGGAAACTAAGGGATACCACTCCCTCCTTCTTTTTCTTAAACCTAAGGGACACCCTCCCACAAAAATTCCTTCATCATCTTCTATAGACTTTTACAAACTGTAAGGATCTTAAAAATGGAAAGGAATTAAATAGGGATGCCACTAAGATAGTTTCGACAAGAGCAAGTCTCCCTCAGGATAAGGAAGCCTTCTTCCAAGAGGACAAACGCTTCTGGACCTTTCCCAAAACCGAACTCCAGAAAGACACACCCTTTGTATCATGACCTAGGGAAGGTCAAATGAGGACAGAAGCTGGTTAACCACACACCCCTCCAAAATTACAAATCTACTCAACTTGGGACTCATCACAATTAGTACCCAAGACAACACTAGTATCAGTTGAAAGTTGATTATCACATTTCTTTGATAATATTCATAATCCCAATCTTCAAATTGATTATAATTGGGTAGTTACTATGTTTGAGATTTATAAGAAGAGAAAAACTTCGCAACACAAAAATAATTTAGTGAGCATTTGAGGAAATTTTCTCAACACGGTCAATATTTGTTTGGAACTCTGTTCTTGAAAATGTTTGTCTATGTTAGTATTTTCATCCTCCACTTGGATTTACAAGTCATCTTTCCTTTTGTTGCAATCAGGGTACAGTGGTGGTTGCTGGCAGGGCACGAGCTATTGTGGTAGGAGTTGGTGCAAATACTGCCATGGGCAATATACGAGATTCTATATTGCAAACGGATGATGTAAGTTTTGTGTTCTCTAATTTCTGTCTTTTCATCTTTTACTGGAGAAAAAGTTACAATACATGGGGTCCTATACGTCTGTTCCATTAGAAAGACAATGGAGTAAAAAGAGCTCTTCAAGTTTTTATTATAAATGATAATGTCTACCACTAATAATTTAAAAGAATGCAGTCCAAGTATTGTATGCCATATTTCTTCATAACCAGAAAAAGAAAAACACCAAAAAAAAAAAAAAAAAAAAAAAAAAAAAAAAAAAAAAAAAACAGAAGGGAAAACCATATACCATCCTTTAAGAAGTTAGAAGCCTTCCTATTTCTCTTGTTCTTATTTTCAATAAGGTCCTCAAGTCATATCAATCCAATTAGACCATATTTGATTTAATCACAAAAAGAAATGATATACACATTATCACTCATTGGCAAAATAAGTGGAATTTTTTGAAGGAAAATTATCACTACATAATCATAAGATGTAGGAAAGCTTCTAACTTGGGATATTACTCTTTCTTGTAAGTTCGATCTCTAATGGACTGGAAATGTAGCTATCTGGAAATGTAGCTATCTGGAACTGTGCAATTATATATACTTTTGACTATTTTAGCCTCTCTTGATCCAATTTTGCACCACTTGCTACTGAAACGACTATGTACCATTCTTTTTCTCCACCCTGAAACTAAGCTTGTAAATATGCTCATCCATAATGTTTACTGTGTTAATGTCATTATTTCAAATCTATTTTCAATTGCAGGAGGTGACACCGTTGAAAAAGAAGCTCGATGAATTTGGTACCTTCCTGGCCAAGGTGATGCAAAAAGCACATTAAGTCTTTGATCTTCTTTTTCATCCTTAGTTCTAAAAATTTCACTAATTTCGTCAATATATTCCTGGGTTTTTCATGAGAGAATTAAAGAGCATATGTGGGATTGACTTCTCGGGTGAAAACAGTAAAATAAAAATTAAATAAATGTTTTTTTTATTTGAAGATGGGTCCAGGTTTCACTTTAATTCATGAGAGTAAGATATGCTTGTCTGCCATATATTCATCCTGATCCATATCAAGCCTCTCCCAAAAGCTAGGGCTAATATTTTTAATCTATGTAATTGGTTCATTATCTGCAGACTGAATCATTGAAGAGCAGGAATATTTTTCTGAAGTCCTTTTTTTAAAGCTCACATTTGTTTGTTGATATTGTACCATCTATCTTTACCACAATGTTTGATCTTCTTATTCCTTTTTAATTAGGTTATTGCTGGAATTTGTGCACTAGTATGGATAGTGAACATTGGTCACTTTCGTGATCCTTCACATGGTGGGGTTTTGAGTGGTGCAATACATTACTTCAAGGTAATTTTCCTTTGAAAGGATTTGTTCATTTAGTTGTTCTTAAATTGACTTCTGTGATGACCTTAGGCTAAAATAGACTTTGGTAGGGATGTCTCTGCATGGATGCTTTCAATATAAGGGGCCAAAAGTTATAAATAGCAGAAAATGGGGAAAACATTAGAAAGAAAGGAAAAAAAACAAAGGCAATTCAGGATCCCTTAAAAAAGTAAATCACTAAACAGAGGTAGAGAGGGTTGTGAATAAGGAAGGTCAAGTCAGAGACATTTTCTTCTTTTACATAATAGAAGCCCAAGTGCAACAAAGAAAATGTAGAAGTGCATGATCAGACTGTAGTTCTATGATTGTTGACGATGACATCCTTGGCACACATCGGCAATGTCACCCACAAAATTCATAGGTAGATGACGATAAAAATACTTTGCAAGAAGCCCATGTTTAAGATTTTCAAGGGGATGCCAAAATATTCTCAAAATCTTCAAGGGAAAAAGAGATTGACGAAAGAAAATGTCATAGTAAAAGGAAATCTGCAAAGAAGATCAAAAAGTACAAAGGAAAACCTATGAATAAATTCAATGGTGTTAAGGATGAACATTTTGGGAATTCTAACTTTTAAAGCTCAAAAAGAAGGGTGGGGAAGGTTGGGAAGGGGAAGTAAACTGTAGAATAAAGATTTGCTTGATAACATATCAGAAGACTCAAAACACCAAAGATTTCATAATTGTTTCTTCTTTGTATAGCCCTGGGGTATTAAGTAATAATTTCAAGCTACTAACTGTATCTGAGTTGGAAAATTTTAGATTCAAACATTATAATTAAATATGAAATGCTGAGTTTCCAAAATCAGAGTTTGTTTGTGTGTTTTTTTAATTATTTTTTTATTTTTATTTTTGTTTTTAATGGTGCAGGATTAGGATCATTGCGTGCATTTTATTTACTACGCATATGATAGCTAACTTAGTTTATTAAAGTTTTCTTTCTGTAATGTTTGTGTACTACTTTTTGCACTATATTCTAACCATACTGGCTCACTATCCATTCCATGATCCACCACCCTGCGTCTGCTCATCTCCCAACTTAGATTGCAGTTGCTCTTGCTGTTGCAGCTATTCCTGAAGGACTTCCTGCTGTTGTCACAACGTGAGTGATCTTTTTCAGTTTTCCTAGTAGATAAAGATTTTTCTGGTAGTATGAAATAATTTCACGGTCTCCTTATCCTGAGGGAGACTTGCTCTTGTCAAAACTATCGTGAAACGTCCGTTTTTAACGACCTTGATTTCACCATTCACTTGGTGTTTGAAAAATTAAGAATATCAGATCATTATGTAAAACTAGACGGAGCATGGAAATCTCTGCTAATGCATTGGTTGCAGCCTAAGTAACAACAGAAAATTGTGACAATCTAGACTATTAACTGAACAGTTATAAAATGTATATATATACGTTGATAGAACATACAGTGGTGATAACTAAGTATTCTTTGTCATACGTAACCATATGCATGTCAGCAGTATGTAATCTAGCATTTTATTCTTATTTACTAACTTTTTGTAAATGGAAACTTAAAATATGGATAACCTCTAGAATTTTATTAAGCTGATGTGCTAAGTACACAATACCTCTTCTGTCCTTAGCCATGATGGTGAGGTCCGTATGCATTAAGTACGCTATGTGTTTCTTAGCATCACTCATCCATATTAATGTTTTTGGGTTGTAGCTTTCATGCATTCAACTTTATAGTAATTACTTGGCTTCCTCCTCAGCATTATGATTGCCTAATTTAACTACTTAAGTTATAGTTTTCATGTTCTCCTTATAGGTGTTTGGCTCTTGGCACCAAACGGATGGCACGTCTGAATGCAATTGTGAGGTCTTTGCCATCTGTTGAGACTTTAGGCTGCACTACTGTTATATGTAGTGACAAGACTGGAACTTTGACTACCAATATGATGTCCGTCTCAAAGGTGATGCTCTGGTGAAATATGAGCCTGAAAGATATGATTTGGTTTTTTCCTGCATATCCATGCAAACCTGAGTGTCATCACTTGCTTTTCTCTGTTTTTCTTTGGTTTGTCCAAATATTAAAACTTTTCTCTTTGTTACTGTTTCTGTTCAGATTTGTGTGGTCCATTCTGTTTTGCATGGTCCACAACTTTCGGAGTACAATGTCAGCGGTACAACATATGCTCCTGATGGTATTATTTTTGACAGCACGGGAGTACAGGTAATTGTACTTTTTTGTAGCTTGTGAGATATGTGCACTGAAGCTCGCTCCCTTTCTCTCGTCATTTAGATTGGAAATAAATTGTGGAAACTATTGGTGTTATTATGTTCATTAATCATTTGTCATTTTACGAATGCAATAGTATTCAGTGTCTGAAAATTCTGTCCTTAGCAACTTGCGCTCCGTTTTTATCTGTTAAAATTCTAATGGTAGTTTTAAATTCACCTACAAATTCAAAATCTAATTATACTTATCTTCACAACTAAATATTCTAATATCACACCTCTTTCTTCATGGTTGAACTTTGAAGAGATTTTTTCCCATCTGACATAACACATATTTTTCCTGTAAGTAGCCAAGTATGTTATCAAAATTGGAAGGCCTTTTCTTCTCAATACATTTTTAACTTTGTGGAGGCCTCTTTATACATTTTTCATTCACTTGTTTGATTGAGAGTTCACCTTTTAGACGGGTTCAAATGTTTGAATTCTGTAGCTTGAGTTTCCAGCTCAATTGCCTTGTATTCTACATTTGGCGATGGGGTCTGCCCTCTGCAACGAGTCTACCTTGCAATATAACCCAGACAAGGGAAGCTACGAAAAAATTGGTGAATCAACTGAAGTAGCACTGCGTGTCTTTGCTGAAAAGGTTAGTGCCTCTTTTAAAGATAAAAATAATTTCTTGATGTAGAAAAGTATTTTGGCAGAACAATTCTTTTAAAAAATTTTAGAATAAAAAGCAGCTAAAACTAAAAGATAGAAATAGTAATTTGTTGCTTTCATATGTTCTCTTTGATTATTTCTAAATTACTTTTTCATATAAACTCTTTGATTGTTCAAGTATAAGTTGAATTAAATGTATTATATTTTCAATTAATATGTAGAAGAAATAAATGAAAAAGACACTGCAAAAATTATCTTTCTAATCATTTTTTTTCTTTTGAAGAAAAAAGTTCTAAAAATCAGTTTGAAATATTTTTTAGAACGTACACCCAAAACACTCTTTGATGTTTTCCCCTATCATTACTGTATTTCAAACACCCCCCAACAGAAATAAATAAATGTATACAATAAGCATTATAATGTTTCAGGTTGGTCTTCCTGGTTTTACTTCTATGCCTTCTGCTCTAAATATGCTCAGCAAGCATGAGCGTGCATCCTATTGTAACCACCATTGGGAGAGCCAGTTCAAAAAGGTTGGTTTGTTTTTACTAGGAATTGTTAAAATTTGCAGTGTGAAAAGGAAGTTAAAGTAATATATTTCTTATAGTAGTGTTAAAAATGTGGATTTAAAATTAAATTTGCCACATTACATTAGCTTAAGCTTCTAAGTCTAGTGGTAATTTAACATGATATTAGAGTTGCTCTTGTATTTGAACTCCATATTGTCATTTTCTTTCCAATTAATATTGATAATCATTTTTTGGGTTTTTTGTAAATTTCAGCTCACAAGGGAGAAGGGGAGTGTTAAAGTATTTATGTTGGGTCAAAATTTTCGCAATCCATTAGTTGAAGTCTTGGGTCCAGTTGTGATTGAACAACATTCAAACAAAATATTTTTGTTTTCATTAGAGTGATAAGAGGATAAGAACAATATATGAGAGAACTGAAAAAAGGCTATGTGGAATACGTAGTAGTGAAAGTAATGTGAAAGTAATGTCATATACGTTCCATTAATTTGTGAGATGCTACTGACGTTGGATCATACTGGTTTCAGTGGAATGGATTATTAAGAGTATTGAAATTTTTAATCACTTTGCATTTCATGCAAATGCAACTGATTTTTTCTGGTGGTTTTGGTTATTTTCCTTGCTTATCAATAGAAACTTTGCAGATTTCTGTATTGGAATTTTCTCGCAATCGCAAGATGATGAGCATTTTATGTAGCAGAAACCAGTCACATATTCTATTCTCCAAGGGTGCTCCTGAGAGCATTATTTCAAGATGCTCAAGTATCCTTTGTAATGAAGATGGTTCCACCAGTGTTTTAACTTCTACTATTCGCACTGAACTGGAAGCAAGATTTCAAAGGTTAGAACTTGTGGGCGTCTATCACCTTAATACATAAATGCCCATGCATGATCTTCTGCCCTTCCTTCCTTCTCTCTGGCTACGTCTTTTTATTTTCAGACACCAACTATGCAGAAAATTCCTATTTCATATCTACCTGCTATCTTCATATGCTGGAAATCTCCCTACTCTTTATCTTCGTTGTGTACAAAGAGAAGTAAAGGGAAACATTACTTCCCAGACATGATTAAATTTTCATTTCAGTTGTCATTGAGGACCTTGAAATTTAAAACTCTTCATCTTCGACTTTTTTTTTTTTTTTTTTTTTTTTTTTTTTTTTTTTTTTTTTTTTTTTTTTTTTTTCTTCTTCTTCAAGGAAGTGGTTATCTTGAAAAAGATGTAAATAGGAGAACTAGGTGTCTTCAAAGGGCAATGGACAAAATTTAAAACTCTTCAACTGACATTTACGAGAAAAATGGCCATTACAAAATTCTCTGGCAATTGATGATTTAAGTCTATTAAAGCCTTGAGGCAAGGGACAAATTTTGATCTCTAGGCACTGTTGGTTTACCAATCACAAGAGGTCTATGCTTCCATGAGAATGCATTGAAGCATATGAAGTATTAATGCCTCATATACTAATGTACATGCAATGCAAATTATATGAATGCATGTTTTGGACAGTTTTGCAGGAAATGAAATGCTTAGGTGCCTGGCTATAGCATTCAAATTGCTTCCCTTGAGTCAGCAGAGTTTATCCTTTGATGATGAGCAAGATCTAACATTCATTGGGTTGGTATGCTTTCTTTTTGAAATAGAATGCTAAGTTAATGTACTGGCTCATTCTATGTATTGTATTCTGTCGTGCTGTTATATGGTTGCTGAATGCCGATTGATGCATTCTTACAACTAATTCATATTTTACCACTTTGTCTACAATCTTGTTTCCTCATTATAATTTTACACCGGTACAAGGTTACTAGTTCTATTTATTGTTGGAAAGTGGAGAATAATGTGAGACACATGTTTATTCTAAAGAAATACTCGTTTGTGTGGATGAATGCTTATTATCTTAAAGATGCTTGGAGAACATGATTGAACCTCACTTTATCTACAGAAATGTTAAGCTCTCAAACTTCAAAAAAAGTTGAAGCAACCTTTCATGCTACCTAAGAAGCATGGACACTATAGTTAGGCTAGCGTGCCCGTGTCTGATATGTTTCGGACACTTCGACTCTTGTTGGGCACGTATCAAAGATTTGTTAATGCAACAAATGTGTTAGACATGCATAGAACACTTGTTGAGTGTCTGAAAAGACACATATGACAACGGTAATAATAATTTTTATTATGAAATGTATTAAACTAAATTTTTAAGCATATAAATGCATAAAAACTTATTTACTTTGAATTTTCTTTTGGTATAAAAATAATATTTATTTTTAAAAATATATTTTAACAAATGTGTCCTTGTCGTGTCCATGCCCTAAATCTTTAAAAAAAAAGAATTAGCTTGTCCGTGTTTCATATCCGTAATCACGCTTCTTAGTGTGCTACATTGAGAGAGACTAGGAAGTGCTTAGAACAGGAAGAACTTCAGAGAATAATGATTTTCAACTTTATTTTACATTCATGTGTGGAAGATCATGAGGAAAATGGATTAGAAAATATAAATCGAAGCTATTTTTTAGAAATAAAAAAAAAAGAGTAGATTTGTTGTAATGAACAGACAGTAAGGATGGTTGCAACTAATATTGACCTGAGCCTGAGCTTAACGTGTAAATATTTGTTAAAATTATATCATTAAATGTTTTCCAACGTTGCTTTGTTGCAATGTTTTCCAGAGTTTGTTATGGCTGTAATGCACAGCAAAAAGAGAATTTTGTTGCATGAGAACTGCATGAATTGGTGAAGATACATGAAACAAGAGGGCAACCATGGATGTCAATTGCTCCAATTTCTTGGAAATTACTGTTTTGGTTGTTTCTGTTACATCGTGTATTATTTGGTTGAAAAGGATTATTAGAATCTTTGATAATAAAGGTGTTAATAGCATATAAATTTAGAATAAACTTAGCATTACATGTTAATTTTATAAGTTATATCAAGGAACAAAAGTGTTCTTTGCTTGCCTCTAGATCTTTGGAATCATTTGGTTTTTATACACATTGCCATAGCCTACTGTTAGGAATATTATTCGTACTGTTTTCCATATTTTACCAATATTGTAGTCCATTTGACCTATCTCACAGCCGTTGTTGGTCTTCATTTTTGCTCTTTTGTTTGGTTGGAGCCCCTTTGAAAAAATTCATTTTTGGTGTCTTTGTTGCTGGCTTGTGGTTTCCTCTCTGGCTTCTTATTAGCGTTTATTTGCTTACCTCTTATTTTAAAGGTTGGAATGCTTGATCCACCGAGAGAGGAAGTGAGAAATGCTATGCTTTCATGCATGACTGCTGGCATACGTGTTATAGTTGTAACTGGGGACAATAAGGTTTTCTAATCCAGCCCTTTAACCTTATTTATTTTGTATAATTTTCCTTATAGGCAATTTTTTAGAGATAACTTGCTGACTTAATAACATGCCTGTATAGTCAACTGCTGAATCACTCTGTCGCAAGATTGGTGCTTTTGACCACTTGGTAGATCTAACTGGTCATTCTTACACTGCTTCCGAATTTGAAGAGCTACCTGCAATGCAACAAACAATGGCATTGCAACGAATGGCACTCTTCACCAGGTACTTTGGACATTCTCGTGTATTTAAATGCTAATTACATATATAATCATATATAATCGTTTCATTTTATCAATGAACTGTTATTGTTTCCTATTAAAAAAAAAAGTCTATAATTATTTTCTTCAATGATTATTTGATCAATTCTTTTGTCAGTACAATCTGGTTTGGCTTTGGCTGTCTGTTGAGTAGCTCGTTGTTGGATCTTTTTGTGTTGGCTTCTTTATTTTTTTGACAGTTCTCTTTGGTTCTTTGTTTTTGGTCTCTGGTTAGGCCTTTTTTTGTTGGTTAGTCTTTTTGCTTTGTTGGGATCCTTAAGGTGTAAGTCTTTCCTGGTGGCTTCTGTTTTTGGCCTTTCTTTTCTGGTGGCTGTTCTGATTGTTAATTGTTTCTTCTTTTTCTCCCATTGGGAGGTTGTTTCCTTGAAAATTATGTATTTTTCCATCTATCAATGAAAAGTTTTTTTTAATCAGTGCACATATTTAATAGAGTTCACTCTTCCAGGGTTGAACCTTCTCACAAGAGAATGCTCGTGGAGGCCTTACAACATCAGAATGAAGTGGTAACTTTATGTTTTACTCATTACTCGTTAGAAATATCGCTGGAATACTACTTTATGCATGTTTGTCCTTTATTCAACTTTACATATTACCAATAAATTTTTCTCCCTTTCTGATGAATATTAAATACACGAGATGTCGTATATAGTTATAAAATAATCAACTAATTGCCACATAATGAATACATTGCAGTACCTTCACTGTTTGTATTCTTTTTAACATCTCTTTACTATGTTCGTTTTGTTGTGAACTTATCCATTTTGAAGGTGGTTGTATTTTATTCATGTCTACGAATATATGTAAATGGCATCTGTTAAAAGTCCAAAGAGTTATTCCCTGGTTGTTCTCTTTAGGATTGATAATTGTTTTTCTGAACATTTTTTTTTATCTTTAACAATCATGGGTTGGCCTAGTGGTAAATATGGGGGCACGACCTTGATAAAGGACTAAGAGGTCATGAGTTCAATCTATGGTGGCCACTTACTTAAGATTTATCCTACGAGGTTTTCTTAGCACCCAAGTGTTGTAGGGTCAAGCGGGCTGTCCCACGAGATTGGCACATGAGATTAGTCTAATTTTGAAAGTTGTTGTATCTTATTCATTTTGAAGGCTGTGAACTTATTCATGTCTATGAAGATATGTAAATGGCATTTGTTAAAAGTCCAAATCTATTCCCCAGTTCTCTTTAGGATTGATAATTGTTCTTCTTAACATTTTCTGATCTTTTAATTGCTTTAGAATTAAATATCCTACTCAAAGGTATTATCTAAATTTGAAGGTTGTTGTATCTTATTCATAAGGTTGTGAACTTATTCATGTCTATGAAGATATGTACATTGCATTTGTTCAAAATCCAAAGAGTTTTACCTGGTCGTTCTCATTAGGATTAGACTGTAAAAACTCAATGGAAAGGTAAAGAGAATGTAGGAAAAAATAATAATGTAAAGACAGAATACTGGTGAATGTAACGTTGTAAAGGGAAAAGAGAAGGCTAAGGATCATGTTTAAGATTCAGTGGAAAGTAACTTCGACATTCTGACAGGATCTCAATGAACAATGTTTAGTCTTGTGTATTGTGTATTCAAAATGGTTTTTTTTTTTGGTGACCACATCTTTCCTTTGCTTCTTTTCTACTTTGGGGTTGGAGTGGGTGGGAGGATGGGAGGTGGGATAGAGAATGTGAAAATGGGCGTCAATTTTGGTGGGAGACAAAAAAGAAATACTAATTTCTATGCAAAAATTTGCTCATGTATAAATGTAAAATTTTTCTAATTTCTCATTTTGTGGATTTTTTAGGTTGCTATGACAGGCGATGGCGTCAATGATGCACCTGCCCTGAAGAAAGCCGATATTGGAATTGCCATGGGTTCAGGAACAGCAGTTGCCAAGGTTGCTGTGGTCACTGCCAAATTTGCATGACGTTTTTAATTTTTTCATATTTGCAAATCTGTTAATTGGGCTTGCTACTTTTTTCAGCTCTCCTCGAATAACTAAAATTAAGTTGCACTTTAATAACATGTCTAGTAATTCCTTTCTGTATAAAATTTGTCAATGTGCTTTAATGGTTTAGTTCTTTTAAATTATACCCCTAAGTGGCTTTCTTTTATCACTCGTATTGTCGATGCTAACTATTTCCCTTGCCATTTTTTCCTTCCCTTTTCCTCTATCCCTAGAGTGCTTCTGATATGGTCTTGGCTGATGACAATTTTGCTTCTATTGTTGCGGTAAGCTCCTGCCCCATGTCCTAAAGACTTTCCAAGATAAAGTTGGTTAATTATTTTTGTTTCTGTATTCTTAAACTTGTGACTGGTTTCCAACCCGACAGGCTGTTGCAGAGGGCAGAGCTATTTACAATAATACTAAGCAGTTCATCAGATACATGATCTCTTCAAATATTGGTGAAGTAGTCTGTATATTTGTGGCAGCTGTTCTTGGAATACCAGAGACACTTGCCCCTGTGCGTTTTTTCAGCCATTTTTTGAATATATCAACGTCTTTGATGATGGTTTTTTTTATAAGATCTTTGATGATAGTTATTCCATCTTCCAAAGTTCATTGTACTTCCATTGAGGCGGAAAAGGACTTTTTTTATCTTCTCATTGAAAGAAAATGATTACAGGTGCAACTTCTTTGGGTCAACTTGGTCACTGATGGGTTGCCTGCAACTGCAATTGGATTTAACAAGCAAGACTCTGATGTAATGAAAGCTAAGCCTCGAAAGGTATTGAGTTAATGATTCTTGCTTCTTTAACCGGTTATAGATTTTTCATTTTCATCAGTCGTTACAATTACGATTTCAGTGATTAACATTAGGTTTATGGTTATATCCTTCACTTCATGTTCATCTTCTTTACGTCTTATGCTGTTGGGTCAAATTTCTTGGTTATATGACAGGTTATAGATGTGTTCTTTCTTGTTTATTACTTGTGTGACTGATGAGTAGTATTTTAGTATCTAGATTCTTCCCCTATCTTCATCTTCTTTACTGCTCTCATTCCTATTAGATGATGCAAAATTTTACCGACTTTACCTTCCTACAACTATAGCCTCCCTCTTTTATGAAGGTACTCTAGTCCAATCGATTTGATCTTGCAGGTGAATGAAGCTGTGGTGACTGGGTGGTTGTTCTTTCGTTATTTGGTAATCGGAGGTAGGCCAATGAATGACTTCTACTACGGACCGTTTGTTGCTAGATATCTGTGGCTCTAGCTTGGTATCTTTGTTGTTTCTTGCGAAAGTTACACTCTCATTTTGGAACTTTTAGTTCCTGGCTCATTCATGTGCCTTCGCATGGCTAGACACTGCTACTTGGGGACGTATATTTGGTTACCTTACAGTTTTCTTCTCCTTGTATTTGGTCAACCATGAAGTAAAACTGAATTGTTGGGATTCAGTGTGTGCACATTTTTTATCTTCTAGTGGGGAGCAATTGCTCGCATTAAATGAACTTGTTAGGTTCTCTGTTGCATGTTCCATCAAGAATCTTTTGTTACTTTATCGTTATTTATTCTATCAAGTTCTCATGGTGAGTCAAATTGTCACCTTATGCATTAATACTAAAGTTCTCCCAGTGGATACACAATTTTCAATGCAGAGCTAAATTGTCATTGCATTCAATGTATATTCTGTTATGAGTTGTTAAGAGCTAGTAAAAAATTTCAAATGTTCTATCATTTGTGCAGCCTATGTTGGTCTTGCAACAATTGCTGGCTTCATATGGTGGTTTATATACTCGGACACTGGTCCTAAGCTAAATTACTCTGAGTTGGTAAGATTTATTTGTTATTATCTTGCTATGGCATATGTTTATTCTTGGCTTAACATATGAAGATAACCCTATGCATGTTGGTCACGTGCCTCACAAATGTGTGAGGATCTTTTAACTTCAACCGATGAAACTTGAATTTCTACACTTGTCTTTCCCCTTGCACACTTCTAATTTTCAAATAAAGGAAAAACTTGACTTGGTTTTGGCCCTTTCTCAGTATGGAATATTTCTTTCAGATGAATTTTGATACTTGCTCAACCCGAGAGACAACATACTCTTGCAGTATATTTGAGGATCGGCATCCATCGACTGTGTCTATGACTGTGCTTGTTGTTGTCGAGATGTTCAATGCTTTAAATAATCTAAGTGAAAATCAATCTCTTCTGTAAGTATACAAAGTTACACTTATTTGAGGTTTCTGCAATTTATCAAGTTGGGCTAACTTTGCTTTTCCTGTTTTTTTAATCAAGCATGTGGTTAATTCAATTGTATTTTTTGTGGGTTTGTAAATTTTAATTTCCATCTACTGCATTCACAAGATTAGACAAACAAAGTTTCAGAATGGAAAAATGTAGAAGTTTCAGCATTTTTCTTTTATCTCTCTAATTTGTTGTCTAATGCTTGGATGGTTCCCCCTCCCCCCCCCCCCCCCCCCCCCCCCGGGTGGTCATTTAAGTTTATCTCATCTTTCTTTTCCATCACTGGAAGGATTACTTGGGAGGCTAGGTCTAACATCAAGATGTATTTTTCAGTGTTATCCCTCCCTGGAGTAATTTATGGCTCGTTGCCTCCATTGTCATAACCATGATCCTTCACATGCTTATTATGTATGTGCAACCTCTCGCTGTTCTTTTCTCTGTAAGTTGTTTCTTTCTCTTCATTCTCTGTGATTCCTTTTTTGGCAGTTTCTGATAATTAAGTCAATTGAGTTTGACAGACTGTAATTTGTTTTCTTACAGGTAACGCCATTATCTTGGGCTGAATGGACGATGGTTTTGTATCTTTCATTTCCTGTAATAGTGCATCCCTTGCCTCATTTTCTGTTCTACCACATCTGTTTTCTTAATTCCCCGTACTGTATTGCCTTCATGGTGCCTGAATGTCGTTGTGGGGAAGGGGGATTCTGAAATATATAGAGGTTTTCATGCAATAAGGGAAAAGGGAATGTCAGTTAGGGACAACCCAAAATCTGTTTTAGTAGTTGAGATCATGTCAATGCATTGAATATATGTACTATAACTTCAACTGGTTTTGCTAAACTGTTGAAACCCCCTCTATGGACGTTTATACTTTATTTTTGTTCATGCCTACCAAATTCTATCAATTTAAAGGATTTGCTCTTTAACTGATGCAGGTTATAATTATTGATGAGGTACTGAAGTGCTTTTCACGACGCTCTAGTGGCACTGGCAGTATGTCTCCCTCACCTGTTTGATAATATCTATTATTGTTGACGCATATTTTGCTTATATCTAAGTATAAGTACTTGTAGTTTGTTACAGTGTCTATGATTAGTGAAAGTGATAATCCCCAACCCTATTCTGTTTAACTGTATTATGATGCAGTAATAGGTAAAAAGTGGCGCAACTTATAGGTTCCTGTCTTAAATCTTTCTTTTTTGTTCCGATAATTGTAGGGTTGAGGCTTCCATTCAGATTCAGAAGACATGATTTACTTCCAAAGAAGGAATTGCATGACAAGTAGGAAACATTACCTTGTTATCCTCGAGCATGGATGATTAACGAGGACGAAAATTGATATCATTCTTTTATCCCATCTGACATGGAGAGTTCAACCCGAGCATTCACACATTAATCTTATACCTCTCAAGTCCGAAGTTTAACAGCACTCTAAGCTACCGGTCAGTTAATAATATCACATCACAACACAACAATCATGAAGAGAAAGCGGCAAAGATGAATGTGCTGGTACTAATCTTTTTTGTTTGATCCGTCAATTTGAAATTTATTCTAACACGAATATTTACATTGCTGGTTTTGGATATTTATTCATATAGTGAGTCTTGATAGAATAATGTTCACTGCAATTTATAATATCGGTCCCTCCATGGACGAGCTTTTGACGAATAGGTTTAATTTCAAAGATGATTAGTATGGGAGTTCTGGTATCAGCATTCTGTTGGTTCCTTGTAGAAGGGAGGAACATTTCCAAATGAAAGATCTATACAAATCAATTGCACCATTAAGTGTCCAAGTTTCTTCTTACCAAAAGGGAAAGACTGTAAATTCAGAAGATTATTTTGTATTTGTTTGCAAATAGATCTATGCTAGAATTCGGATTTCAATCAATAAGTGCCGATTTCCGATGCGAGTAGTACTTACACATGCATACAAGTCATTCTATGTCGAACACAGAAAATGAAAAATCAAGGCATGGAAATTTGCCTGAAGAAAAATATTTATAACTACTCATTCCATTTTAAGTGGCTCGGCTCTGTAGTACCCACTCCTTCCATGTACGATTTAACGTCATTAAGAGTTACCATTATTGCAGCACTAGAACTTTTTCTTCTTATGCTAATCTAAATTAAGTTCTTTACACATAGGCTTCTTCTGTTGAAATTAAAAACAATGATAATAATAAATTAAATTGCAAATTTGGCCTATGGTTTGGAGAAATTTAGAATTTAGTCTTTATAGTTTATAATTAGAATCTAGTCTTTATAGTATGTTAAAAGCTTAGTCTTTATAGTTTATAATTAGAATCTAGTAGCTTTATAGTTTATAATTAGAATCTAGTCTTTATAGTATGTTAAAAGCTTCATAAATAACAGTAGGAACTATTCATGAAGATTTTATTGAACTTTAAGAACTATTTATGAGGTTGTTTTTAATTTTATCCCAACTATTGGAATCAAATTAAAAATTGAAAGGAAAAAAAAAATCCATCGTTGTACCTAAAGTAATCTTTTCCATAATGTTCAGGAAAAAAAAAATTCCTCAAGGAATTTGGTCAACCCCATCATTTGAATCTCTCTCCTTGTGCCGCCACAAGCATCTGCAGAAGATCTTAAGGGATAACAAAGGAAATAAGAACCATGTTCATGTCAAAACCTTTGAAATGAAACTCATGACCCCCCCACCATCCATGGAAAGTTGGAAACGCTGCACACCCCCAGCCCTAATTCTAAGAGAAATCAAGGTTTTCTTTTAGGTTTTTTTTTTCCTTTGTTGGAGATTTGAACTCAAGACCTTAGCCATCAAACATCTAGGTCTTGTTTGGGAGGTGGGTCTAGATTACAACAAAATGTTAAAAGTGGGGTTGGAATGGATTGTGAAACACAAAAATGGTGGAAAAGAGAGTTGAGTTAAAAATGGAGAAAAGAAAATGTAGTAGGGATTTCAAACTGGGTCTATAGCCTTTAATCTGAAAGTGGGCTTGGGACTACAATCCATCAACCTTCAAAACGCCCTAATATCCTAGTGACTGCCAAAATGCCCATCTGGAGCAACAAAAAACTAATATTGCATTTGGCATTATCATGTAAACTTAACATTAGAGATAACTAATATTCGTATATCTCAAACTTTTTTTACTTAGCATAAATCTAAGTAACTTTATTTTTGGTCTCATTCAGAAGATTACATAGAGAAGTTGTCTTTCAATTACCCGATATTTTCCTTTTTCTAGTCATTTTTAGGACTTTGATCTCACTTCCAACAATCTTCCATCAAGTAAAGATCACTGAGTCTCCTCTCAAATATTCATCTATTCAACCACTCTTTCCTTCTCTCCAGAGCACACTACCTCTTCGATAGAGCTTAACCATAGATCTCAACGCAACTAAATCATTGAGGCTTACTACCTCATTTCTCAATACCTAGGATCGATTCTATCATCATAATTTTAATAGCAATTGTTAGAGACTACAAATGTCCTACGGTCCACCATAGAGACTCATTTTGGCTTGAAGTAACATTTGTTAATCGGTAAACAACATACACAAACTACTTAATTTTACCCTAAACCCATCTAAAAACACACCCAAAGTCAAATTAATCGCTCCCTTGGAATTGAAAGCATCAAACGAAAAAAAGTCATTTTGTGTTGGCTCCTAATGGTTGGTTCCAAGATTACCAAATTTAATTACTTATTGCAAGCCTCATCGGATCCTATTTGCCCGACCCTACGAACAGACCGACAAGCCCCCAATGATTCACAGAAATCCAGAAATGGATATCTGTATCATTGTCTGTTTCTGACACCACAAAAGAACATACCAAAACTAATTATTAAAAAGAAGGTAAGTACCAGATCAGTTTAGAACAGATATTCCAACGAGAATCGGGAGTTTATTTTCAATATTTTGACTACTAATTTACTCCAACTCAGAAAAAAGAAAAGGCAAAAATATTTACATGAACACAGAAGAAAAGCATAATCAAAGTCTCCAAGGAAATTCCTCCTTTTGCTTCCCAATCATTCAAAAAATTGAACTATTTGAGAATAATTTAAGGAACAGGGGAAATGGAAATCAAAACCCAGGTTTTGAATTTGTCACAGCGTAGCTTTTACTTCTTGGATAAACCAAATCAGCCTTATCTTCAACGCCATCTTCAAATTCACAAGCAGTATCCTCATCAATCCTACCCATTCCAACACTGCAACTTTTAGGAAGTCCCTTGGACTGTCTTAGCCTCCGTGGATAAAGAATATCGGCGTCGATATTTTTAATGTCCAAGCTTTTAACGGAAGCGGCCTTGACAAGCTCTCTGAAATCGTCGGTTTCATTGGATCTGGAAGAGCGAGAGCTGTAGCTTTTGGGCAACATGGGCAATTGGCCAGATGGGTAGCCGTGAGAGACTCTGGGAGCACAATCCATGATGCTTCGTACATAGAAATCCTTGGCCTTGCCTAGAGCTCTGATGGGTAGTTTAACGAATCGGATGAATTTGCTTTGATTTTGCGCTTCTTTGGTTCTCATTTGGAAAGCCCACCAAGTGTTCGATGGAATGACTGAAAGAGATTTAGAAGCAGAGACGGTCGATTACAAGGGAGGGAATCAATTTCGATCAATGGATCGAATAAATCAGGTTTTTCAAAGGAAAAGGGGGAATTGAAAGCACACTGATTTGGAAGGAAATTGGGGGATGGGACCGAGCAGTTGGGGGCATTTTGGCGTAAAACGTCGGCCAGGGTTGAAATAATGGTGGAGTTGACTTGTGAAGATTTCCAACATGTGACTTTTTAAATCTTCTTGAACCTTATCCAATTCATCTAGATGAATGAATCATTGCCTTGTCAAACATAAACAACGGTAGATTGTAATTTTGAAATGGATTCGGTCGGTTGGAATTCATCTTAGTCAAAATTTTAACTTCAAATTTTGCTTTTTACGAATTACCGAAACCTGTTTCTGCTTTTTATACTAAAAGATTTTTATCACTTCTTTCTTCAAGTTTCTTTCATCTTTGGTTTAACGGTCAAAAAATGTTTTGGTCTTCACCCTCAATAATCTTCATAAAATTTGTCGATTTTATATTTTTAATACAACAATAGTTGGAATGAGATCAAATTTTCTATACATGAAATGCATGCTATTTAAGTTTGGCGAATCTAGTTTTTATATCTTATAAACAAATGGATCCCTAATCAATCAATCTATATGTATAAGATTTTTTTAAAAAGAAAAAACTTGTATAAGGAACTTCTCTAAATCTTTATGATAATATACATGATAGATACTAAATATTGCAAATGGTAAAGTATCATGACTAAATTGTTAGTTTTAAGTCTACGGAGTAGAACTAAATTGTTATAAATTTTAAGTTTTTGAAAGTTTGTGGACTAGAATTCAAATAGACATAAATCTCAAAATTTGATACTAAACATGTACTTTAACCTTAAAAGTATAAACAAAAACATAGAAGGTTAAATTTATCTTTATACAAAAAAAAAAAAAGTAAAGTTATAAAAAATACTCATCAACTACAGGATTAGTATCAATTCTACTTTTAAATTTTGAAAATTTTTATTTTAATCCTTAAACTTTTATTTACGTTTTTTTTATTATTAAATTCTTGAGAAAAATTGTATTTACCTAGTTGTTGTTTATGTGAACAAATATAAACATATACGGAAAACAAACTTGGGAGTTAGAGTCAACAAAAAGAAATAATAAAACGAAAAAACAAAAAAAAAAATTAAAATTATAGGATTGAAAGGAGAAATATGACCACATGTGTTTAGATTTGTTCACAACATGAGTATATACGAAAATTTTTTATCTATTAATTTAATGGCAAAAGGCTTATAATGATTGTTTTGAAATAAAGTTTGAAGTAAAATTGAAGTAAAGTACATATATGAAGGGCGTTTTTGATAATTCAAAATCATATATGGTTAATTTCAATGGGCTCCTTCAAAAACTAAAGTATTTACAATTTGCACATGAAGTTGAAGATGGAAGTTTGTGTTGGCAGCCGCATAGATAAAAATGGTAATACTAATACACACGTCTTCTAGAGAGCTCAAACCAAAGTAGCCGCCCCCATAAGTAAAATTCCTTCAATTCAATTTCTTAATTTCTTAATTTCTTAATTTCATTCTTTTTTCTTACTTTGTTTATTCAATTCTTTCTTTTTTGCCAAATCAAACGCGGGGTTTTCGGCTGCTTCTCCAACTTTGATTGGGTTTTTGTACGTATTCCCTCTCAATTTCTCTCTCTCTCTTTTTATTTATTTCTTTATTTAGATAAATTACTTTTTGTAAAAAAGTTATGAATCTAATTAAAATTTTAAAATGTTAACTTTTTATTTTTTTTTTGTTTGAATTCAATTTAGTTACGAGATTTCAAGATGTTACACTTCTACTTTCAAGATTTAAGTTTTATTTTAATTTAGTCCTTAAGTTTCAAGATTTTCACTTTTAATTTTGATTTTTTACCAAATACTCATTTTTGTCCTTAGTAGTAGTGTCTATTAGTTAATTTAAAATAATAGTTATTAATTAACTATTTTTTTTTATCACCATTAACATTAAATTAAAATTTTCATTTCATAATTATTTTAAACTAATTAATAGACATTGAAGTCAAAGATTTAAAGTGAATATTTAATGAAAAATTGAGGTTAAAAGTGTAAGTATTGAAATTTATGGGTCAAATTGGAACAAAACTCAAATCTCAATGGTAAAATTGAACATTTTGAAACTTTTGAACTAGATTGAAGCCAAAATTAAAATTTAAGGACTAAAAGTATAACCTTTTGAATTCTAAAGACCAAATAATACTAAACCCAAAATCAAAGGACCAAAAAAGTATTCCATATTCATTTTTAATAGCCTACCTGGAAAACTGAAAATCGTCTAAAATTGTTCAATTTCTAAGAAAGCATTCTATATTTTGCCTACTAAGATGAAATAAAAAAATTATTTAGGTCACGTTTGGTAACTATTTCGTTTTTATATTTTGTTTTTGAAAACTAAGCTAATTTCCTCCACATTTTTTACCATGATTTGCAACTTTCTCAAGTATAATGATTGAATTTTTAGTCAAATTTCAAAAACAAAGACAAAAATTTTAAAGCTACTTTTTTAATTTTCAAATTTTGGCTTGGTTTTTTAAATCATTAGTAAAAACTAAATAAAAACTAAAGAAATTCGGAGGTGTAATTAGTGTTTATAGGCTTAATTTTTGTTTACTAAACAAGAACGAAAGAAATTTGGAGATGGAATTAGTATCTTTAGGCTTAATTTTCAAAAACAAAATAAAAGATGAAATAGTTACCAAACGGAACTTTAGTGTTTGACATGTTTTGTTTTCAATTGATTGAATCTTTGTAGTTGTATACATATACATATGTACATCTAACTAAAGGATTAAATGCTCAGTTAGGATTTTTTACAAGAACAAGACAGCTTTAAAACTGCTTGAAAAAACAGTGTCATTTTTTTGCTTTAGGTGTAGAATATGAATTTAAATTGTTTTTACTTATATGTTTTTTTGGAAAAAAATGGAATTGTTAGTAGCCCATATTGAAAAAAGCCTCAATAATTTCAAGTTGATGAAGTTTATGAATTTATATAAGTATAATAACATTTTTTATTTCCTTTTTAAATTTTTTATTCAAATTTATTTTGTAAAAGAAAAAACTCTCATTTATATCTAAAAAAAAATGATTAATTTTAGTTGTGTCCTTCTTAACAATGCAACCAGCTCGATCAACTCAATCAAGAAAAAATGACTATATTTTAGCAAATAGTTTAAATAAAAACTAGCCACATCTTTCGAATATTTTCTTTAAACAACTCTAATTGGTATTTAATCTCCATCTAACCTATAATCATTCAATTGAGATCCATGACTCATGAGTCCTAATTAATTAATTTGATTACTTAAATGTCTATCAAATTTTAATAGTCTCAGTACGTAATATGTAGCCCATTCAATATTAAATTTTTAATACAATTTATTATATTGATGTAATGATGGATACTATGACAAAACAATTTAAATTATCGGTAGGTGGCAGAGTGGAAAGAGAAAATATCATAGCTTATAGAGAAGTGAGTTACGTGGATGAAATGGGATGTGAATCTTTAATCCTACATGAATTCCTTATTTGATTAAAAGACTCATCTCCAAACATAATATAATAAAGATGAAACTTTCTATACAAAAATTTGCAATGGTCAATATTTATGTGAATTTTTTAGCTATAAATTGAGCGGTTAGTGAGATGCATAATTGTAATTATTTAATATGAGAATTTTTTTTAGTATAACACGGGAAAGAATTCGAACTATAGATTTCATGATTGTTAACACATATTAAATACTAGTTAAGATATGCTCACTTTGACAATATGAAAAAGGTATTCATAAAGAAGTAACGTGTTAATTATGTTGTTCTATGTCCGATTGAAAATATCTCATATATAGTTGTCATATAGTGTTTTAATGAATAAATAATTTGATTGGATGAATTGTGTTAACCAATAGAAAAGAGGATAAATAAATGACGGTAAAAACTCTCTTTCTTAATTATTTTATTTTTATTTTTTACATAATTGACTATTTCAAAGATCAGCACACATGGTGTAAGATAAAAGTAGCATTGGTTTGCTTCATTTGGATATATCAATACACTAAGTGGAGTGCAACAAAAAAAACCAAATAGATGCATTGGTTTGGTTTGTTTTTTTAGTATAAAATTAGATATTTGGATTTGTATTTAGAAAAACTAATAAATTATTGGTTTTGATTGATTATTTATTGAAAAGTTCATTCAAAATCGAATCGAACCAAAGTCATTTTAATTATTATGATGAATATATATTTGTTATTTTAAAAAATGACCAATTATTATGGTATTATTGTATATTTGTTATCTAGAAAATGACTAATAAAAGAAACAAAAATGTTCAATTTTAATTTAAAAAAGAAAAACTCAGAAATAAAAATGAAAAATTTAAAGAAGAAAAAGCCTAAAACTGAATATAAAAAATCGATTCATCTGTTTAGTCCTTTACTAAACATCGGTTTGGGTCACTCTTTTATAAAACAAATTAGTTCCATTGAGAAAACCTAATCAACTTTCAGCATGAAGGCGAAGGGTCTAGCGCTTTATCATTGTTTATTTGTTTTCGAAGCATGGAAAAATGGGCTCGTTAAGCCCAAAAGTAAAAGGCTGAAAGGCCCATACAAGAATTCAAGTGGGCCTAACGGAGGCCCAATTCATGGGCAAAGCAAACCGACGCAGACTTCACCGGTGGGATGAGGATAAGATGAAGCAGCAACGAATCAATTAGATTTTGAAAATCAAACATATAAATATCAAATTAATAAATATATAAAAGGAAATATAGTTTATGAAAAGGAGATGAGATCTGTGATCTGAGGAGGGGAGTGGGAATGGGAAACGGGAAGAGGCAGTGAAGGGGATCAATCAGACGGGGTGGTAGGCCCCACCAGAGCGTGGCTTTGTAAAGACTGCCAGCTCAGCAGGTTTGACTGATACTGAGATCTAGAAGACCGGTTTTTATTTTTATTTATCTGCCTCGTTTAGCAAATCCAAAATCCTGGTCTTCTCTCTTGCTTTGACTACTTTGCCCATTTTCATTTTACTTTTTCCCATCATCCCCCTCCCCCCTCGTACACTCCAATTCCCGCTTTTCCATCCATCTGCTGACACGTGTCCCTCCGAACACCGTGCCCACATCCATCTCTCTTTGTTTTTTTTTTTTTTTTTCATTATTTCTCCACTTTCCATCTCATCCACTCTCCCATTTCTTCCTTTCCCAAAGGTGTTCCATTTTTTTTTTCCTTTTTCTTTTGGACCTTCAATTTGACCTAATTACACAAATTCTGGCTTTTAAATTCAAGTTGTACGTACAAAGTATTCTATAATTACTTTCTTTACACAAATGGGTTGAGATAGAGAGTTTGATTGTGGAAAATTTCAAATTAAACAAATAAAGAAAGTTTCAAATGTTAATTGTGATATCATCTTAAATCATCGGCTTAAATTAATAGAAGAATATAAATTTAATATTACATTATCTAACAATTTAAATATTCAATCTCAAAAGAAAAAGATATATGCCAATTAACTTAAAAGTAAAAATAAAAAATAAAAAAATAAAAAAAATAATTGCTGAGGAGGTGGGTGGATGGATTTGGATTTGTGGTGTTGTGTGGCAACGCCAGCACAAATGTAGAAATTAAGCCTTAATTAGTCAATAATAATCAAAGACCCTACCACAAAGCGAAGAAAAAGTTTCTTGGACTAATAATATGCTTTTGCTGCAGAGAGAAGCGTGAACTGCACGTGTGGTGCACGGTCCTTGTGCAGTAAAACAACCTGTTATATCCAGTAATATCCATTTTCCTTCATTTTTTTTTTTAATTATTATTTTATATTTATTTTTCTTTCTTTCTAAAGACCAAGATGGGACTTGGGAGGGACAGTCTGTGAACAGTACAGAAGATAAACAAATCTCTCTTTCCCTTAACTTTCTTTCTCTTCTTCTTCCTTCTCTGCTTCGTTGGAATTTTTGGTGAGTGGTATGGCATGGCAAGGTTTCTTTTTTGGATGTGGGTCATAATTTTCTGATCTGGGGTTTGATTATTATTTCGCCCTTTTTGAGAGCTTGAAGAGGAAGCTTTGGAATTGGGGAAGGAAAATTCTCGTAGCCTTCATCTTTTGTTTTGGTGATGATGATGATTGATAGTGTAATGAAGAAGAAGGAGATATCCTTTTGACTAGAGAAGAAAAGAAGAAAAAGATCAGATAAAGTAAGAGAGGGGGGAAAAAAAAAGAATAGAAAAGCAACAAAGTGAGCAAACATTGCTGCCTGTGATTGTCAATGAGAGTGACAGTGTAGTGTAGGAAGGTGAAAGCAAAAAAAAGAAAAAGAGAAACAAACAAACAACAAACACCCGTCTCCTCCTTTCTTCTCTCTGTTTTTTCTTCCTCACTTTTTCTTCCTTTTCCTTCCCACACGTTCCTCTGGTCTCCCCTGTTCAACTTTGCTCTGTTTTTTATACGATTTTAATCTCTCCATTTATCAGATTCAGATTCATCTTCAGTTTTCCCAAAAGGGATTTTCCAAAATGCCGATGTACCAGCCTGCTACTTGGAGAGAAGGGGATCCGAAGCTCGTCGTCGGCTGCGGTGCGCAGATTCTAGATCTGGAAACTGTGGTCAAAGATGGGATTCTCGGCGGAGGCGGGGGGATAATCTGCGGCGGCGTTGGCGGTGGCGGTGGAGAGAAATTGGATCTGAAGGAGATGATTGAGGAGTTGGAATCGTCCATAGAGGTTCCATCGGTGTTCATTTGCCCAATCTCGCTGGAACCCATGCAAGATCCAGTGACCCTCTGCTCCGGGCAGACCTACGAGCGTTCCAACATTCTGAAATGGTTCTCTTTAGGGCATTTAACTTGTCCCACAACAATGCAAGAGCTTTGGGATGATTCCGTCACACCGAATCGGACCCTTCACCAGTTGATTCACACCTGGTTTTCGCAAAAGTACTTAGCATTGAAGAAAAGATCAGAGGATGTGCAGGGGAGAGTTTTAGAGCTTTTGGATTCGTTGAAGAAGGTCAAGGGTCAAGCTAGGGTTCAGTCCCTTAAAGATCTCCGACATGTCGTCACTACCCATTCCTCCGCCAAGAAGATGGTGGTCGACAACGGCGGTGTAGCTCTAATCTCTTCTCTTTTGGGTTCTTTCACTTCCCACGCAGTTGGGTCCGAAGCCGTGGGAATCCTTGTGAATTTGGATCTCGATTCAGAGTTGAAGAAGAATCTGATTCAACCCACCAGAATTTCCCTAATTGCAGATATTTTAAACGAAGGGTCCATCGAAACCAAGATTAATTGCACGAAATTCATCAAGATGTTGATTGTGGGTGAGGATTTAAGAACAGAGAACGTTTCAAGTCTAAGTCTCCTCGTCGGATTGTTGAGAATGGTGAAGGATCAGAGATACTCAAATGGTGTAACCGCGGGACTCAGTTTACTCCGAACGCTCTGTTCAAACGAACAAATCAGGAAGCAACTCGTCAGCATCGGCGCCGTCGCGAAACTCGGCGGCGCCCTCTCTAACTTAAACGCCGATTGTTTGGAAGCGGCGCTTTATATTCTCGACGTTTTGTCATCCCTTCCGGAAGGGAGATTAGCGTTGAAGAATTGTGAAGATACGATTAGAAATTTGGTGAAATTGTTGATGAAAGTATCAGAGATTTGTACTCAATTTGCGTTGTCGATTTTATGGGCGGTGTTTAAGCTAGCGCCGGAGGAATGTGCGATGCTGGCGGTGGAGGCTGGATTGGCGGCGAAATTGCTGCTTGTAATCCAAAGTGGGTGCAATCCAGAGCTGAAACAGAGATCTGCAGAGCTATTGAAATTGTGTAGTCTAAATTACCCTGATTCAATGTTCATTTCTAAATGTAAGCTTACGAGAACTATACAATAAAAGATAGCTTGTCAAAACTGTTCATACACCCCCTTTTTTTCCTTTTAATTTTTGGTTTATTATGCATAATTGAGATTCTTCAAATAGTCTTGTGAATGTGAATGAATGCGAGAAGCAAGTTTTGATTCCCATGTTTTGTTGCTTTTTCTGTTATCTTTTTTCTTCTTTACTTCGTCGAATTGACGTCGACCGATGACCGGAATATTCTTTTCCGATATTCCGGTGACTGCAAGTTCTTGGTTCGGGAAAAGGCAGCTCAGAGAAATATCAAATAAAGTTTTGCTTTTGTTCTTTTTTTTTTTTTTTTCGTGTGTGTGGTCAAAGAATCCTGGACAACAGCCAAGCTTCATAATTGATAAACTATGCTTTGACTGAGTTTGGCCAGAGAGAGAGAGAAAGGAAAGTATTACAAAAGCAAAACAAAGACTCAAATGAGCAGTCCCAATAAAACTGTATTTTTTAGTGTAAAAAAATTACTTTTTAAAAAAGCAAAATTTTATTGTCTCAGGAATACCTTGATTTTTTATTTATTATTTTTTTTTACCAACTTCTTTGAAATATTGCTTGTGCAAATTGAGTTAAATTTCAGTTATAAACATCATTGGCATAATGGAATAAACCAGATTAAATAGAAATTTGGTTAATGATATACTTTTGTCTATGATATGTCCAATCTAATTTTGTAGGAGTGAACAAATAATTGAACCTTAAAAACATAAAACAGAAGAAGACAACAATGGTAGGGCCTAAAAAATTGAAAAGAAAGGAAAGGGTAAAAGGGGGGAATCATAGAATGAGAGCGAGAGAATTCAAGAACATTTGTTGGTGGCTGGGCAAGGCTTGGTTTGATTGACTACAGAAGGTTCAACTACCACTTTAAAAGAAACCACATTGGAGGGTATGAAATGCAGTTGAGCAAAATTTGAATTTTTGGTCTTGTTTTCTGTTCTGGTCCACTTAAAATACGGAAATTTTTAATTTAATGAAGCTGCTACCTGTTTTATAAGTAATTCATCTTTTAATAAATATTAGAAAAGAAAAAAAAAATTCTTTTTTCTTTCTCCAAATTTCGAAGAATAGCACACGTC
Source organism: Citrullus mucosospermus (assembly GCA_030954485.1). NCBI lineage: Eukaryota > Viridiplantae > Streptophyta > Magnoliopsida > Cucurbitales > Cucurbitaceae > Citrullus > Citrullus mucosospermus. Next base: position 27,231,222 of record CM062062.1, read on the forward strand.
TTTAAATTTTTCAAAATATACTTTTTCTTTAGACCTCCAATTTTTAATAATATGTACATATGGTCACTCAATCATCAAAATATACTTTTTTTTCTTTTTCTTTTTTTCTTTTTTAGTATTCGAGTTTTAAGAATGAATTATAAAAGTTTTTGGAGTAATTTTTTTTTATTATTTTAAATAATTATGTAACATTTTAAACTGGAAAATAATTTGAAAGAGAAGGGAGGAACCATTAAGCTACATTTTGACTACGTAGAGGCTAAATATAGAGTTTAAAAAATCTAAAGACAAAATAGACATTTTTCAATTCAAGAACTAGAGTCATTCATCTAAATATGAAATATAATTATAAACACATTTATAATTCCTAGTAATTTCTTCAAACCATAGCATGATTCATTGTCTTCATTCTCATTTTGCTTTGATCTTATCTCTCTCTTCACCATATTCAATTTGAATAAATAAACCCATTCATATGGTCTTGTTTTTTTTTTTACTTGTTTCTTTTTTCTCTCTCTCTCTTCATTATACCCAAACTGAACTAACCTCTGCTTCTGCCTGTGTCTGTGGCTGCACAGTACTCTGTTTTCAATATATATATATTTAAAATTTGAACATTTTAATTTCAAATAATCTCAAATAGAATAATGCTTTGAAAAGTGTGTGTGTATGTGTTTTACAATTCTATTCTTGTTTAGTGTGCTTTTGACCGAGTGTTTGCCACGTGAACACCTCGACTTTCAGCATTATTTATTACTTTATATATATATATATAAAAAGGTATAACTATTATCGGATTTTAAATTTTGGTTTCCTTTTTACCAGCACGGACTTTGGGAAAATTAATAAATTAACCCTTGCATATTGTTATAATTACAGTCACGTGCACAGAAAGTGCAAACGGGGTTGGGTAATTATAAGACACGAGTACTTTACTCGTGACCCACCCAAATGCCACCTCCCCCAACCTTCACCTTCTCCCAAATCATGTGTTCTTCTACCAAATCCATCATTTTTTTCCCATCACAATAATAATTTATTCCTCTTTTATTTTATTTTTATATTGTAAAAAAAATTTTTAAAAAACTTTGTTTTTAAGTCTGCTAAATAGAATCTCCTTATTATAATTGTTGTAACCAAATAGCCAGCTTAAAGCGTAGGCAAATGTGCTTTAATGGGTTCTTTAACTTTTTTAATATATATTTTTAAATTTGTTTTGACGAGATATTATTCGCTTTAACTCCTCCAATTATCTTGGATTGTTTATTTTTAAAATATCATTATCATATGCGATACGTTTCTCAATCTTATTTATTTGACTGAAACCGCAAGTTTATTTTAAATATAAAATGTTTATGGGTTAAATTATGAACTTTCAGTTTGTTGTGATGATATATTTAAGACTTCAAAATTTTTCATTCACTTTTGAAAATTTAAGTTTATTTTAAATAAAATATGTAGATTGACCTGATAATTGATATTTAAAAATTAGAAGGTGTTTAATATTATTTACAATTCAATAGAAAACTAAACTCTTTTTTTTCTTTACTTTAGGTTAAATTATATATAAAAAAAAATGACTTTTAACCATGCATTTTGAGTTAAAAATACCTCTTAGTTTTTAAAAAAATTTAAAATGCTTTTAAATTTTAAAGAAGAGTTAAAAATATCTCTACTGTTAGTTTTGGATAAAAACTATTAAAATTTTGTTTAAAAAATACTCCTAACTCAAAAAAAAAGTTCAAAATACATTACGGCGTAAGTATATGAATAGAAACCGTTTATGTTGCAAAAACAACTTTAAAATTGAAAAAAAAAAAGTAACTTTAAAACAAATTATATATACATTCTATTTTTTTCACATAGTTTATTTTTTTCTTAGTTTTCCAATTCTCAACTTGCACCAATTTTCTACTCACCAAAATTTTAAGTTAAAACATAAAATCTCATAGAATACATTTTTTATTTGACTATTTATCGTTTTGATAGGTTTAAGAGGAGATTTTGATATTAATTTTTATTTTTTTTAATTTTGTCCGGTGAAAGTATTTTTAAACTTTTTTTTTACTTTAAAGTTATTTTTTTAAAAATTTTGAAAGTTGAAGAAATTTTTGACACAAATTACATAATTTAGGAGATTTTTTTATTATTATTATTAATTTAACCTTTATTTTATTTCAATAGATATGGTTAAAATCATTCCCATATTTCATTTCCTAGATGATATATCAATTTAACTGTAAATGGGATATTACGCTTTTTACATGTATTAATTTGATTTTAGAAAAAGTCTGCAGTTGTATTTTTCTTAAAACAAATTTTCAATGTTGGGTGGTAAAATAAAACTTTTTAAGTTCTAAGGACCGACATACCTGAAAGTGAAATACATCCCAAATTTTGGTTTGTATAATTTAGAGAAACAAAAATTAAGATGGGTTATATAATATAGTGTCGTGCTTAACATACACAAGATAAAAATGAAATAAATATGACGGTAAAATAAGTTTACGGCATACAAAATAAGTTGAGACTAACAATAACAGGTAGAAATAACGGATTTATCCAAAAAAAAAAAAAAAAAAAAAAACAATTGAATATAAATTTGAAATACTTCTATCCAACTATTAAAAAAAATCCACTCAATAAATTTTTTGGATTGATTATAGTTTTTATATGCTCAATTTTGACGGATTCTAAAACTAAATCCCTTAAAGCAAGGAGAAGTTTGTGAGTTATTTTTGGAAAGTGAAAAGTGGCATGAACATTGAGTATCCAATCTCAATCGCATTCCAAACATTTTGAGGCCATTTTGATTTGAACTTCAACATATAAAACAATCTCTCTTAAAATAAAAATCATTAGAGATAGCAAAATGGATCCATTTAGAGGACAAGGTGGCATTCAAATGCTATTAACTGCAGAACAAGATGCCCAACAAGTCGTTTCCACAGCTAGAAACAGTATATATTACTCTGTTTCTTCTAATCACTTTCAAAATTCCTTCCAATTTAATGTTTTTTTTTCTTAATCACTTCCTCATTGCCATTATCATAAATATATAAAGAATTGGTGTTGTAGTGAAGATGGCGAGACTGAAACAAGCTAAAGAAGAAGCTGAAAGGGAAGTGGCACATTATCGTGCTCACTTGGAGGCTGAATATCAGAAGAAGGTTTCTGAGGTAAAGATGTAAAATTAGCACCCGCATTATTCATATACTCTTCAATTATAATTTAATGTTGATAATTAAAATGGAAGGAGAGTTTAGTTTGATTTTATGTTTAAATTTTTGTAATCATAGTCAAGTTCTGGGTCCTATACACAACGGCTGGAAGAGGAAACCAAGGTTAAGATCGAGAATTTGAAGGAATCATCCGCAAGAGTTTCACATGATGTTGTTCAAATGCTTCTCCGATATGTTGCATCTGCCAGAACTTAGCACAAGGGGGTAATTGCTAAATTATTATTATTATTATTATTATTATTATTATTATTTTCACTATCAAAATTTATCTTCAATTAAAATTGCAGTGTCTATTTTAATAATTAAGAAAAAGAAAATCAATTGAAAAGGACTAAGGAAATATATTTCAAACTAAAGTTTAATGCAATATAATTGGTCTATATTTCTTCACTTGGCAGCAGAAGATTAGGAAAGCGTGGAGACGGCGCCATGCAATTCTTTTTTTCTTTGCAATTTATTTATTGTGGTCACTCAACAATTATCTGTCATGACTCATGACACGTTTGGATGATATGGAAGTAATTGAATGTGTTTCATATTGTTTTTATTCTAATAATGTGCTTTCATATATATTAGATCTAGTTTGGTTTTTAATTATGACCTCTTTGGTAATATTCCAGGCGATTGTCTTAAAAAAAAAAAAAAAAAAAAAAGTTTTAAAAAATTTCATTTTGATTTAAAAAAAAAAATTTTTTAAAAATGAAATTTTGAATGGTTTTCAAACACTTTATTTCTTCCAAAATAACTTAATTTTTATTCTAAACAAACTCTTAGTTTTCGATTTTTTATTTCTTTAAAATTAAGCTTATAATCGACATTTTACTAATTTTTTTTCTTAAAAAAACAATCAAAATTTGAAAACATGAATTTAAAGAAAGTATTTATTTATAAATTATAAAACTCGTTGTTATGGTGGTTGACAATAAACTATTATTAATTTATTAATGGGTCTGATTTATGTTAAAAAAAATTATATAATTGTTATTTTGTAATGTTATATAATTTATAATACATCACATAATAAATATTCTAATTTTTAAAAAAAGAATTGAGGTTGTAAGGTGATTTTTTAAATATTTTGATCTTTGTTTAATATAATTCTACATTAAAATTTAAAAAGGTGAAAATCTAGATACAGCAAAAACAATTTTACATAACTATTTGAATCACATAGAATAGTGTTAAAACCTAAACACATCTATAAAAGACAAACGGTCAATCAAATAGAACTGTAAGTGTGTCTAAAAAGAAATGGTATGAAATTCAGAAAATACAAATACAAATACTAAAACAAAATCGCTTGAAATTGTTATCAACTTTAGTTTTTCGTGTTCTTAACTATTTTTAAAAGTTATTTTTGAAATTGAGTCAAGATTCACTTTCTCCAAAAGAACTCTCTTTTTTATGTTTTCATTTTTCTATAAATTTATATTTCTCGCTTTTCTAATATATAATGTCTAAGAATTTAATGTTTTTCCTAACCTTTTCTCCCTCTAAATATTTATGGCACGTCTGATATATATCTTTCGTCTTTATAAAAGTGTAACATTTCTCCTCAACTTTCTCTTTTGATTTTTTTTCTTTCTTGGACAAAATGATAAAGTTGTAATATAACTTTTCTCATTCTAATTTCTACTTTTACCTAATTTTCCTCTCAACTTTCTTCTCCTTCTCTCTAAAGTTTTATATTTGTTTCTTTTTTTTTTCTCCCTTAAATAACTTTTATTTATCTCCCCAAACTTATATTCCTAACTTTTTCTTATCTTTCTCTCTACCATTTGTGGACATATGAAAACCAAAATTTAGAGACAAAAATATATTTTTATAGAGAGAGAAAAATAAGAAAAATATGTAGAATATTAATTAAAGCATTTAGAGAGAAAAAGAGAAATCTTAAAAAGAGTTTATTTTGGAGAAATAGATATGCTAGAAAAAATTAATCAATAATATCTCAATTAATTGAGTTATGTTGAGTCATTTAATTTGGCATAATATGAAGATAATTCAATTGGTTAAAGATATTTTCAAAGAATCTACACTTTTTAGAACTTAAAAATAAACAAAAAATAACTAAATAGCATTTATTTTGCATTTTATTCGTTTAGAAAAACAAAATTGAATATCTTGTTACATCACATTTTTTTATAAGATTTTGCAGATATTATGAAATTTTTTACAAATTTTCAAAAAAAGAAAAATGGATAGAGAGAGAGAGAGAGTCATTTTCAGTCAATTTACTCAACTACCCCCAATGGGCAATGGGCAGGGGATTTGTGGATGAAGAGGCAGAGCCCAAAGGAGATGTTTGGATCACTCAACTTGCCTTCATAATCACTTTTGTGGCTTTCATGCTTCCTTCCGCACCTCAAAATCTGACCTCAAACCTACTTTCAAATATCCTATATAATAATTCCATTAATTTAATATGTATATTTATAAATCAAATAAAGATAAAATTTTCACAGAAATACATTTTTTGATCCAGGAACATTCAAATTTTATTTAGAATTAAATTGAATTAGACTTCAAATTCAAATGGACTATCTGTATTTCAAAAATTGTTCGTTTTTAATTCTCCTTTTTGGGTATGAAAGGGAGATTCCATCGTAAAAATAGAATTTTTTTTTCTAGGTCAATCCTCTGCCTTTTGATTTTAATTGTCTGTCTGTTTGTTTTTCCTTTTTCCTATTTCTTTAAATGATTTTCACTTCTTTAAAAGCACTTTTTCCCTTTCTTTTTCGTTTTGAAATGTGATTTGGTTTTGGAAAATACTAGTAGAAGATTAAAAAATGCAAAATATAAGTGTAGGGGAAAGGAGTATTTACAAACTTATTTTTTTTTAAAAAAAAGTCAAATTTGACTTAAATTTTTCTAATTGATTTTCCGCTACCAAACTTTTGTATCTCAAATGATTAATATCGGAGTTTTATTTCTCAACCAAAGTTTAAAAATTTAGAATTGACATGACAATTTTTTATTTTTCTTTGAAGATAGCTTAAACTGCATAGAAGATGGGTGCAGTCTCACTACATCCAAATTTTTTTCATCTATTATTATTATTTGAAAAGAATGGCAAGTCTATTACTATGTGTACTTATTGTACAATGAACATCATATATATTGAATGTGATAGTAAAGTAGTGACTTCTTACCCAGGCAACCTTTTTATTTATTTTATTTATTGCATAGACAAATACGAGTTTATTATCTCATTTTTTTTCTTTTTTTAAAGTAAAGTTTTCTCTCTCATTCTTAAATTATTCTAACAATCATTCTACACCTAAACTAAAGTGTTGGTTTTTTTTCTTCTTTTTTTTACATACCTAAACTATTGAATATAGTTTTATAGTTTTAGGACCAAAAGTACGAATTATATAGATTTTATTCCTATGTTAATACGAACTAGCTTAATTAAAAAAAAAAAAAAAAGTCATACATTTGAATCTCACATTTAAATTTACACAGCTCAATTTAAAACTTTTTTTTAAAAAAAATTATTTAAGCAATATATGGAGGAAAGAAATTAATAGAGAATATATACTAATTTAACTCGTTAATTAAGTTAAGATTGACTTTCAAATCCAAAATTTGAATTCATCCCTCTTTAATGGTGTTCATATTCTTGTTGTGTATTAATATTTGGGTAGTAAATCAAGCGTCAATGGAAGTTGGCTGACGGAATAGAAAGAGAGATTAAAATTTTTAAATGAGTAGCCGTCACCATTTAAAATGTGATTGGAAATAATAAGAATTTTATGAAAATTAGTATATATTTTTATAATCAACATTAATGGTATATTATTTAATTTACCTTTTTTACAAATATCATCCAAAGTTTTCCACCCTAACACATTTACACTATAAATTTTCTTATTTCATGTTCATTTGAGAAGACATAAATGGTAAATTTTGACTTTGATAGAACTTTCTTAATTTTATAAATATTTTAGTGATTATCGTTAATTTTCATTTATTAGAAAATTTAAAACTATTTCAAGCTTCTTTTTTAAAAAAATTTAAAAAGCAAGCTTAATTTATTTTAAAGCTTCAAACACTTTGATTCTATGCAACATTGTCTATTAATATTGGATATATACTCTTTTTTTTTTAGCTTGAAAATTCAAATCTTCATATACGAATTTCTATTTGTAACCTAATTTTTTTAGTATTGAAATGTTTTGGAATCAAACTTTAAGTCGATTTCATTAAAAATTATGGCATAAACACGAATGGGCATCAATATAATATATAAAGAGTATGCAACATGCCTCTTTAAGATGATGTTTTTTTGGGAGAGGGAGTTAACCATTTTTTATTTGAGATGATATTGGTTAGGTTTATGTGCTCTAGTACCATATTAGATAATATGATAATAGAGTATTGAATTTCGAAATCAATTGACAAAGAAAAAATAACTCGATCTATTTATTTAACGTGAGATCTTCTAGTAATAGGAAGTCAAGATGATTAAAATAATAACATTGAGAGAGAATGCCAAATAGTGCATAATGAGTTAGTTTATAATTCAAAAGTTAATCCCTAAAATGCAAAGAGTTAAGAGTTTGGCGTTTGGTGAAAATAGTTTGAAAAATTAGGCAAATTCGTTGAAAGTTACCGAATTCAACGAAGTTTAATATACTAACGAATATTTCTCAAAACAGCTAAAGTTACTTTATTTTTCAACATAATCATAATCCATTCTTAGAAATAATATTGAAAACTCTCAAAAATTAAGATTGATGTTAAAGCAATTTCTCATATACCAAAATATTGTGCAATAAACAAACAGGTGTGAAGTCTTTATAATCACAAAATATATGAAAAGGAAAATTTTAATTGTACCACATCCTTTCATATAAATTTAAATTGGTTCTACAGTTTTTGTGGGTATAATTTTTGTGCTGTATATAGAACATAGAGGGATTAAAGTAAATATGTCATCGCTGATTTAAAAGAAAAGAAAATCAAAAGCAAATCAGAATTATTACCATATTCAGGTTAAATGACTTGTTAATTATGTGAGTTTTTAGAAAAAAATAAAATAAAAATGAACAACCAATTGCTTTAGTTTCTTGGAATAAAAAAAAATTGTGTTCGTTTGTTGAATTTAGAGAAAAAATATATCTTTAATGAGTATCTGACCTTTTTATTTTGCTTCTAAATAGATTATTGAGATGTACTAACAAAAATTATTGGTAAATATTAACCTCTATCCCTATATTTTATCGATGCATTTTTATCTATGAATTTTCATTTTCATTTTCATTTGGCCTCTAGATTTTAAACTACTACACTCCTACACTGGAATTTATTTTTTATTTAATCTTTAAGTTTCGAATTTTTACATTTTAAAATTTGATCTTTTACATTAATTTTTATATTTTAGTATGGTCACGGATGTATATCTATAGTGTTAATTTTCACTTAACTAATTTAATATAATCATGATGTGAATTTTTTAAAATATAGGCAGAAACATTAGTGAAAACTAATTTAAATCTCTCAAATGAATGATAAGAAAATCAATGCAAATATCAAAAGTGACATTAGTGTGATAACTGTGTAAAATTGTGAAATTAAAGGACAAAATAAAATTTAAATTCAAAACTGAATTGGTAATTAATGAAAACTATAGTCAACTATAGATAAGAAAGAATATTTTTCTCTAGATTATAATTAATTTTCTTTGTACTAAACCCAAAAAATAATAATAATAATAATAATAATGATGATTTTCTTCAAACAACATGTACATGTCATGTGAGTAGTTGAAAATAATTTCAGGTAAAAAATAGTTATCCACAAAAAGAGAAAATATATCCCAAAATAACAAATTTGATTTGATGGTAAACAGCTCCAATTCCTAACTCAGTCTTGTTATAGAAACCGTGGGGACCGCGAACCGGCCGGGCCGTCGGTTCGTTCGTAAAGCGCCGAACCGGAAAACAAACAGAAAAAGAAGAAGAAGAAGAAGAAGAAGAAGAAGAATAAGTCCAGCGACCTGATTTATTTTATTTAATTATGAAACTGTAATTAATGATCAGAGAAAATATAATTTTCCCCATTTTTGCAGAGGAGTAATTCATGGCTTCATTTGATCACTGGTATAGATGTAATCAATATGAGCCTCTAATGTTCTTCTAATCAGGCAATCTTCTTTGTCCCGTCCTTCACATGATCCGTCGTTATGAGTAATAGCCTCTTGAGAAGCAACCTAGTTAAAGAGATATTAAGGATGAAATTAACTATAATGGATAAATTGGGGATTAGTTTTGAAGGGAGATTTTTGAAACTTACTGGATTTGTGGGTTTGAGGGAAATGGCGGAGAAGGTAGCGATGGGACGAGCTTCGGAGGAGGGAAGAATGATGAGGGACATTGTTACAAGCGCTGCAATGGCGAACAGAGCTGGGAGCTTCGACATTTTGGGATTTGAATTTGAGTGGAGGAAGGAGGGATTGTAATTCTCAGTTTTAAACACAGAATTGAAATATCATCGCTGGCAGAAATAATTACGGGACGTAACGGATGAGTGGGAGATTTCGAGATGCTGTTCTCAACGTTGGCCACACCACACCTTATACGCTCATTATGGTTCGTTTTTTTTTCCTTTTCTGGTCTCTCAATATATAAAAATGGCGGACCTTAGAAGGAAAATATATTGTCTCGTAGTCTTTTTAGTACAACAAACTTTACCATATTTCCTCAAATCCCATTAAATTATGTGCTCATATTTTTGTTAAATTACAAGTCTCTTTTTTTTTCTTTTTTAACTGCATAAGAGTTGGAGAATTCGAACCACAAATCTTAAGGTAGTTGTCGTTGAGTTAGGCTCATTTAAGCTCTTATTACCTATTCATAATAAAAATTATTATTATTATTATTTTAATCATTTATCTATTTCTAATGAAAATTATTTCTACTTCTATAGTGGAATGAAATTTTTTACCATTATTAGATTGTCCTTCTATTATTATTATTTTTTTGTTAATTTAAAATGTATTATGTTAGCAGCATTAGAATGTTTTTTTTTTTTTCTTTTACTTATTCAAATATTTTATACTTTCTTACAAAAATTAATGCTTAAGTATTATGACTATAATTAAGGTCGAATTTCTTTTGTACTTATGGCATTCATGTTTTTGAGTTTGTAATGTATGTTGATAATTAAATTTCAAAGTGATTTCTAAATTTAAGTTATTGTTAACGTATGGTTTTTACACTATGCAAGATTTATTTAAATAGAAATAAGCAAAAATAATTATAAATCATTTATAAATGATAATCTAAATTAATTTACTATCGTAAAAGGTTTCATATTATCATTATTTTATTCAAATCATCCATCTCCAAATAAAAATGGTTGTTATTGTCAATAAATGTTAATTGCAAATTGTCAAACGTCAAATAATGGCTAATCTTGAATAAAATTCCCAATTCTAAAAGTATCGTGTTTTATCCCATGTTCTCAATTTGTATCTATTTAGATAGAACCTAACATCTCATGATATTTATTGTTTCTTGTTTTTTGTTTTATCGAATAAATGTAATTAATTAAATGATTATACAGTTTTGTAGCACATTCAATGGATAAACACGCCACATACAAAATTGTAAGTGTTCAAAATTTTGTTTGGTTACAATACATTTAAAATGGTTCATAGTAAAACAAATATGTACTTTTTACAACATAATTCAAAGTTTTTTTTTTTTTAAATCACTTTAAAATCATGTTTGACAATTCATCTCTCAAACATTTCTGCCAAAATAGTCTTTAAATTAATCCAACTTTTTAAAGTGTGTTTTTTATTAAAATAAAAAGAAAAAAAATTATGACAAAATACATTTTAAAATTTTAATTTTAAAAAAACATTTTTGAAACGTTATCTTAAGATTTTTTTAGTATATAGAGTCAATATCACTGTGCTAAACTTACTTTGATGTTATTGCAAGCATATTATTATTATGATGAATTAAAATACTATAAGTGTTAAATTAATAAAGTTGATTACAATAACTTATTAAACACAAAATTAAAATTAAAATTGTAAAAAACAAAACTTTATAACTAAAAAAAAAAGGATCACTCAGACAATTAGTGTAGTAAAGAAAATTCAAGATAACTTTTTCCTTTCTCGAAAAATACATATGGTATTGAATAGTTTAATTGAGGATTGTAGTTGGAAGTTGGGAGTTGAATAATTGAAGATGAAATCGGCAAAAATAAGGAAAGTATTGGGACTTGGAAGAAAGCAAGGAAGAAGGAATCTAACTATCACTCACTCAATTTTTTTAAGTTCAAGTAAAAAATATTTTTTTGGTTCTTAAATTTTAAGCATGATTTTTATTTAATTTTTAAATTTTAATTATTTTTAGATTTTGATTTTGATTTCAATTTAGTACATAAGTTTCAAAATGTTACAATTTTACCTTCGACATTTGAGCTTAAATCATTTTGCCTTTAGTATTGTTGTATTTTAATTAATTTAAAATAATTATAATTAAATAAGTTGAACTAATTTCCATCAAAATTAAATTTAATTAATAAACTCTAACACCAATAACTGAAAGTTAGTATTTAGTTAAAAATATAAATCTTAAAATTAATGACTAAATTAAAACAAAACTTAAATCTAAAATGGTAATATTTTGAAATTTAAAGATCAAATTGAAATGAAAATCAAAACTTAAAGAATTAAAAGCGAAATATGTTATAATTTATGGACCAAATAAAAAGTATACAAAATTAAGAAGAAAAGAGAAGGTAAGTTTTCCTTTATTTTATGAACAATAATGAGGTGCAACTTAGTCTCAAATCTTTTTATTTATTTAGTTATTTATTTAAAAGAACCTTTACTACAAAACAATTCTTTATTAAATAAAGTTTCTCTTATTTTATAAAGGATCTCCGTTTTCAAAGTGTTGAAAGTAAATGAAATTGTGTGGAAGTGTGAATTTTAAAAGGAAGGGTGGATAAGACAGCTCACTTGATATTCACGCCATGGAGTAGCCAGTGGCGGTATCCAAACAGTATTCCTTTTGTTGGGTCGTAATCCAATTTATTCATATTTGGAAGAAATAACTAACACCACACACACAACCCATGCTTTCCCTACCATTTTTCTCTCCATTTATTCTAATAACCTTTCTTCTACCACCTTTTCTGTTTGTTTTGTTTTGGATTTACCCTCTTCCATAGGGCATTAATCTATCATTTATGTCTCTCTTGTAATCCATTCAAATGTCCGAATCCTAAAAATGCGATCATTATCGATTACATATAGAGTAGATTAGAATAAGATTTGTTTGTTTTTGATCGACTTTATTGTTTCTTTCACTTGTTGATTTTGTATTTAGATCATTATTTTTCTTTTATAACAACATTTTACATATAGATAAGTGCTATGGGGTTTGAATTCATTTTTTGAAAGTCTAATTGCATGTTTCTTTTCTTTCACATATTTCAATTTCATCTTGCTAATTTGTGGTGATAATATTCTTTTATTTGATTTTTAAAATATGATTCATTTAAGTGTTATGTGTGATTTTTCGATTTTGCAGAGTTTGCAAATTATCTGATCAAGGAAATAACGAAACTCGAGCTAAAAAACCACACCCTAGAGTCCAATCAAGCATGAGAACAGGGGAGTTTTGGCCAATGCCCCGTTTGATGAATGGAGCATACTACGACTTATTTGGGCATCGGCCAAGAATGAAGTTGAGATCGCCTCCAAATTTGATGAACAAGGCATTGCTAAATGCATGCCTTAGCCCTTTTGGCTCGAGAATTAACCTAATATGACTAGGAAACTCTAATATATCATTATGACTTAGGAAATAAGTCTATTCTAGTACTCAAATTCTCTACTTACTACACAATTACACTTTCAAACTTAAGCATCAGAGTCTGTGTGGCAAACACCACGTCAACGTGCAAATCTTTTCATCTTACGGGCCATATACTTCCCCAAATTACAAATTTACGATTGTTGTCATGTGAATATCAAAAATATTTTTCTTTGTCTAATTTTTGGCATAGAGAAAAAGTATAGTTGTTTTTTAATATAGATAATGCGAACCAATTGACCAAATTACTTGTATTTGTATATTGAGCATATCTAAAGAAATATTACCAATTACTGCTTTTCTAATATATCCTATGTCGCTTACACTTCAAATCTGTTATTTTTGTAATTACATTTACATGATTAACTTTATCTTTAATTTCATAAACCCATTTTCGGCATCGCAACTACATATTTTAAAAAAAGTTATCCAATGTTACTACAGTTGGTAGGTTTTATTTGTCCATATAAGAAAATGGAAATTCTTATTTATTTATTTTATTTTTTTTTTGGTTTCTTTTCAATAGAGGGAAAAAAAAACCCGTCAATCCTATTTGAGAAACAGGAGAGACGTGAGATCAAAGTAATAGTTGAAATAAAAAGAAGAAATTGATAAAATAGTATGTTATATAAATAAGGATAAATTATACAAAATATGTCTGAATTTTGTATTTTGTGTTTAAAATATTTTTAAATTTTTAAAAATTTCAAAAATATTTTTAAACTTCTAAAATAATTTAGAAATACATTTATCATTAATTTGGGATAAAAATAGTCAGTGTTTCGTGTTAAATACAAAAATATCTTTAAACTAAAAAAAATCAATAGTACTTTTAATGTTAATATATGAAGAGAAAATGTTAATACCCTCAGGATTCTCCATTTTTTCTCTCTCTTTCAATGCCTTCTTACTCCCCTTCTGTAAGCGTTAGTTGTTTGACATTCATTTACCTAAAAATAAATAAATGAATAAAATTGTCCATTTTAATTAATAGACTAAAACAAGAATGAAGCTCGTAGAACTTAAATGTTTTAACAATGTTGTATGTTAGTAGTTGACTGTGTGTTAATAACCAAATGTACATTTTTTTTAATTAGGCTATTTATCGATTTAATAGGTTTAAAGGAGAGATTTTGTAGAATTTTATGTTTTAACTAAGTTTTGGTTATTTATTTTTGGTGCTAAAAAAATTGGTATAAGAATTGGACAAATAGGAGAAAAATGAAAGTGTGTATATATATAAAAAAGAGGATATCTATATAATTTATTTTAACATTGATTTTTTTAGAACTCAAGAAAAATTCAAACAAATTGATCATTATACTACGGTAAACTTTTTTTTAAAAAGAATTTTAAAATTATTTTTGTAACAAAATATTAATGATTTTTGTTCATATACTAATAGTAAGGGTACTTAAATTTTTCTTTTTAAGTTTAAGGGTACTTTTTATACTTTTGAAACTTCAAAAGTATTTTTGAAACAAGACAATTTCTATCCAAAATTAACGATAAGAGTATATTTTTTTTAAATCATTTTTTAAACTTTTGAAAGTCAATGACACAAAGTATAATGTTCAACAACATTTTTTTATAATTTAGCCCTATAAGTAAGTGTGAATATAATGAACATGTAAAAGAATAGCTAAATAATACATAACTGACATATATTACTTCATTTGAGGTCATAATTAACATGTAAAAGTAAGAATAGTTCAATAATACATACCCTGACATATATTACTTTATTTGAGGTCGTAATTTTAATTTTTCTCTTACTCATGGTATGGATGTACACTAAATATAAATTTAGTAGAGAAAAAACTAAAGCTAGCTCAGATAATAATTATTGTTTTATTTTAGTTAATGTTAATGAATATTAAGTGTATACATATGAAAGCAAAATTTTGATAAAATTTATTGTTTTATTTTAGCTAGTGATTTCATACAAAAATAAATAAATAAGTTGAATGGATTCACTTTTTGTTTCTTTCATTTGTTAAGGATATTATGAATTTAGTTAAATTTGAAGTTTTGGCTGATGATTTTTTATTTTTTATTTTTGAAAGGAATGCTATATATATTGAGAAGGTTTCTTTACATATAATTTCATATTTAATTTATAGTTTTAGATTCGTGGAAGAAAGAAATTTGTATGAGCACATAAAGACTATTATTATTATAAAAATTGAGAATGTGTTCTACTACTTCAACCGACATTAGACTTTAGAAGATAGAAGCACTAGAATGCTTCGTGTCCAACAAAATAATAACAGTTTTTTTTTTCCTACAAATATAACAAAACCAATACTACTCATTGATGTGTTGGAAATGAGTTTGATATGGCCTTCAAAAAAAAGAAAAAAAAACAACTTTAGTGAAAGCTGTTTTTCTATAGGTATTTTTGAGAAGAGGAAAAAGAGAGAGAGAGAAAGCATTGCTAAAACGGTTTCCATAAAAGCACTTTAAGTATTTGAATTTTCAAAATTATTCTATATAAGTTACTATTTTTAATTATCTACATTGACATTTATCGTATATATATTTTGAAGGAGAATGAGAGTCTTTATTATCTTTGTACTTTGTTGTCTGCACGTTATATTTGAGAATGGTGGAACTATATTTTTAAAGGCTTTGATTGATCTAATTGCAAGATGAGATGATCTAAATAATCCGAAATGAAAATTAGTTTTTGGAATAATAATTTCTCCAATATATGTTTGAGTTTGTTAAGGGTTATCAAGATGAAGCCCAGAGTTTACAAGCAAGTTCAAGTCCACAAAATTATAATAATGGCATCGAGAGTGCATATCTTAAAAGGAAAATGTTAGTGTCTTGAAGTTTGGGCCGATCAACCGAGCTGATGAATATAAACTAATTGAAAAATAGTCGAGTGGGGTTCAAACTGACAACCTACAACCTAGGGTTAGAAACGTCTCTAACACCGTTACTGTCACATGTAAAAAGAATATTGAGACTAGATTAAGGAAAAGTGGGTTGGAGTTTAAGGTCATCAGGCACCCGTAGCGAAGCTCAACATGAACGAGATCCAAGTGTCAACATAATTTAACCCTTAACTTCATTTGTTTTTATGATAAATAGTAATTTATACTCCCAAACTTTAAGGTTGCATCAATTAAATCCCAAACTAATAGTTGTATAAATTTAAACCATGAACTTTCTTAAGTGTATTAATTTACATCTTCCTCCATATTTTGTTTAATCTATATCATGTGAAACTTATAATTTGAATCAACTAAACTCCTAAGTTTTCACAAGTCATACAATTTAGACTATTCAATTACAACTATAATCCATGCATTAATTCTCTCCGTGCATAAACTTCATCAAACATTAGTTTATAAATGGATGAGTAGAGTAAACTCATAGAGGATTTCCAAACGAAAATTTTATCTTAGAGTCTAAATTAACTAATTTATGAAAGTCCAGAGGCTTAGTTGACACAATTATGAGTTTCACTCGAGGTTTTCTCAAATAGAAATTAATAATGTATATAAATCGCTTAAAAAATTTAGAATTTAAATTGATACAACCCTCAAATTTAAGTGTATATATATATCAATCGGAAGAAATTGTTAATTTTGGACATACATATACCCTATTTGGACCATAAGAGGAGTCGTTAATTTCGGGCCACCATTGTTCTTAGTAAAAACTACGGGTTACCATTGCTAAAAAATGAAAAATTACGGCTACTATTAATAAGAAGAAACGGTCGGCAAGGAGAAGAATTTCGTTGAAAAGAAAAATATCACCGTTATCGGGGATCGAACCCACCTGCGTGACAAGCGAGAATACTCACCACTATACTACAACGACCACATGCTTAGGACAGACAAATATTTTTAATTAATCTTTTAATACGTCCTCATGACAATTTACGCAAAACAAATTAAAAATTTTTTCACCATTGCCGGGGATCGAACACGGGTCACCTGCGTGACAAGCAGGAATACTTCCCACTATACTACAACGACCATATGGGAGTAAGGTAAATATTACATTAGTTTTTTAATATGTCCTCGTGACAATTTATGTAAGACAAATAAAAATTTCAAACGCCGTTGCCGGGGATCGAACCCGGGTCACCCGCGTGACAGGCGGGAATACTTACCACTATACTACAACGACATTATTGGAAGATTGGAATAAGTATAAATTTTCTACAACAATTTCAAGAAATTTTCTTCAAGTGACGGTGAATTTTGTTGCTTCATCCGACTCCAACGCACCGCATTTCCCAGAAAAGAAATCGCGCCACCTGGTCACTAAATTCATCTGGGGCTTAATTTCATCTCCTTCCCGTTCTACTGCATAAACTCGCTTAGAACTCAGAATTCACGACTCGAGCTTGCTTATTTACACAAAACGACTTCTCTCTAGTTTATTCATTCTTGATCTTCATCTTTAGAAAGTAGAAGCTGTCGGGAGAAATGCTCGGAGATGGAGGAGAAACTCCTTGCAGGTACGACTCGTCCTTCACCTTCTCTTTGACTAGGGACTTATGGCTTCAATTCATAGTTGCTCCACTGTTATATTCAGTTTCTTTGCTTCAAATTCCGGTTCTCTATCATTAAATCGTGCTGCATTCAGTCGGTTCTTCTCAAGGAACTCGCTGATCATCCTGATTTTCATACATTTGCATTCTTTAAGACTGCAGCGATTAGTTATATTCTGCTTGATGTCGTGATAAATCGTGATCGATGACTAGATGCACAAGTTATTGTTATTGGATAAATTGACAATTGTTCTGTTTCGACTACTTCAACTAGCTCGTTTCATCCATTGGTGCTTAACCATTCCTTGAAGTTGAAGTAAAGCACTAGTATACAAGAATAATGAAGTTTCCGTGTTTATTTTTTTGTAATTTGATTGTTTAATTTGTAGATATGAATTGTTGAACATGGTTAAGAAGCACTCCAACTTAATAGGACAAACTGAGGTAGATGAGCAAGATGCGTCAGATGTAGAAATGGATCCTCGTTTTTGGCACGATGTTATGGATTTGTATTTTATTCGTGGTAAGGAATCAAGGGGACGACAAGACGACGATCTCGTATTTTTTGTTAGAAAAGTGGTACAATTTTGCTATTGTCTTCTGCCTTCCATGGTCACAACGCCTTTGTTTAATTCACTTAGTGCGGTATCAAAGTTCTAATACACTTTCTGACTTATATTTTGAAAGAAATATCAAGGATGTGGCAATGATGATGATAACGGAAGCACCTCACCGTATTTTGTTCGCAGGTGGGCATCTAAGGTACATAACCTCCATTCTGGGATGTGATATTTTATAACGTATAATGATTTTATTTAGCTTTGCCAATGTTATCTCATTTTCAAGTAGTGATTGGTGTTTAGAGTATCTTTATCGTGCAAATATCTTATATGTACTGTTATTTGTACAACTTAACCTCATACCTAAATGAAGTATTATGACAATAGAATGAGAGTGACTTGTTTTCCTTAGTTGTTCCTGTTCATGCTATATGTCTATCAATTGTTAAATGTGTTCTCTATACTAGCTATAAATCAGACTCAGCAGGTCTTCATGAGTTAACTTGCCTATGTTTATATTATACCAAGTAAAAAGCACAGTAATTTGTGATATGATACCTCAAGGTTATCAAAATAATAAGCTGTATTTTTATGTTATTTAGTTGGATAATTTGGTTGGAGACACTTCAGTAGATGTGGATTGGAGACGCTCATTTTATTTGAACTTGATTGCTCACACTTCATTTACTGTGACTGTGGCAATTTGCAGGTATGGAATTCCTATATGCACTCTTCATTTTCTTAATAAACTATGATTTTCATGAACACATAGCCTGCATTTGTCATGAGAGTTTGAATCGTATGATTGTGGGCATATTATTTTGATTACTATGTTAAACACATGTTCTAACAGGATGCTACTAATGCATAATTCTTATATTATTTTAATTATGAACTGACAAGTAAAATTCTCTGCAGTATTCGACCTTTTTTTTGTTACCTGGTCAAATGCTTTTGTGACTTTCACTAGTGTCATCTTTATATGTCATATCATCTTATAAGAATGGGAGCAAATAATTTTGGTTTAGAATAAATTTGTTGGGATGCGATGCATATTCTTGTAATGACTATCAGTTTCATGTGTTTACTTATGTCCTTCTGCAAACTTTATAAAGTTCATCTTTAAGAGTGTAACTTTATCTTTTAATATCCTCGTGGAAATAACCAACACAGAATAGAATCTGTTTAGTTAAATACTAATTGGTGCATTATATAGCTATTGAGGTTTATTTCCTTCCTCCTCTGCTACGAAGCTTCATCAATTTTGATTTGTTTTCTGTTTATTGATCCATCTTCTCATCTCATTCCTTCTTCAGTCATCTGGTTCTTCGAAATCATCAAGCAGGACATACTACATCATTGTCTCCTATATATAAGGTATCTTCATGTGCACTCTTATTTAGTTGTAGGATTATATGTTTTGTCTAGAACTCATTCCCGGAAGGAGAAATACTTTTGATGTTGGTATAATAATAAATATACTAGGGTTTTCACCTTTTTTTTTTGTGACTATAACGATCCTTTGATGAAAACCATAGATTGGTGCTGCAAGAACTTATTTGATTTTCCGGTCATTCAAATGTGGTTTCATGCAAGTCTTGCTCTTTGAGAGTTTTTATTTTCATCATTACTTATTTTTTCTGTTTGGTTTGGGGCTTTTTGAAGGTTGTTAAGACTGTTTATGCGTCTCCTAGCCGTGTCAATTTTCATTTGGATTCTAAGAAGGTAAATTATTTGCTGTGCAGCAAGATTTTCTCTATCATGCCCAACCATCAATGTTAATTTGACTTTATCATAAATTATATTCAGGAAGTGGAGACAACACCTGCATATCCAGATATCTGTTTTGCAGTTGATGACTTTGACTCCACTTTTGATGCAGTGGTACTGTTCCTAATGGATTTCTTGACAAGTTTGTTTGTTTTTTTTCAAAATAAATATGTAAGGAATGGTTGTTACAATTAAGCTTTCATGATCTATGAACAAGCATTTGTTGACTGCGATTCAACTGTGCTAGAATTTATATCTATGAGTGTTAATGCCATATTGTGCACACTTTGACTAATCTCACAGGAACTTATTAAATAATTGGCTACCATGACGTGAACCTATTCTCACTAAGCCATTTATTATGTACAATGGCCCTTATTAAAAGTAGACCATACTGTGGTGGTTTATATATATTATTATTATTATTATTATTATCTGAATAATGCATTTGTTTCCTTTAGTGCAAGCACACTAAACCATTGAACCAGAATAGAAAGTTAACTTTTGGAAAATTTTTAAACATACATTATTGTGCATAATCTTTGACCAGTCATACTATTGATACGCTTAAGGTACAATTGGATTTGTTGAATTTTCAGTGTTCTTATTATTCAGGTCTTGACAGAGACTGACCATTGCTATTGTGTACTTCTCAATGCACATGATGGTGCAGCTTTTCCCGCAAAGGACAATGCAGAAAATTGCAATTCTAATAATCTTATGGCCTCAAGTATGGATTCTGATTCTCAAAGTACGAGGAATTCCAAGGTTCGGGTTGCTTCAATTTCCAGCAGTCTAACTACTATTATTTACTTGATGTCAAGAGCTACTGAATTGTTCAAGCATTGCTGTATCTCTTTAAGATATTTAATTAGCTTCCCATTTTTGGTAACTTTTTTACCTCTTATAATTATGATACTAGAGCTTTTCTTATTTTTATTTTGGCTATTTTTTCCAAGGGGCTGCTAGAATCCTGTATGTACTGTATGGATGATGGGGAATACTTATTATTAGTAACCCATCTTGCAGAAAATGGATTTCTCCTCATTAAATATTCTAAATTTAATTTCCCCTGGAAATGCAATGTTATATATATATACTTATATATTTTCCTTTCAATGATCTGTAAATGCTTGTTTTAAGCAAGCAGAATATTTGAACTTTGTGAATTCTGAGTACTGACTGAACCATGAAATTTCCTCATGATTATTGGATAATGAATATTCATGTTAGAGACAATGACCCTCCAAACAATTCACATTGTTCTAAATGCTGCAGATTACTCTTTTCTCTGGATTTGTGAGCTACCAAATGGTTCGAGATGCATATGACGGTATATATTTTTATAATTTTTTTTCTTCAATATGGTATAAAGTTTATTACACTGAGTTTTCCATTCTTATTCAGTGATATAGGATGTATGACATAAGTATTAAGTAGTGAATGCCTTGTTATTGTTTTCTCTGAACTAAAAGTGGATGTTTTATGTCCTTTAATTTGAATAGGACAGACCTTATTGGCTAATTTTAGAGATTGAACTAGCCTACCACTTAATATTTTTTCCTTTAATATTTATTAATTAAATTCGAAGTTCCTCTATACAGTCTATCTGCAACTCTTTTATTCAACCACTTTGATGACATATCCCATTAAGAGAAACAACTAGAGGACTCTTCTAAGTCTTCTTTTGCCCTTAGAATTGAAAGAATTCTGTGATGAGATTTTCCTTTCCATTTTTCCATCCCTTTCTGCTATCATCTTAAGGTAAACTTCAATTGTATGTTGTTTCTTCTGAATTGTTTATAATTAGTAGTGGATAGGAGAGAAATTCCTGACACTCGGTGGATAAATGCATGGCTTGCCATCCCCTTCGAGGTGACTTTGCTGTATCAATTGATATATCGTTCCAATGTGCAAAATACATGTGTGTGTATGTGTGTGTGTGTGTGTTTGTGTGTATATGTATATATATATTTATTGTCGTAACCTTTTTCCCGTTGGTCTGTGGCTGGATCATTGTCCAATAGTAGTATACTCCAGTCTATGTGTATGGTTTGCTGTCTTACAGAATTTCTTTTTATAATTTATTTGTCCTAAGTTTATTTGTCTGGTTTGCTTGCTCATTCTGTCTTTCTCCTCTCTTTCACTGATTAACAGCTGGCAAGTCTAGATTTGGCAGCCTTCTCTCTCTTGGTCATGCTTCTGGCAAAACAGACAAAATTTACATGAAGGGTCCTGGAGGACGTGGGGAAGTTGAAGTTGCTGTTTCTGGTGTTGCAGGTAGCGAAGGAAGTAATCTCTTTTTCGATGTTCAAGGCTTTTCTTTATTCTTCTATTCTTCTCCTTGTTTTAAATTTATCAAAAATCTTGTTTTGAACCAAATGGTCCCCCGAAAGTTATCCTTGTAGGAAGCATATCTTATTGGCAAGTCCTAAATTATTACTATTATAACATTTGTAGTAATAGTTTTGTGGTAAATGGGGTGAGAATGAGCATCTGAATATCTGATAATTTATTGTAGTTTTAAGTTATTTTATTGGGTGAATGATATTATGCCATTCTATTTTCATATGGGCGACAGTTTTTTTCATTTGCCTAATTAGTTTTGTGCCATTTTTGGTCAAATTGACACAGCATGTCCAGTAATCATTTGTTGTCTTATGTGTGTTTGTATTATGATATCAGATCAAAGCCTACAGGATTTGGGGCCTTTTTCGCCTGTGGTATCAAAGACAGGATTTGGGATTGGCACCATCGTTAGAAAAGCAGCATCTGTAGCAACTGTGGCTGCAAAACAAGCTTATGCAGCTGCTAGTAGCAGTAGTTCTGATGATGAGATGATACCTCTCAAGTGTTGCTTGATGTCCATTTCATTGCCATGGGAGTACATCGCACACGATCTCTTGTTCAAGGTTAGATAATTATTAACCACTGTAACTTTTATTCAAAAAGATAAAAAAATTTAACCACAGTAACTTCGCACTATGCATCTTTCACCATATTTATTCAATTCTTGTCAATTTCCCTCACGATAATACTGTAATATGCTGTATGCCGTATGGTAACAGAACTTTGTGAAGTCTCTCAAATGACTTCATGCCATAGACTTGGCCAAAGCTCTTTAGGTCAAAGATGCAGCACTATTCCGTATTTCTTTGGTAGTATAATCAAGCCGATTCTAGGATGTGTTGTCTGTTGACTAACCACACCACAACAAATTCTTAATCTCCAACATATGATCAGGACTTCTGACTGGGTGCCATTTAGGATGTGGCCATGCACCCAAATTTTCTTTCCTCGCATAATGACCGTCATTACGTAGCTTTCACGTATGATATGTTGAGACCATTGAAATAGTGGTTGGTATTTACAGTGATGGCTTTCCAATTATAAGGTTTCGATCATCGGAGGTGGTTTATGGATGTCAAAATTGAGATTGAGATAGGCATTTATTTTTTAGAGGATTGGTCTGGTCTGGTAATATATAGGTTTCTTCTTACTTGTCTTCTCATTTTCCTTTCTTTTTCTTTTTGGAATAATAAACAAAAATATAGTTGGTAACAAGAGAGGTTTTGACCTTGGGAGGTGGTTTATGGATGTCAGAATTGGGAATGAGATTGGTATTGACCTTGGGAGGTGGTTTATTTTGCCAGGAAAGTTATTTCCTTGATCTCTCATTAAGCACGATATGCCAATATATACAACCTATTATTTTGTAGACTTAAATTATAACCCAAGTTAAATAACGAAAATATCTCCTAATATATTTCTCATTTTCTTTTTTCTGCTTTTTCTTTTTTTATAGAATAACAAACAAAAATGTATTTGGTAATAAAAGAGGATTTGATCCTGGGATTTAGGAGGTAGTTTATGGATGTCAGAATTGGAATTGAGATTGGTATTGGTTTTGTCGGATTTGCCTGTTATTATTTATTTTTCTTCTCCTTTTCCCCTCTTTTTTTTTTTTTTTTTAAATGATTATTAAAGAAACAAAAATATATTTGTCACAGAGAGGGAGATTTTTTCCCTTGAAAAAGTAATAAAAACAACAATTTCATTAATATTTTGGAAGTTTTGAAATAAGAAACTAATTTTTTCCCCATAATTTATTTACAATTTAGGAGCGTTGATACCATGAAAAGAAATAGTTTATCAATAAGTTACTAGCATGTTCAGTACTGATTAGGCAAAAAAAAAAAATTGCGGAAGGGTAAAAGTTGTGGAACAACATAATTGGTTTTAATCCTAAATAAATGATTCTTTACTAAAATAAATCTTAGTTTTTGGCCGAAAGTATCCATCTTGAGTTTTAGTAGTATGTGAAAAAAATACCCACGTTGGCATATCAAATTTAAGGTGCTGCAATTTATCTGTTTTTTTTTTCTTCTTCTTTTTTCTTTTCTTTGAGGGTTTACTCCTAGCACCTTTGGTTATGGGATTAGCTGTTTTCATAATAGATCACTAACTTTTAGAGCCATCAACCAGGGAAGTCCGCCAGTGAACTTGTGAGCATCATGGTTTCGATCACTGACATATAAACAGAAGTGGAGTGGAACTCATCCTTGAAGGCACAGAAGTTTCAGGGAGGAGGTATTCCTTGTACGCACACAACATGAAAAGACCTGTTTGTAAATTTTAATTGTATTTGAGTTGTTTGTTTTTGTTATTTGCATAGTTTTGTGTCTGGTAATGTAGAGGAATCTTGCTGAAGAGATCTGGAATTTAACTCACAACCACCTACTTAGCAGCAGGCGCAATTTCCTCTCTTTTTTAGTAAAAGGCAATAGGAGGTGAGAGGTTCCAATTCGCGATGGGTAATTTAAACCAAGCTGTCTTTTTCATTTGGGTTGTTCATGTGCCCAAATTTGATGTTCAGCATACGGATGGGAAGCACTTCGCATTGCTTCTCCGTTGAGTTATTCTGTAATCTGTATGTATTTCTTTTACCGATGGGGGGTGGACAAATATGATATTGTATGTAAAGTGATCTTTATTTCCTGATTTTCTTTTGTTTTAATTGCTAGACTTTTACAGACTTACTACGCGTTTGCTTTCCGGCTTTGAAGTCTCAACTACTTTTAAAATTTGTTCCACTCTTTCCCTTCTTGGAACTTGAGTCCATTTTCATACATTTCTAGTTTTATGGCCAAAGTGTGAGCAAGATCAATATACTTAGTTAACAAGTTTCTAGAGCTTGTAATCAACACGGAGGCTTGGGCTGCCGTATCCTTGAAGGTCCTAACTTTATTGTTCTGGCTTCAGCCTCTAACACACGAGCAATCTACGCTCAAAAAAGTTATTCGTAGATTCCAAGTATGAACAGCGCTTTATTTAGTATATTACCCACTTTTCTGTCGCATCTAGATTAGAAATATTTGAGCAATAACAAAATTGTATTTTGCATTGAGATACGCGTTAAAAGTAAGCAAATTGTGGCAGTGTTACAGTTGGTTTTACAAAAGCAACTTGCAAAGGAGGCACCTGACGACATCTCAAATTCCTGGCGGCAAGGTGTCTACTTAATTAAGGTAAAGAATGCAGGGTAGAACAATGGCTTCTAAGTTGTAATACCATGTTAATTTTCTTCACTTGGTACAGGTAAAAAGTTCAATTTAGGGGGGAGGTGCAGAACTTGCATGTTAGCCTCCATTATCGGTAAACCTGGACCCCGCTCTTATGCTAAAGGCTAAAAACTAATTGTTAATTAGGAAAGACAACGGTAGGAATTTGGTGTAAATTTATAATGGAATCTTCTCTGGTTGAGATTTGATAATTAATTGTGCATGCCATGTTTAGAACTATGGGCGAGGTTCCGGATCCAGTGAAACCCCGACGGTGCTTTTGAGGGTTGGGTTAAAAAAGCTGCCCTCTTCGATTGAATAAATAGGATTAAAGAAACACACTTTTTAGTAGATATTTAGCTCTCATAGGTCAGATATATGTGCTCTAGGCCTATTAACTGTAGTCAATGTTTCGTATGTGGTGTTGTCCGATTGTCTCAAGTAAAGAAATTGCTTAAATCTTACATAATAAGTTTATAAACCTACACCTAACTTCTACAAATTATAAATTCACAAAACAAATATAAATTACGTGGATCCGAACTCTCTTCTTTTTTTTCTTTTTCTTTTTTAGTTCAATATATTAGTTTTGGGAAATTTGATCCTCTAATTTCTTATTATGTCTAGACTAGTTAAACTATGCTCAAGTTGTCACGTGGGTTCAAACTTCAAAATGTATTGAGTTGCATAATGTCACACATTATGCAAACCCAAACCCAAACCTTTAAGTCCTTTAACCTTGTTAAGCTTAGCTTGTGAATCAATAAGTCAAATAGACTGGTGACTTTTTAACCAGTCTGGTTTTGTGATGTACACCAATCCTCCAACTGTTTCTCTCATAAAAATGGTAACGTAATCTTTTATATTCTAGTTTCAGTAACCTTTTTTTCTTTATACACAATGGTTTAATCTTGACTGCAGATGTATTTTTTATAATCTAAAGATTATTGAAGATTATTGAAGATTATTGTTGACTGTAGATGCATGGGTTATGGATAGTGATTCCAAAATATACCTCTTTTTTTATAAAAAAAAATAATAATAAGAATAATAATAATAAAAAAATGAAAAATAAAAATAAAAAGTTGTATTACATTCTTTATTTTACATACATTCCCCGCCCATCCTTTATAGGCAAAAATACAGCTTGTTGGTCTCCACACTGTAGGGACCAAATAAGTAGGGTTAACGTCCTTCAGATGAGGCCATAATTCCTCAAGACTCATTTTGACAAAACTTTTGGGTATTGGTTAATGAGAGAGAAGGGTAAAAATCAGAATAAAAAAGACAAATAAGAACAACTTCCATGCTGGTAGCTTTGGGTTCTGTCTTTCCTTTTTTAGGCTAATTTTTTATTCATTCTCATCCAACTGTTCATCAGTTGGTTTACACTTTGTTGAAAAAGTAATGGGCTCAACCATACAATACCATACCACACTCCCTTGAAGCTTTTTAAGCTTCATGACATCTCCATTCCGCCGTGTCGTTTTTTGCTTGACGCTTCATGATTAAGCTAAACCACAATCTCATATTCCCCCTTTACACTCTCTCTCTCTCTCTCTCTCACCAATCTAAAAGTTAAAAGCAACATTTCTGGTCCAGCACCTTGCCACCGCTGCACAACTCCCATAAAAGAGAGAATTTAGAGTTTTTCTTTTTCTAATTTACTGAGAAAACTACTGCTACTAATGTAGCAAGAAGCAAATTCTATATTACTCCTTTTCATATTTTGCCACATTACCATCTCTTTTATCGTGTGGGTCTTTGCTTTAATTTGCTTAACTTTAAGTGCTAATGACATGGCTAAAATTGAATAGTAATAGAGTAGTAGAGTATTAGCAATGTTTCTGTTGTCTTCCAGATGGTCTGCTTAAAAGCACCTTTCTAATTTTGTTTTGAAGACTATCTTATGCTCCCTCCATATAAGATGGTTAATTTGTAAAATATAGGGGTCGGGAATTTAATACTATTCTTCCCGTCTGTAACTATTTTTAAAAATTATTTAGTTGCTGAAATAGATATTCGTAAAAAAGTAATAATCCAAAGCAGAAAATCACTCATGGAAATAAATATATGATAAATATATGTTTTGGTAAAGGAGAGAAGTATTTTTTAAAAGAAATTCAAAAGCAATCACAAAATTAACATACATATTTCTTCATGAAACAAATCACGTGCTATTTTGCAATAAAAGTTGTCTTTTTCTTGGTCAGGTTTACCTCACTCCTCCAAGGTTTCATGCCTTATTGGGCCCCATTTGTCTTTCCCATTTCTCCCATAAATACCCAACACTTCCTCTTCCTTCATCCCCTTTGCTCTCCCTCTCTCTCTCTCTCTTTCTCTTTCAGTTTCATTTTACATGGCAATGCTGAATATGGCGGAAGATGGAGTTGGGTTTCAGTGTGAGGTACTTGAGAATGATCATGAGTTCACTGCCACTGAAATCGAAGAGCTTCTGTCACTCTTTCTAGCCAACGACGGGCCCCCAAGTCCCGGTTCCGATTCTCAGGGTTCGATGCGAACCTCGGCAACTTGTTCGACCAATGACGACGAGAGGAAGCTGCGGCGGATGATATCAAACCGGGAGTCGGCCCGGCGATCGCGGTGGAGGAAGAAGAGGCATTTGGAAGATCTGACTAACGAGGTGAATCGGTTGATGATCCAGAACCGGGAATTGAAGGAACGGCTCGGCCGGGTTTTGAACCACCGCCATGTGGTTTTGAGAGAAAATGATTGGTTGTGGATGGAGTCCGTGGGCCTTCGGGCCAGACTTTCGGATCTTTGCCGGATCTTGGCCGTCATTCAATAGCCTTCAAAGAAGTTTACGTAAAATTAAAAGGAAAAAAAAAATCTGCATAGCACTAAGTTTAATAATTGGAAGGAAAAAAAAAAAATTACTACAGCCCAAAACGCCCTGTATTATATGCATTGGAAATGAAGAAAATATTGAGGCTCTTTTTGCTTCTTCTCTTTCTCTTTTTTTGAATAAAGTCCGGTTCGTGGAAAAGAACTCCGAAAAAGATTTAAAGTAAATTCCTTTTTTGGTCTCGCGATACTTTTTTGGAGGGGGAAATTGGTATATATGAGCATTTTTCTTTTCTTTTCTTTTCTTTTCATTTTCTTCTTTTTTGGCATCAAAAGTTTGCTTTTAAATTAAGCATATACTTCAAACTAAATCTACATTGAAAAATATTTAGGTGCTATCTTGAACATTATCTTTGTGTAGTTCATCCGATAAATAATTACGATTTACCACATAATAATAAACTTCTTTTCCTTTTATTTTATTTATTTATTATTTTTTTTTATGTAACCGGAAGTATATGGGTGCAAAGCCTAGGCTTGTTACTTCCAAGTATTACTTATATATATATTTATGTTAGAGGTTTTAATTTTTGCTTTGTTGCTAATTTTAGTTAACCAAACCGTTGAGACATATTTTCTCCTATTAAGCTAGAATTTCAAATTTCCACTTCCACATTATTGGAGTAGAAAAAAAAAATTATTGCTCTATTATTTTATAAATTGTAGACATTAGATAATATAAGCTTGATAAAAATATTCATATAAATAGAAACATAGTTAAATTGGCCAACTTAATTCTTCAACAACTTTGATGCTAAATACTCTCTAGTAAAGATGGGGCATGAGAGAGTAAAAGGTTGACATAGCATACTTTATAAAATAAAATAAAGAAAAATTAGAAAAATATTTTAAATTATGTTTGTCAATACATTTTATTTTTTTTTATAAGTGACTAATTTTCTGTATAAATTGAGGAAGGACATACCACATACAATGATACAAGGACGTTCTTGACCAATTAGGAGCCTTCATATATTAAATATTAATAGTAAACCATAATATTTTAATAGAATAATTATAAAAAGAAAAAGGGATTATGAAATGTTGTAATGTAAGAGAAGGTATCTTTTGGGCAATGCGTGCACATGAATCACTGAAACCCATGCCCTTCCCTGCAAAATGCATCTCAATATAATTCTATTTTGACCTCTTTTTTAAAAAATAATAAATAGTAATAATAATAATAACACTAAAATAAAACCAAACCTTTTTATGTTGGAACTCTCTGACATCGATGAACTGAACGCTTTTTTTAAAAAAAAAAAAAAAAAAAAAAAAAAAAAGAAAAAATTAAATAATACCAAGTTGTTTGTTTGCTGCCAGTCTTTTTTTAGTTCTTCAGAACGGTTAGGATATATTTAACTTGTACTCTTTATTTGCTTCAATGAGTTTATAGATTCCATCGCTAAAATATAATAATTTCATGACTTATCAACTTTTCAAATTCAATAATATTATGTACGAAACAATTTTACTATTTGCTCCAAATGTCTTTTGTTGTAGGTGAAATTGGACTAGACAAATAAGCCACAAATCTAGAAAAGATAAGAAAAAATAAATACAAAATGAATTTGGAATCAAATAAATCAAGATGTCAACTAATCATTGGTCCAATCAGATCTAATCCTAACTTATGTAGGGTAAGAGAAAATTCATCTCACCTAATCTTTAGAATAAAAGGTAAATTCTATCTCATTTCCCTTATTATTTTCCTATGAGTCAACTTGATTTTGGATCTAGATTCTTAATTTAGAATATGAAATTCTGACTTATTTTTTATTCTACAGTTGTCTACCTCTACTTTGCCATCAAAGTCATTTTCAGCTATCTTCATCATTTGTTTTGCAGGTTTGTTCTTCTTTATATTACAAATTTACAGTTGTTGTCATATGAAATTTATAAGTGTTTTTTCCAATTCGAATTTTAGCATTAACGTCCTTAATATATTGCATCTTTCTGTGTGTGATAGCTGAAAATAGGTTTAATAAATTGAAATTATGAAGTCGTATTTACTGACTAGAAATCCATATAACTAAGGTTGAATTAGATTAAAAATGTATGAAGATGATGTTAGCTCCACAAAATAAGAAATGAAAACTACATTAATAAATGTATTGTGGAGAGAAATGAAATTATGTATTTTATATGTAGAGGTTCTCAAATTGGTGGGAAATCCACGAATCGATTCTTATTCGTGTATTTTAGTAAACAACTAACATGAAAATTACTTTAAAAAAAATAAAAAGAAAAAGAAAAAAAAATTTTAAAAAAAAAAAAAAAGAAAAAGAAAAAGAAGAGGTTTCCGTTTCATTTTTAGAAACGAAATAAGAAAATTAGGAACCGTGAGATTGAGTCAGACAAATCAAGTTTAAAAACGAAAGATATAAATAGTTTATAGTATGGTATTATTTAATATGAGTAAACTTATTTTTATATATTTGGGAATTCGAAAAAAAGGTACAATTTAAATAAACAAAGACGTGAGACCTCTATGGGAAAAATAAAAATACATGGCAGTTATTGAAATTATATTATATATTTCAACACCTTCTACTAATCTTTGTAGTAAGATTATATTCTATTTTAGGTTGGAATTAATTCTTTTCGTGTTTAATAATAAATCTAGTCTCTATAATTTAACGAAAGTTAAAACTCAATCTATTTTATTTCAAAAGTTCAAATTTTGTACTTATGATTGGTTGTTTGATGAAATATCATAAGAAGTCTATCGTTTAAAATTTCTCATAGATTGAGTATGTGACAGTTAGCTATCCATATGTCAATGGAATGATATTTCTAATTATATATATTTAGTTGACTAAATAAAAAACAATACATTTATTCGTATGCGTTTTCGGTCTTTCGGTCTATTACGTACAAAATATCAACTAATATATATATATACAAGGTCTAGGTTTTTATAGTATATCAGGAGAGCAAAAAAAAAACCCGAAATATAATCATATTTGAAATCTAAAATCAACATAAATTAAATAATGGCACATGTACCCTTCTTTTGAGGTTTTGGGAACCTCATACCTCCACTTATTGTGAAAAATTCAAAAATAACAATTTAAATGTTAATGTTAATTTTTTTTAAAAAAAAATGTTAAATTGCAAGTTTGTATCTACTATTTTGTAGGTTTCTAAATTGTAAAAGATATTTTTATTAGTCTATAAAATTTTAATTTTATGTCTAATAAGTTAAGTTCATCAATCTAAAACTACATTTTATATGTTTTCGAAACTTTTAATTTGTATTTAATAGTCATTAAACTTGGATCGTATTTATTATGGTTTGATCATTAAAATTAAATAATTAATATGTCGGGTATTTATATGATTCCAAGTTGGACACACAAGTGTGACATAACGTGGGTCTTACAAAAATAATTTCGCTCTCACTATGTTTTAATAAAAATGAATAGAAAAAAAATTAAAGAAAAAATAAAAACAATTGAAGTGAAAGAACTTCGTCTCTCTTTCGGTGATGGGAATAGCTCTTCCACTTGTGAGTTGAGCAAAAGACTTGATGTGGTCCTTCAATAAAAAGAAATTTTCCCTTTTTGTTTCCCTTTTTTATATATGTAACAAATTTACTTTCAAACCAGACTTTTTTTTTTTTTTTAATAAGTAAGGAAAATTTTGCACTTTCTTCATCTTTTTTTAATTTCCTTGAATTTTTTAAGATAACATAATGGACACATCATCAAGATTAGTGTTGTAAGTATTTAGGTGGCCCATACTAGAACAACATACAATATTTTAATTAACAATAGTTATAAAAAGGTTGTTGTTGAGAGGTATAATATATTCTTAATGCGTGAAATAATTAGGAACAAATCAAAACAATTTAGGATAAAGCTAGATTCAATCGTGTAGAAATTAATCAAGGCCAACATTTAAAAGGAAATTTTTTTTTTCATATCCGAATTTACTTTTATTAGAAAAAGAACAAAAAAAAAAATGAATGGAACTATGACTTAAAATATATATATAAAAATAAAAAAAAAAGGATTGATATATATTCTTTTATATGTGATTATAATTCACGTGGGCATAACTTTTTAACAAATTATGGAATTACTTGTCCTCTTACAACGAATTCAATAGAAAAACAAATAAAATAATAATCTCTTTAAATAAAATATTAGCTAAAAATGAAAATGAATACATGAAACAAATTAATAATCCACAAAACCTTCTGCACATTCATGATACACCAAATCTAAAATGATTGTTTTATTAAAAAAGAAGAAAAGATGTAAAATCAGGATTTCAAAATCTTCCTCACCCCTTTTATTCTCAATCTATACTTTAATTTAGAGAGGATATATTGTCATTGAGATTGATACATTACCCTTTGAACAATACATGTGCACAAAGCAGAATATAGTAGATTCATAAGCATTGTCACGTTGATTTATATATATAAACATGTATGAGATTATGATTGGTAGCTTTTATAATTGATCAATCACACCAAAAAAAAAAAAAAAAAAAAAAAAAAAAAAAAAAAAAAACCTAATTTAATTAATTAAAGTTAACAAAAGAAGTTATGAGAAAGTAATCTCCATAATTCAAAGAGAGGGGGCTGCCGCTGCCAGACCCTTTTCTCAAGGTGCACGTGGACGGTCCATATTGGAGCTATCGAACCGGTAATCAAAAGCCAAAAAGGCCGGATAAAAAGAAGGCTGGGAAGAGCTCAGCCACGTGTGCGCGGTTGACCGAAGCAATTCAACCTCACAATCATGCCACGTAATGGTCTACGTATCACTCACTGATTGGTTGCTTTTTTTTTTTTTTTCCTTGATGATTTGTTTGAATTTTGATTAAAGCTTAATTAAATCACTTTATTTTAAGGGGAAATTTTTGTATTGATTGGGAAATATGGCTCTAATTTTTATGCTTATCTTTGTCAGATGGAATGTATCAAAGTCGTTGCAACTACTCTCTCTTTGAGTTTGAAATGCATTGTATTCTTTGTGTTCTTTTTTAATTAAGGAAGCTTTGATTTTGAGAGTGTTTATGTTTTTGTAAGTATTAAATACCTTAAAGTCACATTGATTCTCATCATATCATATGCTTCATTCTTGGAAATAATAATTTAATTAATATTTTACTGGTGGTGTTTGTTTTTCTACATTCTAAAATAGATTCTATAGATCTTGTATTATTTATTGTGATCTTTAGACTAATTATATTTGAAATATACATCATCTCTTTTAATTTTTTTTTAGTTGAATTACAATTTATGTTAAATTACAACAAACACTCTTAAAATTTTGTTCATTTGTTAAATAAAACAATATTCTTCTTCTTTTCTAACATTGCAATATTACTCCTACTCTTCATAAGATGTTTCAATACTACATTTGAAGTAGATTCTAATATAATGTTGAATGCAAATTGTGACAAAAGGTAATGTAGGTGTGACTCGGAGCGAAAATTAGTACTTAGACACTGCCACATTGTTCTAGGTCACTTTCATATTATTATAAGTATTTATTTTTGTCCAACTTTTTTGTAGGCTAATTTTGGAACATATGTGAAAAGTAGAAAGTACTTACAGGTTTGAGAAGTTTTTACACAGATGGCAAAGTTCCCATTAATTTTTATAATGTAGCAAATAGTTCTTTTTTTGTTTTTTTT
Source organism: Citrullus mucosospermus (assembly GCA_030954485.1). Classification (NCBI taxonomy): domain Eukaryota; kingdom Viridiplantae; phylum Streptophyta; class Magnoliopsida; order Cucurbitales; family Cucurbitaceae; genus Citrullus; species Citrullus mucosospermus. The sequence goes on from CM062062.1 coordinate 27,265,233, forward strand.
TTATTTTACATTTAGCATTATGTTATTTTCAATCAAACTTGCATTAAACAATATTTTTGAAGTAGAATAGTTCAACAACGCGATATTTAAAATAATTATTCTTTATGAGTTAAAGATCTTCAAATAGATGTTTAAAATGACGATATCAATAAAAATATCAAAATCTCAATCTTACAAAAATATGGATGAAAATATCAACAAGATGTCTATATTCATTAATATTTATAGAAGAAAAAAAAAACATAATTAAAATTTTTTATTTAACTTAGCGAATAAATATTCTTATTTAATACGAGTTAAAATCTTTATTATTTATTGTTTATGTTTTTTTTATCTCTAATATATTTCTTTATCAATATATTAAAAATGACAATTCACTTTTAGGGTTAACGTCAAATTCTTAAAAATGTGAGAATAACAATAAAAATATTAACACGTTGATGTACTTTTTTTTTTTAACAAACATAAGGATGTAAATTTAAAAATCAAATATAAAATATTTAGTCGAAATTTTAATGAGCCATTATTTGAATAGATAGGCATCTAGTGATACGGGTAGTATCATGTTCTTCATTCATGATGTTTTAAAAGTTGAAAACATGTCCCTTCTTTCACCCTTTTTTAGATATCAAAATATCAAATCACCATGTCTTTCACCTTCTCTTAGATATCAAATCACTGTGTTTCTTACATTTTACATTTATGTTGAATATATATATATATTTTTTTTTAATAATTATTGAACAGAGATCATCCCACCCATTTTTCAAAGCATTGTTTTTTTTTTTTAATTACTAAAATAAAAAATATATATAAAAAAATAAAAAAAACAAACAAAGCACTGTTAAAATCAAACTGTTAAAACTCTAAAAGGAAAAAAGAAAATAGCGATGAAAAAAAGCATCCGTTGAGGGTAAAATCAAACTCTTATAAATGATTTTTTTTTATTTATATATAAAAAAAAAAAAAAAAAAAACTATAGGATTCAAATTGCTCTTTACAAATCTCTCTCGCCCTCTTATATACTTATTTAATATATTTATGTAATACAATTTTACTACACGTTAAATTAAATGTTCTCAAAATTTAGACCTTGAAATTTTAAACCCTAATTAAAATTTATAATTGCTAAATTAGAACAATTTAATTTTTTGTTTGTTCCTTTTGTAATAAATAAATAATAGGTAATTCAAAGGAATTCAAGAAGAACCATAAACTCAGCCAACGTAAGTTGATAAAAGTAGGGAAACTTTTATTTTCATTCCTATTTTTAGTTCACTTGATCAATTTCCTAAATCTAAACTAGACTCTCAATCTTGTTAACCACCATTTTTGGGCTTAGATTTAGCCCAAGACAGCCTTCCTTGCAGTTTGGGCTGAAAGAAAAGGGCCGCCTAAGGCAAAATGTCACACTTACTTGCTACATGCCTTCTTACACATATAACCTAATATAACCTAATTAAATAGATTTAATTATAAAATTATCTTAAACTTCTTGTTTTTTCCATAAATAGCACAATGAGATAAAATATTACATAAAAATATGGTTTAAATATTCATATCACCTTCTACAAATTATAAATTTTTTGAAAAATAATAATAAGAAAAAAATAGAAATAAGAAAATACAAATGAAAAAAAAAAACATACCATATTCACATGCATTAAATGGTTTTTTCAAAAACCGCTTTATTTTCATAACCAAAATCTTTAAAAAAATTACATATTTATGCTCATTAAATGGTTTTTTTTTCAAAACTTGCATATGTACATGAAAGTCGTGTGGGATATAATACATAGTATATATGGGGTTTATTTGTACATTTTGTTTTAAAATTCAAATATATATTAGTTTATTTCAAATAATTTAAGGAAGTCATCTACCTTAGTATAGTATACATGTGTATATATGACAAAGTATGCAAAATATATATCTCAATTTCAAATATATACATGTATGACAATGCAGTTACATTTATGGAGCATACTATTAAAAACTAGTTACATATGAAAATATTGAAAAAACACACCGTATATATGAAGAAACATAGTGCATATCATATATATTACTGAACAATTAATATAACACAGTATGTATTGAAAAAAACAAAAATCAATGAAGATATACTTTGTAGTATACTACATAAACATATATTACATAAATTAAAGGTTTTGTAGATTAAATTCACAAGAAAATATATCATGATACATATGAAATACGTGATTACAAAACTAGTTTCATTTTGTGATTATGTATAGGGAAATAATGTAATATATTAAATAAACAAAGTATATAATAACATTCATTAACATACATGAATAAAACAAATTTCTGATATTGACATACGTTATAGCAAAAAACAGATTCTCAATAACATACCCATCAAACACTTGAAAGAAATGAATGATAATAAATACCAAAAGTTGTAGATATGTATGGAACAATCGAAATAGTAAATTGACCGATCGAAGCAATTGAAAATTATAATAAAAATTGGAGATGGAAAAGTAGAAGACAACCGGACGAATCCCAACAAATGGCGGACAAAGAAAGACGAACGAAAATTTGATAACCTACAAAACAACCTAAAAGTATTCCCAAAAGTATAGTGATACTTTCCATCTAGTAAAAGAATAAAATAAAAAATATTAAATGAAATTTCCAACCTTAATTACAATATATCTGAATTTAATGGATATTACAAAATAAAAACAAAAAGTAATTAAGATATAAAAATTGGTGAGTTTTTTTATTAATACAAATTATATATAAAAAAAAACTAGAAATTAATAAATGAGCCATAGGGTTAAATTTGTCTCAAAATTTGCAAAAATCTATATATGTAATTTAATTCAAACTTATGTTATTTGTGAAATATTGTATTCGAGGTAGGTCATATCTCTAAATCTTTCTTAAATAAATTCATAAAATTTGAATGAATTGTGATCATGATAGACTATGAAAGAAATAGATCTAATCAAAACTCTCTTGAACTTAACTTGAACTCCACATTTAACTTTTTATTTTTTATTTTTTTTAAAAAAGCAAATTTTAGGTATGCTTTTCTATTTATTTTGTAAATTTTCTTTCATTTATTTATTTTATCTAACCGAATGTTCAATGTCCATTATGACCCCTGCTTTCAACACTTCCACTTTTATTCCCTTTTTAAGAATCCAAAACACGCCCTTACCGAAAGAAGGAAAAACGGGGGTATAAAACGTAATATTACGCTAGCGGAGAGGGTATTTCAGTAAACAAAACATTTTGAAATTAGAAAGCCGTTTGAAACACAAATCCCGCTCAGAGCAGCCCCAGATCAGAGAAGGAGAAAGTTCAGTTCAGTGGCAGAGAGAGATCGATATGGAGAAAATATGCGTTGCTGTTCGATTGAGGCCATCTGTTTCTGAAGATTCAGTCCATGGAACCTATTGGAAGATTGACAACAATCGGATTTCGCTTCACAGACCTCACGGCACGCCAATCTCCGGCAATTCCTATGCTTTTGGTAACTTCACAATTCACTTTTCTTCTTCTATAGTTCATGTTTTCGTCAAGTTGCACAGATCTCCCCTCATAATTAGCTCATTTCTTCTTATATTTCACTTGATCTCTATCTAATTTCGTGGTCATTTCTGTTTCGAACTCCAGATCATGTTTTGGATGAAAGCTGCACTAACGGAAGTGTTTACGAACTTGTTGTTAGAGATATCATTCATGCTGCTGTTGAAGGTTTTAATGGTATGCTTCTCTCTTCTTAGGAAAAAGGTTGATATCTGGAACAATTCGAAATATATCACTTTTTGACCATAGTACTCATTATAAATGCAAAATTATGGATAATATTTGGGTGCCTGCGTTTATTTTTTTGATGATGTAGCTCACCGTTGAGACATTGCAGGAACCGCTTTCGCTTATGGACAGACCAGTAGTGGTAAAACTTTTACCATGAATGGTTCTGAAAGTGACGCTGGGGTTATTCATAGAGCAGTGAAAGACGTGTTTGAAAAAATTCACATGGTAAACTCTTGTTTGGGTCTTGAAGTCAATATGCAATCCTTGAAGTTGCTAGATAAAACTTTTAACTCCATCTTTTTGTTGTGTGATCAGACGTCAGATCGTGAATTTCTGATTAGAGTTTCCTACATGGAAATTTATAACGAAGAAATTAATGATCTATTTGCTGTTGAGAACAATAAATTGCCAATTCATGAGAGCCTAGAGGTTGCTATGCTATACACTATATCTTATATCTTTTCATTCTTTTTTGAGACATTTGAAAACAGAACTGACAGGGCTCTCTCTTTAGCGTGGGATATTTGTTGCAGGTCTCAAGGAGGAAATTGTCACTAATGCTGATCAAGTATTAAAGCTCATCAAGCAGGGTGAAGGTCTGGAAGAAAATATGAACTATATTTTGGTTAAATTTTGTTCCTTGAAATCAAAACACTAAGGCAGACATACATTTTGTCTTGCAGTAAATAAACATTTCGGTGAAACGAATATGAATGCAAGGAGCAGTAGATCGCACACAATATTCAGAATGGTAGGTTTATGTTAGGTCTATGGACAGGGAGAGGGAGCTCATTTTACCAATACCTTTATTTATGTTAGTTCAACTTATGCAGGTAATTGAAAGCAAGGGGAAGGACATCGGTGATAATTTGAGTGCTGATTCGATACGTGTTTCTGTATTGGTTCGTACCCTACATAAATCTACCATGTGACATTAAACTTATAATCTAGTCAAAGATAACAATTCATGTTTTTTTTTTTTTTTTTTTTTTTTTTTTGCTTGTGTTATGGGAAATAGAATTTGGTAGACCTAGCTGGGTCTGAGCGTATTGCTAAGACTGGAGCTGAAGGAGCACGTTTGAAAGAAGGCAAGCATATCAATAAGAGTTTAATGATTCTTGGGAATGTTATTAATAAGCTGAGCGAGGGGGTTAGGCAGAGGTAGTTTCTTCTCCTGGAAAACTCTTTTTCTTCATGAAAGAACAATGATTAATGTTTAACTCTTTTGTGACAGGGGACACATTCCGTATCGAGACAGTAAGCTAACCCGCATACTCCAACCAGCTCTAGGTGGTAATGCTAAGACTTCAATAATATGCACTATAGCTCCAGAAGAGGTACCCATTGGATTTTTCTTTCAGTTTTCTTATTTAGTGCATAATGGTGTGCAGATTTTGAAACATACACGTAAACACACATGTAAATATCTGCAACATACCATTTCACAGTCAATTCAGATTCAAATTTGCTTAAACTTATCCTCTTTTCCTTCAAATTTGATATGTGCTTTAGGTACATATAGAAGAAACAAAAGGAACTCTCCAGTTTGCTAGCAGAGCAAAGCGCATCACCAATTGTGTTCAAGTGAATGAGGTTGTTCTTCTGTAAAAGCCCACTCCCTTTTACAACATTGTTCGTCGCTTACTCTTCAACTAATTCTCCCTATCATTTTAACGTTGCAACTAATTCTCCTTACAATTGTCCCAGATTTTGACTGATGCGGCGTTATTGAAGCGTCAGAATCAAGAGATAGAGGAACTGCGTAGAAAACTTCAGGTTCGCTCACATTTGTCTCTCTTGATTAAAAGATTTCAAGTAGTTGACATTTAATTCTCATGTAGGGATCACATGCAGAAGTACTTGAGCAGGAGGTTCTGAAATTAAGGAACGATTTGTTGAAGGCATGTTTTCTTTCTTTCTTTATTATTATTATTCTTTTTAGCAAATGTAGATCTCCAGTGTTATGAGCATATACTAGCAATTTCATTCTAGGATTTGCTCTATGTAAGACTAAAATGCTGATTTCAAACAATCCAGTTCGAACTTGAACGTGAAAAGTTGCAAATGGAACTTCAAGAGGAGAGGAACTCACACAAAGAACGTGATCAACGTATCAGGGAGCAACAAATGAAAATTGAAAGTCTCAATAGTCTTGTCAATCTTTCGGAGTCTGTACAAAACTCCAATCAAAGTCGAGTACGAAACTATCATCACCTGCTTTACATTTTGACATAGATAAGGTGACCGTAGAATGGCATTATTGTTGTATCGTTTTTGCAGGAACAAGATTCTGTGAAAAACACTCTCAGGGAAGATTTTAGTGGCAGTTGTAATAAAAGCCATGAAGATGGATTCTTAACACCTTGTTTCAAGGCACCTCCTAATGCTTTTGTCGCCAAGCGGTCTGATTACTCTATGCCTCCTGAGTTTAGCCCTCTTCCAGATGCTTTCAGTAATGTTGCTGATGAGGATGCTTGGTTGAAACTGAATAAAGGTTTTGTAGCGGACCTTGATTCACTTCAAACGACTCCTGCGAGAAAAGCGCAGTCGTTTCCATTCAATGAAACAACTCCTGTGAGTGTTTTCCTGTGCAAGGAGGATCTTCTATATGTCACTTTGTTGAGGCATTATCTCTGTTAGTCTATACCTATGAAAGTTTCTTAACTTTTTTTTTTTTTTTTTTCTTCTTCTTTTCTGGAGTTTGTCTTCCTTACATAAAAAATTATTACTTCAAATTTAGGTTGTACTCCTGTTTATGGCATATGATAATTTCTATATTACATGTTCCTCACTTGAATGGTTTCAACTTTTAATGATTGTAAATCTGATGCAATTTTAGTTGAATTACAGGGTAAGGGTCTCTCCAATGAGAACCATAAACAAGAGATTCAAAATCTTGAGAGACAACTGGAGAATGCCATCATGGAGAAAAATAAGCTTCAGGTTGATTTTTAACTTTTTTTGTTTCTTCTTCTACTTCTCTGTGCTTGTAGATTAAATGAGGTTAGGATATATTCTTTCCCCTTGTTTATACACACAAGTATACCACGATGATTTAAGTTTTCAAGGCACCTTGAAATTTCCACCCATTTAAACATGCTTAAATAATGCAGTATCAAACAAGTCAGAGATCATTTTGCTAACGTTTTAGTTCAAGATTCACAGTAATTGCGTATTTAACTGAAATATAAAACTTATTAAAGCCAGCACATAAAATATAATTGTGAAAATGCTTAAAACCCCTTGGACAACTACTGTATTAGAAATACATAGGAGTTTTTATCTTAAAACTAATTGACAATAAGAAAAATAACCCATGTAAAAGATTGTGAGGTCTCTGTTTTTTCAACGTGAGATCCTCAACATGTTGAGCGACAATTTTTTTTGAGAAATACTTTTTGTGAGACATCTCAACGAAATGACTCATGCCACCTATTAAGGAGCTCACATACTAGTCAATTGGGTTTTGATCCCTCCTCAATCTCTTTCATCCATCAACATTTTTGCATGATTGTTGATACAGGAAAAGCATGAGGAGCAAATTCTTGTCAACGAGAAATTGATGGTAGAGATATCAGATCTAAAACAAGAAGCACGAATAATCAGAGAACTTCCACAAAAGATGTCCAATTCTTTGGTGATGTGTAAAGATGTTTACATGGAAATTCTATCTACCCTAAAGGTAGAATTTGATTCTTATATTTAAAACATCTTTATATCGCTTAGCCGTTGTCAAGAGCATGAGTTGGCTAATACCAATTTTTATTTTATTCTCCTATTACTAGAGTGTCAAAGATGACAAGAAACCCTCAACGGTAAAATTGCTGTCAAGCTCCAGTGAAATTGGAACGTGCCTTTTTACTACTCTGGAGGCTCATTTAACTGCAACCGTGAATTGGCAAAGTTATCTAGCAATGAATGATTCACCTATTCAAAAACAATATGATCTACTTCGTGCGAGCATGAATGACATAATGGAATCTCTCGTGTCATCAGAAGCATCAATATTTGATAATGAGCAAGCATCTGATCCCTTAAGCACTCATCAGTGTAAGGTAATTGACATGACTGTAATTATTGAGATTGCCTTCAACATCCTATAAATTATTATGTTCATGACTTAGTTGCATGACCACAATTATTAAGGACTATGACTAGTTGCTCAATATGAAATTTCATATACTATGTTAGTTCACAATTAAGTAGATGATTATACTACCAAACTTCCTAGAAGGAATCATGGCCTTGTACTTTTAAGTTATGCATATCTCTTTTAAGGCAATTGAGTGATTCTGTATTCTTATCAATTATGTAACTATTGAATCTTTTCTGACAAAGGGATGTGCTGAAGACGACTTTTGGAAGGAAAGTTTGAGTATTGAACTTGATGACATTAGGAAAACATGTCACGACCTCGAGAAAGAGCTAGTATCCAACAACCAACGTTTAGAGTTATCCAAGCAACAATATGACAACTTAGAAAGAGAGTTCAAGCTTATGAAAGATGAAAGAGACTCTTTACGTAAAATAGTGTCTGAATTTGTTCAGAAACTAGAGCTGGAGAAGGAGCAGAAAGAAACTGCATTAAAGGAACTGAACACTGAACTCCAGAGACAAAGAGATCTAGGGGAAGGAATTAAGCGATTTAGTGCAGCATTTGCCTCTCGACACAGGTCATTCATGTCATTCAACAGTGAGCTAAAGTCTAAAATTGAGGAACTGAAGACCCATAATCGAGTTGTCGTTCCTGTTCCCAAATCTCTTGGGTGTTGAAAATTTTAGCCATTGTATAATGTCTTCTGTAATTATGATCGTATAAAATTTGCTGATTTGATTATTGGGTGTGGATTTGTTTTGACCACACAGTCACCTTCAAAAGACAATAGAGATGACTTATGAGCTTGTGCAGTTGGGTGGTAATGATTATTTGCTTCCTTGAGAGATATGAAAATTCTGCGTGTATGGTAATCTCTCTAAGAATAGTTGTATTGATTTCAATGGTGATAATTGATATATTTTCTTAGAAAAAAGTATTGGAGATGTAACTCTTAACTCTTGGAGTGCAGTCGGATTACAGTAAATCTAAAATCCAAAACCCATGTATGGATTACGGTTTGTGGACCATAATGGAATGAGTTTGTAATATAACGTAATACAAAACCCATGTTTGGCATTACAAATTTTGTTTCAATAATTTATTTTCATAAATATTCATCGACATCAACCTTTTTTCGATATTTTCATAAAATTGAGACCTCAACCTTTCACATTTTAGACTGCTAGTAAAACCAAATTATCCACATGGGCATTAAGGTGCTATAATAATTAGGTACATATGTACAACTTTAAAAAATCTAACAAATTTAATCACAAGGATTAATTTTAACTTTATCGGTAACAAATTTGCAAATTAATTAACCAAGTTTGAATGTTGAAGTTTCAACGAGCGGAGAAAATTGAGCCCGGCCCAATATTGGAAATGTAGCCCAACCATTTCAGGGTTTCGTCGAAAAGCTATCTTCGCCTTCGTTGCGGCTAGGGTTTCGGAACAGAATCTTTGAAGATATTCTACACCCAAGAGGTAGGGTTTTCTATATAAATTGCGACATTGAAGGATATCATCTGAATTGCAGTGCCCTTCCACCGCCCCAAGCTTTCTTCCTTTGCGAATGGCTTCTTATCTGTCCCATAATTCTTTTGTTTTTTGATTGAATGATTTAATTAGATGTTTATTTTGTTCATTGCAGCAGCTTCTTACTATTTAGAAACGATATCTCTGAGATCTATTTGCTTTCTTTCATCGTTGTTTTCTTTCTAGAACATTGATTTTTCTCTTCAACTTTTTTGAGTTTGTGAAAGCATGAAAAATCTTTTGTTGAACTTGTTCGATCTGTTATTCTAGAAGTATGATAAGGCTCGGTCGCGATGATTATAAAAATTCCTCGTTCTGAATGCTATTGCCATGGCATGACAGACACCTTACACCCATAGAATATGAGCACCATGCCTTTGTTAATCTACTTTTTCTACTTTCTTTTCTTCGTTTTGCGAACTCTGCCTCTGATCTTATCTGCATCGCTGAAACCTTCGTTCATAAGGTTCATGGGGTTTCACTCTCTTCATTCAGTCGAGGTTAGATTAATTAGTTTGATTGTGTTTCTAGTTGTTTAACTGTATCGATAAATTGTTGATTAAACTGATTCTTCATTTGGGGTTGATAGGGTATAGCATATACTATCTCTTTCAAACAATATTCATCTGTGAGCAATGTTTTGGATATTTGAATAAATGTTAGAAGATACTCTGTTGGGGGATTATTGTTGGAGATGATGATCTGATTTTGATGGAGTTGAAATTCACAGTGCATGTTCTTGTAACTGCGTTGTGTATATTTGAAACTCCTATATAGATATAATGGAGGTGTTTAAAGCCCTAACTTGGTAGTGTAAATGCTCCTGAGGTTGGGGTTACGCACACCACCAAATTTCTGTATCACTGATGAGCGTCACATTTCTAAACTTCAAAATGATAAAATGAATATCCTCTTTGATTAGAAGGTAGATATTTTAGGAACAGAATAAGTTTTGTGTTCTCATGAAAATGGTTCGAATTTAAGGGTAAAGAGTTCGAGATTTTTTTATGTAATGTAATATCGGAAGGCCAAAACTAAAGTAGAGTTGCTCCAAAATTTTGGTAACTAGAAAACATAGCTCAGGCCGAAGCTTTTGCGTGCACGCAGGTCGTTTGTTCTAGAAAACTTGGGCAGAAGTATGAATTGGGTTTTTTATCTGCTATTTGTTTCTAACACTTGAAAAGGAATTGAACAAAAAAGCAAAAAAAAGAAAACGGTTGTGAACAAGGATTCAAACCGTACATACGATGATATAATATGAAATTGAAGCCTTCGATAACAATCTTAACGGGGGCTAACTTTTTTTTTATAAATGCACAATTTGAAAGTATCTATCAATATTAATAAAGATAATAATAGTTGGATTAATAACTTAGTTGTGCAGGAAAAATAAAATTACTTATTAAATTATCACTCAATTTTAATATGGATGTTTTGTTAATACATTCATACCATTGAAATTTTGATACTAACTTGAAATTTTAGTGCTAGCTCAGTCAATTGTATGAGCATTTTGAATGTATTGAAAGTTCCTAGGAAGGAAAACCTCTTTGAATTCCCTCAATAGAAATCTAAAAAAATTTCTATATTGATGGGTTTTTTCTTAAGAAAGAAAATTCATTAAAAAACTAACCACAACCACAACTCTCCTTCTTAAAGACCGAGGAAAAAGATTCTGGAATGGTACAAGGAATCCTTACTACTTCTTTAGAGCTAGAAGAAGAATAATACAAGGGAATAATACAAGGAATCCTTACTACTTCTTCAGAGCTAGAAGAAGAATAATACAAGGGATTCTTACTATTTCTTTACAGCTAGAAGAAGAATAACTATGTTGGGTAGAAGTGGCCAAAGATTCAATCTCCTCAACAAAATTTGACAGTTTTGACAGGTTTGGAGTCTTATGATTAATGGCGTTGATGGGTCTTTTGCCGATATCTACGGACTGAATTGAAAGTTTGAACTTAAAAATGGATAGATATTTCTCTTAAAGAAGATGCTAGGTATTTCATTGATATATTTATAAACTTTAAATATGTTTGGAGCATGAATTTATTCGGAAGTTAAAATTGTACACTTCTAAAACTTAAGTGTTAGCATTGTAACACTCATCTCATTTTTATAGTAATTTAATGGGCTATGAAAAGAACAAATTTAAACATTCATTCTGAAAGGCATTTTGAAATATGGGAAAGATGTTTCAAAATTAGAAAAATAGCAATTTTGAAATAAGGTAAAAATGTTTCAAAATTAGAAATATAGCAAAATGGATTATTGATTACTTACTAATTATAAATTATCCCATAACCACCAGAAACTCATTAATCCAAAAATACCAAATCTAAAATTCAAATCATAACAAAAAAAGATTCCATTAACTATTTAAGAACTTAATATTTTCTATTCTTGGGGCACAAAAATGCAATCAAATTCTATTAGCTATTAAAAATTCAAGTATTTTTTAATCTTGAACTTGAAATTTTCCGCACGAAAAATCTGCCTAAAAAGCATTTAACAAGCAGTATTCATGATCAACTACACAGATGCCTTAAATTTGTTGCCAAGTAGAAGATGTATGGTGAAAAAAATAGCTTAGATTAATTGAAGGGCAGAACAGGAAATACCATAAAATTTACACATCATGCCCCACATCATCTTCACCAAGAAAAATGTTATTGATAAGGTTAGAATCAAAATTGATTTTCTCAAGAAAATCTGAAAATTGTTTAAAGCATCTTGGGCCTTTTGGACTCATAGGCAGAGCCCATTAAGAAGTAACATGATGACCCAAAAGCACTCCCCTCTTCCAAAATCAATGGCGGCCTTTGCATGAACAAGGTGCTGTTCAAATCCGTCACATTATTTTGTGTTTCATTTGAAGTTCCGGCAATAACCCTCTAATAGCAATTAATTAAGATCCACTACTTGAACGATGGGGAAGTCCCTTAGGGGATTCATTCATATTCTGAAAATCTCTCCTTATTATTGAATTTCCCCTTTATGCACAAAACGATACCCTATACATATGCATGTGTTCGACAAAATCGTTTCCTCCTTTTTTTGTTCGTATGTTTTGAAAATGCAGTCATGGTCAAAATTTATTTGAGGGGGTTATTGCCAGTGAAAAAAAAAAAAAACACGAAATCTTGTGTTTTCTTAAAGAAATATTTATATATAATATAAAGGAAAAATCATCCTAGATAGGGCTAGTGGTAAAAAAAAGAAACAATCTCAACAAAATCACGACAAAGGAAAGAGTGACAAAGAGCTTTAATATCATTTGTATAACAAAACAAATGGTTTGGCACTTAGGCTAACTAACTTCCAGAAAGTCTCACTCCCTAAACATACCCAAAATCACAAATTATAGGTAACCCAAAGCACCCAATAATGAAATTTTCCAGTTATGTACACACCACATAACTTTTCTTTTCGAGTTTGGAAAATTTGGTATTCAACTCCTCTTGTTCATACTATAATTTGCCTTCATAAATGTTATTGGATGTGGCAATAATGACTTGCAATAAATTGAAAAGGTAGTACTATAAAATTTCCTCTTATTGTCCTCCCGAGCTTGGAGAGGAAGAGATAAAAGTGCCCTTTGGAGAATGTGGTCAAAAATCCATAATAGAGTCTAACCACAACGATCTAGTCGATTATCTTCATGCGTAAGGATACTAGATCACCTAGTATAAAATATTTTTAAAATCATCACAAACCTCACTTTTTCTTTTCTATTGCAATTTTTGGATTATTATATGATTTTTTTTAACTTTCCATATATATAGAAATAGAAATAGACTAGAAACAATATCTCTTATCTCAATGACACCATAGTGATATTAAATGGATGGAATATAATGAAATAGAGCAACTTTGAGGTTCTCTATGAAACGAGGCATGGAACGGAGCCACTACGAAGAAATTTTGAGAGTTACAAAGAAAACCTCGAGCTCATATTGGTCATGGGTTGAAAATGTGAATTGAATTCTCAGAGACTTCACAAGCATGCAAAGCTATTATTTGTATTTTTTTACAAAATTGGATGTATTTCTAACCTTTTATCAATAAATTTTATCACTCTTTATGCTTTAAGTTTCAATGGGTTGATAAGCTTGATCTCTAACCTCTTGATGAGTCATTTATCTTTTCTGAATCATTAATCATTCATTACTAAAGAGAGAGAAAATATCCACTACAACTTTCAATCCTACTATTGCCTAACCCAACTAAAACCAATTTCCTAATATAATTTGTTCCTAGTAGATTAAAAAAAAAAAAAGAAAAATACCTTTTTAGTCTTTAGTTTCTATTTGATCTCAAGATTAAATAAAAACCTAAACTTAAAATATAGAAACTAGAAGAGTATTTTTTTCAAAAATATATTAGTAAAAGAAGTTTTTTTTTTTTTTTGGAGCTCTAAAATTAAAGGATTCAAACTTCTAAAAGAGTATGTATCTAAACTAATTGAATTAGGTTGAAGGAGATCTTGAAAGATCTTATAAATTCAACACTATTATTACCAGTCAAATTTATTTTCCCCAGCAGCAACCCAATGCATTTAATATTAAAACCTACTTCTTTTTTTTATTTTTTTATTTTTAGAGTAGATAATAAATAAAAGGTTTTGGCGATTCAATAGATTCATTTCTCAATAAAAGAATTAATAATGCAAAAAAAGAAGAAAAAGAAAAAAGAAAATGTTGTAATTGAAGAAAAATTGGTTTGAGAATGGTCGCGAGACAAGAGCCAAAGAGGCAAGAGGGAAGTTCAAATCCCAATAATGTCCCACATGGTGGCTGGGTTGGGTTGCAGCTCAAGGGGTTTTATGGGAACTCTAATTCTATCATTTAACTCAATGCGTGCGAATATTCGATTATCGAGTCTTTTATTTTAATACTACCAATTATTTATTTACAATTACATTAATAAATTAATACTCACCGTATCACTATCCTATCTAATTTTATTAATCCTCCCCTTACCATGTGACTTTCCCAAATCTAATCTCTCCTACTTCCATCATAATTTTTTTTTTTTCCCTAAATGGTGTTTCATATTAAATTCTTTAGGGCATATGTGGTCACTTTTTTAAAAAAAAAAAAAAAAAAAAATTGTTTACGATATGATATTTTTAGGAACTCTCGTGTTGTGAGAATAAAATTAAAATTTTTGTATCTTGAGAATTATTTTTGTCATCTTTATAAATAACTTGTTATGTGTTTTCTTTTTATTACTAATTCAGTACAACAACTCTTGCACTTAATTAAATACCATTGAGCTAGCTAAGTTGTTTCATATTCAAACTTCTAAAATTATTTTGTCACTAAATTGAAATTCAGTTTTAAACGATAAACGTTAATTTAATTGAATGAACAAGGAAGTTGCTCAATTATTATCTCAATATATACTTACAAACATGAAAATGGTCTCTTCCCAAAATCACAAGATTGCTTTTCTAAGAAAGAAATTAAAATATCACTAAGTAGGGATATTGATTTTAATTTTAAAGTTAAGTTGTATCAATTTGGATCATAAATTTTTAACTTCATCAAATTCAAAGAAATGTTGCAACTTTAGTCTTGTAATAAAATTTCACTCTAATTATCATTTTAAACTATATGTATTTATTGAATTATAGGAGTTGCAAATATAACAATCACGCCCAATGTACTAGCAGATTTAACACAATGAAAAATTTTTGCAAATATTGCAAAATTTAAATTTTGTTTATGGAGTCTATCAATGATAGACATTGGGAGTCTATTAGAGATAAAGTCTATCACTGATATGGTTTTGCTATATTTGCAATTCTTTAAAAAAAAAATTCTATACACTTAATTATTATTCCTAAAAATGTTACCTATTCCAATTACTTTAGAATTTAGAATATATATGATATGAAATTGATAATTTATTTAGAGAAAAAACAACACATTATAGGTTTTTTTTTTATTTTTAAATTTTATAAATTTTGGGAATATTATTCCATGTTTAATTTGTAGGTTAATCAAACTTTTTCTTCTTTTCTTTTTGAAAATTTTTATTTCTTGAAATTACAAAGTTTATAAAAAAAAAAAAATTATTGTCTTTTTATGATTAAAATTAGTGGATGATCAATCAGCTAGTATTGATGATTCAAATTGCTAACACTTGGCTCGTTTTAAAAATAAATTTAATGAAATTAAAAGTTTTAGGATGAAGATTGATGTTAAACCTATACTAAGATGAGGAGTGAATTTGCCTCAACTAAAATCACAAGAAATCAAATATCGAAATTGACCTTGAAACTGCTTGAGGGCACCACTGAAACGGGACAGAAAAGTAATTTTAATCGTTGGTTTTAAATTTTCATAATCCACGAAGGAATATTTGGGTGTTTTAAGGATTTGATTAAGCTTATTTCCGTCAAACTTACATTTATCAAGAAAAACATAAATTGCGTAACAAAACAAATAGATAGGAAGAAGAAGGAAAAAAAAAAAAAAAAAAAAAAACTATAGGGTTCTTCGTTACAAGAGCTCCGTTTATTGGACTGTGGATTATCGAAAGTCGAGGCTATGCTTTAATTGTTTGTTATCGAAATTGAACTATTCCATCATCTTAATTATACTCTGATTAATAAATGAAAGAATAGATTAAGGAATTAATTAAATTATATTTAAATGTTTAGTGACTACCAAATACCAATGCAGCCCTAATCAATGAAAGTGTACTTTAACCAAAGTCTGTTGTGGTAAAAAAAAGAGAGAGAGAGAGAAAATGGAGAGTTAATTAGGTGCAGAGACCACAGATGCATGAATCAATGAATAATTCGTACAAAAATGTTGTACGTAAAATAAAATGTTTTAAACACTTTGATTTAAATTTTAGTCCTTTTTATTAATTTCAAAAGCATCTGCCAAATTATTTCATTTCCAAATAAAGGGAGCTTTTGTTAGGTGAGAATAACAAGTTGAGACTGTACAGTGGAATTATATAAACATATTAAGTTTGTTAAACCAGCTATATTAATAAATAAGTTTATTGTTTATGTTATATTTATATTATTCAACTTTTCTTGTTTTATTATTTGTTCAATCTTTTTAAAGATATGATGAATATGTTGATTCAATCGCTTTCTCAACGTCAAAGTCAAGAAATTAAGGTTAGAAAACTAAAACCGAGCCTTAATTTTGGTTCTTGAAAACTAAGCGCGTAAATAATATTATTTTCACCCATTAATTTATTTTCTTTGTTAGATACTCTTTAAAAATACTTTAAACAACTTTTTTTAAAATATACATTTTTATAAATATTTTCAAAATTTGGAAAATAATTCAAATATTTTCTTATGAAAAGATGAAAATTATCTTAACAAATTGTAAGAAACTAAACACATAGCACTAAATGATGTGTATTCCACATTTTTGTATGGTTTACATAGTTATTATATACTACACGTTTCTCTTGGTCTAGTAGTTATCAAATAGTTTATAAGTTATTTTCTTGAGGTTGAAAGTTCAAATTTTTATTCTCTATATTTTTAGTACAATAGAATGTGGGAGGATTTGAACTCCAAATCTCTTATTCGCTAACACGGTATTATATACTATACACACTATGTTTGATTTAGCTTATATACACCACACTTAGTGCTACTTAAAAACATTTCTACGACATTCCAACTAAAAGAAAGGTTATAATTAATTTAGCTTTTCGCATGCTTGGTTAAAAGAAGGCTAATGTAATGTTGCAGAAGAGTTTGCCACATAAAATGGGTGTTATGCTTAATTATTAATTAGGAATGTTTTGGCTCTACGTTTTCTTCCACCAACCCGCACCAAGCATGTAATATATTAAAAGATATTTTTATTGTATTGGTTTTATTCTATATTAATTTACTTCTTATATTTTAACTTTGATTTACTTCACTTCAAAAAAAAAAAAAATTATATATATATATATATATATATATATATAGTCCTTGTATTTCAAAGCTACCTTCTTAGTTTTTATATTTTATATTTTGAGTTAGAATTTAATTTAGTTTTTAAATTTAAAACGTTACAATTTCAAATTTTATCTTTGAAATGAAAGTTTTACAATATTTTAAAAATTAGGAATTAAATTAAAGTCTAACTCAAAGAACTAAAATCAAAATATTTTAATAATTAAAGATTAGATAGAAAATAGATCCAAATTATATCTTCCCAAAAACAAAAGTACCCTTTTAACCTTCTAAAATCACCAAGAGCAAAAGCGTGAAACACACTCTTCCTCAATTGAATAATGTGCAGATTTTTTTAATGTTTATATTACTAATTTATTTTTCTTTATACTAATGCCATAGATAAAATTCAGTACATATACAAATAAAATTCAGTACATATACAAACACTTAATTTTATCAGTACCTAAACCTTATATCAATTAAAATTCTGAACTTTTGTGGTTGTATCAACTTACACTATTTACTATATCTTATGTGAAACTAATAATTGTGTCAACTAGACATCTAAACTATCATAAATAAATCAATTTAGATTAGTAAATAGAAATTTCTTTGAAAATCAATCATCAATGTATTTACTCTAACAATCTATTTTGTAAAATTCATATTTGAAAAAGTAAGAAGAAAGTTTGAGTATATAATTGAAAAATATTTAATTTGATGCACTCGAAAAAATTTAAATGGATGATATTCGGCAGAAAGAAAGAAAAAAAGAAAAAGAAAAAAAAAAAAGAAAAAAGAATTAAAATAGAGATGAGAGTGAGATGTATACGTGATAACTGATAAGTATTGTTCCGTTGCAGAGAGAGAGAGAGGGCAAATTCCAAAGAGATTAGAGGGGCAAAACGCATTGAGAAGCGAAGAAAGAAAGAGAGCCCTAAAAATGAAAGGGTTGGAGGGTAGTGTGGTAGCTATGGCCGGCCCTTCTCGGTTTCTGCGAAGGGACACACCCTCTCCGCCCGGACCTGCCCTTACCTCCAAACACCCACCTCCCTTCTTCCTTAACTTTACATTCATTCATTCATTCATTCATTATTATTATTATTATTATTATTATTTTTTTTTTATTATTACTTTTTTTTTTTTTTACTTTTTGACGCCAGAGTAAGAGAATTACAGAAGACATGCCTTTGGGATTAAACAACCATCCTCGATTCTCTAAAACCCACACCCAATATATTGTCCCCACTATATCAAATTCTTATAATTTAGTCTTAGTATCAGTAGTTTCAATTTTGCATTAATGTCGTCCCCACTGTATAAAATCTTATTTTATTGTAACAGTTTAATAGAGATATATATATATATATGTTAATTGATGCCGTAATTAGAGGCTCCGATTTTCTCATTCCACTTATTTTATATTTATACACTATTCTAAACTAGATGGTTACGTTTTACTTAAAATGCAAAGACTAAACCATGCAACATGCTAAATTTTATGGAACCAAATCATTGTTACAATAAGAGTAGAAACATGATTTTAGTCTTTTGCCTAAATATATCTCTAGGACTCAAAATTAACTTTGAATTATTAAAAACATATTCTGAATTGATTTTAATTACTTGTACACACGTTTTAAATATTGAATCAATTTTATGTAACAAATTAGTTGACGTAGGTTTAGATTTGGAGAATTAGATGGTAAAAAATATATTTAGTGTTTGTTTGTTTGTTTTAATAAAGTGTGAAATGGTGTCCGTTGTTATTAAATATTGATTTAGGAAAATGAAAGCTCCTGTGAGGCCATGTGAGAAGAGGATTATAATAAATTAATTTGGAAGTTGTGTCTACAGAAAAAGACATTATTAATTATAATTAATGTGTGTTTTTAATGTAATTCCCAATGCATGTCTACTCTTGGAATCTCAGTCAAACGGTTTATTGCTTTGCTCTTCTCACACATCCAACCAAACCTTTTTCTTTCTTTATTATTATTATTTCGTTAATGAAAAAAGCAATAAAGTCATCTTTTGAGTCAGCAACAAAATGCCCAGATCTTAAACCTAAAACAATTATTTAATTAAGTGCCATAATTTTAATTCCAAAAGCCACTTAAAAAAGACACACCCACTTGTCACGTGACTAACCATTCTTAATTTCTTGCCTAAGCTTCCAAACAATACCTAATTTGTTTCTTTCTTCCCCCCACGAGGCTCCTTGCTACTACTACTACTCATTACCTATATTTTAATTTATACTATATTCCCCCAACACTTCTCTAATCTTACTTTTTTATTTTTTCTTTTTAAAAGAAACTCAAAATGTTATCGAATATATTTATTTCTTTTTTTTAAAAAAAAAAAAAAAAAAACCAAACCAAAATGAATGTTTGCTTTCGTGCATGTTCAGAAGTGACTCAAAATTAAACTCTACATCGAATAAACTTAAAATAAAACTCAAAAAGTAAACTAAATAACAATTTTCCGGTAATATAGATCCAAGGCATGTCAACCATTAAGAAAACTATCAAACTCTCTATATATGGAATAAGAAATGAAAGTGCTGCCTATATTCAACCATCACTATCATGTCTAACCTATAAAAATAAGTGGCAAAACGTTTAAGGATGCATGCAAACAATTATTTTCCAGAAAGACATTGAGAGACATTTTCCACCTCCACCTATGATATATTTGTTTGAGAGGAAAAATGTCACACATTAACATCTCTTTACTGTATTTAAGAGAGTATTAACTTAGACTTTCGTGTCAAAATGAGCATAATTTAACTTATATTACTATTTGATGTATCATATCAAATTAAAATTCGATTCATTCACTCCACATGTTGTCAAATAATAATAGAAAAAATAAAAGAAATATCAATTTATACTCCTAACTAAGGGTTATATCAATTTAAATCATGAACTAATAATTGAATGTTGAATTGACCCCTAAAGCTTTGTAAGTGTAGATTTGGGAGGTATGATTAAATATCAGATTAGACATTGAAAGATTAATTAATTTTTGAGCTAGCCTAGAGTTTTGGGGTATGGTCCCCATTGTTCGTTGTTGATTGTATTGTATTGTGTGTGTGTGTGTGTGTGTGTGTTTTTGTCTGCATTTCATTAAATAGTTTCAGTGGGTTTAAGTGAATGGGGGGTTGGGTTTTTGTGGTGGTAGTAGTAGGAATAATGTTAAATGTGTAGGGATGATACAGCTTCTAGGTTGGCGGCAAAAACCAAAATTTGGCATTATATTTTGGATATTAGAATTTTACCATAAACATTCTCTTATTTCTCACCCATCAACTACCTTTGAATTCCCCCCCCCCCCACACCCTTTCACGTGCTTTTCTTTATTGCTTCTCCCTCTTCTCTTACCTTTTCTACTTTTACTTCCCTCTTTTTTCAACTCTATGTTGTCTTTCCTCCACTTCTCACTCACATATCTTCTTCAATCTTTCTTTTCTTTCTCCTTCTAAAACTTTTATTTTAGTAATTAATTCATATATGCTTTCCTATTTTACTCCTTTTCAAATTACATGATCAAACTCATTTAATGCAAAGCTATCACCCTATCACAACATTTCAAACAATTAAGTCTAATGTGTTTAATGTTGGAATTGTCGTTGAAAACTTAATTAAAAAGAAACAAATTAACCTAAAAACAATATTTTAAAGATAGGAGGCCTAAAATAGATAAAACTAAAATATAAGAAGCATAATAGATGTACATCGACAAGAAAAAAAAAAGAAAAAACATAATGTAGATGGGCCAAAGAAATAAAACTTAAACATTATGTATATCTAATAAACAAAAGGATTGTGTGAGTTGATAACAAGTGGCTTTAAAGTTGAATTCTACACATTTTGAAGTGTATATATACATATGCTACTTTTGAATAAATGGAAAATATCAAACTCAATCCAAATATATGTATTTATAATATTTAGCCGTTTACAAAATTAAGTTCAACGAATTATGTAAATCAATTTTTAGAATAACTGTGAAATTACCATAGGATAATATTTGGTTAAATGCTATTTTATTATCTGTATTACTAAAATAATTATTTTAATTCTTATACTTCCAACTCTGATCATTTTATTTCATTATTCTTATAGAAGGTCTATTTTGATATATGTAGAACTTTTTTCTATTTAATTTCATTTCAAATAGAACAACAATTTATTTATCAAATGTAAAAAATATATCATAAATTTATATCAAAGTGTACTAATATAGATATTTTATTCAAATGGGAAGGAAGTAGTTGAAAAGAAAAATAAAAATTTGGAAGAAGTGGGAATGGTAATTGGTAAAGGTAAAATTCAAAAAGGATGTATTTCAAAAGAAAGAAAAAAAAAAAAGTTTGCGGAAAAGACAAAAGAGTCCTCGAGGTTCGAAAAAGGGGGGGGGGGGGGGGGGGGGGGGGGGAAAGGGTGGGAGAGTGGGAAGTTACTGAGAAGTGATGAGGTGCTAGCTGCATTGAGGTGACATTGGTGTATATACATACATTCATCCGACAAACTTTACCCTTCTCCCATTACCATCTCCAAGAGGATAACCCTAAACCCACACTCATCCATCATCCTCTCAATCATAACTTTACTCTTCAATTTAATTTGCCTTATCTTTTTTATTTCCAAATATCTCATGTATTTTGTATTTTGTATATAAAAAATAAAAAAATTACTCAAAATTGGATATTGTATGTTAATTAAAAATATAGAATGATATTAAGGAATGGGCCCGTAGAGGGGGAAGGTGACGCAAATGTGGACAAGGATCCAGCGTAGGGCCCAGGCGATGGCTGTCGGTAAAAGGGAAGCTAGCTTCCTGTATTCCCATCTCACGAGGAGTTTGTGGTAATTTGGCAAAATGGAAGGGAGGGGGTGGACGTGGCCCCCACGTGGCACTATCAAAGTCCACACCCGCTGTTGACACGTCAATGTCACAGTTGGAAGGAGAGAGAGAGAGAGAGAGAAGATGTGAAGTGAGGACTCCAATATATTGAAATGATGAGATGGGTTTGACGTGGGTTACTTGCTTTACTTTTACTGCTTCTTTTATTTATTATTATTTTGGAAATAAATAAATAAATAATAACCATAACAATAATAATAGTAATAAGAGGATGAAAAATATTCTTTGGAGGGGTGGTTTCACTGTCTTCTCCAGCTAAGCAACAGCTCGCAGAGATTGTGATACACGCGCTGTGGTAGCGTAGGGGGAAGGCGGCGTTGTAATTGTAATGTAGAAACTGGAAGGATAGAAATAGAATAAATAGGAAAAATACAAGAGCATGCTATACAATCGCTTTCCCCCCTCCCCCCTCTATAACTATAATCCCTCCATTCCACTTACACACTTTTCTATTCCATCACTTTTCTTTCTCTTCTGTTTACATCCAACCATTCCTTCTCTATTTTAAATAATTATATTGTTGCCCAGAAGAAGAAGAAGAAAAAAAAAAAAAAAAAAAAAAAAAAAAAAAACTCTTCTAGTGTCAACCATGGACAATTTGTACTTCAAATACAAGATGATTTGTATTAAATCACCTGTGAATCTAAAATCTAAATATATGGTATTAGAGTAAGTGGTTCAAGATGTCCTATGTTCAAACTTATGCAATACCATTTTCTCTCCAATTAATATTGATTTTTATTTGATGGATCTTATACTTGTTTCAAACGTCCCACAAGTGAGGGGAGTATCAAATGATACAATATTAAATTAACGAAGTAAAGTAGTAATTTAAGAACTTGCAAAACAAAGTAAAGAAACACATCTATGTGTTGTCTGTTGGATATATATATATGTATATATATATATAGTGAAAGAAAGTTAAAGTTTGGTGAATATTTGATAGTTTATGCATTTAAAGTATTGTACAAATTAAAATGTAATCAGTTCACACGTATCATTTTTTCCTAACAGTCTGCCACATAAATTCTAATGCTTAACTCAATTCATAGTGCTCTATAGCAAACTTTTAGCGAAGATGACAAGATTCGGATAGACAATTGGGATGAATGGCGTAGTTGTCTCTTTTGATGGACTCTCTTTCAATCTTAGTTAAGCCTCTAATTTTGTCTTCGGCAAATTTTTAGTTTAGATAGAGTTTAACTATTTTTGTCCTGATGTTAGTTTTTTTTTTTTTCTTATCAAAATTTCCACAACATATACATTTATTAGTGGAACTTGCAAAATAAACTAGATCAATTTTATTAATATACACAAGAATATATATATATATATATATATATATAAAAGTAATATAGGTGAGTCTAAACAAGATTGAAGATTTGATCAGCCTCACACTATCCCACATTTGTTAAGATATAATTTAATGAAAGGGTATTTTGAATAGTCCAAGAGTAAGGTAATAAGTAAAAATTTTAGGGTGTGTTAAAAAGTGTGTCTACAAATTTAGAGTATCAAAAAGATGTTGGAATAATATTGAATGTGTTTTTTTGTAAGGTGGGGTGGGGGAAACCGCGAGGATGTCATTGCCATTAGGTTTACGACAAATAAGATTACACAACCAACGCGACCAATATGCTTAAAAGCTGCATGCCCCATAGACAAAATTAAATTTTAAAATAAAATAAAAAAACACCTTTTATTATATAAACAAAACTAAACAAAAAGACATTTTATGTAACCTCAACGCACATCTTACAAAATATTGCAAAAAAAAGGGGAGAGATTTTTCTGTTTAGTGTTGGTCCTCATTTCGTACCAATTATCTTCAAATGTTTTCCTCAACAATGGGAGACATTGCCAGAATTTATTTAACCATCTGACTCTACGTACTTCCAATACCGTCATGAAAACATAAAAAAGAATATAATCCCCCACTTCCAACTTTTTTTTTTTTTTTTTTTTTTTTTTTAAATATATATACACACATATATACACATACAAACAAATTAATATCAAATTAAAAAATGCAACTTATATAAATGATCATCAGACATTAATACTTATATTTTCCTCGAACATTTTCAAACAAGATGAGATGTATAGGCATGGAGCTATTCGATTTCCTATTTAGCTAAGTTACTGTCAATTTTATTTATTTATTATCTAGTGGGTTCCACGTGAGCAGAAGATTTACATGGAGGGTTATTTCAAAATTGAGCTGAAAATTAAAAGTCCAACATGTTTGCATTTTTGCGAAGGAATTTAAGGCAGGGACCGTAAATGAAATATATATATATAGGGTAGATAATAATTGAATAAAGAAAAGTAATAAGCATGCAGCCAACGGGTGATGGCAATTAAAAAGGGTCAGAAGAATGGTAATTACATAGTTAATGCGAAGGAGAGTTTTGTCTGCAAATTGAGTGGCAACCATATCTTTTGCTATTATTATTATTATTATTATTACTATTACTATTTTTCTCTTTTGCATTTTGGGTTTAAAAGATGAGTAATAAAAACAGTGTACCAAATATTTTGGGCCCTTTGTTTCTTACTCAGAATTTGAAATATTTATGACAAAAATCTTACCTTAAAGGTTAGAGCAGCTGCCCACTTCTAATTGAATTTATTTGTGTGTCTTTGGTGGCATGTGCCACAGTTGTGGTTATTGGTCAATGCAATGTTATTTCAACTCTCTATACTAAAAGGGAAGATGGGGATAATATATGACTGCTAACATTAACAACGTCTTTCTCCATCATCACATGGGGACTATGCTAAACACTTCACTTTTTATTACCTTGTTTGGGACTTTGAGACATACATCTACTACTTACTCTTACCACAACCCCCAATGGTGAAAATGACATCTCCTCAATTTAAAACGCGTTCGAGATGCTTTCTTTTCTATTCTCGTAATGCCAAATGACAGTTTTACTAAAATGACATGTCTCGTAAAGTTGCAAAACTATATATAAAAAAATATTCTCTTTTGTTGTTTTGTTGTTAGAAGCAAAGAATGCTTAAAATCTGGTTCACTAACAGTGTCTCCCCAATCCTCTAACCCTATAGGCACCTCTGCAATTTGTATAATCCTATATTTTCTCTCTAATAGTAAACTAATCTTTCTATCTGCCAGTGGACGTAAATTCATGTGTACATATTTATTGTTTACTTTTTCTCACTTTCTTATTTATCGATTTCATAATAGTTGTGCATAGAAGTAAACATTTTTCCATGAGAAGCTTGAGGTCATTGTTTTAAAGAATTAGTCCATATAATTTCCATGAATAAAAATGGTGATCTAATTATATGATATATATGATGTAAAAAGTTAACATAGTAATTTGATCACAAACTTATGTAAAGGAACGATGATAAAATGTGTGTGGATTAGAAACCAAAGGGAGTGTAGATTTGACCTATTGGGAGAATGAGGTTGTCTCCTAAAAAAGGATATATAGGGCACAATGAAAAGAAGAAGAGTTGTAGGTCGACTATGAAAAAAAGTTGGGGATTAGGGTGACATGAAGGATCAAAGTTTCATACTCGTTATTTGTAGGGTCATGTCCTAAAACCATTGGCCAAGGGGGGTGTCACATATCGTCGGAGATTTCAAATAAGGACGAATAATCTTTGTTCTATATGCACGTTTGGACTTTCATTTTAACATATATGTATACATATATATAAATTATTAGCTAGACTTGTTTAATAATTGATGTATCACCATATGGCACATATTAAATCCGTGCTATCATTTCATATACATTGTACCTTGTATAAGGGATATACATACATAATTTTTTTTTAGATATTCGTGAGTGTTTGGACCAATTTACGCACACCTCGATTAATGTCACTGGATAACCCGCCTGACCCTACTACATTTGGGTGACAAGAAAATTCGATACTAAATCCTAAGTAGGTGGCTACCATAGATTGAACCCATGACCTTTAGATCTATGACTTTCTTATGATGGTTACACGTGCTTAATTTATTGTTTTTTTAATTCATCGAATACTTTTGCTTTAAATATATGAAAAATGGTTCCAAACATACTTTTAAGTTACTATTTTTAAAAAATTTAATTAGGTAATAATTGGTCATGTAAGCATACACAGCTTGATTAGGATTATTGCCAATTTGTACTTTTGCGAATTAGACAATGTAAGCAAAAATCGAAATTTCTTATGAATTTATTAGATGGCACAATTAATATATATATATATTTTAAAGAATCTCAGTAAAATAGAGCGCGATGAACAAGATTTTTAAAAATTAACATAATTTAAAGAAATGATTTAAAAAACTCAATCAATTTTGACCATACTTAAATGCATGCTTGGAAGCCAAAATGAGTATAGATGATTAGTTGTAATTAACACATATAAAACTATCTCGAAGTCGGAGGTTATCATACTCTCATATTCCACTTATTATATTAAAAAGTACATGTGTTGGGAGTAATTTTAAAATAGTTATAAATCAGTTTGTTATATTAAAAAATCAATTAAAAGCTCGTTTTTATTAACTCAAAATCAATAAACGTAATTTTTAGATGACTAAAATTAATTTTGAATTACGAAAATCATGTTTTTGAGTAATTTCAAATAGGTAAAAATGTCATTTAATTTTGTTTTAAAAAAGAACTTTGGAGCATGTCCTAAATACATGCTTTTATAAAAAATGAAAAGAAGGACCCTTAGTGAAAATAATTTTTTTAAAAAAAATATATTTTTAATACAAAAGGTGGAGATCAAACCTCTAATACTTAAAATAGAAGGTCACGTAAATTACTATTAAACTAATTTTGGAGAGAGAGAGAGAAAAAAAAAAAAAAAAAAGAAAGAAAGTAGTTTTGGTTGAAATATAAAACAAGAAACAGCATGTGATTGGAACTTAAAAAGGGGGAGAGGAAAGAGGATTTGAAAGGGGAGTTTTAGGTAAGTAAGGAAAGTGGGAAATGAAAAAAATGGAAGAGACCGACCAAAGCAAAGCAAGGAAATCCCAATCTTGAAGTTATTTCAAGTGGCACACCACGAGGACTTACCCAAATATTCTCCCACATGCAAGGGGGGAAGGAAGCTGAGTAAAAGAAAAGCACAATATCACATTAACAAACACATGACTCAAAAAGAAAATCCCCCACCACCAAAACTCCTTATTCCAATTAACAAACACATCCTCAAATGCCTTTCCTCCTCCCATCAAAATCATTCAACCACTCTTTCCTTTATTAAAATCTCATCAATATTACTTTGGGTGCTTTTCTACCTTCTAACCTTAAATTGTTTAACAACATTTCTCTTATCCTCAGGTACATTTGGATTTAGAATACATAAATTCAAGATAAAGTAGATTTGGGATGAAATAAGTCTAACTAGGTGACAACTAATAATGGATCCAAACATATATAATCCTAACTTATCCATAATAGGAAAAATTCCATTTAATTCTAATTTTAAAAGGAGAAGGTAAATTTCAAATATCAAATAATTATCTCTATAAATACATTATTATAGCTATCTATGAAGTATTTGAATACGAATCTTTATATGGAATCAAAACTTCTTTGGTACCGGAACTATTTTTTCTTGTTTTGCAAGTAATCTCTTCCCAATTTATAAATTTATCGCTACTTTCACTTGAAGTACAAGTCACCAGTTTTATCAAATTAAATTATAATAATAAACTATAAAGATTAGATTTTAAGTTGATTTAAAATTATAAATATTAAATTTGTAATTTAACCATGGTGTTATGGTTGGTATATTTGAATGAATGAAAATTTGTGAAGTTAGGGAAAGAAGAATTGAGAAATGATGTGAGGGTAAAAATGGAAAACGAAAAGGGGGGAGTGGACCGGGGAGGAGGGGTCACGTGGTGGTTTGATGCAGCCCACCACAAGGGTAAGGCCATTTGAAGTTTTAAATAAGAGAGAGAAAATGTAAAAATTCTGTCCCCCCCCCCCCCCCCCCCAAAAAAAAAAAAAAAAAAAAAAAACTGTTTGCTATTTGCTAGACTAGTGGGCTTTGCAAGGCAGCCCCGATGACAACCCTTTTTAACCATCTTTGTCCATTGCCGTATATAACCTTTTCGTTTTATTTTATTTAAATTAATGTCACGGTATTCATCTTTTTTTATTTCAAAATACTACATTTCTCTTCCGAATTCTCAACTTTTGTTCTCATATATTTGGTAGGTTTTAGAGTAAAACAAATTTTACTTTTAATATTTGAGTTTTTTTTTTTTTTTTTTTTTTTTTTTTTTTTTTAATTTGGTTTCCGAAATTCATTTCTACATTTTTACCTTCAAATATTTATGGATGCTCATTTTAGTATTTCACACACATCTTTTAATTACTTTAATTTAGAAGTGAATTTTTTTAATTAACTGGTAAACTAAAACGGAATCTTTAATTAAGAAAACAACCACACTAATAACCTTTCTCTTTCAAGTTAGAGGCGTGTTTTATTTTGTAATTGGTTAATATTTGTCTTTCACTTTCTTATTTTTTGTGGTGTTTTGTGAGGTCTTTCTCTCTCTCTACGTACCTTCTACAAGAAAAAAAAAAATGATGAATAAAATTGTAAATCTCGAAGCACTAAAATGAAACTCAAGGCCAAAAATGTAGTATTTGTAAACAAAATTTAAGATATTTGTTTCAAATTATTTTTATTCAAATTTCAATTTATTATTTACCGTTTATTTATATATTTATTTTACAAGTCTGTTCGGATAACGACAGAGTTTGTTCTGTTCTTCTTCAAATTACTCTTCTACCCCTGTCCCTCCCCTCCCTTCCCTTTTTATTTTCCATGGTGCCATAAATTATTTCCATCTTCCCCTTTTTGCCAATCAAACGAATATTTCCATTTAATCTTTAATTCCCAATATAAGAAAAATTAGAAATTGAATTTTAGTATACTAAGCTAAGAGCATCCCATCCATCTTGCTCCTTTTAGGACTATACATTCTTAGCTAAAATTTTATAAAAAAAAAAAAAAAAAAAATTCTCATTAAAAACCCCGTTTATTATCATCTTTCTAAAACTTTTCTTAAGCAAAAACAAACATATTCTTTAGGAATAGAAAATTACCTAAAAGGACCTCAACCATTCAACTACAGCGAACATATTACAAAAAGTTTTTCTTTTTCCTCCACCACATAACTATATTAAGCTTAAACGGTATTTTAATCATATGAAATCATAATTAATTAATGATGATTAATTTTGACGTGAACAACCAAACAAAACTAAGTAGTAGATTAGATGCAAAAGTAATTAAGGAGATTTATTCTCCTGAAAATTAGTTAAAAGGAAAAAAGAAAAAAGAAAGACTAATATTTGGTTAGGCCCAGAAAATAACGCTTTTATCATTTTGTTTGGCTGACTTTATTGTAGTTTGAGAAACTTAGGAAGTCTTGCTCATGATGTTTGTCGTACCCTCTCTCTCTCTCTCTCTCTCCAATTATTTTAGTTTATTTTCTCAAAAAGAAAAAAAAAAAAATCATCCCTTGGTGTTGAAAATTAAAATAAAACCGGGGGGTGAGTTTCTTAAAAGCTTTAAGTATCTTGAAATGTGGCTTCCTTTGAAGCAGAGGAGGTCGCTGTCTTTTTAGTAGGCAAAGAATAGAATCAATGTCCCGTTTGGTGTGTTCAGAGGTTTAGCAGATTTTGTTAATGTTTATTTGAGTGTGCGTGTTTGGGTTTTGTTTAATTTTGTATGGATTTTGGAGTTGTGGGTTTAGATGGGGTGGTGGTGGGTTCATCAGACACATCAGGTTTTTCTTCTCTTGCTGCTTCTTCAGACGCTGAAACTAAGCAGAAATGGTACGAGTCTGGTTGTGGATTTATACATAAGCAGGAGCGATCTGCCAGTGTTGCTGCAGCGGAAGATGAGGATGATGATGAAGATTTGAGAACCTCTAAACTTCTTAAAACTTCTGATCCCTTGTCTTCTTCTTCTTCTTCTTCTTCTAAAGGATTGCTTTTTCCCCACAGACACTCTGCTTCTTTGCTCAGATCTAATTCCCCTTTCTTTCTCTCTGATTCTAATCAACACCATCATCAAATGCTCTGTTTTTCATCTCCCAAAACAGAGTCTTTTCCTCTCGATAAGACCTCTTCTCTTTCCCCTGTTTCCCCTAATTTCTACCATTCCTCCGCCCCTAGAAATCCAGGTACTTTCTATGTCTAACTCAACTCTCAACTTCCACATTTTTTTTTACTCTGTTTTTGTGGGTCTTTTCATTCCCAGTGCCCTCAGCTTCAGTCTTGTCGTAAAAAGTAAAAAAAGAAAGTTTCTTTCTTCTTTTCTTTTGTGTGTTTCTTTTTTTTTTTTTTTTTTTTTTTCCTTCTCCCCCCATTTCTTCATTCTGAATAACTCGTCTTCCTGTTTGATGGACGTTTTATTTATTTTTATAGTAATAGAGTCTAAGGAAAAAGGAATTTGTTGTAAAAATGGGGTGGGATGCTGTAACAAACAACAGAAAGGTCCTTGTGTTTCTTTTTCGTTTTTGTTCTTTTTCTTTCCTACACATCAACTCAGTGTTTCTGTTTAACGAATATTGTCGCTCCCCTAACTGTGGTAGACATGTTTGGAATTTTGAGGTTTTTCTTTTGGTGACAGAAATTTCAGAGCCATTTTCTTCATTAATTTCTGCTTCTTTCATTGTGTGTGTGTTTTTTAACATTTGGGTTTTGTTGATTTTTTGTTCCACAGGTTGCAATTATGGAGGTTTGAACGGCGGAAGCATGCACGGCGGTGCTTTTATTGGTGTTAGAGCTCCATTCACTCCATCCCAATGGATGGAGCTCGAACATCAGGCTTTGATCTACAAATACATTACTGCTAATGTCCCTGTTCCTTCTAATTTACTTATTCCCATCAGGAAGGCCCTCGAATCTGCTGGCTTTTCGACATTTTCCGGCGGATTTCTCCGCCCCGGCACCGGTAACTTTCCCCTTTTTGTTTCAATGGATCTTGTCAAAAGAAGGATTTTAATTTTTTTTTTTTTTGAACTTTTTAAATCTTTTTTGGTGATGGGTTGGAGGCTTTTTTTGTTTGTTTGTAGTGGGATGGGGATCTTTCAATATGGGGTTTTCGAATAGTAGTGATCCTGAACCTGGACGGTGCCGTCGAACCGACGGGAAGAAATGGCGGTGCTCAAGAGACGCAGTTGCCGATCAGAAATACTGTGAACGGCATATGAACAGAGGCCGCCATCGTTCAAGAAAGCCTGTGGAAGGCCAAGCCGGCCACTCCCACTCCGTTGCCGGAGCTTCCAATATTACCACTGCCGCCACCGCTACAAAGCTGATTTCTTCTTCAGCTTCTACTGCGGCAGTGTCCTGCAACGGCTCCCCCAACAACCTCTCCTTTGCTAACCAACACTTCAAGAACCTCCACCGCGCCGGATCTCATCCGCCTCCCTCCTCCGCTGCCGCTCAAATCAACAGGTAAACCCTTGTTTTGTCCTTGTTTCTCTCCTTTTTTCATGTTGTATCACAAATCGTTGAGAACCAGTACTGTTCATGATCCCCATTAACAAACAAAATCAAATCCCAATCTTTATTTCCATTTTCAATCACTGAACCAAAATTTTAATTCGGTTCGGATTCACTTAAAAACACTTTTTCATTCCCTTGTAAAGTCAATCCAAACATTGCTGTCATTAGCTTTCACCATCAGCAAGGCGCTGAGTGTGCCCCCTCTCTTGTTATGTCTTTTGTGGGTTTGATATTTTCCGTGTAGTTGCCCCTTGTGATATCTTGAATTGAAGAAGGTGAAATTTTGGGAAAACCCATTAATTATTTGATTTTGGTGTAAGCTTTTTGTCTAAGTCTACAAACGGTCCATTTCTGTATTGCAGAATGTTAATAACGAACAAAGAGAATGGTGGCATTGGGTTGAATGATTCAACAACAACATCTGGTCTTTCTGTGCTGTCTCCTTCGATTGACATAAAACAGTCCAAACAGCTTGCATTTGCAATCCAGAAACAGCAAAACCCTTTTGAAGAATCTACTAGAGGAGCAGAGTTTGGGCTTGTTTCTTCCAGTTTTCTCCTTGGCTCCTCACAAAAGACCTCTTCTTTGATGAACTACAGAGGTTTCAACCCTTCAGAGGGCATTACTAGTACTCAAGAAGCAGCTGAAACCCAGCAGTCACTTCGCCAATTCTTCAACAATTGGCCCAAGAACCAATCTGATAGCTCTTCAGTTTCATGGTCTAACTCAAATCTCGATCATCAATCCGACAGGACTCAGTTATCCATATCAATCCCAATGGCTACGTCGGATTTCAGATCCTCGACTTCGTCCCCGTCTAACGAGAAACTCACCCTTTCACCGTTGAAGTCGTCACAGGAGCTGGACCCAATTCAAATGGGGTTGGGAGTGGGGAATGTAATGGATGAACCAAACAACAGACAGGCAAATTGGATCCCCATCTCATGGGAGAGCTCGATGGGTGGTCCGCTCGGAGAGGTTCTTCATAGCACAAATAACAATGGCGGGGAATCGAAAAGCTCGTCGATACTCAACCTGATGACTGAAGGTTGGGACAACAGTCCATCACTAGGCTCGTCGCCTACTGGGGTACTGCAAAAGACGGCATTTGGTTCTTTCTCAAACAGCAGCACAGGGAGCAGCCCAAGAACAGAGAACAACAAGACTCATGAAGGCGGAGGAGGAGGCAGCAGCCAGTGCAGCGATCGTTTTGTGAATTCTTCTTCATCTTTGCCTAGTGTTTGAGAAACAGGGTGAAGAAGAATTTAAATTATATGTTTGTATGTGCTGCAGACCTTCCATAATAGTTTGTCAGAAAAAGTTCATATTCTGTTTGTGAAACTTTTTGGTGCTCTTTCATTTTTAACCCATTCTTGAGGTTTTCAATCAATTTCTCATCCTAATCTCTGTCATTGGAACGTTTTGTAAAATCATCCACTAATCTCAGAGTTCTGAAAGACACTCAATTCCCTTCTAAAATCATTCAGAGATTATGAATGACAAGCTTCGGAATTTAGTGAAAGTAGTCTCTGAAAAAAAATTTTGTTGGGTAAAACACTTTTTTCAGACCTTTATTTCACGGCTGAAGAAGCACTTGCTAGGGATTATCGAACAGGATTTGGTTAGCCAATATGTAGTTGGTAAACAATGTGTTCTTTAAATGCCTTGTCAAATATTAATATGATTTCGAATCTTCTAATCAATCTCTAGAATTCATAATAATTCATAATGGTTTGATATTGTTTATTCTGTGTAGAAGTTCAATGTTGACTTTTCTTTCACTCAAATGACTTTATACCAATAGACAAATAGTACTTCATTTGTATAACCAAATACAGGATAAAAATTAGCACAAAACATTTCTTTTGCTTTTGGATTTATTAGAATTAATTCAAAATTAGTAACATTAAGAAACGGGGAATTTATATTCTTCTTCTATTGTTTTATTTATAGTGTACCGTAATTTTTTTTTTTTTAATTTTCGTCTCAAAAAATCAATATTTAAAAAGAATAATATACTTTTCTAAAAAAAAAGTTATCAATACAGTATAAAAGATATATTTAGTTTTTTAGGGAATTAAAAACACGTGTAAGCTATCTAATTAAACACAAAAGTAAACAAAACATGGGCACATTTTGTTCTTATTATGCATATGAATGCATCACTCAAATTTCTTGTACATGTAAATGATTTTCCTCATATTTTCTTTTTACTCTCTTGTCCAAATGGTGGCTATGTAATTGTATCTTTAATTGGATTTTTATATCAAATTGCTATATTGTCATAAAGTTTTTAACTAATTTATGAAACAAATTTGTTTTCTTAATACCACAAAAATAGAAGTATGGAAAATACTATTTATTTTAGAAGGTGTTATGATGGTTAAGTAAGGAGAAAATCTATGATATCAAGTCGGGAACAACATCCATAATTAGTACAATGATTTTAAAGTAAAATCAAATGTAAGATCATGAGTTTTTACGTCCAATGTAAATAACATCATACAATTGTGATAATTATGAGACTTGGTGGAATGCACAGGATCCATTGTATCTAACAATGCAGAATGAAACACGAGTAAGTATTTTTTTTTAAGTATAATGTTCAAATTTTCCATGTACGATAAAAAAATCTAAACATTTTTTAAGGATGTTATTAGATGTACTAAAGTTGATGTTACTTCACATACAAAAAGAAAAAATAAAACTTAAGTGTAGTCCCTCTTACACCCAATTAAAAATTATGGTGTGATAATTTATTTCTAAAAAAAAAATTTATAAAAGATTATTTTGTGTGTAGAGAAATAGGAGGATAGACTTAAATATAGCCTATTGTACCAAATAAAATATGGGTGATAAAATGGCTAAACTAAAAACAAAAGAAATGAAAAGTCGAATAAAGAGTGACAATTAAAATGATATGATGACCTGGAGGGATAATATCAGCCATTCATGCCTATCCACTCGGGTTATTTCAATTTAACAAGGTTTTTTATTAAAAAAAAAAAAAAATTAATTCAAGGGAGTCCATTTCTTTTAAAGATTGCTACCTTAAGATATTTAAGGTTTATTTTTCTTGAGGTAGAGACTATAACTATTGACCACTTTATCAATAACATATACCTTATTCAGACTAGTTTCAAATTAATTGCCACGTCTAGTTTTTCTTTTTTTTTTTTTTTCTTTTCCTAACTTAAATACTTCTAAATTTTTCTTTCATTTTAAAATTCTTTTTATTTTTTTTTTTTTTAGAAAAGTTGCAATATCATCTTTGATCTTTCATACACATTTAAAAAACATTCTTGGGGTAAAAATTCTATAAGATATAAGACAATAATTATGACCTAAAACATAAATTTGAATTGTCTTTCAAGTGTTTCCACTTTAGGTTGTACTATTCCACGTCACAATTTTCATGCAACATTCAAACGACTTCCTTCAGACCTAAAAATAGTTTTGAAACACTTATGAAATTGTTAAGTGTATTGTATTACAACTTTTGAAACAACAAGTTAATTCTTAAACAAAACACAAAGATCATGAGTTTTTTTATAATTTAATTTCTTCCCGAGTATATTATCTATCATAGCAAATATTATTGTGAGGAACATATTGTTTTCAGAATAAAAATCGAAAATTTTCAATTAAGAAAATAATTAATTGAATGAAAAAAAAAAAAAACTAAAAAAAAACTAAAAAAGTTATGTCCATGAAATAGAATAGAGTCCAAAAAAAGGGGCGTCAATATTTGTGGTCTATAGGATAGTAGAAGTCAGAAACTGAAAGCGTACTGGCGACGGTGAGCGAGGCAAAGCAAAAATGTTGCCTCTGAGCCAAGCTCCGGCCGGCGTTCTACCGGCGAGAAGGTTCTCCCTCTCCACTCTTCCCTCTCTCAAATTCTCTAACCCTAATCCTTTTCGACGCTCCAGATTTATTCCTAGAAGAAATCTTGTGAAACCCCTTAATATCACTCTTTCCAAAGCCGAAGGAACCGTCGATTCGTCGAAACAGGCTCTGTCCAACGCTCCGACTCCGCCTCCTTTTCCCACTGACCAAACAGTCTTCGTCGGCGATGAGAATGTTCCGTTGGAAGGTGTAATTCAGTTCGATAAGCCCAATACGTCTTCTCGTTTGAGCAAATGGGGGTAATTTTGACGATTCCTACGTTTGATAAATTTATTGTGAATTTGCTTATTGTTCTTTGGTTCTGTGTTTCTTCAGCCGCGTAGCTCTCCTTGCTGGTGGAGATGTATTGGCCTTGCTTTTGTTTTCCTCAATTGGAAGATTCAGCCATGGTTTACCTGTTTTTGATTTGGAGACGTTGCGCACGGCTGACCCTTTTATTGCTGGTATGCTTGTTTCTGAAGTTAAATCTTTGGTATTTTCATTTTCCTTCATGAATCATTGATTCAGGATTATTATAGGTTGGTTTCTGAGTGCTTACTTTCTCGGAGGTTATGGAGAGGATGGTCGTGGTATAAATGGTTATTCCAAAGCTGTTATTGCCGCTTCTAAATCATGGGCTTTAGGAATTCCAGTAAGTTTTTTAGCCTCAATTGTGTTTGTTCTGCATCTTAGTTCTGATTTTGAAAGTTGAATTGGTTTTAGTTCGGTTACTAGACTGAAGTAGAATTCTTTTTGGAACTTGGAAAAGCCAGCTTCAACCTTTATCTGAATTCTGAATAAGGCCACGACTTTTTGGTTTTGTCAAGTACTTTTGTCACGGCAAAAACCACATTCCTTTCAAAATTTTCATGTTTGGTAGTTGGTACTTGGTTACCAGTACTGCTTTGGAAAAAGTTTAAAAGTAAATTGAGCTGCGTTGCTAGAAAACTAGGAGCACTTCATTATGTTTTGTGATAAAGTATTTGTAAAGTGTTTTTGACCGGAAAAGGTGCTTATAAAAATATAGCACGGAGCATCAGTATAATTTATCATTATACACTTCTTACTAAAATACTTATGGTTGAAGAACTTTTGTTTAAAGTAGCGCTCTCAAACATTGACTATAATACTTGGATAAAAGCTTCGTTTCCTGAAAAATAATGGTTTCGTCCATTTTTGCAACTAAAGACTAGAGTTGGATTGTTCTGATGTAAAAACCATCGAACTAAGACTGTCACAAACAAATTCCTGTTTTATTCTTTTTGAAATGGGGATGCCCTTATGGAGATGGATCTTAACTCATTAAAGATGATGATTTTGTGATGCTTGTTTCCTGCTCATCATTTAAATTCTGAAGTCTGGTCATTATAGACAAATCTTCGATCCTATCACAGCTGGAAACATCACTTTTCTTTGTATGCCTACTGCAGCTAGGTCTACTTGTTCGGGCAGCAACGTCTGGCCATCTTCCTCCATATAATTTCATAGGAGTAACGATGGGAAGCACTGCTGTCCTGCTCATTGGATGGAGAGCAATGCTGTATAAAATTTTTCCAGTCAATAACAGCAAGAAGAATGATGTATATCGGCGTGGCAACCCATTTGAACTATTTGAGGTCCGGAAGCTTCTTCACTATCAACTTTAAAATTTTTTAATGTCTTTGCAAACTAGTTATTTCTATTGTGAACTTTATATTTAACTGATCTTATGTGATGAGTTGAACTGCATCTCGATAAATTGCTCATTGGCTTAGGATACAGTTGATATGACAATCTCCAAAAACGCTTCTCTGCATTCTGACAATAACATGGCTGCACGGGCTTGGAGAAAATGCATCATTTCCATTTTCTTCTGCAATGTGCATTCTCATTTCGCTTGTTTACTCTTAGTACTTTCTCATCCATGGCAATTGCTTTTGGTTTAATTAATCCTGACAGACAGATTATCTGGTGCAGTTGTTGACATCATTGGTGAGAAGATGGTGATGATGGGACAAACATCCCCCATTTGCTTGTATCATAGTTTTTTCTTTAAAGGGACCTTATAAACTAACTGGTAAGAGTCCTACTTATAAGCAAAATGTGTATTTCTCTAATCCAAGTTTTGTTGATTAATGTATCCTCTGAACTAATTTGTTCCTGCGAGGAATGTTAGATAATAATAGAAAGTTCCTTTTGTTGTTGGGCAATGTTTAGATGACTCAAGTCTCTCGAGGATGAAGCAAATGAGGAAGGCCGATAAGTTTGTCTGATAATCTTTTTTCTGTCTTCCATTTTTGGGGTACAATCGCTCCTACATACAAGTCATATATGTTCTAAAAGTATAAATTCATGATTGGAAGGTAATGAGAAATTATAAATAGATGTGGGATCGAATGGATAATGAAATGGCCAGGAAACTTTGAATATATAATAGTGAAAAATAAATAAATAAATTCGTTGGATCAGGCCTTTTGTTGGACTAATGGTGAATATAATTTTGGAGCACTTGTGAGAGTGACTTGGAAATGTGTGAATCACATAATCTCTTATTCAGCTTTCATATAGCGTGACCATAAAATTTTAAGTGTCTAATTGTCAGGTTGAGATTGATTTAATTTTTAATATTATCAACCACATGAAAAGATTCTGAAATGTTTCAGTTTTTTTTTTTAATTATTATTTGTTCTTTCTATAATGTGACAATTTCCCATCCATTTTGGTTACTTATTTGAATAATTATAATTTTGATTTGCTTTTAGATTATGGTTGTCTGTGTACTTGTCAATTTAAATCAGTGATTTATCTCACATTTCTACTTCTTTTCGAAGGTGTCGAGTCACGTTCTTCCACTACACACCATAATATTATTGAGAGGAAAAAGAAAAAAATAGTAAGTCGTCATTTGAATTTTAATTTATACTGTACTGCTCAACATGAAATTAGTTGGTATTTAGCTTGAGATTAGTTATTAGACAAAAGTTATCCATAAACTAACCATATTTTATTTTTACTGCGTGTTTAAAACTTGGTTGGGTAATAGGGGAAGAATTGACACCAGTTCGTTTAGTTGAACTTAGTTCGTAATTAATCAATCCGATAAATTATTTAATATTGTCGATAATTAAATATGGGTATCTGGTTGGCTCTTCTGGGCTGTTTTTGGAGAAGTTGAGCCCATATCTTTTCCCGAAGTTAGGCTGTTTTCCGTTGGGCCTGCTCTCCGTAGTTTACATCTCTTGTTGGGTCGATAGGCGTTTTTAATGGGCCTTCACAGGGGCGATCGGTCAGTATTTCGAAGTTTCGGCCCTTTTACTCTGAGGCCCGCTCCGTTAGATTAAACTGACCCAACATTTATACACTTTGTGCAATTTTGTTGGCTCTTGAAAATTAACTTCCCTTTTAGTTCAACCATACATTCGAACCTTTTAGCATTTTTGGTCAAGCTTATAATGTTATAACCGGTTGATATATATCCAAGTTTACGAGTTATTTATATGATTCGATGTTTATCCTTGATAAATCAAAAACCGAGAACGAATATTAATAGATGGCTGTTATATTTAAGTATTTGACATCACATAACTAGTGATCTTACTAAATTCTATTGTAGTTTGATACTTCACTTGAAACGGTTGGATCTTGAATATTAAATGCATAGTACAAAATTCTATTTAATGATATTTAATATTTTATTGAAAATCCAATATGTACTACCAGATAATTTTATCGTACATTACATATTTAGATCCACTAATGCTCACCTCAATTACTTTGTTTAACTTTATAACATTTAGTTGCCAGTGATAGGTTAGATTAATATCATAAATCATTCACCGGTGTGGAATTTGAATTCATTCTTCTAACATTCTATTTAACTTTTCAACGCATCTATATGTTATTGGCCAAGTATACTATCAAATCATTACACATGTTTAGACAAATTGTCTCTATGTTAAATATTTTAAACCAACAAAGAGACTGCCTTGCAAGACAAAACCATAGTACAATATATAAAAAGAAAGGAAAAAAGAAAAAGAAATTAAAAAATAATAATAAAAAAAAAGCAATTATAAGCTTCACTTATTGACCCACATAACTGGATTAAAATCTTGCAATTTATTTTGATAATTTCCAATTGACATCATCCCCTGTGTCTCAATTCATACCTAGATTAGATTGTAACTTATTTTATTATTTTTCCAAATGACATGATGTTTCTATCTTTAAATAAAAAGAAAAGAAAAGGATTGATTGGAAAAGATAGAGGAGGGACTGGTTCCGTTTAAGCTGTCTGCAGCCGCAGCCGCAGCCGCAGCCTCAGACTATTCAATTTTTCTGCCCACAAAAAAAAAACTATATTTTCCATTTTCCATTGCCCTAACCTGTCTCATCTCACCCCTTCCCCAAAATCTCTTATTTACCCTTTTCAATCATTTTCATTTAAAAAAAAAAATAATAAAAAAAAAAGAGTTTCCATTTAAACACCAATTTTTATTTTCCTTTTATTTATTGAAATTTCCAATCACCGTTGACTATTGCATCATCATGATGATGATGAAGAAGAAGAAGAAGAAGAAGAAGCATCATGTGGGTATGATCACGTAATTATTTCTATATCCACATTATCCCTCAATCTTTGTGTGGTCCCACACCAAGTCCACACCCTTATATCCTCTGTACCTGACCCACACACAATCAAATACCTCACTAAATCTTGCCTCAGATCCCAATCACAAATTATAGCAAACCAACAATATAAATAATAATAATAATAATAATAATAATAATAATAATAATATTAATAAGTTTCTCAAACCAATGAGTTTTTGGGTTTCTCCTCAGATACCCCCAACTGACCAAACGAATATGACCCATTTCCATAAACCCACAAAATACAACAAACAAACGCCGCCTTAATTTACTAAAATCTTTTGCTTATTCTTTCCTCAAAAACCTTGAAATGCTCCAGATTTTTATTACATTTTTCCTGTTTCTTCATCTTACAAGAAACGTAAGATATTTTTATTTTTTAAATGTGTGATCCTCGATTTGTTTTTAGATGTGGGTTACTTATTTCACTTTAATATGTTATCAAAGTCCATAAAATCTAAACACTTGTTCAATTAAATAAATTGGACTCAAAGGGACACAATCTCAAAGAGATATTGAGGTTAAAAGATAGAAATACGTCTCAATCTTTAAATATGCATGATATACTACTCTCATTCTATATTAATTTTGAGATGAAACATCATATTTTTACATAATATAATATTAGAGTCCATAAAATCAAATAAATATTTGGTCAAAAAATGAAAAAAATCCAACTCAAGAATGCAACAATTTGAAGAGTATGTTGAGGATACCACATTAGAAATAGAAAAAATGAAGAGATATATCACAATCTTTTAAAATATATATGAATTACTCTATTTCTTGTTAATTGGATTTGAGATAAAAATCATATATTTTTCTAATAAAAGTTTCATACATTTCTTTAACTTTTTTAAGAAAAGAAAAGGGGGAAAAAAATCCTTTAAATTAACTTCCATAAAAAGCAAAGCTTTCTTCATGGCTATCTTCCATTTAAGAGCAATGAAAACGGATAAAGATGGGGATCTTTCTTTTATTTTATTATTTATGGGAAAAACAAAAAACCCCCCATTTGTCGTAACATGTGTATACTGTTTGAGGGTGTACGTAAAAATAAAATAATGTAGTGGGTGATATAATAATAATAATAATAATAGTTAAAATAAAGGAAAAGTAAAAATAAATAAATAAATAAATAATGGTAAAAACCACCATCCAACCATGATCTACCTCTGTATATACGAAAGAGACGTATGCTTTGAATTTCTCAGAGCGTTTTTGCTCTCCTTCTTCATAACATTACATTTTCATCGTCCCTTTCTCTTCTTCCTTTAAACCCACATTCTTTTCCAAACCCCTCTCCTTCTTCACACCCTAACTTCCTACATTTTAATACATTATTACTTCCCACTCTATCAACTTACAAACTAAAATATAAGACTTGTTTCAAAAGAAATTCTTAGATTTAACATAGTGTAAAAGTAAACAAAGTCTTACGTTGCATCAAGAATGGTGTATGGTGTGTGTTGGCGCTTGGATTTTATCTGAATAGGGCTTCGTTGCAAGTGTCCGATGGCCTTTTCACCCGATTTTCTCTAATTTGGTCTTGATCTTATAAAAGCTAACTTGTGTAAGAGAACCTTGCATCGGTGGGATGTTGAACCCACTGCAGTTAGATGCTTCAGTTAATATTAGGAGTGACTAATTCAACTACACATAACAAAAAAAAGTAAGGTCAAGTCGCTTCTTTGGAGATTAATTACTATCTCTTCTTAGGGTAGTTGAATGAAACTATTTATAAGTAGTCTTTAGACATATGCCTATAGTTGCGTGTGACGATAAAAGTGTGATGGATGTTTTTGGCACTCACAGTTGCAAGGTGCCAATTTGGCCTTAGCTTGTTTATTTTTGGATTGAAATATTTACAAGCTCGACTATTCGGCTTAAACCACGAGGTACTGAAATTTTTCTTTTGAGATGCACACTCTCCTATGCCATTTCCATGTACCTTTGAGCTTGAGTCCATCCATAAACTTTAAATCTTATTGTAAAAAACTTTAATTAATATATAATTGAAAACAATTAGCTCCAATAGTTTCTATTGTAATTTAATACCATTTTTAAAGAAATCACGTTTTTAGATATATAACTTAATCCCACCAAGAAAAAAAGAAAAGAATATAAAAAGAAAAGTTGGGATTTGATTTGATATTTATGACAGATATGGCGTTTGTAATGTGACATGTCATTGAAGGGTGGGTTTCAGACGGATCCTAGCATAGACTAGGACAGTGACAAATACAAGATGTTAAATATCAAAGGGTTTTCTATTTTGTTTTTTTCTTTTCTTTTTATTATTAAAAAAAAAAAAAAAAAAAAGAAACAATTAAGTAATTAATTAATTAATTATAGAGAGAGAAAAATAGGATAGAGGCATTTAAAGAGTGGCAGGGCAACAGCTAGATGTCCTTCTCTGTTAAGTACCCATCATCCGGTGATTTTCTTCACCACACTTTTCTTTTTCTTTTTTCTTTTTTCTTTTTTCTTTTTCTTTCTTCTTTTGGTCCATTTTTATTGGACTTATACATGTATGTATGTATGTATTGGTTATTTTATTTCTCTTTTGTGTGATCTTTCTCTTCTTCTTTATCTTCTCACGTGACCCTCTTTCCCACCCTCCATTAATTAATTTTTGGTCATACTTGGAGGGTTATATTTGCCACTGCCTGCCCCAACTTGGGGGTTCAAACTTTGAGTTTCTAATTTATAATCTAAACCTTCCATACATTTGGAGTTTAGTATGGTTAGGGGCATGTAGTTTGGATTTATATGCTTCCTAACATTTTACTTTCATATAAATATTTATAACATATTTATGTAAATGTAGCAAATCTTGTAATAACACACTGTTATAACTGCCACGTCATCTTATGCCAACCTTTTATTACCGTTTAAATTTTAAATAGATGAATGATGTTAGGGCTTAATTCTTAATTAATATTAATATGTTGTTAAAACATCTACGGCTTCTCTGAGGTTTATAAACTTTTAAATTTATGTCTATTTAGTTTATGAATTTTCAAAAGTGTCAATAGATCATTGTATAGACAATTTTGTATTTAACAGGTTACTTAATTTTTCATTTCGGTCAAATAAATACCCTTGCAAATTTTAAAATTTTAAACATAAATAGATATAATAAATATAAATATAAATATTATGTCTACTAACCAAACTTTAAACATTCAATCTTGTGTATGGTAGATCTTTGTTTTTTTTAAAAAAAATATTTAAGTTTAGAGATTTAATATATAATTATAAAAGTTAAAAAAATTTATACTAAAAAATATTTTAGCACTAAGAAAAAATTCAATGACGAAAGCTTAGTTTGGGATTGCTGTAACTTTTAAATAATTGCTGTCAATTTTGCTTTCTGAAAAATCGGTTGTGAAATGAAGTAAAATAGTATTTAGTAAATTTTAATTTTATTAGAAAAACTAGTTTCGGTGTTAGATAAATTAATCATAAATTGGTGCAATTTAATTATATGAACTTAAGTAGGTTTATTATTTTAATTATTTTTATATTTATAATTTAATATAATATATATTTTTAAAAATTTTATACTATTTGAATTTCAACTATTTTTTTAATCAACACTATTTGATAAAAGTTGAAGAAAAATAATTTTTTGTAAAAAACTGAATCAATCGAACATATATATGAAAATATATTAATATGGAAGAATGTTATTATAATATATTTATTTAAATGGTAAAAATAGGTAGCAAATTCTTAGAAAAGTCAAATCTAAAAGTACTACTCTTTTACACGTTAATTAGAATTTAAAAAATAATTTTGATCGATTAATTAATAATTTGAGATATACTAAATAACGAAGGGGATTAAGATTTTTTCAAAAATCACTTTCTACAGTTACAAACATCATCTCCAAATCGAGTCTAAATATAAATATAAACAGGCATAAACATCAAAATTGAGGTTTTACATGTGCAGTTGAACGCAAGAAAATTGCGTGGCTATTAGAAATTAAAATTGATAAAAAGAGGGCAAAATTAGCAACTTTGTCTTTTTTTTTTTTTTTTTTTTTTTCCCCTTTTACTTATCATTATTATTATTATTTTTCCCTTCTTTTGTCTTGGTGGGCTTGGGCCTCATCGTTTCACAGGCATTTCAAAATTTGTCAGTCCTCACCTATTCGCAAAGATTTTCA
Organism: Citrullus mucosospermus; assembly: GCA_030954485.1. Lineage (NCBI taxonomy): Eukaryota > Viridiplantae > Streptophyta > Magnoliopsida > Cucurbitales > Cucurbitaceae > Citrullus > Citrullus mucosospermus. The sequence goes on from CM062062.1 coordinate 27,309,740, forward strand.
TAGCAAAACTTGTTTATTTTTGAAAGATTGTGGTAAAAAGTGAACTGAATTTGAAGGTCACAATTTTATAAAAAAAATATTGATAGTCCGCGATTAGAGAATTTTGATAAATTAAAAAAAAAAAACTTTATATTTACCTAGCTAAATTGAAAATAACTCCAATCTTATAGATCTTCAACTCTACGTATTACTGTTCACTTTCATATCTAACATGAAAAATATCGTTAAAATAGTAATATCTATGAATATTTCTAAAAAAATTGCAAAATCAAGAAATAAAAAAAAAAATTATACTTTTTTATTAGTTAAAATGTTTGTTATTTATACCAGTAACATTCAATTGTTTATTAATGAAAATTTAAATTAACTCTTTGTAAATTATGTAAACATCGAATCTACTTAAATTATGAAAATATTAATAGAAATGTGGATAAAAATTTAATATTATGATTTTTTTTTTTAATGATTTTGTTTTTGTCGTTCTATATGATTATTGTTATTAATTTTTAATTTGGCCCGGCTGTGATTGAATATTTGAGCCCCACGTGTTAGTTGAGCCATTCATAGAAGATTTTGACTAACCCGAGATTAATTTTCTAGACCTAAATGTCGTTGCTTTGTACGAAATTAAAAATTCGTGTTTTTTACATATAAAAGCAAGCATTTATATGGGAAGTGCACTTAATTACATAAGATTAATATCATATTATTAAAAAAATATAGGAATGTCGGTTGTCTTACTCACTTCAAAAAAATTTGTAAGGTGACAAATTTTAATAAAGTATTTATGTGCGCAGTACAAAGACAATATCTAAGTATCTTTTTTTTTTTTTTTTTTTTATCATTTTTATAAATATCTTTATGATTACGTAGGTGAATAATGATAGTTTGTTATCACTTACGTACAGTGCGTGATTACTTCCTATCTTTTCTTTTTTGTATTTTTAGTATAATGAAAGGCCTAATTGGAGATTAGTACAAAGTTTCTGACAATGCAAAGATTTTATATAATAAAAGAAGTCAGATTCTTAGACGAAAACCTGATTGCAGGGGTGGATGTTTTTGTCGTTTGTTTATTATATAAAGAATTATCAATAAAATTAAAACATGTAATTAGCTTTAAATTCTGTCTTTTTGTGGACTTCCAAATTGCACATCACATCTCTCTGCCTAACACAAACTGTAGTCACAGTGACAATCCACCACACTGCCCAATTTCTCTTATATTTGTTAATCCTTTTAAATAAATAAATAAAATAAAATCGAAAATGTGAAAAAAAAAGCCTCACAATTATCATGGTTTTCTAAAAACTAATAACTTCCTAGGTTGCATTTAAATAAAAGCTTTTATATCAATGGGAATTGGTGATAGGTACGCAGGCACGCCCATCAATGTCAATTTGTCATAACCTTTAATATCATCATTACCTAAATCATCCAAAATATTATAAAGATAACATCCACTATCTTTATACTATCGTTAATGCTATTATTATAAAGATAAAGTTAAACTTTAAAATATAACTTAATTCACATAAAGTTTAGAAGTTTAGATTTTCCAAAAATAGCCTAATAAAGAAAATAAAAAAAGAAGAAAAATTACACACGTAAAACTTAACGTGGGAAATAACAGCAACTATCAATATTGATCTGAAAAGAAATAATATGTAGAATTTTTTGTGATAAACCATCGTTAAACTAAAAAGAAATTAATAACTTGAGATATATGTAATCTTTAATACACTATCAACACATAATGCAACACATCCTCTACAGTAATAATTCCATATAATATTCAGTTCCTAACTAATATCGGCATCAGAGTCGAGGAGTAATTTGAATTTAACCCTATAATAATGATAGTGATGATGATAATGATAATTTTAATAATATAAGAAAAAAAAATTGGAGTCATCTTAATATAATTTGGTCAGTTCCCATCGCTTTGGTGAAGATAATCTGAACGCGTGCTTGTTTATTGATAAGAACTTAAATTAAAAAAAAAATTTCCAAATTACATTTCATCCCGAGTTTAATTTAGAGTTCAAATAATAGAAGTCTATCGCGGTCTATTGTTGATAAATGGTAAAATTTTTCTATATTTACAAATAATTTAATATAATTTTTATTTATAATAATTTTTCTTTAACTTATAGCATTGTTAATTACATATTTATATACAGGTATATTTTATTCTAAATTAAAAAATTAGATACAATAAAAAATAGTAAAAATGTTATTTTGATTGTTATGGATAGATTTACTGAGATAGACTGAGACTGAGAGTGAGAAATAGGAAGTTTATTGACAGAGGTAGCTTAAAGAACTCATGAGTACCGTAGAGGTAGCTCATAAGTCCCACGAGGAAGCGTAGAGGTAGTTCAGATGACTCATGAGGGAGCCTAGAGTGAGCTTATAAGACCCATAAGGAAGCTTAGAGAGTCCATGAAGGAGCCATGGGGGAGCTTAGATGATCCATGAGAGACTTAGTGGGAGCTTAAAAGACCCATGAAGGAATCTATGATAGCTCAAAAATTCCATGAAGGGGCTTAGAGGACCCATGAGGGAGCCTAAAGTGAATTTAGAGGACCCATGAAGTAGCCCTAAAAGGGAGCTCATAAGACCCATGGGGAGCCGGAAGGGAGCTCAGAGGACCCAAGAGCGAGCCTGGAGGGAGCTCAAAAGATCCACAGGCAAGCTTAGAGAACCTATGAGGGAACCTAGAGGCAGCATAGATGACCCATGAGGGAGCCTACTAGTAGCTCAAATGACGCATAAGGGAGCTTAGAGGTAACTTGGAGGAGCTATAGGACCTTTACAGGACTGATAGAGGACCTTGGAAGACCCATAGAAGACGTAAGAGTCACATGGAGGACTTATAAGTGACCTCTGCAAAACCCATCGAGGACCTTAGAAGATCTCAGAGTGATTAAGTTAAATCTGCCTATAATCTTAACGATCCATAAATGAGATTTCGAGGAGTTGAGTGGGTAATGCACTCGAGCATTGGTTACTACCTTGAGTGATGATAGTGTAATCGCCCAATTAATAAAGACTTAACAATTCCAAATATTTAAGATGGGCAGTTATGAGCTTGAGCATCAATTACACATTGTTAGCCTATACAAATTACCAAAAGTCTCATTGGTAGAAAATATGCCAAAAAACACTTCATACTAATCTCTTACTACCAATATTCATCTTAACTTCTTTATTGAAGAGCTTTAGAGTGTTAATGGCATGACCCACACCCGTGTCCAGTTTCTTCGTTTTGCAAGACGTTTGGACTGTTCTCCCCTAAATTAAAATTTTGAGGTTGATCCAAATTCTAAATATAGTTTCAAAACCAAATCTGCCAAATAGATATTAGCCATTAATCCATTAACTTCAAATAAAAAATAATTTAGATCACATGTCCTAATTTATCCATATAATATTTAGTGACTTGCTATTTTGGTTGGACTCACTATTTATGGCTTCAATATAACTATTTGGATCATTTGACTCTTGAACGATCTTAGTTGCCTTCTTAATTATTTCTATAATGTGCATCTCTCTATATTAAATAATACAAAGTTCAACTTAAACTGTACCTCTATTTTGATTATTGTACTACAAAAATGATTCCATTTTTTTAACTTCTATAATTAAGCTTTAATTAGCCTTTAATCAATGAGAGCTAAAAAACAATAAAAAATAATATATTTGGGGGGCTGATCCTATTTCACTACGTACTTAATTTTTATTTATTTATTATTATTTTTTTAAAGTTGTTTATTTTCACGAATTATTTTGAAATGTTAAATTTTCAGCTCTTTTGCAATTTGAATTATGTCAAACATTTCGCTGTATGCATGATAATTGTGTTCTGATTTCTGGGCCCAAGAAAAACAGTCTTGTTTTTGTATGGATATTAATAAGCAAAAAAAAAAAAGAAAAAAAAAAGAAAAAAAAAAGGCAATGAATAGAAAAAGTTTTAAAACAAAACCAAAAAACCGTAGAGAGCATCTTTGTTTACTTTTATATGTATATTGTATAAGATAATATACTTAATCTATCCATTTCAACTTTAAGGTTTAGTGGTAATTTTACGAGTAATCGTATCATATGTGTAAAATTCCAACCATAGCATTTCGTTTTCAAATGTGATATATATGCATAAAAGATTAAAATTTAGATTGAATGATGATTTAACACTGAAATATTTGAAAAATGGGGAGGCCAATGGAAAGGAAAGAAATGAGGAAGATATAAATGTGAGGTTGAAAAATCATCAAAAGCAGACAAAGAATCAAAAGAAAAAGGGAGCAAAGAAGGGAGAGCACCACCAACTATTGTCACATTTGTTTCTCACTGAAAAGGTTGATGAAAATGAAAGGGAATATATTTTTCAATAATAAAAAATAAATAAATATTTAAAAAAAAAAAAAAAAAAAAAGAAAATAGCAAGAAAAAGAGAGAGAAATGACAGTAGTCAAAGCCTTTTGCCCAATATCCATGCCCAAACACCCCATAAAAGCCAGTTGTGGTGGGGTGGTTCGACGGGCGTTACGTTATTAGTTTGTTTTAAAGTCAAGACTTTATCTTATAATTTTATGACCGTCTTATGTTGTTGAACTAAACAAATATATACAAATAAATAAAATTAAAATTATTTAATTTCTTTCCAACCCATTTCCAGTTTCCTCTGAAGGGGTTCAAAAATATTCAAAAGGCAAATAATTTTGATTTGAATTTCTGTGTCCACCAGAAGTTCATGCATTATTGTGTTATATATTTGCATGCGATAACATCATTCCCACTCAGAAAAGAACCTTAAACAGAGTAGGTGGACAGCAGAAAAACAAAATTATAAAAATTTAATTTATATAAAAAAAAAGAAAAAAAAAAAAGATGTAAAGGAGTGAAAGAAAGAAAGAAAAAGAAAAGCTCTAGAAAAATCTGTAAAATTTTATTACCTTGTCCCTATCATTCGCAACATAAAAGCAGACAGTAAAGGAAAAGAGATTTTGACCAGTTAACAAAAGAAGGAATATATGAAACAACCCCGAAAACACCCCAAAAATCCTAATCTTTAATTTTTTTCTTTTCTTTTTAACCCATCAAAATTACATATACTATGTACACATTTATATGGTATGGTCGGCTGATACCGAGGTTTATATTGAAATGCTAAGTAATATCATGCTATTGTAAAGATAGGTAAAACAGTTGCATCGTTATTGCTTGTCAACATGCATATAGATTTCCATATATTAAATAGTCGGTGAAAACATTATAAAGGTTATATATTTTTCAAAAGAGAAAAAATATCATTTAGTAACTATTTAGTTTGAGTTTATAACCATTAGTCTCACTTGTAAGTTTAATTTATATTTTATTATTCATTTTCTATTGTTGTTTTAAAATAGTTGTTCGAATGTGACTTAAAAATTTATATGTTTCTTTAAGGAAAAAAAAGATAAAAACAAGACAAAATTTGAGAAAAAATGTAAAAAAAAATTAAATAGAAAATTGTTGGCGCTCAGATCTTGCATGTGTTCGTTGTTGTTACAAGCTCCTTGTGAACTTGACCTCTAGCTTGTTTTTCTTAGTCTGGTCTTGTTTTTTGAGCTAACTTATGTAAGAGATCCTCGTACCTGTGTGGTACCACACTTCAATACGTAAGTTAGTACAAGGAATGTATAGTTCAGCTAAGCACACAAGAAGTGAGACAGAGTGGTCGTTTGGAGATTACTAACCCTTCCCTTTTGGGGTTGTTGAATGAAGTTATTGATTTGTCTTACTTGATAGTGAATTTGCCAAGAAGTGCTAGAGAGACCTTAGACTGCATTGCACTTGTTGGGATAGGTAAGGCAAATTCCTCTAGTGGAAGGAATATGCCCATAGAGAAAAAGCCAATAAGTAAGTTATAATGTCCTTCCTCTGAGTAACTCTATAGTTACGCGTAACTTTGTTGTTGTTGGAGTTGTTTTTGACGCTTGAGGCTATAGGGTGCTAGATTGAGCGTGACTCGGTTATTTCCCAATTGGTATATATCTATCAGCTCGACTAGTCGTCTTAAAACCTTATGCTTTGACTTTTTCCTTTTGGAGCACACATTTCCTATGCCTCCTATAATTCTCTTTAGGCTTAGACTTGCCCTTGAGTTTTAGACTTTACCTGGAGCAACCATCAACAAAAATTATTAATATATATATATATATATAGTTAAGAAAGAGGATAAAAAAGAATGGAATTTAAATGAAAAAGGAAAAGCATATGTAGGCAAGGGAATAAAAGAAAAGAGGAAAAAGAGAGTTTGTTTTGGGGGCCATTTTCCTCATCATATTAGGAATATTTCAACTTTGAAGCATATGGTTGGAGGACCCATTTTGCTCTTTTTGTCTGAAAAACAGGTGTTGACTACCACACCCAATATGCTTACAAAAAAGCAAAGGGAGTTTCTGTTCTTTTCAGCTCCATTTTTTTCTTATCTTATTTCACTAAAATAATTGCTACTTACACTCTCCTCTCAAAATACCCAATTTCACTTTTCTTCATCTTCTTTTTAATCTTATTATTTTTTTTCTTTAATACTGTATAAGATTGGAATTTATCAAACATAGAACCTGAAACAACAGCTTTTGGTAATTCTATTTTATATCTGAATATTCCATTTAAAGTAAATGCATTTGCTTTTATTTACGCGAAAAAAAAAAAAAAAAGTGAAAAGTGGGGGGGTATATACAGAATCAATTATTGGGTTTGTATTTCGAAACAAGTGTCCTGTTTGTGTATGCTTTTCATCGTCAATGCTTTTTATTCCAGATATTTTTAGCTTCAAGCTGTGAAATTCTAAATCCAACACAACAATAATTGTTGTTCATTCTTTTATTTACTTTTATTTCGTCAGTTTTAATTTGGAAATAGTGTTTATTTAGTTACTTTTTTTGTATGAAAAATCATTTATGTTAATGGGGTTAATTATGTGACCTTTTTAATTCTATATCTAATTAAATTTGGATGATATTTTATTTGTGTTATTGAATCAACTTAAGAGATAAGTCAAAATATTTATAAATACAGCAAAATGACATTGATGGACAATAATAAACACTGATAGACTACTATATCATTATCATGGTCTATCAGAGCCACTTATAAATGTCTGAAATATTTTATAAACAGTTTATACTTTATTCTTTAACCACAATTGTTATAGATTTTAGCACAAAAATTTACTCACAAGCTTTTTATCCCTCGATTGAAAACATTCTTTTTTGGTGGTGTTAAAATCTCTCCACGCACATGTGTTGGGTTCGAATAATCGCAGTTGCACGTAAAAAAGAAACATAATTGTAATTGTAGTAGTATGGTAGATCTTACCTTTTTTTGCTACCTAAAACTTCTTGCTTGGATTTGCGCATCTTATACTTAATTATACACATCTAAATATCCATCCTCCTCTTTCTTTTTTCTATTTTTCACCTTTTATGAAAATTTAGATACTGCATGTTCACAAAATGCACAATCTTATTTGTATTTAAATAATGTGTTTGTTTTTTCTTCAACCATAATTAATTAAAATATTGATGATTTTACAAATAAATCGACACATGTATGTATTGATAAAATATTGATATCGATACATATTTTGGCAAATTAAAAAATTAATAAAAAATATTGTTATTAGTATTTTTATTCATATTAAACTAAATATACGACACTTTATAATTATGTTTCATGGGCATTTATAAAGATATCGGATATCAATTGATTTTTAATATTGATGTCAAACCCCTTCTAATCTTTACAAATATATCAAACATGCAATGGGTATCTTAAGAGAATACTTGTTCTAAGAAAATGAATAGTTTTACTTTTTAATTTAACGGTTAAATTTACCATACTCATGATAAATATGTCGCATTTGACTTTTTTATCCCCAAGTCTACGCAAGTTCAGTAATGGTTTGAACCTTAATTCTAAGGGAGAGAATTTCGATATTATGAACACTACTCTCAATATCAATATTAGTTAAGAATGAAGTAAATTTAGCATTATTAGGTAGTGTTTAAACCGTTAAGTTGAGTTTTGAAGTATATATGGAATTAATATGTTAAACTTAGGAAGTTTGTGTTTATGGTGTAGATAAGATAAAGGATTTTTTTTTAAAAAAAAAAAATAATAAATGTGCAAAAGAGAGAAAGATGAAAAAAATTGAATTTCTCGATAAATGTATAAACTTTAATAGTGAACACTATCTAAGATAAGTTATTTAACAGCAACTTAGAAAGTCGGTAGGTCCTTTAAAAAGGTTGTGATGCTTCCTCATTATTAGTTGAACTATATTTATATTGTCAAAAAGTCAAAACTACATAAACACGGTAAATTGAGGTTGATTAAAAAAAGAAGAGAAAAAACAAATAATGTGAAATTGAGTAATTATTTTTGGTACTCAAAGGCGGAACCAATGAGTGGATAAAAAATGTGTGAAATTGATTGAAATAAAGGAAATAAATGTAAACAAAATTGATGGAGTGAAATCAATTACTTTTATTTTGGTATTGTTAAAGTTGGACTTACACTCCCATGATACACTCAACTATTTGGTTGTGGACCAGTAAATATTTGGAAATAAATAATGCAAAAAACCTTATCCACATTTTTTATTTTTAATAATAAAGAAGACGAAAATGGTTGGTGCAGTGGTTTGAATAAATTGTCAAAAGGCAATAGATGAAAACATTACGTCTTTTTCGATGTTGGGTATTATTTAGTCCATGTGTTTTGGTCCAAAATAAAAAAGAAAATGAATTAATTAAGTTTTTTCATAATATTCCACAGATGACGGCATGAGAAAGTCAGCCAGGCTTGGTGAGGCCAGAGAACCAACGGTGGGCGATGGGGCTGTGACCAATGTTACTGTCACAGGCAGGGCAGGGCAGTAAGAAAAAATGGGATTACCATTTTGGCTTATTTGTTTAAATAATAAAAGGATGTGAGAAGTGAATGGAAATTGAAATTTGAATTTTGGTTTAAGATCCTTTCTGTGTGAACAGACCAGATATGTTCTGCCCTTCAAATCTAATCCAAAATGTACTCTCAGTTTTTGTGTGTTTTGTTGTTGTGTTCTGACTCTCTCTACTCTTATCTATTATTATTATTACTCATATAATCATTATTATATTCCCCCTCCCCCCAAAAAAATCTTTTTTTCCCATTCTTTAATGTTATAAGAGGAAAATTTTAAAAATATTTCGAATTTGTATCTTGTTGAAATACTTTAAATCTATTATCCTTTGTTTGAAATAACCAAGTCTGGGTCAACCTAAATTTAAATTAGATGAAACATATCATTTTATTTCTTTTTTTGGACATAATTTTTTAGGGTTTCAAGATGAGTACCATATATAAATCGTCTGTATTCGACCTATATTTTATCTCTATACATACTATGTTTTCCTTAAGATAATAAACATAGTTTATATCCTTGTGGATGGACGTAACTAGCACAATATCAATGAAGCATGTAAATATGTGTTGATTTCTTTTTTGTTTAATGTTTGCTTGTTGTTTGTTTATGTCATAATAGACGCGAATTCTATAATTATTATGAGAGTAGTATTTGATTGCTACTTTATTAGCGTTGAGCTACGACAACCTTTTGAAGTTTGAAGCAAAAAAGGAAACAATTATTCACATATCATTAAGGTATTACTCTTAAGGGAGTGTTTTGGACCCCAACTTCAAAATGGGTAGAGTGGGCTATAATAGTTCACTCCATGTTTGAGATGCCAATTATAATGTTTTATGTTTATAACTATTATAACTTACAATTAACTATAATATTATTATTTTAGATCTCTATTTATTATAGTATTTACTATTTCGGATCCATTCTCTATTTTACTTTTTGTCGTAGTGTTTACTATATTTACTACCCATACTAAAATAATTTACACAAAAACACATACTATAATAACATAGACTAGAATATTGAACCTAAAATAGAAACTATTATAACCTATGGACTATTATAATGCATAGACTATAATAATAAACGCAACACCCTAAAAATCTTAACATATGAGACAGTCACACCATCAAGGAATTTATTTTCAATATAATAATGTTACAATGTGATTATGTCTTAATAATTTTTTAAAAAATATAAATTCTAAAGATTTTTATAAAATTTCCTTCATACATCAAACAAGGTGGGTGTGGGGGTGTTTAAAAGGGATTGAAAATGGAAGGGTGGGGTTGAAAGAAAAAGCAAAAGAAGTGGTCTTTCTCAAAATATACACAGATCCCTATGGAGTGCAGGGATGCTACCCAACATTTGCTCATTTGCCCTTCTTCCTTCATATTCCATTCTCTTTGTTTTCTTTAAACACCACCAATTGCTTTGCTGAATCTCCTCTTCTTCTTCTTCTTCTTCTTCTTCTTTCCCGCTCTACTCGCATACTCTAATTTGTCATTTATCAAAAGGGTAGGAGAAAAAAAGTGTTAGTTATTGTGTGTTTTCTCCTCAATGATTGATTTTGGTTCTTGCAGGTAGAAAAAGATAGAAAGAAAGAAAGAAAAAAGAACAAAAGAAAGATGAAGTCGATGAATGAGAATGAGAATAGTAGTAATAATAATAACATTAATAATAGTTGGTTGGGATTCTCTCTTTCTCCTCACATGAAAATGGAGGTCACTTCTTCTGATCATCCTTACACTCAACACCATTCTCACTCTGCTTCAAATCCTTTCTACTTATCTCCTCATTTCAACCACAACAATACTGAAATCTTTTATGGAATTCCTGATAATTCCTCTCTTCACCATCACTCTGATGCTGCTTCCCTCTCTGTAATGCCTCTGAAATCTGATGGCTCACTCTGTATTATGGAAGCCCTTTCAAGATCTCAAACCGAAGGTTCTTTTCCTTTTTTTGAGTTTCTTTGAGTTTTTTTTGTTTGTGGGTTTTCTGAAATTTGTTGGGTGTTGTTTTTTTTGAAAGGGATGGTGCCGAGTTCTTCACCGAAGCTTGAGGATTTTCTTGGTGGTGCAACAATGGGGAATCGAGGAGGCTATTTCAATCAAAATGCTGAATCTGAAACCGACAAGGAACATTCTTTGGACCTTCTTCACAGACCCATTAGACAAAATCAACAGATTTTAATTCAAAATTCAAATCAATACTATTCTGGGTTAGTTCCATCTTCCATTGGAATTGGAACTTGCGATCCCCAAATTCTTCCAGCTAATGACGACGAAATCCCTTGTCTTAGAAACTGGGTTTCTCGTTCTCACTACTCCGCTACACATAATACTCTGGAGCAGCATATTACCGGCAGCGCTCTTGTGAATGACGGAAGCGGTGGCGGCTCTGCTTCCATTGGCGGAATGAGCTGCGGGGAATTGCAGTCGTTGAGTTTGTCGATGAGTCCAGGTTCTCAATCGAGCTCTTTCACGGCTTCCGGCCAGATCTCCCCTACTGGAGGTGACGGCGGGGCCGTGGAAACTAAAAAAAGAGGCGCCGGAAAACTCTGCCAGAAACAACCCGTTCACCGCAAGTCCATTGATACTTTTGGCCAACGAACCTCCCAATATCGTGGCGTCACCAGGTTCCATTACTTCATTTCACTATTTTCCCATTTTTTTAATTTCAAGTTTTTTTAATCTTTCTTTCTTTTTTTTTTTTCCCCCTAAATATTGTAGACATAGATGGACCGGGAGATATGAAGCTCATCTGTGGGATAATAGTTGCAAGAAAGAAGGGCAAACCAGAAAAGGAAGACAAGGTTTGTAGTAGTAGTAGTAATAATAATAATAGTAATCATTTGAATTTTTCTTTTTTTAATTTTTAATTTCATTCAAAGGCTTCCATTTTGGTTTGACTCTCTTACTGGTTGTTTGTTTCTTGTCATGGTCCATTCTTGATGGGAATCCCATTTCAATTCCAACTATATCATTACAGTGTATCTTGGTAAGTTTTATTTTCCTTCAAGTTTAGTGTATTTAAAATGTTATTTATATAGCTAAACTTAAACTTAATTATTTTAATTTGAAGGGGGATATGATATGGAAGAAAAAGCTGCAAGAGCTTATGATCTTGCTGCCCTCAAGTACTGGGGACCCTCTACCCATATAAATTTTCCAGTATGATTCAAATCTCCTAAACCCACCAAAAAAAAAAAAAAAAAAAGCCTCATAATTTCTCATCTTAGTAATTAAAAAGATTAAATCTTTAATATGGTTAATTCTGTTTTTTGTTTGGCAGTTGGAAAATTATCAGACTGAATTAGAAGAAATGAAGAATATGAGCCGCCAGGAATATGTTGCCCACTTGAGAAGGTAAAAATTTCAAGTTTGGTTTTTTTATTCATCATCATCATAATCTCATCATCCCCTTTTACTTTCTTTTTTTTTTCTCTCTCTCTCTCTGTTTCTGATTTTGTTCGTAATCGTATATTCCTTTGGTTTTTTTTTCCCCTTTTTTTTTGCAGAAAAAGCAGTGGCTTTTCAAGAGGCGCTTCTGTTTTCCGTGGAGTCACAAGGTTCTTTTTATTCTCTACATAACCCTTTTTTCTTTCTTAATCTTTTATCAATTTGTTCGTTAATGTAATTAATTATTTCTTAAACAGACATCACCAACATGGAAGATGGCAAGCAAGGATTGGTAGAGTTGCTGGAAACAAAGACCTTTATCTTGGGACATTTAGTGAGTTTTTTTTTTTTTTTTTTTTTTTTTGGGAGCTATAAATTTTATGATGAGCGATTAAATGTTAGTATAGAATTTAATATATTGTCGGAACAGAAAGTCTCTAAATTCCAAAATCTTTGTATGAATATGTGAATGAATGCAAGATTTTGAAAAGAAAAAGTAGTGTCATTAAATGTAAAATTATTGTCAGGCACGCAAGAGGAAGCGGCTGAGGCTTATGACATAGCAGCAATCAAATTCCGCGGTGTAAATGCTGTCACCAACTTTGACATTTCCAGATATGATGTCGAGAAAATCATGGCTAGTAATACTCTACTGGCAGGCGAGCTGGCTAGAAGGAACAAGGACGTCGAACCAAGCAGTGATACGACCGTCGTTCCCTACGACTCCTCGGTTGCAGCAAACAACAATGTCGGGATCGGGATTGGGATTGAAATCAATCCCGACGACAACGGTGCGAATGGGAATGGTAATGATTGGAAGATGGCATTGTATCAAAATCCATCACATCAACAACAGGTTTGTGTTGCGGAATCATTGGATCATCATCACAATAAATCCATGATTGTATCGGGAGGTTATCGAAACACTTCGTTTTCGATGGCATTGCAGGATTTGATTGGAATTGAATCGTTGAATGCTAGTACTCATGGGATTGAGGATGATGTGAGCAAACAAGTGACTCATTTTTCAAATTCATCGTCGTTGGTGACGAGTTTGAGTAGCTCGAGAGAAGGTAGTCCTGATAAGACGAATCTGTCAATGCCGTTTGGAAAACCCCCACCCTTGATGGCATCAAAGTTAATTGGTGCAACGAGCGGGGTCGGGGTCGGTGCTTGGTACCCATCACCACAGCAGTTGAGGCCAACAGCGGCCATTTCAATGGCACATTTGCCTGTTTTTGCAACTTGGAATGACACTTAAGAAAAACAAAAGGAGCCCCTTTTCTTTGGTTGATTACTTTTAGATTTAGTTTCTTTTAAATTTTGGTTTTGCATGAAGGTGAATGAAAAGAAAGAAAGCAAGAAAAATATGATGATGATGTCTGGGAGGCAAGAGAAAAAGAAGGAAGGGATGGGTTTTGAGAAGATAGAATTTTGATTACAATCCCTTTTTTTTTTTTTTTTTTTTTTTTTCCTAAGTTGTCAGTGGGAGGAAAATGGGGACTAAAGAATGGAAATAGTGGGGTCCAATTTCTGTGTCTGTAATCCATCTTTTTTCAAACCAAACCTTTTGGCTCCTCTTATTTTGCCAATGAAAGAAAAAGGGAAAAGAAAATGAAAGATTTTTGTGGTAATGAAAGAGAAAAAGATGGGTAGAAGTAATGATTAAATTCTCAATGATTTGATGTTAGTGAAATTTAAAGTGGATGATTAAAATATTTGGCCAATCTCTTATGAATACTCTCTCTTCTAAGTACAAAAAAATTGGCCAATAATGTAAAGAAAAGGGCTGGGCTTTGGCTTTGGCTTTGGTTTTGACCACAATGTGCAGCTCAATCTTTGCATTACATCATGATTGCAATTCTCTTCCTTTATTACAATTTGCTTTCCCAAAAGGCAAGAGACAATGCAAGTCATTCCCATCTCTCCCACTTTGTTAAGAAAAAAACTCCTCTCTCTCTCTCTCTCTCTCTCTCTCTCTCTCTCTCTCACGTTATTTTAAGATTTGTTCTTAGTGGTAATTAGTTAGGGCTTTGTCTGATTTAGTGTAAATTTTGGTGCTTTTTCTTTTTTAAATTATAACTTCTCTTTTGGCTCAAATCCCACTTGCTAATGAAGCAGATCTCTTTTAGTAAAAGCTAATCCATGTCTTGGTGTGGATGTGTAATTTTATTAAAGAAAAAAGAAAAAAGAACCAAATTTGAGATAATAATAATAAAATAGAGGATTATTGTTATTATTATTAAATGAAATGTATACACGTGTAAGATGGGGTTGAAATTATATTGTTAAAAAAATGATTGGTGGGCAATAAAATGTTGGCGCAAATCCAGGAAAATTGACAAGTTGAAACAAAGTCTTGGGTGGCTTAGGGTTTAACTGATAGCAATGGCTATCTATATCTATGGCTTTATCTTTGTGGCATATAATACAAATAAAGACCACGATGGTACTCAAAATTCAAAACATAGCTTAATACTAATATTGCTTTCTTGCATTTTAGCTACTAAACCAATAAAATATAGAGTCCTTTCACAACTTTTTATTTTCTTCTTTTTTCTAAATTTGATTCACAAGTTGCTGAATACATATATGTACACACGTTAGCCAATATTTGGAACGAATGAAAACTGATCTTATTTTTAAAAATTATGGTTAAATTATATATAACAAAACATTGTTGAATTTCGTCTATGTTATTTTAAAAAATTCTTTCAAAATTTGCAATATTACTGATACATTTCGTAAATCTTCTAAAACTACTTTTGGAGTTTAAGTCTTTTAAAATATTGGATTGAAAATCAAAGTACCAGTGACATAAATGTTTTTCTAAATTAAGTCTAAAAGAAGTCATCGCCCAAACATTTTAACAATGTATCTGTTCCAAAAGACATTTTCAATCATTTGTAAAAGGTTAAGAATAATGTAATTTCTTTTTTTAAAAAATGGATATATTTTGACATATCGCAAAGTTAGAAGTATTTTTACAGTTTAGATTAAAACTAAAAAATTTAGAATAATACATATACTCAGCACAAAGTTTTACCAAGTTAATTGATTAGAATTTTTCGAATCAAAGCATTTGAAATTTAGTTAAGATCAAACTTTACGAGTTGTTTTCGAACATAGCAAAATGTCACTGTTTACACTGATAGATAGTGACATTTTGCTATATTTGAAAATATTTCCAGCCGTTTTTCATTTAAAACGATTGCTCTAATTTTTAGTATGTTTGTGTTTTTAGCCCAGTTTGTTATATGTGGATTGAAGAAATTGAACCTCTAATTTTGAGGTTGATAATACGAACACTATGTCAATTGCTCCTAAAAAATTAATTATAAAATAATTACACTATTGGTTTGAATTTTTATTTAGTTTCTTGTTTAATTTTAAATGTTTAATTTTTTAAAATCTTATATATTTTAGTTTTGGTTTTTTTTCTCAATAGTCCAACAAAGGGGTGGGGAATGAAACAGTCCCCAACGAAGGGTTGTTCTTTTCTTTTTCTTTTTCTTTTCTTTTCATTATAGGGTTAATGTTTGAATCCTCACTCCATAATTATTCTATATTATATTAAAAACCAAACTTTGTTTCTTATTTTAAAAGTGAGAAAATACAGTAATCTAGCACAATTAAATATGACTTAAATTATGTTAAAAAGAAAAACAAATAATTTACACCTCATTGACGTTTGTATTTTTTTTTTTAATCACATCAAATAAAAATATCAACATCAAATTAGTTCGAATTAAAATGAATTTTTCTTGGATCCTATGTCTTTTCAATATCAACCCTAGAACAGAAAACGAAAAAAAATAGTCATAGAAGGGAGGCCCTTGAAACTTTCTTCCCTTTCTTTCTCATCTTTTGTTTGTTTGGATTTATGTTAAGATTCACTTTGTTGACATGCTTTTCCAAATTCAAAGAATCCCAAATAGAGAAAAAAAGAAAAGTGTTTAAGAGGCAAAATAAAGAAAATAAGAAAAAGGAAGCCATGGATTTGATGTGAGAGACAGAAAGAGAAATAGATAGATCCAAAAGAGAGAAAAAAAATGGGAATAAATTAAAGAGAGAAAAAAGTTGGGGTGGAAATGAGTTTGATTAGTCAAAAAGATTAGCAAAGAGTGGAAACTCATCATCTTAATTTTACCTTTTTTTTTTTTTTTTTAATTATCTTAAACCCTCAATTAGTCAAACAAAACATGCATCATTAATTATTGCAAAGCCATAATGATGATGTTGTTTACAGCTGCTTCGGATTATTATTCATAACCCAAAAAGATTGTAATCATATAATTATTAAGACTCTTAACAAAACTCTAAAATACTTAATCATGTTGCCCCTTAACTAGGCTTCGTTGTGCACGAGCTGGATTGCTCTAATTTTCCATTGATCATTATATTACAAATCATTTTAAATCATCACCAGGTTTATTTCCGTACGTAAAATCACCAACTTTGTCAAAGATTATATCACCAAAACGCATGGGAATTCTTTCCACAATTTTAAGCATAATTATTAAATTATTAATTATCATATGAAAACTGACAAATGAAATATAGAGATTATGGACAGAGAAGATAAATCAATCAAATGTGAGCGAAATTAAAGTTTAGAAATAATATTGTAAGGAATATTTTAGGTACGGAGTGAAAAGAGAGTTGGATTGTATACTTGTAGAGATGGGCGGATGAGGGGAATTTTTTTTGAAAGTTGATAAATATGGGACGTCAAAATCAACTGGGCAGCTAGCTAGGGATTTTTTTATTTTTTTGTTTTTTTTTTTAAAAAATTATAAATTCATTATTTGTTTATTTTAAATGACAAAACTATTAGAAATATCATTGTCTATCTCATTGTCTATCAGTGATAGACAATGATAAATGATAGTAATCTATCTAGAAAATTTCTCGTACTACACTATATAAGTATGAAATTTTTTCATACTATCTACATTCATTGCTTGCCACAAAAGTAGCTTTTAAGAATTATGTCCCACGAAATAATTAATTAATAAATTATTCAATTATTCAATATATAACATGTCAAATAATGAATGGGGTAATATGTACTACAATAGTACAAGTTTTTTTCCGTAGTCTATCTGTGTCTATCATGACATTTTGCTATATTCGTAAATATTTTGGTTCACTTTGCTATATTTGGAAACATCTCTTGCAAGAATAATGAAAGAAATCGAAATTTTTTTTTTATTATATATTAGTCATAAAATCTTAAATTTATTTCCTACTACAAGTTTATTATCTTTTCATTAATTATCTGTTAGTATGCTCAATATAAATTTTGGAAATATCTTCACACTGTTGTAGTCCTGTGTTGGCTCTCTATTTGGTTAAGGCAGGATGGAAAGATTTGTTGTTGTTGCCTATTGAGCCTTGACATCTGGTTATGACATTTAGAAGCTTTGGTTGGAATATTTTTCCTTTGCTTATCAGGTTATTATTATTTTTTTTTTTTTGCAAATAATATTCTCTTCCAGATATCTTTCTTTATTAAGGCAATGGTATTTATTTTCGTATTCGGAATTTTTTTCCTTTATTAGAATTGTCTTATAAAAGGAGATTTATGAGGTTGTTTAGAGGAGTCGTTCTTATATTGAAAGGAAGACTTACATTGCGCAGCTGTGTAGTTTTTGTCTACATGTTCGACGTGCAAAGTGTGTATTTCTGTTGTGCGTTAGTGTTGCTTTGTGACTGTACCTTGATAAGGTTTTGTGCTGCCTTAGGAGGATCTTGAGGCTTCTTGACAAAAAAAAAAAGAGTTCTTAATCTTAGGAGGAGTCTAAGGAGTCATCTCATCTTTTAGGGGTTCTTAAGATTCATTAGTGAAGTTAGTTCACCTAGTTCACTGAAAGATAATTAAAGTGAGAGTGAATCTAACATGCTCTTGAAGATAGAAGCTTAAGTCACTAATATTACTACATTTGAAAGGAGTCTCATCTATTTTGAGAGACTCATGCACATGACATATTGTTCTAATACAATGTTAAATTACCAAATAATTCAAATGCTTACTATTTGAGTTGATATATGAGAATTGAGAGAGAGAGAGAGGGAGAGAGAGAGAGTAAAATAAAGTTGATGTGTTTTTTATATAGAGAGAGAAATGAAGAAGAAAATTAATGGAAAATGTCGTTACATTGGAGGGTGAAGTTGAGAAGAAAGACAAGGGAGAGATGCAAATATGAGTGTTGGGTGGTACGACATTTATTGATTCAGAGGTAGCAGCTGTCTAAATACAAAACTGCCAACTTAAAAGGACATCTGGAAAATGCATCGTTTTTCTCTCTAACTTTTGTGTTCATTCTTACACCCTTTAAAAAAAAAAAAAATATATATATATATATATATATATATATATATATATTTTTTTTTTTTTAAATCTCTACTATTTTATTTTATCTTTTATTTTCTGAAAAAATAAAATATTGTGAGGGTATGTTTCAATTGAGGTTTCTTGTTTCTTCCGAGGAGACGAAGCATGGGTTGGTCTTAAGAAACTCACCATGTTTCAACTTGGAAGAATCGTTCTTGTCGAATCATTTTAAGTAAATTGGACCAATATACCATGGGCCTATACTTCCTCTCATGGTTGCTAAGGTTTTTCAATATTTTTATTTATTTTCCTTTAAGTTGGTTGAGGGTTGATGCAAACAACACTCAAAGTCTACCAACATACCTAAATACAAAGAAAATTAGGAGGCCGCATGAAGAAATGCATATCCCAAAAGAGAAAAATAAATCTTGGATTCTAAGTTGAACAATTGAACCGGTGAATATATACTAATTGACACCTTACAACCTCGAATACTGCAACTATACTAACATCATTAAAATTACATGTAAGCACAGACATATGTCAGAAAGAAGGTATTATTAAAAATCTCATTCAATGATTTCAAAAGTATATAGTAAATAATCTTCAAAGGAGATACCTTAGTTTACTTTTGTGTGCTTAGCTAAACTATATGCTTTTTGGAACAAAGCCTACCAGAAGAAGCAAGCCAGTGGAGGAACTTTCGAGAGGCCTGCGACAACAACGAACGGGATAGAGATCGAAACATTTCATGTTTTGTTGGAAGTGATAATATCTTAACCGATTGAGATGTGTGTTAGTGAATTGCAATAGAATAATATTTTTATTTTGGGGTGTTTTATTGATGTTTTGTTCGGTAACAGTGTGTTTTAGGTTAAATGAGTTTTGGGAAAACGGAAGCTGTGAAGAAAATCAGAAATGATGCTGGCATGTGTTGTAGTTGTAGTTTGTACTATATATTTGGTGTGTGTATTATTTTGCACTTTGCAGAGTGTGGCTGTATTTTTCTCTCTCTGGGGTCCTCAAAACCACTGATATGAATTGAATACAGTAGGTAATGTCTGTTGGTTTCCATATATCCATTCATACTTCATCCATGCATTGCATATCACTTCTCTCTCTCTCTCTCTCTTTCTCTCATTCAAAATTGTAATTAATATTTTCACTATTTAAATTTATTACAGGAGACTAGAGGGCGTATGTCTATTCTCTTCCATTTCACTTAATTTTATATCAAAACACTTACATCTTTCATTCCATTAATTATTTAGTCTTTGAAAATTATAGTTTTCTTACCATTTCGCTTTACAATGATTTTCATGTTTTTTCTAAAAACCATTTTAACTCTAAGTCAAAAAGTCTAGAAAAATAAAATAAAGAAATCAACAAGTGAATCTAACTTTTCAAAAACAAAAAACCAGAATAATAAACGGGCTTAGTGGCTCTACTTCATAATAATTGTTTCAGAAAGAATGAATCTGAAAACCTACATGTTGTTGATAATTACTGGATAAAAAAATTCAGATTACTTTTACACTTTCTCTTTCAAATTACCTATTAGATTGTGGCAGTGTTCTTGTATAATTTCTCGTGAAAAAGGAGACTTCTAATAAAAATTACAAAATATAGGTCAGAGCAGGAAAATCTAGACATAAACATGTCTTTTTGTTCTTTCTTTTTTTTTTTTTTTTTTTTCGCAGAAAATCAGAACTACTTCCATAATAATTGGAGCTTGGATACTAATAAACATTTAATATGCTCGATTCAAGTCTAATTGAAGCTCATCAAGAAGTTCTCACAGAAATCTATACACACTACGATATTAAACTCGAAGTAGAAGTCTAGAGATTGCAATGTCAAACATAGACACTTATGTTAAACATACATGTTCTATTAACCTTTTCTTTTCTTTCCTTTTTTTTTTTTTTACTGCTCATATTATTAGTATTACTGTTTATCGCTTTGGCTAAAAGAATAATTTAATTAGGAACAAAGAATCCTGATTCCATGGTTTTTTTTTTGGTCCTTTTATGGAGGTGTAAAAAGCTAAGGTGAGAAAAATGGAGACAAAATGTATAGAACAAAGAAAGAGACGTATGCAACATTTGTGTTCGGAATAGGCTTCATTTGCTTTCTTTTTCAAGCGTGAGCAATGCCTTTAATAGGAATATTACAGGTATAATACTAAAGTAGAGGGGTAGTAAAGTATTTTGGAAAGAGAAGAAAAGGAGAAAGATAAAGATTTGTCAAAATACAATAAAAGAGAATATATATATATATATATATGAGTGCATCTATTTTTTAAAATAGTCAAAGGTTAAAAAAATTAATAAAGAATATAATTAAATGTAAATGTGGATATAAAGAAAAGAAAAGAAAGAAATAAATAAAGAGATGTAAAAGAAAGGTTAAAATGGTATAAGGTGTAGAAGGTGACAAGACAAAGGGGTGCAGAGAGTAGAGATATAGACAGAGGGAAAAGTCTACATCGCGTATCCAATGCTAAAAAATCTTTTCCTAAATCCTACAAAATTAGACCCTTACTATTCCTCGTGATCCCTCCAGCTGTTACTTGGTCCACTCCTCTTGTTCTTCTTCTTCCCCAATCCATCATATTATATTATATAATATTTATATATATATATATATCCAATTCCATATGGTTGTTCATGCTTATTTTGGAACAAACTTTACATTTTAAGCGTTAAAGTGTGGTACTTGTATAAGTTCAAAGGTATATAATTGTATTCAACCTCTAATTTTCAGTTTTTTTTTTTAAATAAAATTTTGTATTTGTTAAAATGAATTGATAGAGATAGACAAAGTTGTTCAAAGTGTATATTAAAAGCATACACGAAACATTTTATAAACCTTTTATAAAGTATTCACTTATAAAAGAAAATGATTACGTAGTAGATGATATTGTAATTGATGTCAATAATATTTTTGGAGTACAAATGAACGGAAATAGTGATTTTAATTAACTCTAAAGTTCAAAAGTAAGTTGTCTACAACGTAGTTACATCTTTTATTATTTATAAATCAACCTTAATTTTTATCTTCTACTTTATTGAGTTAAAATGTAATTTTTCAAAGTCAGTTAAAAAAATAAAAAATAAATTTAGGTGGAAAGTAAATGATATCATTTCTAAATGATTTCTTTAGAAAAAATAATTATGTTTGTATATTTTTTTTCTCTGGGTCCGAAACAGCACTTTGGGCCCATTTGCTAGCTTGGGCGATTGGCTAGCCCAAGTAGCTGTTATTGGGCTGATTTTCTGCTTTGGGCTTGAGGTGGACAGTATGTGGGCCAACCCTATGTCGCTTTCTCCATCTCTTTTGACCAATTTCTATTTCAGGCTGCCTTTTTTTTTCTTCTTTTTTTTTTTTTGTTTTTTTGAAGTACTAGGCTGGATAATTTTCTTATTTATTTTTAACGAAAATTTATTTCTTTTTTGTAAAATATAATTCTAAATATAGCATCTCCCAGACTTGTTGATGAATGAGTGTGTTGAGTGAGAAATTTTAGATAATCAAAATTCGTCACGTCATCATAATGAAATCTAACTTTATTAGTTTAGGGTTAATTAAGAATTATTATGTCTCATTTGATCAGCTTATAGAATTCAACGATGATTAAGCTTGGATCATGATCGATAAACTTGACCCACTTGGTCTTAAAATTACAAATTGGATTGGTCGAATAATTTAAGTTGCTCGAGCCCAAAATTCAACCCAAGTTAAGTCTATGGTGAAAAATTGGGCCAGAATAAAAGATTAAGCCCAAGACCAAACCTAATTTTTTGGCCCGGAAGTAACCAAGCCCAACCAATGTAAGGCCTCCATTAACACTCTATAAATAGAGGTCTTACCTTTCATTTTAAGGTAAGATTGGAAAAACTAAAGGTTAAAGCTCTTAGACGCTAAAGAACGAAACTCCAAAATTCTCAAGATTTGAAGAATTGAAAACTCTAGAGGTTTAAAGATCGAAGTTGAAGCTCAACTTTGAAGAGAAAGCATCAAAAGTTCAAATGTTAAAGATTGTACACACTATATTGACATTGATTCAAATACGAAATTCATTTCAACAAATTAAATATCTTCAAAAATCTCGTCCAACAAATCCATTTGTTTATGTTTGAAGCAATAATGGATGATTCATTTCATTTTTGCAATTCTGATTATACCCTTAATATAATAGAAAAAAGTTGATTTATTTAAAATTTGAATCAATAATTACAAATAATTACAAAAGTTGAACCAACGAATTTAGGTTAAATTATAAATTTAAGCCATCTAATTAAAATATTATACTTTTTTTTCAGTTCAAACACGTGAAGAAATTCTTACTTTAGCCCTTACCATTAATACAATTACTGGAAAGTGGGATCAACACGTTAATTACATTTCTTTATAAAGAATATCAATTTTAAATTCTTAGAAAAGTTACAAACTTCTCTTTTTCTTTTTAGAATAGAAAAGTTACCAATTTACTCACAAAAATTACTAATACTACTGTTTTATTAATGGTTTTAAGAATTATGTGAGGTCTACGAAATAATTAAATGATAAATTAATAATTCATTAAATTACGTGTTAAATAAAGAATAAAGTAGTATCTACAGTAATAATAGATTACCGACTGTTGGTGGTCCAAAACCATATAATTTTGACATCAAAATTTTAAATTCTTCAATTTCAAATCAAATAATAAAAAGTCCTTATGGTACACAAAGAAATTTAGGCATTGATTTCGGAATAACAATTCCTTCTTTGTCTCTGCCATAAGATAAAGAGTCTCATCTCAACCAACTTCAAAGGAACCAAACCAATCAACATTCATTCATTTCATATATGACACTTTGATTTTGCCAATTTATGCTAAAATTTTGATTCTCCTAAAAAACCCCATTTCAAGATCTTTCTCATTTCAACTATGAATTTTGGGTTTTGGTTGTTTTGCTAAAACAAGGCCAAGCCAAGCCTTGCTGTCTATCAATCACAATGATGTTTTGGATTGAGATGATTTTTCAAAAAGCAAGGGATCTGGTTTCTTTATAAGCCTCTTGAGCTGTTTCTTAGCTAAGGTCATTGTTTCTTCAAATGTCTCTCTACTTTATGCTCTGAAAGGTTCTTTCACTTTATAATGTTTGCTAGATTTTATGCTTCACATATTAGATTTCCTTTTGGTTTCATAAAGCTGCATATTTTGCTTTTTCCTGTTTACTCCTTTCCATGATAAATCACCACCTTTCAACTTTGGTCAAACTCCTCTTCATCTTCTCTTTTACACTTCTATATATCTACCCTTCTCAAATTCAGTCCTTTATTCTGTTTCTCTGACACACAAGTTTAGTATCCTAAGTTTTTGCATTTGGTTTTGCTGTCCAAATTGGGAAATGGGTGGTTCTACTTCTGGCTTTCAATGTGAAATAATGAACTGTTCTTTTGGAGTAAGCAGTCCTCAGCGATTGATTGGAGCTGACACTTCTTTTTCATCTACCTGTGGATCTTCTGCAACAACTCCTCCCTGTGAATTATCCAACTCTTTGGAGAATGAGAGAGTGAAAACCATATCCCACATTCTTCACGATCCTTCAACTTTGAGCTTTGATATGTTTGGAAGTGGGAACTTCTCAGAAATGGTGGGTTCTTTTGGCTTTCTAAATGAAGGTAACCACAGCCAGATCCCTAATATTAAGTGTCCATTTAGTTATGTGCCAAATCTGGATGAAGAAGAAACGGTCTGGCCAAAGAAAGATGTGAAGGCTTGCCTCGATTGCGTTAATGAAAATCAAAGAAAATTTGTTCTTGGTTCCAATTCTTCCAGCCCAAATAAGGTAAATTAGCTTGTAATGCTTTAGTTTGTGTGTTCATTGTATTTGCACAATGTTTGAATAAATTTTTGCATCTGTTGTTTAGAATGCTGAAGATAACTTGGATGTAGAAGCAACTGAGATCCTTAATAAAGATGAGAAAACACTGAAAGTTGAGCATAGAATGAGTGCAAATTTTTACACCAAATCAGATAGTAAACAAGCCAAAGGAGGCTCTCAAAGTGTACAAGCTCCCCAGGAGAATTATATTCACGTTCAAGCGCGACGGGGCCGAGCTACTAATAACCATAGTCTCGCAGAAAGGGTACCTTATTTCTTGTATGCATAAAAACCTTTTGGAACAAATTCAATGCTTTATATTTCGTTAAAGCTTTCAGACTCGATCGTGGCAGGTTAGAAGGGAAAAGATCAGTGAACGAATGAAGTTGCTGCAAGATCTTGTTCCTGGATGCAATCAGGTCATTGCAGATATTGACAATCAAGTCATAATCCTAACTGCAACTACCATGTCGTCGCTTTCATATAAAATCTTGTTTACTATTTCAGATTACCGGGAGAACCGTGGTGCTCGACGAAATTATTAACTATGTACAATCACTGCAACAACAGGTTGAGGTATGCTAGTTTGCAGCCTTAATGGTTTTTTGAAAATTGCCTTGAATCTTGACAATGAACTTGACTTAGTGGAACTTTAGTTGCGAATTGTGAGTGATCTCTGCCAATAAACTGTAAGACCCCTAATCGAAACTTCGACTTCTTACTTTGCAGTTTCTATCGATGAAACTTGCAAATGTCGGTCCAGAATCAAGCTTGGATACGGAGCAAATTCTGCTCACAAATGTAAGTTTCTAAGGTGATATCTTGAATGCTTCAGAACTTGATCTCTTTTCATCCATTCTGATCTGTTTACAATGATTCAGAACTCGTACATTTCGTCATCGAATATTCTTCGTACACGAGGCAAAGGCGTCGACAGCGTCCTTGCTATTGATCCTAGATTAACAACATCTCACACAATTCCTCATGTCATGTTTCAACTTCATGGAACAGTACCAACCATGCCAAAAACTACATCTCAGCAACTTTCTAGCCTTTCCAAAGTAAGTTCAAGATCTTCAAAAGAAACCATTTCTCTTTCCTTTTACAACGACATTATCGAATCCATTTACGTGCAGATGAAATGATAACCAGCTCTTCAAATTTCAAGTAGATTATCACAATTACGCAGCTGCAAAAATCGGACATGGATGTCAGTAATTATCCTTTGTTAGTCACTACAAGTGAAGCAAATTAATTAAGACAGCTCTGTAAATAGTACGCATTTGTTTGAATTCAAATGTTGTTCTTAATCTTACATATACTTTTCAATCAAATCTTACTTTATCTTCTGGATTTTAAACGACAAACTTGCTAATTCTATAGGCTTAGTGAGTAGTTAACCATTTAGGCTTATATGAAACAACCTTATCAATACTTACTAAACTACAAGTCAAATATCATTTTATAAACACATTTGTTGCACTTAAAATTAAAACATTTGTTTACTTGGGGGGAAGAGATTTGAATTCAAATGAAAATATTAAGTCAATTGAAATTTAGACAAGTTGTTGCTAATATGGTTGAGTTTGTTGACTTTTCTGTTTATTACAATTTTCTTCATCCTTTTATTTCCTCTAATCTCACCATCTAACTTTTAAGGTACTTTTCATCTACTTTTCCTCCCTTTGTTTTCTTTCATAATTGTCACTTTCTATGAGAATACAATGTCAAATGCATTAAATTTGGGAATTGAAATACTAGATTATTGATAATGCCATCAATATTAAATTTGATATAGAAACATACAATGCCCTCAATAGCAAATTCACATTTTATAGAACTTCTCACCTTTCTATCATTTTTTTTTATATAAATTCAGAGAATGTTAACAACTAGCCAAGGTAGTGGTAATATTTTCTATAGGTTGATGTCTCAAATCTTCACTCTCTAAGACTTGTAATGATATTCTACAAAAAGAAATGAACTCATTATTAGATTCTTTTATGGACCTACATGCCTAAAATATATTACAAAATAGGAAAAAAAAAAAAAGAAAAAAAAAAGGTATATTATTGTCACCTTTATGATGGGTATGATATAAAGATATACTCATATAAATCAACAATCATCCATAAGATCCTCTACCTAAATATAATATATAGAATAGTTGGTTACATATATTCCCAAATAATTACTTCCCTCAATAGAAACCCCACCAATATTTTTGTAGTTGAAATTTAAGATTGGAAACAAAAAATGTGTTGCTTCACTACTTGAGTTTTAATTACTTACTGAGGCTGAGGGGCCAAAGAGCTGTAATGAGCAATGCCAAATTATTTGAAATATAATGAAGGAGACTTTGAACTCTTTTATTTTTACCAATAATAATTGAGCCTAAAGAAATTAATATTGAACACATGGCTTCTCTTTTAATAGCTTCTTTCACCTAAAAATGAATCCAAATAATAGTGGTTGGCCAATCTCATTCTTGGCTTATGGATGAGAGAAAGCAAAGTAGGTTTGTTTGAAATAGGTCATAAATTCATAGCATCCCTCAACATTGTAAATGGCTTCTATCTTCTTCTTAATTCAATGCTTAAAAGGAAATTTATAGCCAAAAGAGGGAGGAAATGTTATGTTGTACAATGGTGTTTGATAGTCTAATATGAGCTGTGATATTGATTGTTGAAGCTTTGGAAACTTGTACTAATTGAGAAACCATCCAGTGGTCCAAATGAAACCTAGTTGTTAGTTGTTTTTGTTGATGTTGAGAGGAGGTGTTGTGGGATTATGGCTATGAATAGTGATAATTCTGTTAAAATTTATTGGAAAGTGAATTAGGTGAGAAAATTATGAATTTAACATCATTACCTTGTATTATTTTGTAGTTATTTGTGTTTCTAAGACTAGCTGAACAAGTTTAGTTTGTTTATAGCCTTAATTTGTGAGGCCGAACTTACATTTAGTATGTGAGAACACCATTTTTGTAATTCAATTACCAATGAACTAATATTCAGACTTATTGAAGCAGTAAAAATAAAAACAAAGAGTTATCGTCCCAGCTATGCATATAGTTAGAGTCTATTTGAAATGACTTAGATTCTGAAATGGTGGGTGTTTCTTAGGGGAGAATAAGAGTTCTTAAGTGTTAAAAAAGTGTTTTTAAACACGTAGATTCTGCAATGGTGGGTGTTTCTTAGAGGAGAATCATCTGAAATTCATTTCTAAATATCAGTGTTTGCACTTGCAGAAGCTTGCCTTATTTCTTCCTAAGAGAGATCATCCAAGTTGATGGGGGTTACCTCCAAAAGAAATAACTTCATTTCATGAACATGGGAATATCTTGAAAAGTTGGTTTTATTGATGCCATTTATCAAAAGAATAGAAGAGTTTGAGAAGGACATTCGGCCAACATTGACAGTGATATAGAACTAATGCCATCCACATAATTTTATTGACAGGAAAAGAACTAATATTCGCATAGTTTATTAACAAAGGGAGGAAAAGAGAATATTTAATACCCAAAAAGGAAAAAAAAAAATAGAAAAAACACAGACTGCTCCTATTTTCTGCCTGCAGGCTGAAACAAATTCTATCTGTTCATATTTGAATCCTAGCTTCTTGCAAAAGAATTGCCACAAACACCCCCCACCCAAACAGAAGCAAAATCAGAAAAGAAGATTTTAAATCACATATATGTTATATCTTCAATAGCATCACCATTTCTCTTTTTTGTTTTGCATTTTTCTTCTCGTTACAAGCTTTCTTCTCGGTTGACGAATGTGGCAATGAAGATTGCTGTCGTCTGATGTACATACTCTTTAAGCATGGAACTTAGATGATGGTTTTCTCGTTTTTGGATGAACTGCAAGAGTTTTCGTCTCAAACAACCTGCTCGCCAATCAAGTCTAGACCGACAAGGAGGAAGGATATACCCTGGAACAGCAAGAAGTAGAAATGAATCCCTTGAGCTGAGAGGAGGCTTCTAGCAGATGCTGTTAGAAGAAGGAAAGCCAGTGCTAGTTCCTTCATGTATATTCTGTTATGCTTCTTCCTTGGCAACTTCTTGTCCTGTCTTTGGATCAACTCACTCTCCTCAAGGTCGTTTACTGAGACACTCTTTTCAGTGTTCAGCTTTTTCTTCTCAACCATTGAGGCAAGATCACCCTCAGACGAGCGGCCTGATTTCTTCGTAACGACCCACTCATATGCACTACCTAACTGGAATAGTCCTGAGACCATTGCGTTAAACTTAGTTACTGACATTGTGTTCTCAAAGAGGAGGTAAGGGACAATGAAGGGGAAGAATTTTGGTGCTGGAAGGA
Source organism: Citrullus mucosospermus (assembly GCA_030954485.1). NCBI lineage: Eukaryota > Viridiplantae > Streptophyta > Magnoliopsida > Cucurbitales > Cucurbitaceae > Citrullus > Citrullus mucosospermus. The sequence goes on from CM062062.1 coordinate 27,338,641, forward strand.
TGTTGAGAAAGGACATGGTAGCTGGAATGTAACATACAACCCACGCCGGTAACTCAGCTTCAGGAACGAACATCGTCATTGGGAGAATTATGCAGAAGAGAGTAAATGAATAAAATGGCAATATCAGCTTTCGTAAGAGAAAGAACAAGAAGATCAAATTGAATTTCTTTGATATGCCAATCTGCATTTGGATAAACAAAAACAACATGAGATGATTGAAGCATGCCATATAAAACGACACACAATGAATCAGATATATAACCATTGCAAATCGTCTACCTTTGATCGAACTATGTCAGGCAAACAAAGTCGAAACAGTTGCATCGGTCCCGAATGCCATCTGTGCTGTTGTTTTCTATATGCTTCATACGATTCTGGTAATTCACATTGGCACTAAACAAAAGAGTAATAAATCAATCATCAAATCCCATACACCAATTAAGCTAAGCGTTTCTGAGATATTGTACCTCAACATCATTGAGGAATATGAATTTCCAGCCATGAAGATGAGCACGAACAGCAATGTCCATATCCTCAACAGTGGTCCTCTCCAACCAGCCACCGGCTTCTTCAAGCGCCTTTATCCTCCAAACTCCAGCAGTACCATTGAATCCAAAGAAATTGAGAAACACGCCATTCACTTGTTGCTCTACTTCAAAATGGAAGGCTAAGTTAATGTTCTGCAGTCTGGTTAATAAGTTCTCGTCTTTGTTGACGAACGACCATCGCGCTTGAACAAGTCCTAGTTCCTCATTATCCTGAAGTTGCAATCATTAGCAGTTCGTTACAATCTATTCAAACATGGTTACATTATCAAGCCAAGAATCATTCAGACCATGGAAGAAAGATCAAAACCCCGTGATCTCTTCTCCTTTCTATTAGACATTAGCCAAAACTAAAGCTCAGACATACAAACAAATAGCAACAACCAGATTACCTTAAAATGAGGAACTGTTCTTTTGAGGAAATCCGAGGCAGGCTGAAAATCAGCATCAAAGATTGCAACAAATTCATAGTCTTTTACATAGCTGCAACTCATGGCAGACTTGAGATTGCCAGCCTTATAGCCCTCTCGGATCACTCGATGTCGGTATTCAATGTTGGCATCGAGTTGCTGCCATTTATATACCTCCTCTTTGATCAGCAATTGGGTGATTGGATCATCCGAGTCATCAAGAACCTGAATCAGTAACTTGTCTTTTGGCCAGTCCAAGTTGCAGACAGCAGCAATTGATTGCTGATAAACCTATAATTAACCAATGCACAATCAAAACTAAAAGAAATCACCTATAACAGAGGGTTTTATACATCAGGAAAGAGCTGAAACTCCAAATTTACCTCTTTCTCATTGCACATTGGAATTTGTACAAGAACCATAGGGAAGTAGCCACTCTCTCCAGACTCAAGATCAAAAGCAGCAATCTTAGGAACAGGTTTGATTTTTTTGAATCGGATCCAGAAACAACCCAAACAAAGAATAAGCCTATCCAAAGTCTGAATAAGGAACAACACTATACAAACATTGGCTAAAAACTGTAGAGGAGGAGCAAAATATGCAACCCGAATCAAAACCCATTTCGAATAAAACCAGTCAAAAACATCCTTAACCCCAAATGGGGTTGTCCATAAGTAGTCCAATGGAAGATGGGGTGCCTTAAAATGCCAACCTTTGTAATATGCCGCCACCTCAAACCCTAACAGAAGCACCGACAGCCAAAGGAAAACCTTAATAAACAAATAAAACCTGGTTTTGACAGTTGGGTTCTCCCTTACGCCGCCGTCGGCGTTGTCAGCGTCGGCGTCGGCGTCGGCGTCGGTTCTTCCAGAAGCAAGACGGCGTTTAACGGCGGCGACGATGTTGATCAATGCAGAGCCAATGGAGGTTAAACAACCGGCGGCTTTGTGGGCTTTAAGAAGAAGAACCCAAGTGAGCTGTTTGGCATTTTTGCCTCGTCCCTTGTCTGGGGCTCGACCCGGTGGCGACTCGGCGCCGATGATGAAGTCATCATCGGAAGGACTTTCAACTTCGACTATTGACCAGTTGGGATTTTCCATCTTTACAACAACAGGGGTTCCTTTATGGCTTTCTCTTCCCCACCAAGGAGCCATTTTTAGTGCCAATGGCTCAACCCCAGTTCAAAAATTCTTGAAAAATCTTCTGTACGGACCCCCAATTTCTCCACACAAACACACACACTATTATGAACTCTCAAATGTTGGAAAGGGAAAAAACCTCATGGGCAAAATGGGAGCAGAGAGAACAGAGGAAAATGGAAGGAAGATGGAATAAGCAAAGCGAAAATAGCTTCCATTCAGTTGAAATGTAATAAAGTTTATAAAAGAAGAGAGCTTTGTGTACATAAATAAGAACAGGGCTAGAAGCGTGAGAGAGAGAGAGAGAGGGGGGGGGGGGGGAATGCGTTTTCAGTAAAAGGGATGTTAACAGCTCAACGCTGCTTCATTTTGATTCCCTCCATGAGAGAGAGAGAAAAAAGAAGGAAAAAAAAAAAAAAAAAAAAAACCCCAAAAACCATAGGAATATCCAAGTTCAAAATAAATTGATCATCTTGATTTTCGGTTTTTACCAGGATTTGAAAAGTTTTAGAAATGGTCAAAACAAATTCTTAAGTAATGTAATAGATCCACCAGAGAAACAGATGGACACTGGTTTGAGGAAAAGGACAATAATTCAGCTTTTATTATATAATGAGATGAACAGTTGCCTGAAAATGACAATTTTCAATTACTTTTTTTCCTTTTTGAAGAACATAAAATTCTCCCCCTAATCGTGCCTTTCAAATTAGAATAAGAACCCAGAATTTCCAGTAAGATAACAGAAATAAATTTAAAAGTTTTGTTTTCCCTTTTTATTATTTGTTAACATTGGAGAAGAAGAAACATTACAGATTTATGCTTCCGGGTTTTGTAGTTGAAGATTCTCATCATTCTCTCTCCTTCCATGGAGTCTTCTTCCCGTGAAAAAGATTCACCAACTTTTTTTTTTTAAAATTAATAAATTTGTATTTCACGAGATAGTAAAATTAAAAGGAGAAAAAAAAAAGGAAAAGAGGAACAAAGACCGAAAAATTCAAAGAGATTAGAAACAGAGTGACAATGAAATGAAACGACCAATAAGGATGACCCTACGCGTAAGGCCACACCAGCAAATGCTTCTAAAAGTGAAGATTTTTAAAAACAAAACCCCCCGAAAAGAAAAAAGAGTTAGTTAAGTTTTTTTAGTTATAATGTAAAATAGATTGTTATCTAAATTAAGAATTTTGGTGGAGGAAGGCAAGAACGGAAGAAATCATAGAAAATCTAGGCCATCCTCTTTCCAAGACAAAGATTAAAGATCAAGGAAAATTTAGTGGCCGCCATTCTATTTGATAAGTATTTGATAATGTAAAACCGTCAGTTTTATTGTTGTAACTAAATTTTAAAAATAATATTTTTCTATGAATAAAGTTGGTGTCGTAGAATCTTAAATAATATGAATTACGATTATTATAAAAGTAAACCACGTTTATTGTTAAGTTTTGTTGAAGGTTGGCAAAGATGGGTCGAGATGCACTCCCCATCTTCGTCTCGTCCCCGCCCCATTCTTTGTTTTTGGGAATCAGAATCTCGTGAAAAAATTACTTGTTTATTTTTTATATCTAATTATTTTTTATTTAAAATCAATTTAAATTTAGAATATATATTGAAACTGCATAGATCTTAGATAACGAATTAGTATTATTATTATTTTATTTATTTAAGTTAATAGTTTAAAAAAATTAGATTTTTTATAGTAAACTTAATATAAAGTTAAAGTTAATTATATTAGTAAATGATAAAAAAAAAAAACAAATAAACAAATAAACAGTAGCTAAACTATTGTATGTGTGTGTCTATAATAATAATAATAATAATAATAAAATAATTATATATATATTAAAAATAATTAAAAATATTATTTGGGGTGGATATATCCTTCCCGTCCTCGACCAAGAACTCATTTTATGTTATTTGACCCCATCCCCAATCAAATTGGGGATTTTTCGTCCCAATCAAGCAGGTACCCACGGGAACCCGACCCCACAAAGATTTTTACCAACCCTAGTCCAAGGCAAGATCTAGGTTCAGAGATAGGCCCAAAACCAAGGGTATCTCAAGAGTATGCGGCATCCCTAAACGGAAAAGTCAAAGTCTTGGGTGTTGGGTCAGTCTAGTAGAGCTCACTCCATATCACTAAAAGGGTAACAATCGAGTCAAATTCACTAGCCGAAAACTTGTACTTCAAGGACCACACATACACTGATGTTGTCGATATTGCACTGTCCCAAGCAGATGACAAATGATGGACTTTATAAATAATATCATTCTTCTACTTCTAGGGGTAAGTAATATAATAAGTGTGAGATTAGTTGAGGTGCGCTTAAGCTACCCGAACACTCACGAATATTAAAAAAAAAAACTAAAATATTAAATCATATTATTGATTAAAACCCATGTTAAATCGGTAGTGTACCCAATTTAGTAATACATGATATGTGCTAAGTTGATTTGTGTTGTGTAATTATAAAAGTAAAAGTTTTGTGCGCACTAGTAATTCACAAGCTGATGCTTCATTAACAAACTAAAATACCTATGTTGTAGTTATTGAAATATTATTTAATATTAATTGTATGACATTTTCTACGTATATTATTTTAATCATATAGAGTATGAATTCGAATACCTAATCTTTTATCTTAGAATTTATCTTTCTTAAGTAGTTAGTTATTAATAATATGTAAACTGACTCTTAGATTATAGTGTTATTGAGTGATGTTGGTAGAAATTAAAAAAAAAAATATATATATATATATATATTTCTTTTTTTTGGAAAAAATATTAAAATTGCCCTTTTCTAGTTTTCGTGATGAATCCCTTTTTATTCTATAGCGTCGTCACCACGCCGGCACACTTTGCAAAAGAGTGCTTCAATGCAACGCTGGAAATAATATATTTATATATCTTTTCAAAAAAATTGCCGGTAGAATAAAAAAAAAATAACTCAATACATTTTTAAGCTTTGAAATTCGATTCTTTTAGTATTAGTGATAGATATATCATATACACACCACATCATTGCGTATATGAATTTCTCTATTATTCATATGTGATCTGAATGAATTAATGTTTTCTTTTTCAGAAAAAAAAATAATAATAATGTTTCTATTATTTTCTAAATTTCAACAACATTGAGAGTGGATTCAAACCTAAAATTAATTGTGTCCTGTGAAAAAAAATATATATATCTTTTTGGGCTCCAAATTTTAAAATATAAATCTTTGTTTTTTTTTTACTTTTTAAAACATATCTTTTTAATCTTAAACCTTTTTAGAGTAAATGCATCTCCAAATTTATTTTTAGTCTCCAAAATTTGAATAATACACTTTAAAAACTCATTAAGTAATTTTGTATTATTATATAACATTTTTTAATTAAGAAAAGTTCTAAATTATTTTCTAATTTAAAATGATAATAATAAATTACTGCACTGTAAACCTATTTTAAAAAGTTAAAGACTAAAATAGTATATATTTGAAATTTTAAGCACTAAATGTATTTTTAATAACTGAAAGACTAAAATATCACATTTACTCACATATTCATCCAAATTCAAAACTCAAAAAGTTAATTTTCTGAATAAAAATTTGAACACCCATTAATGACATCCATATTTGGAGCGATTTCAGTGCATTATAGAAAATAAATTGAAATGTTTAAAATTATAGGATTTTCATTTTTTCTGATTATTATGGATAGATCAAAGCACAAATAACAAACATGATTAACTTTGTTTTTTCCATATATTGTGTACGGGAAAAAACCTATGCAAATTTGCAAACTTAATCAAAGGTGGACCATACAAATAAAATTGGCCAATTGTAGGGGAAAATCATATTAAAATGTTCGTGGCTAATTTTAGTTGTTATACTTTTAATAAACAATAAATTTAGTCTATAAAGTTATTTGTTTCTGAAATTGATTAAATAATAACAATAATTTTTAATGCAAGAAAATATGATGAACTAGTAGTGGGACTAAATTTAATATTTATTGAAAGTATAAGGACTAAAAGACTAAAATGTAACAAACTTCAAATTACTTTAACTTTTTTTTTTTAAACAGAAGTTGTAAACCTTAAATTTTTAATATATAATATATATATGTAAAACATATAGAAAATTTAAATATACACCCCTAAACTTTAAAGGCCGAATCAACAAAACCACAAACTAATAATTACATAACTTTTAACAAGTGTATCTATTAACAGCCTCCTTCAGAATTACTTCAAAAAGTTTTGCGAACATATAATTGTTTCAAATTAAATTTATAAGTTATTGCGAGTGAATCAATGTAAAACTATTTATTTAAGATTACATTTGAATATCCTCAATGCATTCAATTTTTATATTTGTGTAGACTTCTTCAAACATCAAATTAATAAAATGAACAATTAACATTGATGCAGGGATAATTATCCAAGAAAATTTTCATTGATAGTCTAAATTGATTCGCTTATAAAATTTTAGAGTTGCAGTTGGTAAAATATAAGTATCACACGATGTTTATTTAAAAGAAACATAAAGAAGGGTATAAATTGATGCATTTTTTTAAAAAAAAAAAATTTAGAGATTAAATGGATATAACTACTATGGCCAATTTAGAACCTCGTGAATTTTTTTTGTTTATCACTTGCAAAAAGAAAATGATTTTGAAATCCATAAGTGATTTCAAATCTGGATTTTACTTTTGAAAAAAAATGACTAAAATGGTCAAAAGATTCCTAGGATTTAAAATTAAATTACCTATTTAACATTGTTATATTCTAATTCTCAATTATCACATCATAGTTAAAAGTATATACTAGTAAAAAGTATATACTGGTAAATTCTTAATTTTTTTTCTAGTTACCATCCGAACACAAAATTTAAAATACATTTATTTTAAATATTTTTCATGCCAAATAAAATAATTAATTAAAATTTTCTTTTGAATTTATAGTCACAAGATTTAAAATGATTTCTTAAACAATCTTGAATATGTAAATTAACATTTCCTTTAAAAAGAAATAAATCAAATTATAAAAAATACTCATGAAGTACGGTGATAGTTGTAATTACACCCTTAAATTTTAAATTGTAAAAATTAAGTCCTTACATTTATAATTAAAACTAAACCTTCAAGCTTAGGAGCTTAATTTTAACAATTGACAATAATTTAACATTTATATAAGTTTGGAGTCTCAATTTTTAAAATTATAAGTTAAAAGGATATAAACTTCTACCACAACTCAGCGAAAATTTTTGCAAATTGCCCAAAGAAATAAAAGGGCAAGGAACCGAAGTTGACATTGTAGGCGGTAGCACACGCGCCGGTGATGCGACTGCAACGGTCGGTACGAGATTAACGACGTCACCGAATTCCTCCACCGACAAGTCTTTCCAGTCAACGGCCGTCAAAACTCCAAATCCAAATCCAATGGTTGTTCATTTTTTTGAAAAAAAATCAACTATATTATTTATATTCAAAAGTATAATTAAATCTTATGATTTGGAAATTAACGGGTCATAAAAATCTTGTTTTATTATCATATTTATTAAATTATATAAATTATTTTATAACAAATTTCCATCAACTTTGAAATGTATTTTTAAAAATAGCTTGGTGAGGATTAAAGAGGGATAACACAATTGATAATGATGGCTCTTGGATTGAAACAAGAGGAGTAGACAAATGCACATTGGAACCACATTGATAACAAGCGTGCGGAGAAGCCGAGAGATGAAGACACGTGGAGGAGTTGACAGTGGATGATTGGACAGTCCCAACAAATAGTTTGTCGAAAAACCGTAGGTCATGTTGTGATGCCTACGTTTGACAATTATTTTTGTTCCTATGGTCACTCCCTACACCACAATTTTACTAAATTATCAATCAAATTTTATTTTTGTGATTTCGTACCAATTATTTTTAACTCATTAATTATCCCTCGCTAGATTTATTCATGGGCAATTATGCAATTGAATGATTTTAATTCTTAGTTTTAGCCGACAATCAGCTGTAATATTCTAAAGAATGTCTATTTGTTTATTAGTTGGTTTATGAACTTAAAAAGTATACATTTTTAAATAATAAATTAAGGATTAACATGCGTTTATATCATACTATATATATAGCTCTTTTATGAATCTTGATCTTTCTCATCTTCAAAGTCAAAATATTATCGAGCAATTGTTCAATAAGAAAAAAAAAAAAAAAAACTTCAATTTTTACAAAAGAAGAATAGTAACGTTGATAATGGGATAATACAAGTGCTTCCCTTGTATCAAAGTTGCATATGTAACAATGTTTGCAACCAGTGGTAGTGGATCAAGAACTTGAATTAATATTAGTTTATGTATTAGATTAATATTAGTTTGTATAACTTATTTTTCTAAATTTTCAATTTTCACATTAAAAAGAAAAAAAAAACAAAATAAATGACACTCATTTAATAAAAAGAAAGAAAAACGGTGAAAATAAAAATCCAAAATGCATAACAACTAACCCTCAGTGAAAAAAGAATTAATACATAACACAAGAGCGAGACAAAAATAAAGAATTATCTATACTAATTTATAAACTTTTTGAAAGCTTAAGGTACTTAAGAATTGAGTCAATTCTGATTCAACGTAGATTTAAATTAAATAGATTAAAATTAAAAATATGCCACACACTTGGAATATGGGCTATTGGAATTGGAATCACATCAGAAGAGTTTACATTTTCCTAAAGACGTTTCATCTCTTTGTTCCTTATTTAGAATTAAAGATTGGCCAAGGGAAAAGGTTTGAAGGCATTAGTTATGTGGGTTAGTGGGATTGGGGTTTGGGAATAATAGTAATATAAACTTTTAATTTAAATTGGAGGACAGCTCTCCATCTTCTTCTTCATCTTCTTCTCTTTTTCTTTCCCTTTTTAAAAAACCCTTTTCCAATGGTGGACAATGCTTTATTAGGTGTTATTCAGAAAAACTCAAAAAAACAAAAATTCAATGTATATTTTTCAAAAAAAAAAAGGAAAAAAAAACGTGTAAAAGGACAAGTAGGCCCCTCATGCATTGTCTCAAATGTTAGGCTTTTTAAAACCAAAAGACAAAAAGGAGGGCCAAGGGCGAGTAGTTTAATTATGTTAAAATAAAATGTAAGTGCCCTTTTTGCCAAAAAAGTTTTTGGTAATTCTTTTGGTAATTCTTCAATTGCCAACACCCCAAAACAAACGAGATTGCTGGGTCATGTGAACCTCCAACATTTTCTTTTTTTTTTTTCTTTTTTTCCCATGATATAGGGATAATGAATGAAATTCCAAAAACGAATCACTAAATAGTAAATTGAATGAAATCAATCGAGTCAATTTTAACTCATTAATTTCGATGGGATTTACATTATATTTATGATCAAATAGACAATAATAATAATAATAATTTCGATGGGATTTACATTATATTTATGATCAAATAGACAATAATAATAATAATAATAATAATAATAATAATAATAAATAAATAAATAAATAAATGTCAAGAGGTTAGAACTTAAAGATACATGTCTTTCAAACAAGAGATTAGAAGTTTAAGTTATCAAGACCAAATGTTGAACATAATTTTTGTTGTGTCGTGGAATGACCACTACCTTAAAAGCGATTGCAACATGATTTTGATGCTAATCGTCTCGCGTCCGTTGCTCCACAAGGTTAACACAATACCATTGACTAATAAGCAACTTGTCGAAAAAGAGTTGGAATAAATAAGAACTTTGCTCATAGAAATTTTTAATCGTGAATACAAAAAGAGAGAAAAAAAGTTTGGTTTTTCAAGAACTCGTTCAACCCTTTTATAAATAAGACCAAATAAATGTTTTTTTTTCTAGATCCACAAAATAAGCAGAATTAAAATGAATTTAAATGGTTTTAATAAAAACGGTAATAAAGTACTTAATTTTTTTTTAAAAAAAGATATAAATTATATTTTTTTCATGAAAGCAAAAGTTACTTAACACATTCACCCACTTGTAAAACTTCCAACGTGGGATAAAAGTAAAAGGTATTGTTTTGACAAATTAAGTCATATTCCCTACCATTACAAATCATTCTTAACACGAATCAAAAACTTACCTAATCAACTAAAAATATGGAACCTAACTTTCTTTCTTAAGCAATATCAATCTAATCCAACTAAAATAGATTAAACTAATAAGTTTGTTAAGTTAACTTAACTAATTAATATTTCTTGGATAAAAATAGAATAGTAGATTTTATTGGTTGATAAGTAATCATATATTCATATCATACGAAGTGTTGATTAAAATTTTTTTAGTTGCTAGAAATGATAGTAATAAAAAATGTTGATTAAAAAACTAATGTTTAAAAAAATGGAGGTATCAGTTATACATTCAAAAGATGAGTGGAATATAATAATAGCTTTTTTTAATTCTCTAGTATTTTGTGGAATACTTAATCCGAAAAAGAGAGGTAAAAGTTCCAAACATTATAATCCTAGTTTATTTCTTTTTCGATATTTAATAGGGATTTGGGATTTGACATCTTTAAAAGGGAGGAATCACTATAACATTTAACTATTTTGTAATACCAATTAAAGTTGCAAATTATTTAAGAATATGATATAAATTTTTTTAGTAAAATAATAATTGTACTAGTGTTTTTTTTTTCTTTTCTTTTTTTTTTATTTTTTTATTTTTAAAGAAAATAATTGTACTAGTTTATTCATGAACCATTCATACCCAATGCGGCCCACTCGACAGGCCCAGAAACATACCCAATGGGCCTACTTATTTAGGTTCGGCCCTTCGTAGATAAGAACCTTGGAAAATTGCTTTATTATGTTGGTTAATTGCATTGAGGATGAATTTTAGGGATAATATCCAAGTATATAGTGACATTTTTATTTTTTTAAATTGTAAATATAATGAAGTCTATTAGTAATAGACTTCTATCATTGATAGACTTCGTTATATTTGTAATTTTTTAAAAATGTTGCTATATATGTTAATACTTTGAATATAATTGCTATATTTGCAATTGTCTCAAAGATAAAAAGTTTTATTTCCTATTATACCTCAATATATATGAGTATTCATAGACCCAAATGACCCACAATCAAAAGTTAAAGCACATGTTTATCTAATATGGTATTAGATAGTAACATATTCATAATTTTTGTTTATGAGGCCTACCATTGTTCGAAATAATCATTTTGATAAGGAAAATTATTTTAAATGATAAAACTATTGAAAATATTTATAAATAATAGCAAAATATCATAGTAGTTTATCGCATATAGATATTAAAATTTTCCTATATTTTGTAAATATTTTAGTTCATTTTGATAACTAAAATGAATTTGTTTTATACTTAATATAAAAACACATTGAATGTAAGGAGGCTTGAGCCTCTGGGCTTATGGTAAATTCGCCCTTGCTATCAAAGTCCATAGAATCCAAATGGACATTTGATAGGGAGAAAAATATTTCAAGAATGGTGAACGCAAATCAACATCATCTTAAAGAGGTATGATAAGTCTTATATAAGATTATCACAAGTTAGCTTCTTAAACTTGAATAAAGAACCTATTTAGTTGCGGTATCATCAAAAGTCAAAATTTAGAAACTAAAACTCTAACTTTTTGTAAATGATAGGAATTAAATATACATTTAAAAAAATTAAAAGACAAGAATTGTAATGGTGGTACATTTTGTCTCATCTCTCTCAAATATTGGTCCATTTATTTGGGCCCATGCACATGTAAATTAAATAAAATGAAATTCAATTTCATTTCAACTTTGGAAAGGACTCAAAACCTAACATCCAGAAATGGAGGATCCCACGAAAAGAAAAATGTTCATTAATACCAACACTTTCTCCACACCATAATACCTACCTATGACGTGGTGCATAATTTTTCCGCACAAAAAAACTTTTTTTTTTTTTTTTAACACCATTTTTTTATATTTTGTTTCCTTTTATTTTCTAAAGTTTTTTTCTTTAATAATGAGCAACAACTAATCTTGTAGGAATATGATTAAATAAAATGAAAAACCAAAGAGAAATTAAAAAACTTTTAGTTCTCTAATTTTAGTTTATAAAAAAATTATCATTAACTTTTAATATGTTACATTTTTGGTATGATATGTTTATGTAAATTTGGCCAATTCAAACAATTGGGGTGAAGTTGTTAATTTTTGTCTATGTCTTTAAGTCTCTACATTAAAATCCATTGACCATATTTTATTTTCGTTTTAATCTTTTGTCTTCATCTTGGGTTTAATATTTTCTTCCCTCCATATTTGTAATCCAAATGTATTTAAAAAAAAAAAAGAAAAAGAAAAGTTAGGGTTCATTTTCCATGTTTAAGATTAGGTGGGCGTTTTAATTACTTTTAATAAAAAAATATTACTTTTTATTAATCTTTCATCCGGTTAATTATTATCGTTATCATTTAAATATATTTACATTGGGACTTCTTAATAGCTAGTCTTCTTGTTCAAATCCTATCCTACACAATTTTTTTTTTTTTTTTTTTTTTTTTTTAATTTGGAAAAAAAGTTAGATAAAATGGGTAACTTTTTTTCGCCTTTATTTGAATGTGTCTTTAGAAGAGACGCATTCAGACTCGGTCTTTAGTGTAGCACAGTCAAAGTTGGTCAAACCAAATAGAAAAGTAAAGTTCCATTTGGTTTTGACACATTTTGACATTTTTTTAAAATTATTTTTTTAATATCATTTTGTATTATTAATTAAAAAAAACTAAACTGTGTTCTGTCCATTTTTCTAGTACTAGTACCCTGAAAATAGACAAAAACTTTATATATATATATATATATTATTATTTTCATGAACAATTGAATTATTAAAATTAAATTTTAAATATTAATTATTATAAAAATCAAAATCAAAATTAAAAAAAAACCTTATTCTGCCATTTTCCGAGTAAGTTTAGGGATTGAGTTTCTGTCTACCTGGGAAATGGACGAAATAAAGTTTTTTTTAAAAAAAATTTTATGTTTTAATTTAGTTTTAGATTTCTATAAAAATTAAGAATTAATTTCAACCAATTCAATTGCAATTAAACTTACCAAGAATTTTCATAGAGGAATTTCCCATAAAAGAAATAAAAAAAAAAGGAAAAAATGGTTACGTGACTGACTTATGAAAATATAGGAGTTTAATTGACTCAAATTATAAGTTTTACACGCTATATGTTGAACAAAGTTAGGAATAAGGGTGTTAATTGATACACTTACAAAAGTCTAAGGGTGTCAATTGATACACTTACAAAAGTTTAGGATTTGAATAGATAGAAGTATTAGTTTAAGATTTTAATTAATACAAAGCCCAAAATTTAGTGATATGAATTGATATTTATTAAAATATTTATACATACAAAATTTATAATGTAAACAATGGAATAAGATACTCTATAGTACTAATAATTTTCGGTTGTGAGATGTGCTTGCAAGGAGAAACATTAAATCCCCTTTTGAAAGACAACACAGAGAATTTCTTGGAGAAAGATTGGATTTTGCTAATATATATGTGAGTGCAATTTCATGTGCTAAGTATTTAAATATATTAATAAAGCAATAATTTAATACTACACCAAATTTGTTTTTGTAAATAAATTTAAATGAGTTATTTATTTTTTTTTATTATTATTCTTTTTATACATAAGAATCTCTAATTGGAAAAAAAAATGATTATATTGCGATGAGAACTGGCTCAACATTTTTCACGTGGGATGGATCTCGACGAACGTGATACACGAGGAAATTTAATTTATTTCTCTATTTATGTGATTAGAAGTAAGGATCTCATATTCATTTGTTTATTCTCATGAGGTCAATTTCTAGAATTAGTTTATGTTTATTATATTTAACAAACAAGTGATTATATGGTGAAGCTTACCATGTGTTTATTCAACCAAGTGTTTAACAATATATTATATTTTATTGTTTGAGTTTACATTTTTAAAGCCGCCTTTAGTTAAATTATAAATTTAGTCACGATGAGTTAAACAAATTAATCCTAGTTTTTATCTTTATGATTTTAAAAATGTTTCCATATAATATTTTAAAATTTCAAAAGTTTTAATTTGGATTGTATGGTTAGTTCAAACTTCATATATTGGCCTTCTTATTATGTTCACAATCTTTTGGCCTCATGAGCAAAATGGGGCAATATATATGAAGTCTATGTACTAACATATTTATTTGTTCTTAATTGCAAATATATATGTTAATTATTTCATAACTACTTAATTCATCTCATTTCAATTTGTTATATTTTAGTTAATTTTATTGAATAGAATTTGATAATTAATTAACTAAGATATTATTGAATTTATTTTTAAGTATTGATTAAATAACAACCGTCTATTAAAAAAAAAAACGACAAACCCTGTAAAGAAATAAACTTTTAATTAAGAAACTACAAACAAAACTTTTGAAATGTGAGAGAATACTTTTTCAATTTCTCAATACTCGCTCCTTAAATTTTATTATTTACAGGTATAAGATCTTAAGAGAACATAAGCAAAAGTATATCTTTTAAGTTGTCATTGAATTATAAAAATATTCTAGATATTTATGGATTACTCTTATTTAAAGGAATTCTCCATATAACTTAAAGAAAGTCTAGAATATTTTAAATTTTTTTCTTTAAAAAATTTATTTACATATTTCAACATAATTCTAGAAAAATCTAATTTAATTTACATATTTAAATGAAAATTTACAATGTGTAGCAATTTAAACATATGATTTTGTAAGCATGTCTTCAACATTTCAAATTTTAGATATATAGCAAAATCGTTAGTTTTGATATTTTGCATATTTGTTTTTCCAAAATGACTCTATAACAATTTCAACTTTTTTTTTTTCTTATTCTATATTTTTACAATTTAATATATTTTTTAAAAATTACAATTTAAGAAGTTTTGTGTACTTTCTTCCTTAAAACATGATTTGTCCCCTTTTTTCTTTCTTTTTTTTTTTTTTTTATACTCTGTTTTCTTCCAGTTTTTATTTTCTTTTCATTTTTTTACTTTTTTTTATTAAATTATTCTATAAACAAAATTTGAAATTGAGCTTATTTTATTTTATTTTAACTCACTATATTTTCTTCTTATCATTTTTTTCTTGCAGCAATTTTTAACTTCTTGTTTTTTTTACCTTTTTTCTTTTATAAAGAATTTTTCTCCCTTCCTTTTTCGTTGCATCACTTTTTTTCATACTTTTTAAAAATAACTTGCTTCCATTTTTTTTTTTTACAAGAGTTGAACTACGAGCAACTTGTGCTCCGACTTTATCATCAACTATAATTTGCAATAGTGATCTAACTCTTGTTGGAGATATTATCTTTTTCGGATGATTATTGGTTGTCACTAGTTCTATCGATAGTGATTTGACTCCTACTATGGACATCATCCTTTTGGTTAGCTTGAAAGTTTTGGGCTTGAGCCCAACAAGTGCCATAAGGTAGAGAGTAAAATCAAATAGCAATTATCAAATGTATCAACAGTATAAACATGTATATCATTATAAAGTATATCGACAGTATGTCAGTCAAGTGTATTAATAGTGTAAACTAACGTAACGCTATAAAGTATATCAATAATATATTGATCATGTGCATCAACAATATAAACGTGTGTATTATTATAAACTATATAAGCAATATATCAATTAAGTATGTCGACAATATAAACATGTGTATCATTATAAAGTATATCTACAGTATGTTAGTCAAGTGTATTAACAGTATAAATGAGTATATTATTATAAAGTATAACAACATAATTTCAGTAAAGTTTATTAGCAATATATTAACCATATATCAATATTATATGTCAACGTCGGTATATCATCAACTTAAGCATATTTTCTTTTAAAAAACAATTGGTTGAAAAATATAGTACTTACTTCAAATAAATTGGTTGGATTTTTTTTCCAAAATAATTGGGAAGAGGAAAAGTAACAAAACGAGAATGAAATTAAGAGTTTTAGTAAATTGAGTAGTTAAAAGACATGAGTGTATCAAACATCAATCAATAGATACTTAAAATAACACATGAGTGTATCAACAATATATCAGACCTAAGACAGCAGTGCATCAAGCATATCGGGTGTATCAAGAGTATTAAGTATATCAAGTATGTATCAAGTGTATTAGGTATATCATGCGAGTTGACTTGTTTTTTTACACTTTTTACCAAAGTAATAAGCTAGGACTATTGATGTAGTGAATGCATTTTGTTTTTGTTCAAGTGTCTCTATTTAAATCATACATTATTAGTGCTTCAATAAACTTCTTAAACTAATTAGTGCTGTGTTGCTTTCTATTTTAACCTATCCTTTTATTTCTTTGTTTTTCTACTAATTACATATTAAATGGAGAACAAATTGTATTTTATAATTAGATTTTAGCACATTCTTTTCTCTATTTTAATTACAAAAGAAAAATTATTTGAAAAAAAAAAACGAAAATAACAAAAGAAAATTCAAGAAAGCTACGTATATCCGTGATTGGTTGTGAAAAAGGCCCATGCACGAGAAAATAGATAGAAAAACCATAAAATATAATAAATGCAGAAAAGTAGTGACACGGACATAGGTCGAACTTAGAGGCCTCAACTTTAAATATTTATTAATTGGAGCATTGGTAAGAAATGGCACACTTCTTTTTCAAGATAGCCTTACTAATACTGGCTAATGCTTTCTTTTTCAAAATATATAAACTAATATCAATTTATTTTTTTATTGAAAAAAGTTTGTTAAAAAATTATTTATACATGTAACTTTCTCAACATCAAGTTTTAGATCATCTACATTAGAGCCAAACTAAACGAAATGGTTACTGTACGTACATTATTACTTTTAAAAATAGGAAGTTTTAAAAATAGGAAGTGAATAGATTAATAAATAGTATTATGAAAGAAACTCTTGATTCTATACTTAAAAATTAAAAAAAAAAAAATGGTCAATTAATTTTGTAATCTTAAAATTTATGAATTTTATCAATTTAAACTCTTAACTTTCAGGGCAGCATAACATAATCAAATCAATGAGGTTGGATTACATGAATGTAACGTTGACTTGTTATTTTAGACGAATAAAATATTATTTTAAAATGATCCTACCACGTGAATTTGGAACTGAACGTTACCTCAGCCAAGATTGATAAATAATTCAATGATTTTCGGCATATTTATTTATTTAATATTGCAGTTTCTTACAAAGTAAGAAATCACAAACTTTAACTCGATTGGGAAATATGTTTTTCCAAATAGTTCTCTCTTTTGGAGAAGGTGAGGGGTTCGCATGAGGGTTTTTGTTTTGTTTTTTCTCCGGGTCCCATGATCTCTTACAATTTATGAACTTGGATCTTTGAAAGGATAGCAATGAATAACGTTATGGTGTTGGTGGTCCAAGATCGATGATGGTCTCCCATCCTTGTGCAATCGGATGGTACAGGACCACTAACAATTTATTTGAATAAAAGGTTTACAAAATGTTCTTAAATCATCTATATATATATATATATATATATATATATATATATATATATAGGTTTGGAGGTAAACTTGAAATAAAAACTATAAAAATTTGGAGGTAAACTTGAAACTAAATTATGGGGAAATATAGGTTTCACAACCATAATATGGTTGGTAATAATGTAACACTAGGTGAGGGATTAACACCTCAAGCCTTTTCGTCCATATGTGTGTTACACACTTTATGATATTTTAAAATTTTATAGAAAAAGACAGATAATCAAATTTTCTTCCAACAATAATAATTAAGAGGTAGCTACAACTATATCCTACCTATATCAATCTAATTCAATAATTTCTCGAATAGGGAAGGTTGATATAAGTATTTGAATATACACTAGTAGTAATTAACATGTACTCTTAAAGTCGAATGTTTTAGTAATAATTGACATGCTCTCTTTCTATATAATTATGATAAATTATTATAAATAGAAAAAATATCAAACTATTTACAAATATAAAAAAAATTCACTAAATTTGTCTATATTTGTTAATAGTTTGACTCATTTTGCTATTTTTTTTTTATAAAAAAACCTTTAATTATTGTACTAATAACAAATCTATACTATATTAAAAAAGACAATGAGGAGAGAATTTTTACATTCCCTCTTTACCCTTAAATTTTTAGATAATGACTATTTTACCCCGACATCCCTTCATGATAGTTTCATTATTCCTATTCTGTCTCATCTTTTAGTGTTTGAACGATTGACTTCATATCCTTTCATCATGATGTATATACTTATTATTTTTTTTTTAAAGTTTTTTATTTCATGAAATTTTCAAATTTTTTTTTTTTTTGAGAAAACACACATTTTTACATGATAAGACACGTTTTTTTGACTATTAAGGCACACCTCTTCACAAAATAACTAAAATCCATTAAAGGCATGTATTTTCACATAATAACTACAATTCTTTAGAAACTAAATATAAATATCTCTATTTTGCTTTGATTTAACCTTCATTTTTGTAATGTACGATGATAAAAAGAAAAATTCTACTTTTATAAGAGATCTCAAAGCCTTTTAAGAATGAAAATTAAAAATTTTAGTCCTTCATCAAGCGAGGATGCATGTAATTTATTTTTGTCGATAAAGATCTACAACAAACAAAGTTTTATCATTTCCATTGATAGTTAGACAAATATATATTTTTTTACAAACTTTATATTGCTTTTGTTGTTGATAGTCAATTACATAATTATGTATTTTTCTAATTTAATGTATTTACATTGTCATTATCTCATTATCTTATGTAGATCTATGTTTTGGTTTTCATGGTTGGGGGATTGTCGTTTTTTTTTTCTTAATTCACTTCTTGTGATTGTAATTTTCACATGAAATATTTATGTAATTATAAAAAAATTTACTCCAAAGAAAACCACTTAATAATGATACGTGAGGTAATTAATAATCGTGTTGTGTCACTTTTATATAAATTTTCTTTTGGTTGAGTTATATGTATTTTAATTTCATTCATCCATATGTTTTTTTTTACCTCTTTCATCACTTTTAAATGCCATATCAAATACTTACCATTGATACTCAATTGAACAACATATTCATTCATAATTTATATCGTCACCTAAATATTTATGTTCAAAAGATTCTAAACATTTGCAACATAACTTATTTCATATCTATTGTTAAATAACTTAAAATATTATATATACAATTTTATGCACTATCTCTTTCTTTATATATTTTTTAATTTTAATATCAGATGTTTATTATTGGAACTCAATAAAGTTTAGCTACATTTGTATTTTAATTTAACTATAGAAACGTATGTTCTAAAAATTTTTACCCACGTGTGATGCACATGCCTCATAACTAATAATAATAAAATAATAATAAAATAGGAGAAATGGGCAGGCAACTAAAGTAAGTTATCATTAGGCGCTAACATTTTTTAGGCGTAACTAATTAAAATCCAATGGAAGTGTTGATTGTAAGAAGGGAGACGGTCTCATATTGTATAATAAGCAATCATAATGTTAAATTAAATGTATGTGGCTGTGGCTGCCTCTCCGCCTCACAAATTCTATAAAACCGCCTTCTCTTTCTCAATTTTCACTCCCCGTAGCGATTTTTCTTTCGTCGTCGCCGCCGCAGGGTTCTCCCCTGAGGTTGCTGTGATTTGCCATTCTCTTGAACCAGGAAACAATGGTGGATCACTGCGCCTTCGGCTGGATCTTGTCCGCCTTCCTCGCCTTCGCCATTGCCTTCTCTTTCTTCCTCGCTTCCAGGAGGAACCGCCGAGTAGGAGGTGCCGATTCCACGCCGAGGACCGACTGTGTCAGAAGCTCTGCATCCACCAATGGAGAATGCAGATCCGTCGACGGCGACGCCGACGTCATCATCGTCGGAGCCGGTGTTGCTGGTTCCGCTCTTGCTCACACTCTCGGCAAGGTACAATTGGTTTTTATCGCTTTATTTTGAATTTTTAATCTCTTCTTTCTCAGCGCCATTTGATTATTAGTATAATTGATATTTGATTCATAGGAACCCTTAGAATGAAAGAATCCATCGTAGAGTTATGAGAGGAAAAACAATGGAAAGAAGAAAGAAATTAAAAACTTCGGGTAGTAAATTGCTCTTCCTTCCATGTAACCAATGAAATGACTGGATGATTGTTTTTTCTATCTTTATTTCTTATTGGTGCAAATATATAGAAATAAAAATTTTACGCAGCCAACAGTCGATTTTTATAATGGATAAAATCGCTGCTACGTATTTTCATGTAAAATGGTTTTAATTATTGTTGACCTAAGGACAAGGTACGAATTTATATTTTAAATCTTAACCCAAAACCCTATTTATTTATTTATTTATTTTATGTAATTGTTGCTCATCATAGACAACAATTAAATTATCATTTCAAAAATTTGATTTTTAAATTTGAAAGAGAGAAAAAAAAAAGGTTTATATATATATATATTGTGTTCTTTTTGTTATTTTTACAATGGAAGCAAAGCAAGCTACTGAGGTCAAAATTGTTAGGATGGTCGTCGAGTTCACGTGATTGAAAGAGACTTGACAGAGCCGGATAGAATCGTCGGTGAATTACTGCAGCCTGGGGGCTACCTCAAATTGATTGAGCTAGGATTGCAAGGTTTGTAATTACCCATAGCAAATTTCTTTTGCAACTCTAATTATTTTCATTCTTTGAAGTACAAAATATTCATCAATTAATTTAGGAAAACACATGTTTGTAATACAGATTGCGTTGAGGAAATTGATGCACAGAAGGTTTATGGCTATGCCCTTTTCAAGGATGGCAAGAATACTCGACTTTCTTACCCATTGGAAAATTTTCACTCTGATGTATCTGGAAGAAGCTTTCACAATGGACGCTTCATACAGAGAATGAGGAAGAAAGCTGCTTCACTTCCCAAGTATGTTCATTTCGTATTTGTTTTCTGCTCCTATAATTCATAAGAGTATATGGGTTTTAGTTAAACTATTCTATACAAGTAAATTATCCATAACCCATCAACTTAAGCTTTTAGATTGGCCATTATAGTGTTCACTGTTGAAGATCTTAAGAATTTCCCTTGATCAGATGTTAAATGTTAAATTTGGTCTCTTGGAGTAATTATTCTATGAATGGAGTATACAATTTTGCATTCCGAAGATTCATGTCCTGAGTTGTTCTTTGATATGAAACTTATGCTCTTGGAACGTTAGGGATTTGATCGTATTGTTGAGCAGACTCGGATATTATGAGGTTGAAATTAATGTTACTTCTGCATATGTAAATGGATTTAAGGCAAATTTCTTATGTTTGGTTCAGAGCTGCCATATTGAATCTGATTAAAGTCATAGAGACAAACATTCACCATTGATACTTGTGTATTTCTTGTGATTGGATTAACGATTAACTACTCGGGTTTCACTCATCAATGAAACTTCTTACATCCTCTGTTTCTAGTGTGAGATTGGAGCAAGGGACAGTGACTTCGTTACTGGAAAAAAAGGGAACAATCAAAGGCGTGCACTATAAGTCCAAAAATGGTGAAGAAAAAACAGCATATGCCCCTCTGACCATTGTTTGTGATGGTTGCTTCTCAAATTTGCGTCGCTCTCTTTGCAACCCTATGGTAAGGGGATTCCATTATATGTCAGTGGTACCCCAAAATAGACAATGATTTTCTCTTGGGATTTGATTGGCTGCAGAATGATTCTAATTACATTTTGCTAACTGCATGAAAACAGTGAATAAGTTTTTCAAATTCCGAGCCCTTTATCTGCTCTATCTTTTGCAGGTTGATGTTCCATCGTGTTTTGTGGGATTGGTTCTGGAGAATTGCCAACTTCCTTTTGCAAATCATGGGCATGTTGTTCTTGGAGATCCTTCTCCTATTTTGTTCTATCCCATCAGCAGTACCGAGATCCGTTGTCTAGTTGATGTTCCTGGTCAGAAGGTTCCTTCTATATCAAATGGTGAAATGGAAAAGTATCTGAAGACCGTAGTAGCTCCTCAGGTACAATTTTTCAACAATCTCATTCATGCCGAAGTATGTGTTCTAGTTCTCTGAACTGATGAATTTACCATTACTCGTGCAGGTTCCTCCCGAAATCCATGATGCATTTATAGCTGCTATTGAGAAGGGTAATATAAGGACAATGCCAAATAGAAGCATGCCTGCCGCTCCCCAACCGACACCTGGTGCCTTACTAATGGGTGATGCATTCAACATGCGCCACCCTCTCACCGGTGGAGGAATGACAGTAGCTTTGTCTGATATTGTTGTGCTCAGGAACCTCATCAAGCCATTGAAAGACTTGAATGATGCACCAACTCTCTGCAAGTATCTAGAATCCTTTTACACTCTGAGAATGGTATAACTTTAGTTTATGTTGTTGTCGGCAATCCGAAAAGTCATTTTACCAATAGGCCGTAAGTAGAAGCTCTAATATACTCGTCTCAAAAACTGCAGCCAGTGGCTTCTACAATCAACACATTGGCAGGGGCATTATACAAGGTGTTTTGTGCATCGCCAGATCAAGCCAGGAAGGAAATGAGACAAGCTTGCTTTGATTATTTGAGCCTTGGAGGAATATTCTCAAATGGACCCGTCTCCTTGCTTTCGGGATTGAATCCTCGCCCATTGAGTCTCGTTCTCCATTTCTTTGCGGTCGCAATATATGGAGTCGGTCGCTTACTGCTTCCATTTCCTTCTCTGAAAGGCATCTGGATTGGAGCAAGATTGATCTATGTGAGTTTCGAACAAACAAAACATCATCATATCATGTTTTCCTCTTAGACAAGTAATGAGTAATGAGAAATGAATTGGTTTGTTTATTGCAGAGCGCATCAGGAATCATATTTCCAATAATAAAGGCTGAAGGAGTTAGGCAGATGTTCTTCCCAGCAACGGTTCCTGCTTATTACAGAACCCCACCAGTTTTTAAACCCATAGCTTGAAAGTAATGATGCAGAGAGAAAGGATGAAGTTGTTGGGGATTGTTTGTATCATATCTGAGGAGGAAGAAGAGGCATTACAAGGAAGACAAGTCAAGTTTTTGTTGTTAGATTTTGGTTTTAATTGTGGATTAATAAAACTGTGTACTTGTGAACTGGAGCCAGGAGTGTAAATATTCTTAATTCATTTGAGGAGCACCCAATCATTCATGTATTGTCAAACCGCTTGGGAACGCTTTAATAGACTAGAGAGACTTCCTTTTGTTTAATTTGGTGGTATTTAAAATGCATAACATTGTGCAAGTTTCCATTTTCTAAACAATCAACTTAGTATTCATCATTAATTTATGTATATTATCACACAATCAAATACATGTTAAAACCACATAGGTTAGTTGAGGCAGTTATTAAAAGGCAAAAATAATGTAAGAAATAAAATAGTAAGTTTATGTTTTGACCGTCAATCTGAGCAAACTCTCATTCCCTCGAGTCATCCACCCTTTATCATTGAGGAAGCCCTCGTTGGTCAGCCCCTACCCCTAGTTCATATAGGTGAACTATAATGTGACTTTTTTTATTGGAGCCGTTCATAATTCATGTGGGGAAGTTATGCTTCTTATGGAAAATCATTTTCCTTTGACTGGATCTATGGATCTAGCAGAGTCATTACCATGTCTAATAGTGTTTTTAGAGCTCTTGAAGCTGGTATTTCTCCTCTCCGGGTTTGGTTGGAAATTCTAGCTTTAAAAATGAGGTTTACCCTTTCGTTGATTCTCTTAGAGAGCTCCATTTAAGTGGTTCTATTATTGAATTTATTTGGGTTAATCGTAAATGTAACTTTGTTGCTCATGATTTAGCTTCCCATGTTAGGTATTTTGAACACTTAGCCGTGTGGCTTGAAGACCGTCCTTCATGGATGGATTCTGCCATTCATTTTGATTTATGTTATTCTTAAGTTTCTTTCCGTTTTCGTTGGCTATATACATATAGCAAGTTTCTTAAAAGTCCAATAACTAAAATAGATACTTGGAGTTTTCTATTATAGTAAGACGAAGATTAAGATACAACCATAGTATTAAATTTTCATGGATATATCCATATTTCCATAAGTTCGAAATCAACACGAAGGGTGAATCGATTTCCATTATATCGTAGAAAAATCTACGAAACATAAAATACAAGCAACAAAATGTCACTAATATCAACATAACATAAATAACAAATTTTTAAAAAGCGGTATTTACAAACATAAAAAAATTTCATTATCTATCCGCCACAAACAACGATAAACGTCTAAAACTTGAGCGATAGACTTTTATCACTCAAACGATAAAAGTCAATCGCGGTCTATCACTGATAAACAGTAAAATTTTTCTATATTCGTAAGTAGTTTGATATTTTTTCTATTTATAATAATTTTCCTTTTAAAAATCATAAAATATTTATTTACTAAATTAAATTATTTTTGAATTTTTTTAAAAAATATCTATTGAAATCATTCTTTTATCGAGAAGATTTCAATATTTTTATCGACATTCACACTTCAAATCTTCGGTACCACAATCCTAAAATCCAAAAAAATCCAAAAAATTCAGGGAAAAAGAATTAGAGAGATAAATAAACATAAAATTTCAGGCATCATAATAAAATATATGATATGTGCGTTTCCTCCCATGCAACTTCCAATAATTTAAAAAATGCAAAATATAATAAAATGTAGTAAATATAAGATTGTTGCATGGGCCTCTTATCCAGAATCATAACCCAAGTATCTTCGGATCAAAATTTTGGTTATCTTAGGCACTTCTTTTTCCAGCTTTTTATTAAATCACTGAAGTGTACCAAAAAACCTCTGAATTTAGGAATGAAAATGAAGGTTTTGTAAGTTGGAGATGTATGATTGAAACCTATCCTAAAATTCATGGGTATTTTGTATAATTAAAATTTCCAAAATAACCCTTTCACTAAGCTACAACTATGACATCCCAACAGGAATAAATTTAACATGTATTCAGAACTCCTTGAGTAATGTGTTAGGCAAAAAGAAAATGTTTGCCGTGCCTGCGTGATATCAGGCCCCTATTCAAAAAAATATTAATATACGAACCACTCTTATTTTGCTGTAACATAAGAAACTCAATTTCTCTGGATAAATACATGATTAACGAGGGGAATTTCAGCCAAAAAAACCAATAATATCTCATACTGTTAAAATGGTTCCCAGAGCTCCAATCCGACGTACTATCGTTGTGGTTAAGTCTTATGCTCTATTGTTCTTTCTTTCTGACTTTATGGCCTCATAAGATGTCATCACCTCTTTGAACTTCGCCTCAGCAGCTTCTGCAACATAATGATCATAAGGAGCTATAGTAGAAAATAAAGATAGAAAAAAAAAAGAAATTCCACCTGATCATCTTCTATGGTTCTACCTTTATTATCCTGGTTCTGATCTGGATGAAACTGCTTCGCCTTGGATTGGAATGCCGTCTGTCATCATGAATGAATAGTCCAATTCACAACCCAAGCCTTGAATAATAAAATACTTCACAGAAACTGACAGCAAAAGCTTTAACTCTTGTACAATAACAACATAGGAAAGTATATGAATTAAGGAGTATACCTTGATCTCAGCATCGGTATAAGGTGTTTTTCGACACCTGTAGCAGACATTAAAGACACAATGTTACTTTTAAGACAGAAAATTGAAATTAAAGCCATTGGACCATAAAATTTATTCTATAGTCCAGCAGAATGGAAGGCAACCTCATAGCTAACGCTTAAACATAGAAAGGAGAAATGGTGCCATGATGAAACGAAACCCAATTCGTAGGTTTAATCCTAACCAGAATTGTAGGGAAAGAAAAAATATCCATAATTAAGTTGTAAGCAATATTGCCACACTAAATTCACCTGTTGAGACCCAAAACTGTATAATGATGTGATAACAAGTAACTTGGTCTGTCTCTTGGAGTTTCCCTATAATTATTAGAGTTACTTTGCTCTCTGTAGAACGTCTCAGCCTTCCAATACCAATCATCTCGCTGGTGATGTTGATGATATGCACCAGGGCCATTCTCTCTCCAGCTTTCGTAGCCTCTCTTGTATTTGTTCCTCTCTCTGTTGAATACATTCTGCATGCGCCTTATGCGCTCCTAAATTAAACAGTGCACAGTGACATCCAATCAGACCAAGAGCAAAGGGAATCCACAGTGAGAAAGAAGTAAAATAAAGGTTACAAAGAAGATAAGACAAGTCATGGTGAGACAAACATGTTGGAAGTTTGAACCCCAAGAGTGTCGTGGTGCTAATGTAATGGATTGGGATGTTTCAGGATAGCTACAAGGTCCAAAGTTCAAACACATGTTGAATACTAGTTACCAAAAAAAACTTAAACATGTTTCGTCTTGAAACTAGCCATGAGTTGGCAAAACCCTCTTTGGGGATTAGGGGGTAGGCCACTAGAATAGTGCAAGGAGCGGCATCCTCAAAACCGTGATCGTTAAAGCTTGAGCTTACTCAACAAGGGTCATGAGATTCTGGCCAAAAAAGAATCACTGGAGCCTCTTGTAAAATTTTAAATTCAAATTAACAAAGAAAGCAGTATAAATTCCAATGTCTTTATATAACTTCAGAAACTGAAAGAATAGCATTGCAAGACAGTGTTCTTGCTGCACAAAAAAGGAAAAAAAATAAATAGCTACAGAATTCTTACCACCCTTTCCATTTCTTCTTCATACTCCTCTTGCAGCCTACGATTATACTTTTTCCATGCTTCCTCCTGAAATGATGACCGGAAAGAACGGCCACTTCCTCCACCCCATGATGATTGTGACCTGCTCAACTTTTGTTTAACAAAATTAACTCATCAGCTACCCGATTTCAAGAGTATAACGCCAAATCCTTCCTTTCCTTTTCTTACGTTGTTGTTTCACAAACCAAGTTTAGAAAATATGAAATAGCATAATCAAATGTAGTCACGCGTATACCTGAGTATATACCCAATCAACAGTTCTCCGCAGCTGACCAACCTGCCCCCAAAACAACCTATGTCAAACTGGGGAATCCAGCAGCTAGTCGATTAAACAGTAACTTCAAGAAGAGAAACTAATTGATGGAACTAGTATCCAAGAATACCAGGAAATTCAAAAAATCAGCCCATTGTCAAATATACTCAACAATGGAGATTCATGTAACTTCTTATCATTCATTATTAATTAGGGCTATTGTGTCTGTTGATAACAGTCAGGATCAGTTCAATAGCATAAACTGATGCTAGCCTTCTAATTCAATGAAATTTGAATAAACCATTTCATTATAGATCGAAATTCACGTTGCCTATCACTATTCAAATTGCATTTTTAAAGAAATCAAATCAGCAATAAGCGGGCTAAACAACGAAAAGTGCATTAAAACTCACGGCGAGAGTGGTGGCAGAGGCACCGATCAGACCGAAAAGAAGAATTCCCCAGAGTTTCATGTCCTCCGCTTTCTCTTGGTTTGGTGGTCTTGACGATTGCCATTGATTACCCTTATCCGGTTTTCCATTGTCGTCGGTCATCTTCTTCGGATGTAAAAAGTTGCGTTCAGCTGATTCTAATAGCAGACGTTGTCGGAATTCGAAACCCTAGAAGCATGGTTTAGGGTTTCTTTACCGCCCCTCGTATTTTCAATTCCGCTCTTCTTCCTTACCGACACCGCCTTTGAGAAATAAACCCTCCTCCTCTCAAATTGATTGTGACCGTCTTTAATGGCTTCCTCTGAAATTTCAGAAGGGGTTGATCGAAAATCAAAGGAGAAGAGACGAAGATGAAACCGAATTCAGTTTTGTTTTGAGGCTAACTTGTAGAATCAAATCAACGCAATGAAGATTCGTGAAGACTACCGACTATGAGTCGGAAAACTGAAAAGAAGAGGGACTTCGGGGGAAAATTAAGTGTTGTATTAATATATACTTTTTCATTTTTAATCTATATATTCCTTAATTAATTTTAAATTATCTCACAAAAAGTTATCTTCAAAAAAAAAAAAAATGTTGATTTCTTTAGGACATTTTTTATTTGTTATTTTTTAAATAATTTTATTTCATTAATGAATTCATTTTTCTTTGTAAATTTGATAGACATCCAATTTTCATTTTTTTAACCCTAATGTATTGAGGTTAAAGTTGTATACTCGATTCTATAGGGATGTTGTTCGTGTGACTATTGTGCAAACGACGTCAACCCTTCTCTCATGGAGATGACATTTATTGACAATAGCTCATTGAAGCACAAGAAAACATCGAATGATGACACATTTTGGACCAAAAAAAAAATACATATGTTTGTAGGTTGTCCATAAAATCTCGTACCTTATAGGTGTTTGTCCATCGTTATTGGATTACATCACTAGAGTCTAGAGTAACTTTGCTGCTTAGAGAAGAAAGTTGAATAAAGAGTTGGGTATTTGGCTTCTTGTGTGGTTGTGAGAGAGAGGGAGGACATTTATTTTAATTTAATTTTTTAAATCAAATTTCAAATATCATGACATATTAAAAATAATATAAAAAATTACTCCATATGGAAAAAAAAAAAGGAAAAAAAAAAAAAGAAAAGAAAGTTAAGGTCAGAAACCATTTTAATATATCTTTTCAAAAGTGGAAGGCTAAAGTGCATCTTTTAAAAATTTAAAAACTAACAATGACGTATATGGGAAAACTCAATGATGAAGAGGATCTTGAAAGAAATGAAGCTTCGGCCCATAATTAAGAGTAGTCAAACCTGAGCAGCCCATTTATGAATGGGCCGAATGGTTTCCTTTAATGTCACTTAGGATCCCTGCCCGAGCCCATATTATTCCATACCTATCTAATCTATCTTCTTAGTTCATTAAAAAAAAAAACACAAAAAGAAAAAGCCTAAAATGAACATAACTCAAATGCATAGTATTTGTATTATCAATCTCAAAATTAGAAATTCGGTTCTATCACTCCGTTTATTATAAAAGAGAAAATAATATATATCAAATGAGTTTGATTTTATATTCTAGTTTCAAATATATTAAATATGATTTAATTATAATAGATATATTTTTAGGTATTGTTTAAATTTTTTTATCTTACTAAAATACCCTAACATGTAATTATCTGTATCTAATACCAAATTATGTTTTTCTTTTCCATTTAACACTGTGTGGTGAAAGAAATTTTCAATTTTTGATTGATTGTGGGTATTAAATGTGAGTCAACAAGTTGATTTTTCAATTGATTGTTTATATCAAATGTGAGTTCACGAATTGTTTTTCTTTTCCTTCACCTCATATGTTCTTCATTTTTTTCACACTATTATTTGGCTTCTACCTACTTTGTTCAATTTTCATAAATTATGTGATTAAGGAAATGCTAAAATTCGACCTACAAAACTACAGTACAACCCAATTAAGTATGAGAAGAAGGAAGTTTGAGCTTGATCTGCTTGGTGAGGTTGATCCCCCCATTTAATGAATGGAGCATAGTAAGACCTATTTGGGGCTCAAAAAGAGGATAATTTAGGTCAAAAGCCCAAATAAACCTTCTTGGCCTTGACCAAAGATGAGGCCAAGGTTGAGTCTCCAAATTTGATAAACGGGGCATGCTAAATGCCTTGACCCACTAGCTAGAGCATTAACTTAATATAACTCGAAAATACTAATATGGATGTTGTAGGTCAAAATTTCATTACAAATACACCAGCTTATAACTTAAGCATCGGAGCTTGTGTGGCAAGCACTACACTGGTGTACAAATCTTTCTATCTTATTGGTCATGTTCTTCCTTATTACAAATTTACGATTGTCATCACATAATCGTCATGTGCGTTTTTCCTTATCCAGATTTTGACATCAAATTCATATTTTCAAACCTTGTAAAACTTAGTTTCACATCATAATTATTTTTTTTTTATGGCAAAAACCACATGATGATGTAGGTGAACAAATATACGAAGTTCCTAGTTTCAAATGAGTAAATATATCCAACGTATATGATGAAATCCAAGGAATACATATTTGCATAAGATGGAATAATAAATACAAACATAGTATATACATTATAAATAATGCAATCAATTGAAGTGTTTTTTTAAGCCACAATGAGTATATTTCAACAAGTACAAAATATTATCTATCGATCAAAATATTAGAAGTTTGAATCTTCCACCTCGTATATTGTTGAAGAAAAAAGTACGTCTTCAAAATATATATAACATTATAAATACGAGATAGAAAGATTTGAATATTTTACAATTAAATAAGTTACTAATATCTCGAGTTATGCCTCTTCAAACAAAAAAAAAATCTCGTGAAGAAAAAAGTACGTCTTCAAAATATATATAACATTATAAATACGAGATAGAAAGATTTGAATCTTTTACAATTAAATAAGTTACTAATATCTCGAGTTATGCCTTTTCAAACAAAAAAAAAAATCTCATGAGTTATGCTATATTTATTTAGTTTCCTTCCTTTTAGAGGAAAACAATTATAGTTTGGTTGGTTGATAATAACTAAATGTATTGTGCTCACTTAACCGAATTGAATACACCTAAGTTATTATTATCATCATCATTAAAAACAGAATAGACATTGGTTTTTGAGAAGTGATCTCATCATAAAATGAATTTTAGCCCCTCGCCCATAAACTTTAAATATATAACAATTTAATAGGCAATTAGTCGATATCAAGAACATTATTACTAAAATTTAATTAAACTAGTTACATATATTAGATTAGATGGATAAATTAATTAATTAGGGTAATAAAGAAGCAAAGCCGAAAGAAGAAATTTTGTGCATATTAGGCTACTGTGGTGCCCCAATTACCACTTAGTTAAGGAAGACCTTCTGGTGGCCTTTGAGAGATAAGGTAGACTCCACAAATGCCTTAAGACGACACATCGCCACCATCAAAGTGTGTTCCGACATGTTAGCAAAGCACATTCTGAACCAACCCGGTTCAGAACAATGACAAGCCGAACCGGGCGAGACATTAAGCCCAACCTCACACAAAATCCTCTTCCAAAACTCCATTTCCTGTTGGAAACTTGGATATTTTAAAAGATGCCTCATATCCACCCAACAAAACAAACCCGCATTCCCTTTCAAACACCTGATTCCGGCTTTTCGGAGCCCCAACTCCAACATTCCTTTCCTCTTCCTGATCCTCATCTTCATTTCCGTCATGTAATTCTCTCGGAATTTGGTGTCTCCTAGCATTTGTGACACCAAATATTGTGTCTGAGATGAAACTAGACCAAAGCTCGACATTTTGGTAGCTGCAGCCACTACTTTGGGGTTGTTTGAATAAATCATGCCTACGCGGAACCCAGGCAAGCCTAGATCCTTGGATAGGCTGTACACCACGTGGATGCGCTCCCAAATTGGGGATTTTTGTAGGCGTTGGTCCATGATGGTTTGGAAATTTGGGGATGAGAAAACTGTGGCCGAATATATCTCGTCGCTCACTATGTGTATTGCGTTGGCTGTGGCGAAATTCACCACTAAATTCAGCTCCTTGCAGCTCAATGTGGTTCCCAGTGGATTCGATGGGTTCGTGATTAAAACCCCTTTGACTCGTAATTTCAGCTTTTGGGCTCGTTCCCTCGCTTCTTCCATTGCCGCTGCGGTGATTCGGAAACCGTTTGAACTTGAACACTGAATTGGAATTATTCGTACGCCTGTACGCCATTTTAAGTCTCTGTCAAACCTGCATTATATTTTTAATCAATAAAATTCCAAATCTTACTAATACTTACAAAACCACCATTAAAAAACTTATATGAAAGTGAAATCAAAAAACATAATCTAACATCTAACAAAAATTGACTCAAGCCGAGTCGAACGTGGCAAGTTAGGACTAAAATGGGCTGGCTTGGGCCTCGACCTAAACCAGTATGCTTGACCTCGACCTGCCTCACAAAATCCTTAGAGTATGTTTGGCCCAACAAGTTGGGGAGTAGGAGTTTATGAGTTGTGCACTTCTTGTTTGGCTCAAGGGGTTGGTGGGTCCAACTACTAGAAAAACATCAGTTTTATATCTTATCAACTTTGTATACTAGGGATCCAAAGAGTTCATAAACCCTTGATTTCATAACATTCTTACTTTTCATTATTCCATATATTATCCCAAACACCCCTAATGGGACATGACTCATGCATGCTTCGACTTAAGGGATCATCTTAGACCCAAAATATAGTTAAAAGAAGGTGTTTAGCTTCAACTTTGGCAAAGGTCAATCCCACAAAATACCAAACAAGTACACCCCAATGTAGTGAGTCAAAGGGATAATTCCAATGCAACTTTAAAATCCTAATAAGAAAGGGCCTAAGTCAATTACACCTAATATTCAAAACTTTTACCTGTTGCACAGTTACACTTTCTAATTTAAGTACTACACCAATGTGCAAATATATATTTCCTTCTTGTAAGTTAAATTCTTTACCATTATTGTTAAGTAAAAGTCAAAGTTAGGTGTATATTTTCCGGTTGAGATTTTGGCATCACCAATATCCATAATTTTAAATTTTGTATGCATGATTTATGCAAAAATTATTGGCAGTAAAATGTATGGTTTACATGGTACACATGCACAAATAATTGAGTTTTTTTTAAAAATTTTTTTGTGGAAAAAAAAGTGATAATGGAGGTTAATTACCCAGGATAGTAAGGAGTGGGAACAAGGAAAGCTTCACCAGGTTCGGCAAGACAAAACATTAGGATCTCATTCGCAGAAGTTGCACCAGCGGTGAGGACCAGTTTATTCATATCAAATCTCACTTTCTTTCCTCGTATTTCCTCCATTAATTCAACCAACACCTATTATTATTTATTATCACATACAATATTAATTTCAATAATATTAAAAAGAAAAAAAAAAATTGAATATTCCCTTTATGAAAAAAGTAGGCTAGCCAGTAGCTACCTTTTTAAAAGCAGGCAAGCCATGATAGTCTTGAAATAGAGCCAATTCTCTAAACACAGACACTCCATTTCTTCTCAATCCCAAAGCGTCTGGATTGTTCTCCATCCACTCATCCAATAAGTCATAACATAGCTGCAAAACCATTAATATCATAATTATACGTTAATGATAATAACGAGATTATCATGTAGGATGAAAAAAAAAAAAAAAAAAAGTACTACTCGACTATTAGCTGGCTAATCAATAGCCCAAATCACGATTTGACCATGTAGTTGGACTACAAAAGGAATAATAGTTGCAATTCAACCAACGGTGGAGAATTACCTTGTTTTCGGCGAGACCCATTTGGATAATTCCGGTGGGGTTTCGAGTAGGGTGATATGGGTTCTTCTCATATTCTTGCCATCCTAAAAAGTAGGAAGAATCTTGACCATGAGAATCATGGCTAGCTTTGGTAGACAACATTGCCATCATATATATATATGTTTATGAATGATCAAAGTGTACAATATGTAGGTAGATTATAGGAGACGGAGAGGAAATATTTTAGGGTTGTATAAAGCTATTGATATTGAAATCTTGTGTGTTTGTGTGGAGAGTTTAGAGTGACATTTATATATATATAGGGAGGAGAGGAGGTTTAGGGTGTATGAAATTAAAGAGTTGATTTTTTTTTCCACAAACAGACAATTTTGGAGTTTATTGATTAATTGTCTCTCTCTTGTAACTTGCTTTTGGGTTTTTTTTTTTTTTTTTTTTTTTTTTTTTTTTTTTTTTTTTTTTTTTTTTTCTTTCTTTCTTTCTTTCTTTCTTCGCACTTTATTTGAATACATGATTAGATATTATGGGGTTGGCTGCTCTAAGTCAAATAATCATCTTGTAGCAAATAGCAACATTTTTTCAAACTTCAACTTAGAAAAGATTTAAATGCAAATCCAAGAAGGATTTGATTTTTTTTTTTTTTTTTCCTATTAGTAGGTAGAAAAGTGAGAGGAAGAAATTGAAAAGAACTGATGAAGTATTTTCCATATTTGATTACCTGTCTTAGAGGGAATTGGGTTAGGTGAAAGTTGTAAATTAATTTGAATTTGAAAGGGTTGAAAAATGAAAATACAAATCCGGGGAGTTGAAAAATGTAAAAGGTAATAATTGAAAAGTAGAATAAATTAGTTGGGTGGTAATTTAAAGAGGTGACACATGGGAATATAAAGAGAGAAGCCGTGTATGCTTTTGCATATTGAGATATTTCACCGACAATCAGGTAGAACAAAATGGCTCCTGCGGATCAAAACAGCACCTGTCCCAGCCATTGACTTTTCTTTCTTTTGTGGTATGGTATGTGAAGTTAATTAAGGGGTTATGTGTAAATATATATATGTTGGTAAAGTAGATTAATAATATTTAAGAATTTTGTGGGACTTAGAAAACATGATAAAAAGATATAGCTTTCATTGTCCCCTGAGGTAATGTACTGCGTCAAATGGTGTAAAACATATATCACCGAGGTTTATCATTGAATTTTTTTTTTTTGTTTCTTAGGACAAGGTAAAGCCAGAATAAAGGAGATGTATCCCTTTAACTTTAAACAAAATTCCTGATTCAGGTTGCTACTCTAAAAACTGTCTTTGATCTCCATTCGTTTTTTTTTTTTTTTTTTTTTTTTTTTTTTTTTTTTTTTTTTCTTCTTCTTCTTCTTTTGTTTTGGAGATATTATCTAGTAATTGAAGTCCGCAAAAATAACGTCACAAATCAATTTTTCACATAGAAAAAAAAAAGGTCAAATTGAGGCACAACTCAATTGACATATACTTATGTTAATAATCACAAGAAATGTGATTTGAATCTCTCTACCATCAATTGTACTTGGAAAAAAACTTAAGGTTAAAATATCATTTTGGTCCTTATAATTTAAATTTATTCAATTTTAGTAGCTATACTTTCAATAAATCTAAAATTTAGTCTCTCAAAAGTTTTTTTTAGCAATAAATTGGAGACTTAAGGAGGGATTAGAGGAAAGAGGGTTGATGGATCAAGATAAATTTTAGTCTCTTAAAGTTAATTTCCATTGAAAGTGGTTAAATAATAACGATAATTTTCATGCAAAGAAATACAATATATATATGTATATTTTCAAAATTTATAGCAAAAATGCTAATAATTTTTTTTTTAAAAAAAAAATCAACAATAACCTAACAATGAAGACCAAATTGAAGATTTATCGTAAGTAAAGAGACTAAAACTAGATAAACTTTTAAAGTAAATGATATTTTAACCTAAAATGAGTAATACTATCAAGTTCTATCTCTAAACTAATTGATATATTTTTTATTTGCAAGGTAAAATGACAAAACTACTATAAATATTTATAAATACAGAAAAATAATTTCTATTGAAAATCCATTTGAATTTTATGGAGATTGAAATTAATTGACAATAAAATGAATGAACATTGTGGAATTATTCAATTTTGTAATGTGAGGTCTTTATCAATTTTGTTGAATAAAAAATTACTTTGGCATTAGGGCCATGGAGGTGTGGTGTAGGAGATGACGAGTGGTTCACAAACTAGAAGAAAATTCTTAGTATTATGGTAGTATGAAAATTTTGTCATACTACATCCATTTAGTGTTTGTTATGTAAGAAGCTTTTAAAAATTATGTGAGATCCACGTAATAAATATTTAATAAATTAATAAATTATTTAATGACATATAAAATAATCAATGAATGAATTACGGTAGCACTAAAAATTTTTTCAGAAGGGACAATGTCTTAATAATGCTTGCAGAATTGTACTAGAATATTGGTCTTGACTTAAAATTCTTGAGTGAGTATCTAAAGTAGAGAAAAAAAAGTGTAGAAAAATGAAAATAATGAAAAAAAATGATAGAATGCCACGTGTCAATGCGTGAGAGCGAGGACATGGGTGGTCCATGGGATTGGCTTACGTTGTAAGATGGAAGGCAAGGTCGGGCCCAGCGTTTTGTGTTCCACGCCTATCTTTTGACTCTCAACCCTTTCTTGTCGGCCTCCAAAATTAAATATAGTTTATTTGATTGAAAGTCCGATCTAATTTTTACCTTTGTTTTATACTAAAAACAAATCAATTGATTATCTATTTACTCACATTTTATTGAATAAAAAAAAAAAATAATAATAAAAAAAGAAAAAAAAAATAGTGGACAAGCTTAGTGCCAACATTAGCATTCGCTAATGATAAAGTTTATAGCTTATTTAAGAAAGTATAAAAGCTTGAGTTCTCTTTTGGTGCTGGTTAAATTTGGGAATGTTTTGTTTTATTCTCCCAACAATATATATTTATTTATTGCAAACATATTTAGTATATGTGTATAAAAAAAATTAAAATAAAATTTATTTTCAAATATAGAAAAATAAATCAAAATATTTACAAATATATTAAAATTTTATTATCTATTTGCGATAGATTACAACATATATACTGAGTCTATCGCAAATAGAATATAATATTTTATTTTTATTTATAAATATATTTAGTGATTTTATTATTTAAAATAATTTTTCTATAAAATGACCTGCATTTTCTCGAGACCCATCTTGAAAATTGACTGTATTAAAAAATTAATTAATTCACTAACTCAACAAGATAATTTATTTATAAAGTAAAAGATTGATGCAAAATATTTAAAAGTTTAAGAGCCCAGTAAGCATGAAAGTTGACTGACAGAAATGTCTTTCAATCAAATCTAAAAATCTATTTAATCATCGAGATGGTTTTTAAAATGTTTACATTTGATGTCTAGGGTTTAGGGTTCTAATACTATCAAAAATTGGATTTGAACAGAGAGAGAAATCAAATGATCATAAAAAGTTTTAATATTTGTATATTACGATAAAAAGAAAAACCCTTATTCCAATATATAGGATTCTGTGAATAACAAAAATAATTACACAAACATAAGAAACCGATTTTCACCTAAACAATACTCAGCAAATAAGTTCCCTCAATAACATTCACTAATATTGAAAATTCTGTAAACATTTTCACAAATTTGAAACATATTACTCTCTGTCCACATAAAAAATCTCTAAACTAAAAAGGAAAAACCTTCTAACGTAATATATTTTATGAAAGAAAGAGATATTGAAAGTGTATAATATAATGGGAAGTGACACATGGAAGGGTGGGTGAAGACGTAGAAATATTACCAATATATAACTCTT
Organism: Citrullus mucosospermus; assembly: GCA_030954485.1. Taxonomy (NCBI): domain Eukaryota; kingdom Viridiplantae; phylum Streptophyta; class Magnoliopsida; order Cucurbitales; family Cucurbitaceae; genus Citrullus; species Citrullus mucosospermus. Next base: position 27,375,849 of record CM062062.1, read on the forward strand.
TATTTCTAAAAAAAAAAAAAAAATGCCATTTTGTTATTTTCTTAAGTAACATGTAAGAGTCTTTAAGGCGAATAATATAAACGGTGTGCTAAGAAGAACCGTAAATTAATTCTTAGGAGAAAGGAAAAAAACAAATAAATCCTTAAATATTATGTAATGTCGCCATCTTAAACTTCAAATTGATAGAGAATCTTTTTCACTTTAATTCTGCTCTTCCGTACCTTATGGTTGATGGTTGTATTGTCAGATTGTGATTTGTGCCACAATTTCAAACTGAGAAATTAAATGTCAAAATGTTATTTTCACATCAAATATCTATTCTTATTATTGTGGTATGGAATATGAATATAAACATTTTGGGACATAAGGACTATCATCAAAACCATCAAATTTGGATATTATGTCTGTGAATTTGATTACATTTTTCATTTCTTTATATCAATATTTGTCAGTTTAAATAAGTTAAATTTCAACTTCAAATTTTTTTTATTTTAACCAATTAATTAAACTACGAGAAGCCTTTAAACAAGTACCGAAGAAATTTAAATTTAGAAAATTAATTGAACCAACTAATAAACACCCCATAAAATTCAATCCACCTACTTAAATTACCTAACTTAGCTTTAAGAATATTAGAATCGGCCAGCAAAATGTCAATCAATTTAAATCTTTGTTGATATATGACTTATTGCAATTCAATTCTTACTTCAAAGTTGATCTGTTCATACGTGTCAATCGTTTAAATTCCTCTAGATGTCTTATCTTGTATACGTCATTTTAAAAATTAGAAATTTGACTCATTAATGACACAGACTATATAAGTTTGAATTCATGTGGGTAGAAAACCAAATGTTTAAGACTTTTCCAAAGTAAAAAAAAGGAAAACCACAAATTTTCTCTCAGTAAAATTGTAAGGTCGCAGTATAATACCTTGTTCGAATAATTTTTCGAGTCAAAATAATTAAAGGGTATACATTTATCTCAACAATAGTCAATAACAATTGGGGCTTAGTCGAAAGGACAGCCAAAACAATTTCTTTGAAGGGAAACTAAAAATAAAAACCCTAATAGAGTGGATTATATATATAATTAGAGAACTAAAAGAGAAATTAATTTTTTATTGGGAGAAATAGAGAGAGAGAGAGAGAGAGAGAGAGAAAAGTGAAGTTTGTAGTAGTAATGTAATTGTGTGTCAGTTTGTGTGAGAGAGTGCCAAACTTTGAAATGGCATATGAGGTTGGCATTGTACTTTGTTTGGGAGCTTAATAATGAGTGGCATTTGGGTGGGGAGAATTTCTACTACTCACATACTATGTCTATTTTAGCATTTGACATCTTTAACTAATATTATGTTATTCATGATTTCAGGTTTAGGTTTTAGAGTAGTATATATCTGCATTATTATATGATATTCTCCCGTGGTCGTAGATAACAAACTTTTAGTAAACCATATAAAATTAAACTTATGTGTTTGAATTATTTTTCCATCATAACATATAAACTTGTATGAGGTGGTTGTTGTTTTCCAAATTGGAAAAGGGAGCAAAAGAGAGAAAAAGAATTGAAGTTTGAAAATGGAGGAAAAGAAGAAGAAGGAGGAGGAGGAGCAGAAGAAGAAGAAGAAGAAGAAGAAGAAGGTGTTTCTTTTTTGTTTTGGGGTATGTCAGCAAATGAATTAATAATAAGTGGAAGTGGCGGTGGAGAAAAAAATGGAGCAAAGGCAACAACGTTTTATTCAGTTTGTGGAAAGTGTTTTCAAGGTTGCAGTCTTTTTTGATTAGACATTCTAAGCTTTAAATGGAAATTCACTGTTCTACATCACTCTCCCCTTTGTAGGCACCCTTCTTTTTTTATTATTTTTATTTTTTCACTTCCCTCCCTCTCGATTCTTCCCCTACTCATAAGCCCTCTTCTTTTCCACTTTCCCTTTTATTCTTTATTTCTCTCTCTCCTCTTCTTTATTATATTCATATTCAATTTCCATTACTGCTCAATAAATAAGATCTTCTCATTGCAATACAACATCATCATGTTCATCTAATATCATATTACAAGACATTTAATTTAAGGAAAAGGGTATTCAATCTAGCAACGCTTAACCTATAAATATATATAAAGACATCATCTTGACGAAGTATGTTGAAGAAAAAAATGAAAAATTTGTCGTAAATAAACCTCAAATATTTTTATATTTTAGAACTACCATCCCTTTAGAAAAGTAGTTGAAATAGTTTTTCGATCTCGATTGGCCACCAAGACTTAGATTAACAAATTAACATTTTTCTTCTTATCGATTGTTTTGGGGTTTTCTCGGTGAAATCTCAGGCATGATTAACACGAGAATCTACTAATTTTTCAAATATTATATAATTTTTCCAAACTTATATCTTTCCAAAATTCCTACAAATTTGATTTTCTTTTCAAATCTTACATAATTTTTCAAATCTTTTGCCTAATTTTTGTTTTCACAATTATCTAAATTTCTAAATTTTCAAATGGATTTACCTATGATCCAAATTGATTTTCTAGATGGATCTCAGGTGATTACACTGTGATTTTTAAATTTTGGGAGAGCTCAAGTTTTGTGAAAAAAAAAAAAAGTAAGATTTGTAAAATATATAGAATTTTGGTATTAATATTGTGCGAGATTTTACTGAGAAAGCTAAATATATATAATCTTGGTATTAATATTACTCGAGATTTTGCCAAAAAAAAAAAAAAAAAACTCAATAAGATGAAAAAATTAATTTTTTAATCTAAATTTCGATATTCGATTTCAACCATTTTATTGAACTTTCGTCCAGAAAGATAGAATGATGACACTCATGCATGTTAACCTAATAATTACAATTTTAAAAATTGATGTTGGATTTCGCCTCACAATTGTTAAATTAAGAAAACCATTATCGTATTGCATTTATATTCACACCATGCAAAATAATGGATTTCTAGTATTATATATACACATACACACATATCAAGGGTACCCAAGAAAGAAAGAATAATGGGGCTTAGTTTATTATTATTAATGAAGTGTGACCATTTGTACTTTTAGATGAGATATATATCCATATTGTGAAGTGAGGGAGAAAGGAGGAAGAGATAGTGTTAATAATTGGGGGAAAGAGGCACGTGGGTATGAATGAAAGATGGGAAGAAAGATAAAGAAGAAGAAGAAGAAGAAGAAGAAGAAGAAGAAGAAGAAGGTGAGGTCATGTTAAGAAGTTAATGGAAGGCATCATAAGAAAGTTGAAGGGCAATTCTGATCTTTTGAATTGGCTATGTTAGTGGTACTTAAAGAAACCAAACAATTGAAAAAAAATATTGAAAAGTGTGTGAAGAACAATCAAATATTGTTATGAAGTGGATCAACATTTTCAATTTGTTTGAAAATTTGATAGGCATAGCATAGTATTAGCGGAATATGAAATTGCTTATTAGAAGGTTTGAGACGGCCATATTTGCAAAGGTTGCATGGAGTATTTCATTCATAACAAGGTTCATTGGTGGGGTTAAAAAAAGATGCATCATTTTGTCCAAAAAAGACATTAACAATGTTAGTTATCCATAACTTTATATCTTCCTAAATGACATATAGGTTGATGAAAATTATTATATCTCAAATATCACGCCTTAATTTTCTCCCATAATCGAGATGTGGGATTATTCTTAAGATCCCAAATGTGTATATATATATATATATTTTTAATGCCATTTTCTAAGCTTCTAAATTATTGATACACTCCTTTGTCATAGACGATATTAGAGAAACTCGATTTGAAAGCTAATGTTAAAAAAATTTGAAGTGTAACTTTTACCTATCATTTATTAACGATAAAATTGTCTAATAATTTTGTTTATAAAAAGTTTAATGAATTCAAAAACTTTTCAAAATTTTGTTCAGGAGAACAAAGTTGTGTAAAGTTTAAAAACATAACGAAAACATATTTCCAAGTTAAAAGAATATTTTATATTATTGAATGTAACAAAATAATATTAATTTAATTACCTTGAATTTGCCTATCACCCTGGTTGAAGTTTCATTTTTAGTAGTTATTATAGAATTTACTCATATACAATATATTTTCCAGGTGAGTCATCTTTAAACTCACACGTCAACACAACTCAATTAACATAAAACAAAATATCACCAATCATAAACTAAAAACAAAAAATATGTTAATTAATTTAAAAAGGGGAGGATTTGAGTAAAAGTAATTTCATGAAATTAAGGTCGGTAAAAACCTAATTTGGAGAGTAATAATTGAGAAGAATCGAATTATACGATTGAATTCGAATTTTGAAGTCGACATAGAAAATTGACAGCATGAAGGTTGCAAGGTAAAAGTAAAACATATATGGAAGCAGTAAATTGTGTTGGTCAAATTCAATCACGACAAATCCTTAAATTATATTAAATTTTTTAGTCAAACTTAAATTATAATAAAGATTAATCAAATGATTGATTAAAATTTCCTCTTAAATTTCTAGTAATACGTATATTTTGCTATTAGTAAAATTTAAAAATGATAGAATACGTTAATATTATGGAATTTGATATAAGTGTATCAACGCATTGATGTCACGTAAATTATTAATTTTGAGGTTTCATATTATCCAACAATAATCTAAAAAGCTATTAGTTTTGGAAGAAGAGTATAATTGAAGCCCAAAAAGGAATAGAGAGGAAAAAGAGAAAAAAGGAATGATCCACAAGTAAATTGATAATAGTGTAGTGGTAAGTGGTATGGTATGGTGTTTGGTTGAAGTGTTGAAATTGATGCAACAGAGAAAGAAAGTGGAGGGTGGAAGAGAGGCAAATAATTCTATGTGTTTAGAAATTAAAGTAAAAGTGAAAAATTCCCGACAGAAATGACCGATTTGACCTCCACCATTAAATTATATATATATATGAAGGAAAAAAAAAACATTTTTGTTTTCCCGACAAGTTGAGATAAAAAGTCCAAAGGCTTTAACTATAACTTTAGAGAATGATGTCTCTTCTTCTTTTTGTGTGAGCTGTGTTCCTCGTCTCAGTCTCTTAGTATTATGAACTAACAACATTTAACAAACATTTTATCTTATCTTATCTTATTTATTTATTTATTCCAATTTTGCCCACTTATCTTCTAGGAGACAGCCCTTGTTTATCGCAGACCACGCCTACTTCCTCTCTCATTCAAGGTTTTTTTTTTTGGACACATTTATTTCTTTTGTTTAACAAAAACTAACTTTAAAAAAAGAATGTTATAATTAAATCTATATCCACACTCTTAACATGATCACGAAATTATGTTAGAGAGAACTAGAGTACATGGTATAGAATAAAAACGCAAGTACAATTAGAGAGTTATATATATGACATCCCTCTTAAACCCTAAACAGAATATACTCAACATAAATTATATATTAATCTTCATATAATTTAAACAAAGTGACGTCATGAAGTTTTTATGTTCAAAGTGAACGAAAATTCATTTTAATATAGAGATATGTGAAGGTTAATTGTTTTTTAGCAAATCAATTTGTCGTCATCAAAACAATTATATCTCAATCTCAAATGCATGATGGAGTTTTTGGAAAAGATACAAAAGTGATAAATATAACTTATTAAACCAATTTAATGGGTAAAAGTGCAAATTGAGTCATATCAATAGGACAAATTAATTAGATACAAATAATATTTATAAAAATATTGATCATACCATACTAAAGCTACAAAGTTTCAGTAAAAAGATGAAGAGATGAAAATAGGTTGCCCTCTTCTTCAAATTAAATGGAAGACACTCCAAAACTTATACAAAATATAGAAAGTTGAGTTGAACTGTGAAAAGATGACAAAAATGGATTTGATGGGAAGGAAAAAGAGTGGTGATAAATAATTTAGGGGTTCATATGATGCATAGAGGAAAAAGAAGGTGGTTGGGCCATGCAAAATAGTGTAATTTATGTGTGGTTGTTGCATTTGGGTGGGAAAGTGGGAAAGCTTTTCATTCTGAGACCCTACAACTTTTGGGTTCTTTAATTGGCCCTTCGGCTTTGCTCTGAAAATGACATTTTGATATTGAGGATGAGGATGAATATCCAATATGTTCTATGTAATATGTTTTTTTTTTCCTTTTGCCTTTTTGCCAACTTATCTCTTTTACATGTCGGATTTCCTTTTTTTTTTAAACTACTTTTCTTTTATTCTTTTTTCATATACATCTACTACATTTCATTCATATCTATTATATCATCGAGAATTTATTCTAAACAATCGTCATAATATAATTGGCAACTTTGCACCATTGAAATATATGTGTAGAGGAGGAAAATATATTAAAATGTTTCGAATTCACTTATTATGTGGTTATTAGAAAAAAAAAATAGATTTTTAGTTCACATCCATCAGTTATTAAGAAACAATTACATTGTGACAATCTTGTGTTATCGATTAAAAATAGGTCGAGATACATCAATAAATTTGCATATATATATATATATATATATTTTGTATATATGTTTTTTTTCCCTTAAGAACTAAAAACAAAACTACATCGAACCTTTAAAATAATGGTATAAATTGGATTGAACTAAAATTACAATTTGGATTAGTGAAAGAACTTTACAATTATGACATATCAAAGTGTGTCATTATGTAACTTATCCAATCAACTTCCTTATATTAATATCGCCATTAAATTATAAAAGCACTATCTCCTAAAATTAATTTGAGTTATATCTCAAACCTCTCAGAATGCTAAAATATTACCACCCAAAACTTTTGAACTGAAATTTCATGAATTAAAAATATGCCTTTTCTCTTCCACTATCAGAAAATTTTGTGATACTTTTGGTATGTATAATTGGTTTCATTGTTTGTGAACAGTGGAGCATAACAAGAAAAACATGTACCACATACAAGGACAATTTATTTATATTTAGGTATACTCATTCTAGCCTATTATATATATCACATGTTTATGTCAGTTGGAATGTTAATCAATTAAGATAAAAGGATATCTGTTTGAGGTTAGACATGAAAGTGTACTTATAAGCTATCAAAGGTACATCAAAATGAAAAAGAAGAAGAAAATCAAAGAATTTTGGTCACGCCACGTAACTAAAACAGACACACATATATAATTAACCTTTAACGTCACTTCAATATTGTTAATATTAATAATATATATTTTTAAAAGTTATATGTTTTCGATAAACTTCTTGTTTTTCTTCTTTTCTTTGTTGTAGTTAACCCAAAAGAGAAACAATGGAAAAATACTTTATTCCTTAAAGGTTTTTTTTTTTTTTTTTTTGAAAAGTTTATTCCTTAAAAAGTTAGGAATTTAATGGTGTGTTTGTAAATGTTAAAACTCAAGGGATGACAGTATGAAGTCACAATTTATTTTTTAAAAACAATGAAATCATAATTTGTATAGGAAAAAGGGTTAAAAATACTACTTAATTATCAAATTTTAGTTTAGGTAATTTTGATAAACTTTAGGATCACTTATCTTTCAAAAATAATTTTTCTTTTATCAAATTTGGTTAAATAAAAATAAAAACTTCCATAAAAGAAAGCGTCGCTGCATGATATATTTTCACAATTTATGAAGGGAATACTAATAAATACATTTTTTTTTAGAGAAAATCAACAATAAATTAATTGATGAACTAATTTTAAAATCTATTGAAAGTAGATGGACTAAAATTAAAAATTTTAAAATACTAGGATTGAAATAAATTTAATACCTCCAAGCATAGAAAGCAAAATAGTATTTTACACAAAGAAGAAGAAGAAAAAAAAAAACCTCAAGCATTCTACATTTTAACATTGTATGCTATTACTATTTACTACTAAAATGTCAAATGGTTCTAAAGATTTTTGGTTTACTTAATTTCTTTTGAAGTTAGATTTTTCCTGTTGAAACCTTGAATTTTGAGTGATTTATAAAATGTTGGTGGATTTCAAATGAATTTCATGGTTTATTACAATAAAAAAGGTAATGATTTTAAATCTTATTTTAATAAAAAAATTGACTAAAATAGTTGGATTCTAGGGGAGATTTCTTACCCTTAAATTACTTATTTAACTTTGTCATATCCTATTTTTCAAGTAACAAAATCATAATTAAAAACTTATATTTGTAAACTTTTTAACATTTTTTTCTTTTTCAATTACATTCAAACACAAAATTTAAATTATATTTGGTTTCAAATCTTCCCCATTCTAAAGGATGTAAAAAATTTAGAATCATATTCTTGAACTTCCTTAATCCAAACAGGTAATTAACGTTTTTATATAATTATAATTATTTGAGAAACAAGTGTAAAAGATATGATGATGTTTTCTATTCTACATTTGAAATGGTGTGAAATGGAATCAAGGATTGAAAAATTGGGGAAGAAAATAATCATGAAAAATTAGAATAAATTCATAAGATCCACTAGTGAAGGAATTGTGGATGAATATAATATCCTCTCATGCATAGATACATAAATAGGGAAACATTTATTAAATGTTGGAGGTTAGTATTGAACAAAAATAGAAATTCTTATCTATAAGAGAACACTGGTCCAACACTCCAAGTAGTGAGGATATAAATGAATATTCTCACATAGTAGTACATATATTTTGACCAATCAACTCATGGGATGTGTCCTTTTTTTCATATCCCTACACCTGCATTGAATGTGGTTTGTAAATGTATCTTATTACAAAACCTATGTAAATACTCTTCAAAATGTACACCTTCCATTCTCCTTTCCTAATTAACCATATGTTAAATGACTTTTCAAAAAAAAAGAAAAAAAAGGAAAAAAACCATATTTTAGTTTTATATGTTAAAAATTTGTACAATTTAATCCTAAAAATAAAAAATCTCTAAAAAAAAAAAAATACATGTTAGTTTTATAACGTAATAACTTGATCTTTAAAGTTTATAAACGCACTTGATCATACTAATATAATAATCTATTTGTATAAGAAATTCATTAAATTAATTTTGTAATAAAATTAAAAGTACAATGACTAAATTTTAAAAATTAACATTTAGGAGATGGTTAATAAACTGAATTATAAAATCACACCCACATCTAAGGGGCAGTGTACTCGATGAACAAAACTTCATTAATAAGAGTTAAACGATTACAATGAAGTATTGGTCCAATAAACTACTTCTATAAAGACTTTCAAACATCTCACTCCTAATGAAGAGTTTAGACTCCCTCTATATTTGAGACTCTCTCTTATATTTTGCTTTATTACTCATTTCATCTTCTTGTTTGAAACATACTTTGAAAAATGAATGCTTAGGCTTCCCTTGGGACCAAGAATCCAATCTCCGAGCTAGAACTTAAACTCCTTTTTAAGTACAAAACAAATGTTGTGACTTATTCTTCACCATAATAGAAACAGGAACAGGCAGCACACTCGTCTTTTCGACACCACACCTTCATTCCAAAATGTCGGCATCAATTCTTCGTCAAGGAAACAGTTCTGTATGGGCAAAGAATCGTTTAGAAATGCAAGATGTTGTGGACAACCGTTGAAGGTGGTAGCACAAACATGAAGTGGGCTGGGCTTATCTTGAAAGATAACCAAACAGGTCCAATGAATTTAGAAGGGCAAGACCCAAATGGACACATATAATAAAATAATCCTCCAAGGTGAGCCCAGCAACAACACACGTGTCGAAAGCCCTGACAAACGCCGCATTAATTTGAAAAAAGCCATGTGAGGTAAGCCAATGAGGAGATGGCAGGTGGACAAAACGGGAGTGTTAATAGATTGGATTAGTGTAGAAGAACGTGGGAAGGCGAGAGCCAGAGAGATATTGGAATAAAAATCAAAATGAATAATGTCCGATGATTGTCCGCCACGTGGAGTTTCCGTTGGCCCCGCTCAATCTTCCTCGACACTCCAAATAACCATTTAACGTGGCATTCCTCTGATTTTCGTACATATTCCGTTCTGTTTGGGGTTGGATTCGATCTGGGTTTCAAATTTAAAAAACGCTTTTTTTTTTTTTTTTTTTTTTCTTTCTCTCTTTTCTTTTAATTTCTTTTTGATTTCTATCTGTGGAGTTGAAGCAAAGTACGCTATGGCGTATAAGTTTTGGGAATTATTTGTTTAAATGCCCTGTTTTTTTACTTTTAAGTTTTCCCAATTAGATCCTGGATTTATATTCATTAGCGATTGGTGGGTGTTCTTGACCGGATTTTTCAGGTACTTTTCCTTTTCCTTTTTCCCTTTCTTCCATTCTCGAATTCAAATATTGGGGTTTTTCTTTTGTAGTGATTTTTCTTTGCTTGCTGTCACCAGGAAGAGAACAACAAAGGTTGGTATTTGTTGGTTGAAAACTGAATCCGAGTGAAGTAATATTTGGATGTCAGGTTTTTGTTTCTTGTTGTTGTAAATTCTTTTGAGACTTGAAGAGTGTAGCAAAGGGAGATGGAATTTTCTGCCCTTCTAACTTCGGTCGGAATTAATATTGGGATTTGTGTGGTGCTTTTCTCTCTGTATTCGATATTGCGAAAACAACCGAGCAATGTAACCGTCTACTTCGGTCGAAAAATTGCTAAGAGAAAGTTAAAACACTGTGAAACCTTTTGCTTAGATAGATTTGTTCCTTCTCCTAGCTGGATAGTGAAAGCTTGGGAAACAACTGAGGAAGAAATATTGGCTCTTGATGGCCTGGATGCTGTGGTTTTTCTCAGGATTATTGTATTCAGGTTAGTTTCACTTCTCCTAACATCGCTTTTAACTTTTGGTTGTGATATATTTAATCCCCTGCATCATCTGCAAAGTGTTTCTGTTCATTAGTCTTTTGTTCTTTTAGTATAATTTTTATCAAATGCAAGATGGTGTCTATGCATTGCTTCTGACCAAGTTGCTATTTTCTGTTTTAGTTTTTTTGTTCTTTTAGTAAAAGGGTAATTGAATTGTAACTTTTGCCTTTCCTTTTGTCGTTTACTCTGTCGTTATGATCGGAATGTATTCATGGTTTGGATAGATCTAAATTTGCAGTCAGTCATTAGTTGGCATGCTTTCTGTAATGTTCTTCATTTAATCTAACAGAATGCTGCTTGGTCTAAGGACTATGGATCGGCTTCCATTATTGAAATTATGGTGCAGAGCTTGTTTGATTTTTGGTTGTCATTTGTTTTGTTTCCTACATAATCTTTTTCACATAGGTTTGAGTCTTACGTACCGCCATAGGATTCCTTTCTTTTACTTTTTGATGATTATAAATCAAACCATCATTGGATTATCTGTATCCTTCCACCATATATGATCATTGTGTTCTTGGAGCATGCTTGAATTCAACTTCCTGTATGTTGTTGAAACACATTTCAGTTTTCTGATTTTGCTTACTGCAGATGCTAATTCTTTTGCTGTACAGCATTCGAGTTTTTTCAATTGCTGCCATCATTTGCATGTTTCTAGTGCTTCCAGTGAATTATTATGGCCAAGACATGACTCACAAGATGATACCTTCCGAGTCAATCGATGTTTTTTGCATTGAGAATGTCAAAGAAAATTCAAAGTGGTACGAGATGTTGGAACGCCATACCATATCTATTCAATCTGTTATGTCCTTAACTTTAACTCTTGATTTTGTCTCTCCTCAATCAGGCTTTGTGCCCACTGTATCGCTTTATACGTCATATGCTGCTCCGCATGTGTGCTCCTTTACTTTGTAAGTTGCCAAAGATGTTTACATATCATGTTTTTCTTTTACCATTTAACAATACCTTTATTAATTGAATTAAATTTGTTTGATTTCCCTTTTCTGACTCTCTAATTATTATCAGGAGTACTCTAGCATCAGTAGATTGAGACTTATCCACATCACTGCATCTCAAGCGAATCCTAGTCATTTTACAGTTTTAGTGCGGTCGATTCCCTGGTCGCCAGAGGAATCTTACAGTGAAACTGTTAGGAAGTTCTTCAGCAATTACCATGCATCAACTTACTTGTCACACCAAATGATATATCGCTCTGGTACCGTACAGAAACTGTTGGTATGTATCTACGAATATATTATATTGTTCAACTCATTCACAATTCATCATCAATTTTATTTTGGTTCCCTAGATGTATTTTCAAATTCTTGTAGTCTTCATGCTTTTATGTTCATTTTCTCCATTACTATATGGGTACAGACCATTTAACATATGTTATATACTCGATTTTTTGTTTGGAGCTTAAAGGAAGTAGCAAGATGAGTACGCTGTCATTGTTTATCTAGTTCGCTTCTAATAGGATAATCAACTTTATATTTGACAAAACGGAACATTAAAAGTAGATTGGTTGTTGGATGGATCATATGGTACTAATGCTTTGAAGGGGGTGCCATTAGAATGACATCAAAATGGGTTAGAATGTGATGAAGCAAGTATAGGACCATGTTATGAACATCATTCTATTGACTGTCGGGATTTTGAAACTCAAATTAGAGAAAACGCGCATGAATTTTTTTTTGTACTGATAAGAACAAAGATCCATAAATGATTCTTTTCCAGTATTTTAATGTAAATTTAGCTGCCAAATTTATCTTTTTGATGGTATGCATATAAGATACTTGTGTTGTTGCTGGTGAGAGGTGAACTTATTTCTTTAAACTCTCTCTTGAGAATATTTTGCTTCTTTCTTCACTTTTGGAAGTTCATGACAGTTAATTTTCAGGATGATGCAGAGAAAATGTACAACATGATGAAGGAAAATTCGGTCGAAATGCAGTGTCAGAAGTTAAAAGGAGGCTGTTTTTGTGCAGGGTCAACAAATTCTTTTACAATTCTCCCTAGTGTAAATGATAGTGTGAAGGACAAAGCACTATATGGTAATATGGACTTGGTTGCCGCAGGAAAGGTTAGAGATTTGTTATATCTGAATAAAAAAAAAATTAAAAAAAAAAAACCCTTCCAAATGGATTTTTGTTTGGTTTCTTGATCATTCATGGGATTACTATGTAAGTTGTGGACAACTTTTGTTTTCTAAATTAGGAGTGTTCCGCTGCTTTTGTATTCTTCAAGACTCGATATGCTGCGCTTATGGCTTCAAACCTTCTTCAGTCAGCAAATCCTATGTCATGGGCAACAACCTTAGCTCCAGAACCTCATGATGTTTATTGGTCAAATCTAGCTATACCATATAGACAACTTTGGATTCGTAAGATAGGAACGCTGGTCGCTGCTACCGGATTCATGATCATGTTTTTGTTTCCTGTAACAATTGTTCAAGGTATGACACAACTACAACGACTACAGCAGACATTCCCATTCCTTAGAGGCCTCTTGAAAAAGTAAGTGCAAGATTTGCTTATTGATCATAAGAACATCAATACGAGGAAACTTACTCGGTGTCGTTATGCAGGAAATATATGAGCGAACTGGTGACGGGTTACTTACCGAGCGTCATATTGATCCTATTTCTGTATCTGGTTCCACCTACTATGATGTCATTTTCATCCCTGGAGGGATCTGTTTCTCGCAGTGGGAGGAAAAGGAGTGCATGCATTAAAGTCTTGTACTTCACAATCTGGAACGTCTTTTTTGCTAACGTATTTGCCGGGTCTATTATCCAGACATTGAGTGTCTTTTTCAGTGTAAAGGACATACCTGCTCAATTTGGCAAAGCAGTACCAGCACAGGTGATAAACAACACAGTTGCTTTATTTGATTATGTTCTCTTACATTTCATTTCAAGATATTGAATTGAAGTGAGTACATCTGAGAAGTGTTCAACTCGTACTGAGGTCTGATCAGTTTTTAAACTCTCATTGCACATACTTTTGATGGCGTTTTCTACAGGCTAGTTTCTTTTTAACTTATGTTCTATCATCTGGATGGGCAAGTTTGTCTTGTGAAGTTATGCAAATTTTTCCTCTTACTTGCAACTTGATCAGACGATGGATACTTAGAATCAAGAATGAACCCTTTTATGAACCTCTTAAATTTCCATATCACACTGAAGTTCCTCGAATTCTCCTCTTCGGTTTCCTCGGCTTCACTTGTTCCATCTTGGCTCCTTTGATCACCCCCTTCTTGCTGTTTTACTTTTTTCTTGCATACCTTGTTTACAAAAACCAGGTCAGTTCTGCCTCTGTACATTGGATTACTTCTTGTTTTCTTGTTGCTGAATATGGCTCCTACCTAACAAATTTGTTTTTCTGAAAAATTATGTCTCAGATTCTCAATGTTTATATATCTAAATACGAAACCGGGGGCCAATTTTGGCCCATAGCTCACAACGCAACCATCTTTGCTATGATAGTGGCTCAAATAATTGCTCTTGGAGTCTTTGGTATAAAAAAATCTCCAGTTGCATCAGGTTTCACAATTCCTTTGATTATCGGCACGCTCCTCTTTTACGAGTACTGCAGGCAGCGATTCCTTCCAATATTCCGAAACACAGCTGCAGAGGTAGCCAACTCGAAATGGAAGCCGCTTGTGTGCGTGTGCGTTTTTCCTTCTCTCAAGTTCAACCATGCTATTGTCTTAATTTTCAGGTACTAATTGAGATGGACCGAAAAGATAAACAATGTGGCAGGATGGAAGAGATCTATCAACGGTTGCGTACAGCATATTGCCAGTTCACACTCTTGTCTAAACGAGACACTAGTACGTCGGGGTGTTCAAGTAGTCACGACAGCAGCGAAAACAGTGTCACAGACGCCGAAAGCGCGAAACCAGGTTACAATCTAACAACTTCTGGCTATCATTCCTTGAAGAAACCATGTTGAGTAAATTTTTGTGGCTATGCTTTGTTTGGTTGAAATTCAGGGATTCCCAAGCAAGTAATTGAGTTGTGGAATGCTCCTTGCCATTTGGGTGAGCCAGTACTCATCGACAAGTAAATTCTCATGCTTTTCTTTCTTTTCATGCCCAAGTGTTCTGTTAAGTGTACAAATTTTATTTCAAACCATGTTCATTTAAAAGACTTCACTGTCCATGAAAATAGCTTTTTTGGGAATCCCTTGAAAGTTTAGTGATTTGTCTAAATATTTATGAATGTTGTTAGAAATTTGCAATAAGTTGTTGATGTTGTGAACATAACACAAGTAATGATGATTCGGATTTTTTTTTTTTTCTTTTTTTTCTAATGGGCATACATAGGATAAAATTATAAGTTTAAGAGTCATATTTAAATCATAGTATTCTAAACAAATAACCTCATAATCATATCTCTATTCAAAAGATTCATTATAGAAACTTTTTTTTCCTCTCTAGTTCAACAATATATGAGATGGAAATTTTAATTTCATTACTTTTCAGAAAATCGAGAAGATGCAGTTTAACCAATTGAGTTATGCTCATATTGGTTCAAATACGTTGTTGAGAACGATAAAAGTGTGATTCAAATAAAAGTTTTGAGAAAGTTTTCAAATTAAAAAGAAGAAAAAAAACCATATTTGTTTTTTAGTATGGAAATTTTAAAAGTGCATACTAATTACTGTTAAGTTACATTCACTTTGACAACTGCAAAAATGACTACCATGGTGCATTTATAGTCCTAATGCTCATTATTTAAAATCTATGTAAATATAGTATGTGTATTATAAAATATCAAATGCACAAAGGGGTTTACCATGATACATTTTCAATTTATGCTCTTAAGTTTTGCATATTGCACCGATTAAAACCCTAAATTTTCATAAGTGAAGCAATTTATATAAGAAAAATATTCCAGTATATTTTGGGTTGCGTCTATCTTTGTGCATCACATTTAATTGTTCAATCACTATTTGCCACATGACAAATTCTTCTCACTTTTTTTTTAAAATATTTTAGTTTATATTTGTGGGTGTGATGGTGAGATACATAAAATGGGTGCATCCAAGTATTGACGTCCTTTATATAATTTAGGGAAAAATACATTTTTAGTTCTTAGGTTTTGGGTTTAATTTCTATTTAGTTCCTAGGTTTTAAAATGTTACACGTCTAATTCTTAAGCTTTGAGTTTGGTTTCAATTTAGTCTTTGGTTTTCAAAATGTTACAATTTTACCCTTGACATTTGAATTTTGTTTTAATTTGGTCCCTAAGTTTTAAGATTTACATTTTTAACCTTGATTTTTCACTAAATACTCATTTTTCATCTTTAGTTTTAATGTATGTTAATAAAATTTAAATAATTAATTTAATTATAATGAATTAAGTTTCACTATTTTTCATCACTTTTGAAATAAAATTTAAGAATTTCACTTTATAATTATTTTAAATCAATTTATAGACATTGACGTCAATGATTGAAACTTAATTTTTAACGAAAACTTACTGTTAAAAATGTAAAATCTTGAAATCTAAGGACCAAATTGAAACAAAACTCAAATCTCAATGGTAAAATTGTAACATTTTGAAACTTTAGGATTAAAGATTAAATTTGAAAAAAAATCAAAACTTAAGGATTAAATGTGTAACATTTTGAAACCCAACTACCAAATAGAAATTAGACTCAAAATTTATTGTCCAAAAAATTATTCTTCTCTATAATATATTAGTTCATTACTATTAAAATCAACTCAAAATTACTAAAGAAAATTGTTCTTCTCCTAGCTAACATCCTGTCGATGCAACAAAAAAGAATCACTAATACAATTTTTTAAAAAAAATAAGTGAGAAAAAATAGTTAAAAGAAAAAAGTAGAAAAAGGTGGAGCAATGAGAGAAGATGAAAAACCCTTTATATTATTGAAACACAATATATATATATATATATATATATATATATATATATATATATATATATATATATATATATATATTTTATTTGATTCTCAGCAGATTATCTTCCCATCTAAAGTATTGCATTAACGATTTTAAAACGAAAAACCAAAACAAGGTCTAAAACGATTTAATAGTAAAAGTTAAGGATTTTAATTAATATAACTATTATTTTAAGGTTTTAATTGATTCACTCTAATAATAATTTAAGGTATAAACTGTTCTTTCCCACTTAATTAACTATAATTCAACATTCTGTAAAAATAAATTTTCATTTACCATCTAAATTAAATAATATTGAAAAAATATCATTACTATTTGCGTTGTCGAACGTTGAAGTCTCAATTTAATTAAAAAACATTAATAAAATTTCAATCTTATGAATATTCTGGAACAGTTGTAAAAGAAAGTATTTAAATTAATAAATAAATAAATATTTTATACTTTTTTGAATACGTTAAAAGACGTATTATTTTATTTATTTATTTATTTATCATATTATAGTGTAATTTTGTTACTTCCCTTTTCATGTTTCAGCAATTTTTTTTTTTTATGATAATAAAAATATCGAATTAGACCTATAAAAATATCGAGACGTGGACAAAGTTTAATAATTATGCATGAATATATAGAAAATATGTGATATTATTGAGTGAGTCCATAACTTTATTCTCTCTCTAATGTTCAAATCCATGTTCCCTTTCAAAGTTGATATCATTTTCATTTTTAAACACACAATTTTCTCTATGATTTGTTTGTATAATTGAAACTTCAAAAAACTGTACAACTATTTGGTCAAATTTAACAAATCACAATTCAACACCATTTAATTTACTCTAATTAGCTAACATTTGTCATTAATTTTCTTTATAAAAAATATGTCTATAAAATTGATAAGACCTCAAAATTTAAAGTCAATTAATCAGATGAAAGAAGTCTTAATAGATGATTAAAAAAAGAACTCTAGGAGAGTTTTTTCTTTGTTAGTCTTAATTACAAAAATCATTGTCCTTATTTTTATTTTCAAAACTATTATATACAATTAATAATTTATAAAAAGTAGTATTTGTTGTGCATTTTCCAGATATTGTTTGTTTTGTTTGGAGTTCAAAATTTTGAAAAGCTTTTAAAATAAAAGTAATGAACCAAACTCTGGCAGTTAATGTATTTAATATTCTTCTATTTACTAGGATAAAAAATATAGACAGAAAAGGTTTTTCAATATATACACACAAATATATACATACACAGAGAAAAGGAAAGAGAACCGGGAGAGAGAAATAATAGATTTCCGTCCCATTTCCATTTGGTTCTTATGTTTTTTAAAATTGTGTCATTTTAGTTTTTAAGTTTTTAGTTTAATTTCAATTTAATCTTCAATATTTCTAAATGTAACAATTTTACTCTTGAAATTTGAGTTTTATTTCAATTTGGTCCCTAGATTCTAAGACCTATACATAAGTTTTTAACATCAATCTTTCATTAAATTCTCATTTTCATCCCAATTTAAAAGAGTTATAATAAATTAAGTTTCACTATTTTTCATCAATATTAAAATTAAATTTAAAATTTCAATTCACAATTATTTAATTAATTAATAGAATACTAATGTCAAAGACTAAACGTGAGTATTTAGTGAAAAAACAAGATTGAAGGTGTAAATCTTGAAACCTAAAGAACAAATTTCACAAAATTCAAATCTCAAGGGTAAAATTGTAATATTTTGAACATAAGGACTAAATTGAAACTAAATTCAAAACTTAAGAACTAAAAATTGTAACATTTTGAAATCTAAGGACCAAATAAAAATAGAACCAAAAATCTAGTGAAGAAAAATGTAATTTTTTTAATAAAAATATTAAATAAAATGTTAGCATGTAAATAATAATAAAAATACAGTAGAAAACTATAAACTTATTCTAAAAAACTGGGGACCAAACCAAAAGGGTTGATTTTAAAATTTATCATTTCCATGGTAATGAATGTCATAATCAAAGTATACAAGAGACAAATTGAGAACTAATTATTCAGAATTACACAGCAAAAAAGCTAAGCAGGCCACTTCAAATTTTAATAAAACACACAATTAATGTACAAAAAAAATATTATTTAATAATAATAATAATAATATTATTATTATTATTATTTTTTTTTTTTGAAAAAAAAAGGTGGGGATGGAAGTCATTGTTTGGCTGTTGGTTTTGGCATAACCTGCGCAAGAATATTGCCCCAATCACGGAACACAATTTTATATAATTTTATTTATTTATTTATTTATTTTATTTATTTATTTATTATTTATTATTTATTTTGGTGTTTTGTTTTGGACATCTTCTGCTCTGGTTCTTTTTCTTTAGGGATATTCTCTTTCTTAACTTTATACTGTCTAATTACTTGTGGTAATATAATATATTTATTTAATTTTTTCTTATAAAAAAAAATAAATTATCTTCTCTTTTCTTTAATCAAAATGACTTCCAAATTGAATTGTATTTAATTTTGATGTATTTAAATATATTTGGTTTTCAGAATTGGGAGCTTATGTGGATTTCCACTACAACTTTAGCTTAAATTATTTCTTGTAATGTTGGATTCATTTTCAATATTCTTTTTATATTAGGCATCAAATGTCCAAAATCTCTATATTAGTTTGGAAAGGAAAACAAAGTTTATTTGATTTTTATATTTGGTTAAAATTGGAGATTATCTTAAATTTTTAGCCTAAGATTTAATGGGTTGATTCGCCCATTGCTTCTAAATTAATTCTTTATTATTCAAATCTTAATCAAACTTACTATTAAATTTACTTCTACAATAGCATGAGATATTGTCTATTTTGAACATATATAAGCTCTGGTGACTTTGCTTTTAATTAACTTCATATATATTTAAAAGGTCTCATATTGTCACTCACTTCAGTTCCAAATCTTTTTTTTAAAAAAAAAAAATTAAAGCTTTATAAAGTACTCTACAAGAGTAGTATATAACAAATAGATGTATAAACATGAGTATGATTACATTGTTGTACTTTATATGAAGACTACTTGCATGTATAGAGATGAGAATTAAAGATTTTAGGAATCTTCAAATCCTATAGTCCACCATTATCTCTCTATGATTAAGCTAAATAGGATTGTGACCAACCCTAAAAAGATAATGGCTGCTGAATAATAATGTAATGGTGCTAAATCTACAAATAAAACCCACACCCTAGGGCTTTTCACCATTATACATTTATCCCTACCATCTATCTCACAATTATATATGCTCCAAAATTTTCTTTCAACCCTAAAATCAAACGCAAATATATATATACACACACACTTAAAGCCCTATATTCTCTTTAAGCTCATGATGACATATAATGCAGTCAAGCTTCTCAAACATTCAACTTAATTTAACTACCCCAAAAGAACTTTTTTTTTTTTTTTTTTTACTTCAAATCATAAAAGCACAAAAGTTTTATTTGTCATTATTTAAGACGACCACTCTTTTTTCTACTCTCTTTTAAATTTTAGCTAACAGCTTAAAAGGTGGGTTTTTTTTTTCTTTTTCTAACTAGATATAGTAAAGTAAGGTGGGACTTAACAGGTCCACCAAGATATCTCAACTATCTTTAAAAAGTGATTTTTATGACGGAAACACAACTAGAAAAGCAAAGAAAACATAAATAGTAAAAAAAGACACATAAATTTATGTGGTTTAGTAATAGTGTATTAGCTACATTCACGAGCAAATAGAGAGAACAATTTATTATTTGAGAAGAATATTAGAAAAATCAAAGACACCAGTGGGATTAGAGAATTATATATGACACCTCTCTAAACCTTAGGCTCCAAATCTTAAATGATATATGATATGTATACAATTTAAGTGAGACTTCCGTTGTCGATCATTTGGAGCGTTAAATAATAAATTCAAGACATTCGTGAATTTGTTAACTAGTTGAGGTATCTAGGTGCGTCTATTGAGAACCCCCAACCTCTAGTATCTTGGTCTAACAAAATAAATTCAAGAGGGCATTCCAACAATAATTTTAAAGAGTAGATTACATTGAAAAACAAAGAACAAACACACACGATTATGTTTATAGTTATCAATAATTATTCCTCTAAGAATGAATATTTTTAATTAAAATAAAAACAAAAATTCTCATAAACCATTAATTAGCAAAGTAAGATTAATGAAAAATTAAGAAATGAAAATGGTAGGTGATGATGAGGAAGTAAATAAATTTAGTGAAAGATTGCAAATTGGAAGAAGAAAATGGTGATGAATTATGAATTAGGAAACAGTGAAGAGAGTGAAATGTGTAGGAAACAAAACAATTAGATTATTATTTGTTAGAAAAAAGGAGGAGACAAGTGTTGATGAATTATGGTACTTTAAAGTCAGACAAATATAAGTACCATTAGCTTAGAGCTTAGTGTTCCTTTGACCTTCCAAAAAGATTTTTACTCAAACACATGTGCACTCTTTAACATTAGGCGGCTTTACCTCCAACTCCTTCACCAACCACAAACCACTTTTTTTTCTTTTTTTTTTTTTTAAAACTTCCATTGCCATGCAACAAATTAAATCAACTCTTCAATATATGCCTACCTATTATTGTTATTGCTATTATTCAGTTTCAAATTATTCTTCTCTCAAATGGATTAATTACCATTTTTTTAATTTTTTTAATTTTTTTTAAAAAAAGGAGACAAAAAAAGCAGGTTTGCGATTGTTGTTTTGAGACTTCATTTCTTTTCTTAAATTAATATGTACTACTAATCAAAATATACTATGTATTGTACTTTTATAATAATAATAATAATAATATATATATATATATATATATATATATATATATATATATATATATATATATATATATATATACATTTAATTTTAAGCCTTATTCAACATTTACTGTTTGGCTTTTATTTTGCACTCTTAAAAAATAATCATTTTGTTAATCACTTCATTTTCATTTTTAAAGTACCAAAATAGTATTTAAATTTAAGAAAAATAAAACTAATAATTTATACGAATATGTTTTTTTAGTTCAAACATTGAAGACATATACCTTAATCTATGTTTAATAATTAGGTTTACAACATATGAAGGAAATAATAGAAACAAATTCTTCCCATCTTTCTCTCTTTCTCTCATTTTTAATTTCTTATTGTTATTATGTGAATCAAAAACTCTAAACAATACTTTTCCATCCTTTCCTCTCGCATTTTTCTGTTTGAGCCCTTTACAAATTATGATTAAGTGAAACAAAAGCTCTAAATTTGTGTAGATCCCTTTTTTTTTTTTTTAAATGAATGTTCCTCCCAACAAATAATTAGTAGTTAAAACTTATCTATTATTGTATCTAAACACAATTACCTCATTTTCAATACATTTGCTTTTAGCATCAAAATTTGAGCAAAACAAATTAGTTACACAAAGTTAATTAAATCTTCTTGGATGCCATTTGGGGACCCTAAAACCATATATAGTCAACTCCAGCATGGATCTGATGCATATGGAAACCATATACAAAATTTAGGGTTTGATTTTTTCCTTTAAATTTAAAAAAAAAAAAAAAAAAAAAAAAAAAAAAAAAAAAAAACTCTTTAGGGTACTCAATCATCTTGACTTAACTCTACAAAATGACATGAATTCAAATCTTTTTTAGTCCCAAACTAGATTACCCTACCTATGAATTATTATAATAATCTAACCCAATATCCAATTTTCTTACGCTTTCCCATTTGTCCAAAAAAAATATCATATATGATCAAGTTTAATTTCAACATATATATAAAATTAAAAAAAAAAGCTAGGGCATTTATGTTTGCTAAAGTCTAAAGCAACAAAATTAGGTAATGCTCTAATTTCGAGAGATTTCATGTAGGGAAAAAAGGCTTGAGGTCAAACTACAGATCCCAATGAAGTTGTGTAGCTGTAATCCTTTACGAAATTACACATGAGAGAAAACAATTCTACTTTTTCAAACACTTTTCAATTCAACAGAAAAAAAAAAAAAAAAAAAAAAAAAAGTAAAAAAAACATCACTCAGAAAGGAAAAAAACTGAGCGAATCGTAACTCAGACAAAAGTCAGACAAAATTGTAGAATTTAAAATCAATTCTACAATAATAATATCTAAATTCAGACATTTTGATGAGAAAACGAATACTGCTAAAATCTATTGGAGAAAATACTCTCCTTATTATCGGCTAATTCCAGACAATAAAGTTAGTGGTCGGAATTAAATTAAAACACAAGATATACTTATATATAGTATAATTAATCAGTTTCCAACCAACAAAGGAAAAAAAAAAAAAAAACCAAACATAATAATATTTATGTTTCCCCCCCTAAAATTATTGTCTAAATCAAAGGAAAATCCAAACCCCAGCCTCCAAATTCACTCTATTGCTAAAAAGAGTCTATTTTTATTTAACTTTACATCATGCCCTAGCTCCACCATGATATCATAATGCATTGTTATCCAATATCCTCAAATCATCAAACTTAGCTTCATATTCTTGAGTTGTAGTAGTGGTTGACAAATCTTGAAGCAATATTTCTTCATAATTTGGAAGGCAAGAAGAAATTTGGAGAGACCCCATTTGATCATTATTGCCACTCATTATCTGATGATCTCCATATAGAAATTCAAGTCCACACAAAACCCTCCTTGGATCTTCATAAGTAGCCATGTTATAATTCTCAACCTCCACCATTTGGCTGTTGCTGTTGCTACTTTGCCCTTGAATTACCGGCAAAAAATTACCATACTCATTTCCATGATTATTACTATACACACTTTCTTGATCCATGAATTGAACTCCAAATTTGCTCAAATCATTTTCAATTGGCTTTCCAAAGCTGGGAGGCAAGTTGTTGTAGTGAGATGCTAAAGGGAGGTGCTGTTGCTGAGGCCAGTAAGGAAGAATATTGTTGTTATGAGATTGGTTTAATGAAAATATGGCACTATTATTCTCACCCATATGAGTTATTGTTGTTGTTGTGTTGTTATTCTCTGATGATCTCTTCATTTGTTGCATTTGCTTTAGCCCATTTCCTCTACGAGTTATGGCTTGTTGTTGATGATCTTTTCTTTGCTTCCCAAATAACTTCTTCTTCAACCTCGTGTTCCAATAGTTTTTTATATCATTGTCTGTTCTTCCTGGTAATTGCGCTGCAATTATAGACCACCTATATTCCATACATGCAAAAACATTTATGTGTAACCTCATATTTTTTTCCCAGAGAAAGATACAATATTATTAAGCATGTATGGTATGGTATTTCCTATTAGAAGAATAATCCACAAAAAGAGAGGAAGTTGGATGAGATGCATAACCACCGACTATATTTCTGTTCATGGTATATTATTTAAAAAAAAAATTGGTGCGACACAAGGACTTCTCCAAGTGATCATTCAACTTAGTACTACTCTCGTCCAAACATATTTAACCGTAGAATTTTGATGGGATCTGGTGGATTAGTGTTAGTACAGTCGCACCCATATTTCTAATTATAATAATAGATTAGTACTAGACTTGAGAACTGGAAGATAAATTTGAAACTTAGTACAAAATACAACACCTTATTATCAATATTTACGAGGGAGAAAATGAAATTACTTGATACTATCTTAAACTACACCCAAACAAAAAAAAGATAGATCAGTCATTTAATTCATATATATATATAACTATATTCCATTTCTTTTTTGAAACTAAAACCCTAATTAAGCTGGGAAATGATTTGGGGTTTTTTTTATGGGAAATTTAAAATGGAATAGAAAAACAAAAAGTTACCTGCTTCCAATACTAACATAAAGACTACAAATGATTCTGTCTTCTTCTTCAGAGAAACCTCCATGCTTAATATTTGGACGAAGATAATTCAGCCATCTCAACCTACAGCTTTTCCCACATCTCTTAAGACCTAATTTTTCCATTTATTCCATACACAAAAAAAAACCCCCCAATTAACTTCATAAAATAGAAATCCAAAGCAAAAAGACTAAACAAAAATTAAAAGAAGAAGAAGAAAAAGAAACAACTTTTACCAATTTTTTGAGGCAAAGCAATCCAGTTGCCACCAGTTCCATGTTTCTCAATATAGGACTTGAGTTTTGCATCTTCTTCAGGAGACCATGGCCCTTTCTTAACATTGGCTTTGTCACAGCAAGGAGCTCTTCCCATTTTTTTTTCCTTTCCTTTCCTTCTCTCCTAATCCACAAAACTATGAATTATAAGAAAGAGAGAGAGAGAGAGAGAGAGAGAGAGAGAGAGAAATAAAAATGTTATATCTCAGAAAAGTGGGATGCTGAAAAAGCCAATCTCTGACTAAATATAAAAAGAAATTACAAAAAAAAAAAGAGAAAAAAAAAAAAGGGTGTGGCATAATGCAATAGAAAATTAAATGAAGGATGATAGAATAAGGAAAAAAAGGATGTTTTCTTCTTGTCCTTTTTATCCGTATACCATAATAATTACTGTGTATGTACACACATGACACTACATTTATATTTAAAAAAAAAAAAGAAAAAAAAGGGTTATTATTATTATTATTGTTGTTGTTGTTTATAATAATATTATACGTATTGGGAGTTGGGACGTGCACTTTGAAACAACATTCTACGAACTCTATATGAAAAAGTAGAATCCCACACACGTAATAATAACCTCAATTTGACCAAAAATAAGTGTTTAATCAAAATGTCATTTAACTTTTTCTTTTTTACAATTGTTTCAAAATATTTCACTAATGCTTTTTCAGTTCTTTCTGCCGTATGTATTTAATTTGTCTGGATCTCTTTTATGGTTGGTGGAAATGATAGACTATTACTCAAAATAAAACAAGGGTTGAATTAAACTTTCTTGCTCCTTTTTTACGTTTTGATCTTTCTACTTTATTTCTATTTTATTTGCCTTCATTTTAAACGAGTATTCGATTATGAAAATTATGAAATCCGATCCAAGAATCGTGAATTTGAAAAGACAACATTTTGAGAGAACAAATTCAGGATCTCACATTGAAAGAGACGAATAGACTTCACAATTTTTGTGGATACATGATCAATCGTTTCTCTTGTTGCCAATTAGTTTTGAAATGAGAATCTCATGTTTATCTAATAATTTATTCCTATTATGATGTATATCTGTAATTGGGAACACTCTTAAAAAGATAATATATGATACCCATTTCAAAGTAACTTCTATCTCACTTGTATACATATAAGATATTTTACTTGTGTTTCTCTCTAGTTTTGTAATAATGGTATAATTCCTTTTAAGTGTCTTATCCATTAAACTATAGCTTTTGGATTTTTTTTTTTTTAATCTACTTTTTGATCCTAAACACATGGATTTACCTTTTAGATTCTTTATCCAGAAGACAACATTCTAAAAGGAGACATTATTCTCTAATTATAAACTAATATTCATTTTCATTTCTAATCAAATTCCTAATTATACTTCATACAAAGAAAGAAATCCATGTGTTGGAAAAGAACATGTGATGTCTACTAACATAATTTTATTTAGATGGAAAAATAATGAAAAGGGGTTTGTGTATTAAGACATTCTATAATTGAAAGGAAAGTATTTTTTTCCTTACTTTTTTCTTTATGAGCTTTAATGAAGAAAGAGAAACTCTCTTCAAGCTTCTTCAAGGACGCAAGTAACAGGAACCCTAGAATGAAAAACAAATTAAAATTTAAAAATTGTTTAGAGAAAAAAGAAAAAAAGAAAAAAAAAAGTCAAACATATATATTTTAGTGATGGTAACATCTAAAGAAGAAAGGGCTATCTAGCTAAGTAATAGCTGTAGGGTTCTAGAAGGGTTAGAAAGAAAGGGTGAATTGAAACTAAATAAATTAAAGTCACTAACACTGCCACTAACTGATATTGAAATTGTGTGGAAATTTGTTGCTTATTTTTCCATCTTGGTAGGTCACCAAAATGACCAAAAGGAGACATTATACAAAGACCTTTCAAAACCCAAGCCATTTCAATTAACTAATCACTAATTTATTTAATCCATTCTTTAAACTAATATATACATATCTTACTTTCATTATTTTAATACACTAAAATAAAGTTTGTTAGTTTTTAAATTTGGGAGTTTGAGAAATTCCTTACAGCATCTCCTTTTCACATGTGCATTTTTTCGTTTTTTCTTCGGAGAAAGATGTGTTTGTGTAGGTAATAGGTGCACCGAGATATCTCAACGAGATTGACATATTCTTAGCACCCCTCACATATATATCTTACTTTCCATTCATATATATCAATAAATACATAAGAAGAATCAATATACAAAAGGACATAGATGAGTTAGAGAAGCCCCCGAAAAACAAAAGAAGAAAATTACATAAAAGTTGTAAGATTAAGTGGAAGGGAAGAGGGGTTGTAATCTTTAAAAAGCTTTGATCGATATGTCCAACAATCCATCAAGAAGCATATGTTTTCCCCAAAGTTTGACATCACTATTGAAAGAGTTGTTAAGAGTGCGACTAACACTAATAATAAAAATGAAAGAGGAATTATTACATTGATCTAAAATTAAGAAAAATAGAAAAGAAAGAGTGTTGATACCACAAAATATTTAGAAAAGTAAAAGTATAAAACTAGGGAAAATATCAATTTATAATCTTATACTTTGATGGTTAAATCAATTGAAATTTAAAATTAATAATTGTTTCAATTATTCAATTTCTTTTTTTAGAAAGAGATACAATATGGATCAATAGGTACACTAAAATATCTCAACTAGGTTGACACATTCATACCACTCTCAATTATTAAATCTGAAACTTTCATAAGGCCGAAACAAATTTAAACCATTACTGTTAATGATTTATAGCTATTTTTATTTGATTTCATTTAAAAATGGCATAAGATCACCTAAATAAAACTATTCTTCTCTAACAATTCAACTAAAAAATATATATATCGCATAATTTTTTCTAAATAAGTAAAGAAAAGTAGAAGAAGACGCAAGAATATAAAACCACTCAAATTGTTGTATTTCTCCTTATTTATATTAATCATTGCATTTTAAAAAATTTTATATACATGTAAAATTAATGCATTAATGATTTTAAAACAAAATTCTAATACGGGTCTAATTAAATTTATATATAGTGATAAAAGTTTATATTTCAAATTAAACGTTTGTTTAATGACTATAATTTGATACCGTTTGGACCAAATATATTTGAACGTTTGAACTATATTCCAACGGTTTTAAGAAATATCCCTTCGAATAATATTGGATATTATTCTCCATGTGGAGTTAACAACAATTAACGACACAATGTATTCTTTCAAAAAGAAAATTAACGAAAAATTTCCGGGAAAATTAACTATTAAACAAAAAGATTCCAATAAAATCCATTTAATCTAATAATTTATTTTTTAAAAAAAAAAAATCAAAGCTAAACAGAAAATAATTCTCGGGAAAAAATTGATCCCGACAAAAGTTAACCTCAAATGAGAACAAAATGGTTTTAGAATGTTACGAATGTGTTACGAATGTATCAACCTAATTGAGATATTCCAGTGCACTGATTGATCCCTTCTACCTTGCATAATTTCTCATTAAAGAAAGAGAATGATGGGTAAAAAATCCTCACCCCTTTTCATTCTATGAGCATCTCAATTGATCGTTTCTCTTGTTTGATGACGAATCTATGTATATTTAAAAACGTCAGCATGTTAAATGAAAATTTAAAACATTTATAGAAGATGCAATGTCTTACAGTTAATTAGTACCTTAACATTCAAATTTATTTCCTCTAATCATTTGTAGAATCAACATGATCATAATTATATTTGTCTAACTTGCTTTATTGTTTGTGTCTAAAACCTAATTAATGTTGAAGGGAAAATTGCAAAACTTTATAAGTATAGCTTGAAGAAGAGGGACGTGAATATAATATGTGCATGCTTGGTAGATTAATTATATTAATCAGATTTTAATTCATAAATGTTGTTTTATTTGATTTCTAAAGTATTTTTCAAACATTGTGTGTGATCCAACTTTCAATTTGAAAGACAGTTATTGGATAATAAATGAGACAATTTGACTCATTATTGGCAGCTTCAAAGTGGGTTTGACTTGGTTGGCTCTTTTTCTTTTTGTTTTTTTTGTTTTTTTTGTTTTTTTTGTTTTTTTTTTTTCTTTTTCCCAATTAACCCTATAAATGGGCATAGAATGTTGCTCTTTGTTCTTTCACTTTTGAATTATACGTTGAGTGATATAATTGAATTGATTATCAATCACTCCCTATATACCATACAATTTACGCAGAGAATGTTAAATAATAAGGAGAAAGAAAAAGGCCAAAAAAAGAGAATTAATAAATTATTGAAATTCCTAAAAAGTAGACAGCCCGGAGAGGTTCAAACCAAACCCCCAAAGGTAAAAGCTGAAAAGAAAAAGGATTCATAAATAATAATAATCGCAATTATTTGGAAAGTGAAAGGACAAAAAACAGTTTATTCGTTTAAGAGAAAAATAAAATAAAATAAATAAATAAATAAATAAATAAAGTAGAAAGCAGCCACCACCATAACGTCTCTCTCTCTCTCTCCTTTGAAAAGTAAACGGGAAACTTTGCTTCACAAATTCTACTCTTATCCACACCAAATCCATAAGTCTTAATCTGAGTATAAATTAGTAATATTATTTCAAAAGTTGATGCTTTGATTTTCACTACGCTCATCATATGTCTTAAGTATATAATAATCTATAAAAAAAAAAATGGAGGTTGGGAGATTTTTTCAATTTTTTTTACGCTAACAAAAAACTTGATATTTTAAAATTGTTAAGTTTAATCTTTGTTTTCTTGTAATGAATTATTAAGTAATGAGAAATAATTTTAGGCATCTGACTTACCCAGGGCCCAACAAGAGAAATCGAGAGGCGACATTGGGAAACGTGCATCCCAACTTAAGGAAAAGTTAGAGTCTTGGGTTCTAGGCTGACCAGATGAGCTCAAGGAATAACCAAGCCAAGTTCAATGCTCCAGGCTGACCAGACGAGCTCACAATCTCCCTACTTGTCGCCATTACACTTAAACCACAAACAGGTTGTGTCAAAAGAAAAACAACTTCGAGTCTCGCAAAAACCCTGACAACACCAACACTACACGTAACCGAACGTGAGTATCAAAGGAAGGACCTATAAATAATAGTCTTATTCGACGACCCCTAAGAGAGAAGAGCAAGTAATCTCCAAAGGAGAACCTTGACTCTACTTCTTGTATGCCTAGTTGAACTATACACTCACCGTACTAATTTAGTCATTAGAGCGTGGTAAGCTCAACACCACACTAGTGCGAGGATCTTTTACAAAAATCATCTCAAGAGCGAGACTAGATCAGGAGAAGCGGGCCAAAGGTCAAGCCACAAAGGGCCCACAACTACAACGAACAATGGACGAGATCTGAGAGCCAACACCCACTTTCTTTTTTCTTTTTTCTTTTTTCTTTTTTTAGTCAAATTTAAATGTAATATTAAAAAAAATCTTAAATAAAAAATAAATAGTGATAACTATTCCTTACGTACTCTTCCCACACCTTAATTACCATCAAACTTATTCTAGTTGAGTGAAAAGAAAGCAAAAAGATATATATGTAAAATAATTTCATCAGCATGCATAGTTTAGTAGTAATTGACATACTTTACTTTTTCTAAGATCAAAGGGTTCAAATGTCCATATACCTTTTAGAATCATTGTATTAAAAAAAGCATATGAATGTAATAGTGAAGGGAAAAACTTTTTAAAATATTTGTTTTCACAAAAACTCAAATTAAATTAAAGATCCTCATGTGTTGTTACTTTGATTTATTATAAGAAAACTGGAGCTAGTTTACTTCAAAATCAGCCAGCTCATATGTAGTGTATACTAATTGAGATCTAATATCTAATTATGAAGTTAAAAGATGCCAATATAAGTAGCTTAAATTATGTGCCAAAGAATTTATTCTCAATTGGCATTTCTAGTTTTTCACAGGAAATATAGGTCAAACTAATGCCCTAAACCCTAATTTAAATTTAAATTTTAAAAAAAAATGCAATTTTCAAATTTGTCTTGGATTGAAAAATGTGGGATTTCCTTCAAAGGTAAAACAAACAAGTTGAAATCCTATTAAAGAAACGATAGG
Source organism: Citrullus mucosospermus (assembly GCA_030954485.1). Taxonomy (NCBI): domain Eukaryota; kingdom Viridiplantae; phylum Streptophyta; class Magnoliopsida; order Cucurbitales; family Cucurbitaceae; genus Citrullus; species Citrullus mucosospermus. The sequence continues at coordinate 27,406,723 of CM062062.1, forward strand.
GATGTGATTCATAATTATGCTTTCTTTTAGTCCAATTTGAAATTATTCTTTGGCAATTAATTTATTTTGCAAATTATACTTTTGATTTTAATCGCAGTTAATGGTTGCTAGCTCCATTTGTAAATCAACTCTTAAGTAACTTTTATGAGTTTTTATTTTTCTTTTTTTTCCCTCGAGAAATGAATTTTAACTGTTTAGTCGAAAATAGATATATTAACTATACAAATAAACTGTTCGAGAGTTTTTTTAATATATGTATTATGTCAAAAGTCTTTGAATCGTTAAAAAGATACTTCCTTCTATGAATTATTTATGTTTGAGTATGATTTAAAAGCACTTTTGAGAGTAGTTTTTCAATAATGAAAAAAGGGGCTAATTTGAAGTGCTTTTCAAAAAGTAAATTAATAAAATGTTCTGTGTCAAGTTTTTCCCCCCCTTTTAATCACTAAATCTATCAATCATATCATGTGTCGCAATCTACCATTCTCTCACTAACTAATTAATTTTGCACACTAAATAATAAAGAAATTCAAAGGGAAATTTTTACTCTTTACCTCTCAATTTAAGCGAAACTATAGATCCTGTTAAAAATGATTATATTGTTCTGAAAATCTTGTGGTCTTCAAAATTGAATCTCTTCTCCAATTACGATTTTGCCATTATTGCCCTCAAATGACATGCTTTCATGTAATTCTTGGGTTTTGGTTTTGTATGTTACTCACATGAATGAATAATAATTATTATTATTGTTATAAAAGGACTGATTTTACCAATTTAAAGGTAAAAAAAAAAAAAAAAAAAAAAAAAAAAAAAAAAAAAAAAAACTCCAATATTTACCCTAATTGAAAACACAGGAGTTAAATTGATTGATTATTGATACACGAGGTTGAGGCCGTCGTCAATACGAGTTTGGACTTTTGGAGACATTTGTGTTTAATTAAAATTAATTACACCTAAAAAGGACCAAAAAGAAAAAGAAAAGAAATTGTGGAAAAACTTGGAAATGGGTTCATGCAATGAACTGTATTTCCAGGTCTATATTTCGCCACGTTTTGATTTTTATAGTCCTATCTACAATTTTACACTCCCTAAATTTGCCTATAATTCTCAACCATTAAGTGGAGATTTAAATTTTTAATCTTCTAATTCATCATCAAAATGTCCTAAAAATATATATATATATATATATATATATATATATATATATATATATATATCAATTTGTACTTACAAAAATTTTAGAGCCAGATTTTACATTAAAATGGGAAATAAAAATTTACGTGATAATTAAAGTGTGAAAAAAGGACATACATCATATCATTTATAATACCATTCATGCATATTAACTTACAACCTAATAAATAAAAATTAATTTTGTTAATGATGTTACATATAGATGTTGAACCCTCCAATATCAACGAATTACCACTAAACAATGCCTACCTTCAATTGATTTTGGATTCTAATTTATGTTTTTAAGCATCTTTAAAATGGTAATATGTGTCTTCATCTACAAGCTATTTCAAATTTATTAAAAAATATATTTTCATGTTTTTATTTTAAATTTATGGAGGCCACATCAATTTTTCGTGTATACTATCATCTTATAGGTATCGTTTCTATTAATTAACTGTCACGTCAACATATTTTTAAAAATAAGGTGGAATAAATTACTATATAAAAGAACATTTATATATAGTCAAAATTATGAAACATTTTATATTACTACAACAATATTTATTCATTTCATTCATAATTTGACACGTCATCAAATAATATATTAATTCATCATGTCGATGTAATAAACATGTTAGAAATACAATAAATATTGCCGAGACTTTCTTTAATTTTGTTGCTTCCAAATTTTAATGTATATAGTTGTCCATGTCAGTTTTTATTTAGATTATAAATATGTTGTTAAATATAAAGTAAATTATTTAAATATGCATGTTTAGTAGGTTAAATTAAGTTTTCCGATATTAACACACCAAATTACCTATTATGTATGACACGTCATAAATTACAATTTTAGGGAGTTTTTGGACTCAAAATCTTCTATTAATTTCCAGCTACTAAATTCAATATAAATATGATAGGTCATTACAAATTTTACTTGGGTAATTGTCTCTTTGGTGACCTCTCTCTATGCATTAACTACAATATAATGTGCCTTCATCATGGATTCATGGGGCAATCTTTTAGGGGTTTTAGGATGTGAGGTGAGAATAGGAAGATTCATTTTTTATTTTTGATTTTTTAAAATTAAGTCTATTTTCTCTCAATGTTTTACGGTAATTTGTATCTTTCTTAAGTAAAAATGTTGAATTCTTCACCAAATTTCAAAATAAAAATAAGTTTATGAAAAAATTTTGTATTAATTTTTAAAATTTGGTTTGATTTTTGAAATTATTGGTAAAATGTAGATACAAAAAAAAAAGTTTAGAAATAAAAGTAGTATTTATAGACTTAATTTTTGAAAATCAAATAGTTATAAAAATTTTTGTTTCTTTGATGAGAGGTAATGTATTTTAATAACATGGGCATATCAGGGAGCATTTAGACTTTTCAACTCGTTCATCACATTTCACATTCTAATATTCTAAAAATATCACAATCCTATGATATTATCCCTTTTGGATAATAAAGAAGTAATTTCATTTATCACATTTTACAATTTGCACAACTTTTTTTTTTTCTTCTTCTTTTTTTGCTCTTTTGTCGAATAAGTTTCTGTTTGAAAATTAGTTGCTCAACAAGTTAGAAAATATGTGCATCATACAAATTTGAAAGCAAAACGACATTGAAACTACATTTATTTATTTATTTCTTTTTTAAAAAAAGAAAAGAGCTTTTGAAAAAAAATATTCTCGAGTCAATTTGTGTGTTACTTATAGAAGTTAATTGGTGCATTAATCAAACTTAAACGTGTACAAAGCTTGATATCTTAATTTAAAAAATGAATTCATTAATATATAAAATAGCCCCTGTGTTTTTATTTCCAATGGAATGAAAATTCCCATCTAGGAGAAGAAAACAGAGATCTAACAATTTTTGCCTTTCCTTAAAAATGATCTCCTTGACACAATCTAGACTCATGAACACCTTATAAAAAATAAGGTTCCTCTAAATAAATTTTATTATTTATTTTAAGAAGAAACAATATATAATAAATAATTAAATTAAAGAACAGAGGTCTCAATCTGCCATCCATAGCTTAAAGCATTGGTCCTTTGCTGACACTATAACTCGCCCACCATATAGTTAATGAAAAGGTTGTCCGTTCACAATTATTAAAGTTCACAAAATTCAATGGCTTGTCCCCAATTTTTGCCCTATACATTACTATTTTTCAATCAACATTAATCATTTCAAACATTTATTCGCAATACCCCAAATTTATACATAAAGATTTCAATTACTTCATCATTTTCATATGAATCTCCAGCTTTTAATCCTCCTCCTATAAATTTCCAACTTGATTCAAATTCAATTGATTGAGAAGGCTTGCTGGTTAATTATTCTGTACACAAGTTTACAGCTAGGGACCTAATGGAAAGTAAAACACTCCCAAACTTTGAGACGTTCTAGCAGACAATCGACATGTGATATGTGTTATGCGATTTACGATTCATGTCGATGGGACAGATGAAAACTCAAGAGATCTCAACAGTCCATCCCATCTTATCCTTAATGGTTCCAGTTTGAATCCCAACAAGTGTTGAATATAGTTCTTGGCATGTTGTGTCAGCACCTGTTTGGTATTCAATCCTGCAGAATTTACAATCAAATTCATTAACATTGCCAAGAAACTAGATGAAGTCGGACGAGCAATGTAATTCAGTTATCAAAGCATTCTCGAGCTTGATTTTCTTTGGCTTGCCAGTTGAAAATGTAGAAGGTCTACATTTGGAGCAATGACAGGGTATTAGAAGTTAGATTACCTTCTATCCATACATGTAATGCTGCCAACTGGGGCTACACCGACAGCAGTTCCAGTGCAAAAAACTTCACGAGCATCAAACAGTTCTTCCACGTTAATGGCCCGTTCCTCGACCTGGATAAGATTGACATTGCCATTATGATAACAAGAAGGAAAAGTATGTATGGCAGTTGGAAAACCAAAAACAATTGAAAATCTTTAGAAAGTCAAGATCCTGGCTGCTAGATTCTTGATTAGGGATGAGATAACCACCGTGTAACCGCGATCACGGGCAATGTCAATGATGCTTTTCCTGGTTACCCCTGGAAGAATTGTTCCATGTGTAGCAGGAGTTGAAATAACATTACCCTATAGAAACGGAAAATTATTACATTGGTTCAGAACAGATAAAGAACTCCCAAATCCAAAAGGATGAAAAAATTTTAGTTCTACAAACTGAAGACCAAATACCATCATCAGATCTTCTACTCAATTTCAATTTCATGTCAGTATTACTATAACAACGTTGTCAATAAAGGTCTGTACTTTTTCGCCATATTGCTTCATTATTTTGTCAATTTGATCATTGCAATTGAAAGAGTAGTTTAAAAACAAAGATACCTTTACAATGAAAATGTTGCACGAAGAAACTTCTTCCAGATCTCTCTTATTCACCGAATCAAGGTATAAGACATCAGAAAATCCTTGACTTTTAGCTCGGGTGATAGCTTTTAAGACCTACACAGATAAAGACATCAGAAAATATGTGAATGATGTAACTTCCTCAAATGCCATAGTTATGCCATTGTCAAAATGGTGATTGAATCAAAACTGGATTGGCAACAAGCTTATTCATTAGTTTTCACAAAGAAAAAGAAGATATAGTAAACACATACCGGAGCGTAATTTGAAATGGTTTTCACACCTCCAGTTCCACCACGAGATGCACGAACGAATTCATTCTCAACATATAGGTTCAAGGGTGCTGAACCTTCCTGTTTAAAAAAAACCAGGAGGATATAGATGAATCATGTGTTTTTGATGAGAAGAGAAATTAGCTCCACTGAACAAGTACCCACCTTAAAATAGTTGCGAACAGGGGAAGCATAAATTAGAAAAGTATACTCGGGCGCAGGTGCCAAGCCGAGAACGGGACCAGTTCCAATGAGCAAAGGCCTTATGTAAAGTGATCCTTTCCCCAGCGGAGGGACCTGCAAGTACAATCAATCATGAGGATGAAAAACCAACCAAGGTCAACAGTTACTTCTCATTGACATAAAATTACTGAGACAAGTAGCTGAAATAGGTAAAGAGAAAGACAAGTACCCAACGCTTATTAGCAATCGTAATTTTCTTCACAGCATCAACAAACTGTTCGATGGAGGGCGACGGCATACACATTCGTTCAGCACCAGTTTTCATACGAAGAGCATTTTGGTCTGGACGAAAGAGAAGAAAGCCTCCATCTTTTTTCCTATAAGCTTTTAAACCTTCAAACAATCCCTATTCAAATTTTCAACAACAAACCTTAAACTCTATTAAGCCTTTCATCAAATCAGTTCTATATGTATCAACTAACTATCTCACAAATAATTTCAACATGGAAACGAACTCTTTTGCTTAAGATCCCACCCGCCCCGAAGTCTCTTGACAGAAAATGGGAAAGGGAAAAGAGAACAGAATTCACAGTTTGATCATCAAAAACCAAATCTTAGAATCCTAATGTCAGAAGAACAACAACCAACCACCTAGTGAGAAGAAACTACATAAATTCACAAGGCCAGAATTACAACATTTCCTAAAATGGTACCAAAAATCATAAGCAATTGATTGAATCTTGATTCCCAAACTGAAACTAGAAGGTACCTGGCCATAATTTAGAACCCCAGCAGAAGGGCTCAACTCAATGTTGCCATAACGGCTCATTTGACCTCGTTCAAATTTCTCATCTTTAGAGCATTTCATAATATACATATAATCTGTTGGCATCAGCCCAAATCCAAGACTATCCCAGTCAAAATCACAGCTCTCATCATCACTGAAATTAAACCAAACCCAAACAGAAACACCCAATCTCAGCATTTCAACAACTTCAATCACAAGGAACAATTAATAAAAACGCTTAATCTCAAATCTTTGAGCATTACTCTCTAATGAAAAAGGGTTATTGAGAAATTTAATAAAAAATGGGTGGAAACTTGAAGTACCTAAGAGGCGATGATCCGCAAGGCTCTGGCATTGAAGATACTGCCCTACACGCATCGCCATGGCAGCTTCCTCTAAGCTGCAATTACCAAAACTGTTTAGTAATTACTGGTGGGTTAAAGTTAAAACCCTAAATTAACAAAATTAAAAATATTCAATCATACACTTCGTTTTCATTCTACAATTTTCAGGATAAAAACAAAGATGATAAACCCAGATGGAAAAATACAAACTTTCTACTTTGTATCAATGTCTGCCCATTCGAAGATTATGGGACGCCCAAATGTCCAGAAAAACCGAGAGAAATTCAAATTAAAATGAAATTTCAAACGTGGCGTAGCCTAGCAGGAAAAAAAGAACAATAATAACAATAATAATAATAAAAAGACAAAACAAAACAAAACAAAAGAAAAAAGAAAAGTGTGCACGACAGAACATTCGACGGTTGCAAGGCGTCCAACACCTAAACGCCGTCTTGTCTTGGGGACCGTTCACCGATTGGCTAACTATTATTCAAAAGTTTTTTCCTTCTTTTTTCTTTTTTTTAAGTAGATTATTTAGATTTATCAATATTGTTAAATTTTATCATTGTGTTTAGTGGGAAATTCAAACAATATGCACAATTAATTAATATTCTTATTGTATAATAAAAATGATAATGAGATTCAAAAACGAAGATAAAATTTTCACTGTCATCTTAGATATAACTAGCTTTCTATATATATATATATATATATATATATATATATATATATATATATATATATATATATTTGTTTTAAATATATCGTCTTTATCCGAATTTTATTTTTGAAGAAGTAGGCACAAGTTTCTCATGTAAGAATAGAATGTGGGTCCCATTATATTGTTTTTTAATGACAAATAGTTGATTAAAGAAGTTGAGTTTGTAACTCCTTTTCTTTTCTTTTCTTTTCTTTCTTTTTGTTTCCTTTTTCTTAATGATGATATGTTCACATGAGAAGCACGATTTGGTGTAATCCAAAATGTTGGTGAACTTTAATGTATAATATTGAATTTAGATTTCTATATCTTAAGTCCTTAAGGGATAAACTAATAAAAGATTTAGTCAATCTTTATCTTTATCAAATTGAGATTAAGTAAAAGTAATATAAAATTCATCTTCATGAGAAGTAAATAAATAATTTTTTATATTCCTCCTACACCTATACTCATTTTTTTTCCCCTAAATGATCTGTCATGACTCATGACTTCATCCCCTCAAATAGTAAAGAAAAAAAGCTCTAATTTAAGTAAATATTCAAACATACCTTTAAATCGAAGAATTAAAAAATAAGGAGGTTTAAACACAATCCCTATCTTATAGATACTCAATTAAAGTATTATTATTTATTATAATATAAACTTACAATTAAAGAAAAAACAACCTACAACATTGTTAACATAAACATAGTTCAACCTCAAGTTAGAAATCCAATCTACACTCTATTTATTTTTTTAAAAAAAAAAAAAAAAAAAACAACCTAACAATAACATTGCCAAAATCAAGATCATCACTAAACTTTTGTTAAAATTAGATATTTTTTTACAAGAAATTAAGATTATGACAATTACTAAATTCCTTTCTAAATTAGAATTCTCCTCAACAAACACTTTGTTTTTCTTTCTTTCTTTTTTCTAAGAAGAGAAACCCAAATCAAACATGAGGAAAGAAAAAGTAAATTTTGAAAGGAAAGAAAATACATTATGATCAAGATCATGAAGAATGTTAAACTCTGTTTTCAAAATTCCAAATAAATGGTTCATCCATGAAAACTTTTGATTAAAAAGAAAAAAAAAAAAAAAAAAAACAGAGAGAAGAATATCATCAAATCATACATGCAAAAGAATGAGAAGTAGAGAAGGGAAAGAAACAAAAACAAGAAGAAAATATGAACGAAATTCACCCACATGAAAAACTCCAAGAATGATTTTTTTTTTTCTCAAACCTGTGAAAAAGAAGATGATGAGAAGGAAGAAAGAAGGCGAAAAGAAGGGGAAAAGAGTCTTCTCTGAATCATGGTGGCTGAGTTTTGATCTTTGTATATTGCAGTTTTTATGAACAAATTTGATTTGCAGAAAAAGAATTGAGAAATTTTAATAGGGAAAGTTGAAGAGAAAGTGGTTTGTTGTGTTGGGAGATAAGGAAATATATAATTAATTTATAGGAGAGAAAGATAAGGAGGACTCTTTTTTTTCTTTTTCTTTTTCTTTTTTCTTTTTTCTTTTTTCTTTTTTGGGGTTTTTTTTTTTTCTTTCCATTATTAAAAATCCAGCTTGTAAAATTTGTAACAACCAACATGGGCTTATGGGTCACAATTCCATGTCAGCTACACACAAACATAGCATCCAAATTTCCTCCTTTCCAATCTCAAACCTACCAAAACTTATCAATCTATCAAAACCTTTTACTACAATATCTAAATTATAATACAAGAATATTCTAGTTAGAGGGAGGACCCACACAAAATATCATTTTTTTAAAGGAAAAAAAAACTAAATTTTTTTTATTAAAGTCAAAAAAAAAAAAAAAAAAAAAAAAAGAAAAAAAAAAAAGCACTTGATTCAGTTAAAAAAGTCATTCCAACTTTTACTCCCAACGGAGTCAATCTTATCATTAAACTTTTGATTTATTAAATTTCGAAATGAAATAACAGCTGCAACTTAAATAATATTATATTAGGTTAAGTTATCGAGAATTATTTTAACTATTTTTTTTTTATATATGTTGCTTGTTATATACTAACTTGGTGTTTCTATAGTTGGATGAGACTTTTTTTTTTCAACTAGACATTGATTCTTATAGTTGTGTTGAATCTTTTAATTGGTTTCATTAAAAAGAATGTTTTAATTGGTTAAATATAATCGTTTTGTTGCTATAAAGTTTGAGTGTTTTTTTTTTTTTCAAGAAAAATCTAATCAATTTTGTGGCTAGATTATTTTGAGTGTATTTCTTGTGATTTGGGTTTGGGGCATTTACTAAACATGACTTTGAAGGCTTTGATGGTTCATTTTCTATGGATGATAGTTGGTTGGTTTGTGGGGATAGGTAGTTTTTAAATTTAATTTTAGGTATTATTGGATAACTCTTTGGCGATAAAAGTTGTGTTTATTTTATTACAATTGGTTGGTGGTCATCTCTTTTCTAATTAGACATTTGATTTCTTTATCAAATTCTAAACAAGAAAAACAAGTCTTAATTTTTTTTTTTTTTTTTTTAAGTTTTCCAAATGTGGGTTACTCTTAAAATTAGGGACTTATATAGAAGTAGTGATTATTAGATTCATTTTAATGAAATCAAATGATCGTTAGTTATCAAACGAGATCTTAATAGTTATAATTATAAATTTATGGTCAAAATTGATTCATCTACTTAAAAATTTAAGGCCCATTTGGTAACCAAAAAATTATGTTATTTGTTTTTAGTTTTTAAAAATTAAGTCTATAACAACTCTTTCACTTATAAATTTCTTACTTTGTTTTCTACTTTCGGCCAACATTTTAAAAAACAAGCTAAATTTAAAAATAAAAAAATAACTTTTAAAAATTTATTTTTATTTTTTAAATTTGATTAAAAATTTAAGTCTTTTTACTTAAAAAAAAAAAAAAAAAAAAAGACTAAAACTATTGTAAGAAATAGGAAATAGACTCAATTTTGATACAAAACGAAGTCTAATTAATTTCAGTTAGGCAATTAGTTGGTTTTTTTTTAATTAAAAAGAAAAAAAAAATGTTAACTTGTTTTGATTAATTTTGTTTATTAATGTAGTTAAACATGTAACTATTGTAGTGAAAATTTTGTACACACTCCATTGGTTTTACTGACAGATATTTTATTTTCCCAAACTACCACCGACATATTTACGCAACAACAATTAACATTGGTTTTCTCTTTTCCTTGTTTTGAGGAATACCAATAACAATAGAATGGATGAAATTAATTGAAATGAAGTAAAAGGTGTATTTGATTTACCAATACTTAATTTTGAAAATAAGTGATTCTACCAACAAAAAAAAAAAAAAAAACAATTAAAGTGTGGTAATCACTCAACACATATTTTTTAACAGTGTATTTTAAACAATTTTTTATCATAAGAGTTTAAATAATAATAATTTTTTAAAAAACATTTTTTTCTCTAGTCAATCTAAACGGCTTAAAGAATGAGAATAAAATCTAGTGTAGTTTCATAAAATAAAGAATGAGAATGAAATTGATTATTCCATTTTCGAGAATCAAAAATAGAATTGTCAAATTTTGATTAGGTCGCACGTTTTATATTCTCATTCATGACTACAGTAAACATAAAAAATAAAATTTGATATCGTAGCTAAATATAAAGTTCTATAGTTTATAGGTCAGCTGTTGAATGTGGAACTTTTTTTTTCATTGGAGTTGGAAGATTGAAACATAAACGTTTTAAAACGTAGTCATATTTGTGGTAATTAATGTTCACATATAGACAAAATAATCTCTTTTTAAAAAATGGAAAATAGTAAATTCATAGTGAAAATTCGAACTTGACTTTTTGTTTGAGCTCGCTACCGAAAAAAAAGATGTACTATAGCTTACGAAAAATGTTATCACAGACCTTAATACCATTTTACAAAAAGTCATGATAACCAATGTCATGTTATAAAAGCTATAAAAGTTTAGTTTTTTTTATAGTGTTTGATAAATGTTATAAAAATACCTTTTTAATAGCATATTATTCTCTTTATAAACTAGTGATTTATATCAAAGTTATGAAAGAGATTGGAAAATTGCTATTTCTAACTTAAAAATGTTTTTGGAGGACAAATCTAATCTTTTTTAAAAGTAAAAAAACTTTTTTTTCTAACATCTTTTTTACTTTTTCAGTTTTTTAGTGGACCCCACATTGTGAAATGACGTTTTTGTTCTTATTAATTTCGACTTCTAGTTCTTCCCGAAATCATCGCTCACCTTCCTCTAAAACTTCCTCTGACCAAATCATCCCCTCCATCCCTTCCTCTCTGGAAAAAAAGAGTAAATCCTTCATTTGTTTAGATTCTATTATAGGGTTTTTTTCCCAACGTTTGCATTGAAATATTATGTTGGATGGGGGTTTTTGTGTGATTTCTGTTAGGAGAATAAAAAAACACAAAGGACTTTAACTATTTTGAACTTGGGTTTCTGTCAAATCCATTTTGAAAAAGAACCACAATTTCTGCTAAGTAATGGACCTCAAATGAACAAATCTGTTATTTTTTGAAAAAATTGGACACTTAGACTTTCAAAATAGCAAACTTACTAGAAAGAAATTAGCTCTATATGACCTTTTCCGCAAAGTTCCGATCAACACTTTACGAAAAAAGTGACAGAACACATTTATGACCCACCCTTCTTTTCATTTTGAAAGTTTTAGAGGAAGAGAGCGATGATTTCAAGAAGAATTAGAAGTCAAAATTAATAAGGATAAAAACGCTATTTCACATTATGGGGTACTCTACTAACAAGCTGAAAAAGTGAAAAATAGATTAGAAAAAGAATTTTTTAAGAAAGGAGTTAAAATTTAATTGATTGTTTATAATAGTATTTATTTATCAATATAAATATTTACTTAGACATTTAAATGAAAGCTATAATAAGCATGTAATGGTAATCTTTTCATAGCATTTTAATTTATTTTTTTTTTCAGTAACCAAGATAAATGTTAATCAACGCATAATTTATAACTTTTATAATATCGATATCCAATTGACCACATTAGTATCCAAAATAGACTTTGAATTTTGTGAATAAATGATATTGAGAATACTATTTTGCATAGCATAGATTGTTACCTAATAAAAGTAAAATAATAAATAATGATTCATAAAAATAGGTCATACAATTAAAATTAAAATGCATACTTATGTGAATAAGTATTCACAAAACTTGATATTGCCCCAAGAAAAGGGATATAGTGATTAATATCATCAACTTAACATAAAGTTGAACAGCATACCATCCATTATTTTATTTATTTAAACTAACTTAACAAACAGTTACCAGACTTGTCTAATTATAAAGGACACAACACAGGCCTCTCAGTTCCATTTCTCCAAAATTTTGGCTAATAATTAATATTTCATTTTTTTTCCCCTAAAATTCCTTTTCTATTTATGAAGTTTTTTATTAGGAGGAGAAAAAATAAAAATAAAAAACACTTTCCATGTGAGAAGAAAAAAGGGCGTCCTTATAGTTAGGCATGGTGTATAAGATCACATGCACTAATCAAGTGAAACTAATGTAAGTGTTAGGGTTGGTGAACTATAAAATTTGAGTTAATTGCGAACGTAATCTACCTAGCTTATTAATTTGGTTAAGATATTATGATATTAAACGAAAAATATTCTCTAAACTTTTCAGTTTGAAGCATAGTTTAACTATTTATATTATCAGGTTAGAAATTCAAATTTTCACCCCATATTGATAAAACTGTCAAAGTTGCATTTTGTTCGGTGACTTGTACATTTGACATTAAAGGAAGAGACCTAACTTTATTAATGATCTTTATTTGCTTATAAAAGAAAGATATGGTGCCATAAGTCTTTCAATCTTTTTTCATGGTAAAGCTTTCAGTATATATTTTTTTTCCAAAGAAAGAAAGAAAAAAAAAAAAAAAACTCTTTTGATGTTTCAATGAAGTATTTCTTTCTTTTTTTAAAAAAAAAAAAAAAAATCGTTCTCCAATCATGTAATTTGGTACTCTTATCAACTTGTGGTCTCTTTCTCTTTGTTTCACAAGTTTTCTATGAGATCTCGGACAAACATTTAATATTCATATTTGTTTCACAAAATTCTACTTCTTAAAACCCAAGATATTATTATCTAACTTTAAAACTTATTTGTCATGGGTTTTTTAATACTATGCATAATTGTGAGATTTTTATGCCCAAAAGATGAGTAGTAAAATATAGCATAATTAATTAATAAACTAATATCAATTATTGATTACTATTAATTTTAATTAATTATTAAATATATATTGATTTATTATTTAGACTTAATAAATTTCAACTTCTTTTACTATTTAATATAAATTATTATTATGGATTATGAATATTCTAATTAATTTATATTAATTTAATTGCTTTTAGTAATTAATTTAAATAATTTAATTAGGTTTAATATAAAAGTATTCATTTATTTTGATTTTAATGGATGAAATAATTAATTAATATTGATAAATTAGATAATCTAAATTTAATTGATGACTACTTAAATTGGTCTCTTGCATTTAATTACTTAATAATTTGTTTCTATGTACAAAATTGGTAAATTGAACACACATATTTAACTTTTAAACATTAAATATTTTGTATATCCAAACATAGACATTAATTATCTCGGACATTTAAAACTCAAACAATCAAATCCTAAATATTTAATATTTATACCTATGAAATAATATATGCAATCCAAACGGGTACTTAGGGAGTGTTTGGCCCACCAACTCCATAAGTTGATGTTAAAAAATTCAACTTTTCTTAAGGAGTGCTTGGCCCACTAACTTCATAAGTTGAGGTTAAAAAATTCAACTTTAATAGTACTATTGAATTTTTACACATTTATTGATGAACTTTATCTCCAACATGTCAAACTCTAGATTTAATAACTCAACTTTAACACTCAAAAACACTCCAACTTTAAAATTGTTATTAGTGTCCATCAAACATTAGTTCAAATGTGATTTCATAATTGATGATTTGGTAAATAAATAAACGTGTATATATTAATTGATACTGTTAAGAGATTGAAAATCATATTGATTAAAAGTTCAAACTAATAATTGTACTTAGTTAAATTCTAAGTATTGATGAGTGAACTAATTTTGTTTTAAAACTATTAATGCATAATTTCACACATGTTTAAAGCTCGTTGAATTGTAAGGATTAATGTAAATTAGTGAGAAATACAATAATCAAATAGATAATAGTAATTTTTAAAATGCTCGTTTTCCTTAATATTTTTTTACTCTTCCCAAATAATTTTGTGACTTTTTTCTTTTCTTTTTACTTTAGTAGGATTTTTGGATAAGGATAATTCTGTCTAGGTAATTCAAGTGAGAATAATTGAAAATCACTAAGAAATAATATAAATGATCCTCCTATGAATGTTAGGTGTTCAATGTTTAAATTAATAGAATGAGCGATTGGACAAATGGCTAAAACAAAATGACATTTTAGAAAAATGGTCTAACGAGTTTTTATCGGTGAAAATGGTCGACCGACTAATTCTAATACTACTTAAAATTTAATAATAGACAAGAGTACCCCTGCTATCAAATCCCTAAGATTACGATGTATTTCAAAGAAAAATCTAACAGCCTGAAACAATATCTAATAAACTCAACCATAAAAAATTTTATAAATTTGAAATTTGAACATACATTTATTATGAAGCAAAAAAAAATATTTAAATCAAATAACATATCAAAACTAACTTTTATTATAGAAAATAATATCATACAAACTAAAATAACTTAAAGTTAAAAAATTTGAAAAAAAAACATAATTAAAAATTATAGTTGAAAACTAGAAAAGTTATAATTAATAACTCAAAATTTAGACATGAAATAAGCAAATACATGGTATTCAAAATAATTATCAAATGAAGTCTATTGAGCCCCACAAATACATTCTACTCGTAAACTCATAAACTCGTAAAACTAAAAAACCATCAACTGAACCTCACATATACTTTATACTCAAAACCTAAAGTCTAGGCCAAAATCTAAACAACTTATTATCTTCTCAACTTCCATGGTGACTTATGTGTGCACGGTAGATTCACCATCACCAAATACACCATTTCTCCTTCCCAACCTCTCATGTTGCCTACACTACTACAATTCTCCCATAGAAATACCAATTATTTTCAAATTTCCAATTCATTTTTCATTCCAATCATCATTGATTTAGAGACACCTCAAATTAGTTTGCAAAAATACCTCGAACCAATCTATATACCCTAATACAAAAATACAATACATACCTTAAGTTTGAACACATTTTGAGAATGTCAATCTAATGACTAAATGATTAAGCAATGTCACTTTCATAAACGACCATAGAACTAGTCTTAAAAAGTTATGATAGAATCAATCATAATTTTTTAAAAAACATAATTTGGAAAATATAATTTGTCAATGTCACCTGGACAAAGGTAGAAGTCTCTTTTGGAAGAAAAAAACAACACAAAATTTTTATTTGGGTTTACCAAATCCATACAAAATCTACTTAAAAAAATTTAAAAACTACAAAAAAAAAAAAAAAAAAAAATTACCTAAATTTGTGAGAAAATATTTGTCCTCTTTATTTTATTATTTGAAGCTACCATGAAATTGAGTGGTAAAATAGAGAAATTAATTAGATGGATGGGACCCTCCACATAGTGTAATGACTATTAACCAAAAAAATTAAAAATTGGTTATTTAAACAAATGAGAGTTTTATTTTTCTCTTTTTTTTTTTCCATTATATACAATTTCTCTTAATAGAATTATTAATTTTGGGTTTTTATCGATACAACAAAAAAACGTAAGGGTATTGATATTTGGACTAAAAATAACTGGTAAATATATCTTTGTAAAAATAGCTCTATTGTTAGTACACTTTTAACCTATTGATTTAAAAATAATTTTAATGTATAACTAACACGCGCGCGCAACAAAAAAGAAAAAAAATGAACTTTAACGAAATATTGGCGGTGCGTTGGTCTGAACCACAAAATACATAGATACGTCCAGCCCACAATTCATTTCCCCAAGCGGCCCAAATTTTTAGGCCCATTTTGTGGCTAATTTATGCTTTAAACTTTGTAAATGTGAGTTACAAATTTACGAATATATTTATAGATAAAGACACTTGTGAAATTTAATTTTCCACTCTAAATTTGTTGAATTAGAAAAACTTAACTAATTTAAAAATATTTATATATTAAAATAGAAAAACTACACTTTTGGTTCTGAAGTTTAAATTTAACATTATCGATTTGTTTCTTCAAGTTTTTCATAAACATTTATGTTTCGTGTTTTTGGTGAGGTTGATGTACTTCCAAATTTTTAAATAACCATTTATGATTTGTGAGTTTTAAGGCAGATGTGCTTTTGGTTTATGACACTTGAGAATGGTCTGAAAATGGTCCATGGTCCGTTAAGTTTTTATATATTTATGATTTTGTTTTTTTTTTCTCTTTCTTCTTCTGTCTCCAACCAACACAACTTAGCTTTGTGTATCAATAGGGTGGATTATTTAATAGTTTAAAGCTTTTAGTATGACAGTAGTGTATAGCTTCACATTTCAACTTAATTACCCTTTTTTTATGGGTTGTTTTAAAATATATATAGAAAAACAGTTGAAAATAATTGTAAATATAGCAAAATTTTATTTTATATCTATGACTGCGATAGACTCAAATAGACATCTATCACTTTAACAATAGATGCAAATAGATGTCTATCTGGGTTTATTGCAATCTATTACTGATAAAAATTAAAATTTTACTATATTTATAAATAGTTTGATGTTTTTTTTATTTATAGTAATTTTTTTCTTTATCCATAGATTATTTGTAATTTGACTTGAAAACCAATTATTATAGGTGGTTTATTCCCTCCTATTTTATTATCATGATCCTTAAAGTTGTTTCTTCTACTTAAAAATTAAAAAAAAAAAATTATTATTATTAACTATAAAAAGTACTGCATATTGATAAATTAAACTTTAATAGCTTTTCAATTGGTGTATTTATTTTATTTTCATATCTAAATTTTTAAACCTTAATACTATAAAGTCAACCTACTAAAAGTATATTTCAACTTTTGTTACATTTTTTTAGAAAAATTATTTAACGAAATCACAAGAATGAAAACAATAAATGAAGAAAAGTATTTATATAATTTTCACTCAAAAAAGAGGATACGATCCTTGAATAGTTTGATTAAAAAAATGATGGCTCAACTAATGAAGGTCTATATATCCTCATTACCCACTTAAATCATGATATAGTTCTAACACAAAAAAACCAACACTACTGCTTATTTTAAAATATATATATATATAAAATATTATTAAGTACTTTTTTTTTTATATATATCTAAAACATGATAATTTAATATTTATTTATCAAAACACTTGTAACTAAATTACTCAGTTATAAAATTGACATTTATTTAACACTAATACGCTTCAATGTTACAATTGATTTAGTAATTTACTAAAAATTATTTTAAAGTTATAACAAATTCAAACAAAACTTAAATCATTCAATTAATGTAAAGCGACAAAAACAACTAAAACTTATATAATATTAAAAAACAAAAAAGAGAGGCATACACACTCAATCAAGATGATGAACTTCCCGAGAGGGAGATATTATTACATGACTTTCATTTTAGGAAAATTCACCAAATGAAAGGCAGGAATTTATGACACTTTAAACACAATAAAATTACAAATACCCTACCATGAACTATTACTTCTTTTTTTCTTTTTCATTTTTAAAGACTAGGGAATTGAAGGGGCTAAACAAGAAGCATCCATACAAATTACAATATAAGGTTAAGGTAGCAACTAAAAGGAGAGGGGGTGTATTTTAGAAGCACATATTTGACCGTAGCGTCCCCCTCATGGACCCAAACGATAATGGGAATCACCCATGAAATGGCCATCAAAGTAAAAAGCAGCAGCAGCAGCAGCAGCAGCATTGGGATGACAAAACCCCTCCATACCCATAAACTGCACATCCTCAGAAGGTTTCCAGTGCCTTTTCCTTTGGTTTATGAACCAATTATTTATCTGTTTCTGGTCAAGCCCAGTTGATTCCGCCAGTGCCAACTTTTCTGCCTCCTGCTTGCCCCCCACACACAAACACACTCAGCCAGTCTTTTTTTTGGTTTAGGCATTTTCACAAACAGGTTGTGTGCGTGCAAAAATGAAATGAATAATGAATAGTGTGTTTTATTTACCGATGGATATGGCCATTTGTTGTGCAATTCCCACCAACGGAGGAGCTCTTGTCTTGCGTCTTTAGGGAGCTTTCCTTTCTTCTTTTTCTTGGAAAGTTCTTGCTTTAAACTGCTAAGATAACCACTGTATTTTTTGAGTAAGTGATTCTTAAGCTCTCGCTCTTCAGCTCGTGGGTCGATTTGATCTTCTATCTCTCTTTCCATTTCCCCGCCCTTCTCTTCCTCCTCCGACGACGATCCCATTCCTTCGCACTTCCCTTGTGTTCCTCCATTTTTTTTTTTCTTTTTGTCAATTTCCAGCAGGATAAACTCAAATATTTAATGGTATTAGTTATTATTCCGATACAATGTGGCCATTTTTCAACTAAAAAATAAACGTCCCTAAACTTTCCATTGTGCAGTTAACAAGTTTCGAAGTGTTTAAAAATAAACATCTTTTGAGATTGATATGCAGACATATGGGTGATTAAGAGGCATCTGGTTGAAATCCCCTCATTTCATATTTTAAAATATTAATAAATAAACATCTCTAAACTTTTTTTTTTTTTTTTTTACTTACAATAATTTCAATCTTTCTTAAGGAAAAGGATGAAATTTTAATCAAATTCTAAAACTAATAACAAGTTTTTTTTAACTTTTTTTTCAAAATTTAAACTTGATTTTTTAAAATATCGGTAAAAATGTAAATAACAAATCAAGAAATTTAAGAGGTGAAATACGTGTTTATAGGCTTAATTTCTAAAAACAAAAAATTGAAATACCAAATAAGGCTTAAACTTTTCAATTTTGTATTTAATAAGTTTTATATATATATATATATATATTTTTTTTTTTTTAGTACAAATTTTGTAAGCGTTATTTTCAAATGTAGCAAAATGGGTCAACTTATTTACAAATCTAGAAACTTATTTGTTATATTTAAAAGTATTTTTCAAAATTTTCATTTAAAACAATTATTCATTTTTAAAATTTTAATTGAACTACTAAAACAAAAGTTAAATTTTATGTTTGATGTAACTTAAAAAAAAAAAAAAAAAAAAAAAATTCTTTTAGCATGTCCAGAATTTACAAATGAACATTGATAACCTATTCAACATAAATTGAAAAATTTGAAATCCGTTGAATACAATATTGGAAATTTAGGAACTATATTAAATACTTTTTTGGTTACTTACAAAATTAAAAGTTTAAAAAAAATTCAGACATTTTTAATATTATTTTGGACTAAATGGAGACGAATCAAGAAATTTGAAAACTAAACTTATGATTTGAATGTAAATGTGTGAGATGTATATGGTTATGAGATGCACTCCTATCGTGATAGTTACTTTTGATTTTTTTTTCTTTTATATATATAATTGAAAGTTTGTTGGTTTATTAAAATTTGTACAGAGACTAATAGAGATATTTTAGAAGTTTGTTGGTTTATTAACATTAGATTAAGGTAGTTTGGATTAATTTAAAAAATTTATTTTTAGTTAAACACTTTTATAACGACAATTTAAAATAAAGACACTAATTACTTTTAAATTTTATTTTAAGTGGTTATCAAACACTTATATTTCTTTCTAAATTACTTATATTTTAAATTAAATACTTGAAAAGATATTCCAAACATACCATAAAAAATATTAAAAAAGGTTTTAAATTATTTATGGTTCAATATGTAAGAGGAGAGATGTAAGAGGAGAGATTTGAACCTCAAACTCTTCCAGCAAAATTATTTACATTAATTAGTCAATTTCAAATTTATACTTTATCGTAGAGGTTAAACACAATCTGATTTATTATGTGTGTTAGTGTTACTATTTACACACAAAGTTCAGTATAAAATAGTGCACTTGGCTATTGGTAAGTCATGGACTAAATAACTTTTTCCTCTTTTATTAGTGTTCTAACAATTATTGGTGAATTTAAACTTTTAATTTTTTTTTTTAATCAAGAATATGCTAGTTCAAGTTGGCACTAGAGAAAACTATAAAGGGTGTTCGTAGATTGAGTTGAATTGTGTTGAAAGAATTTTAGACCCAACTCAATTGTTTGATTGGTAAGTTCTTCCACTCGAATAACCTCTATTAGATAATGAACTCAATCTAACCCAACCATAAACATGTGGGTCAGGTTGGTTCAAGTTACTCGGATTATTTATTTGAAATTTTATTCTAAAAATAAGTAAAATGTTATTATGTAAAAGTTTTATTTAATTATTTTCATATATTGAATTAGGATTAACAACTCAATTTCAATTTATATTAGGATAATTTTCTTTCCAAAGTACTAAAAATATTATTTTTAGGAATTGTCGGAAATAAATGATAAAAAAATAAAATTAAACTAAATAAATGTTTATATAATTGTATCACAAGTAAAAAAATACTTTTTAAAATTAATAATAAGATTGGGTTGGTCCGAGTCCATTTAGGTTATTTTAGGTAAATCCGTGAACTAACCTAACCCATA
Organism: Citrullus mucosospermus; assembly: GCA_030954485.1. Taxonomy (NCBI): domain Eukaryota; kingdom Viridiplantae; phylum Streptophyta; class Magnoliopsida; order Cucurbitales; family Cucurbitaceae; genus Citrullus; species Citrullus mucosospermus. Next base: position 27,427,296 of record CM062062.1, read on the forward strand.
AAATTTTTATTTATTTGAATCTAACCCAATCCAAATCGTATGAATTAGATTGAGTTGATCTGATTTTCTAGGTCATCAGATTTTTCAAATTTTATAAACAATGCAATATCATTACATTCAAATAACTCTATAGTCAAATTCGAAATAGAGATATGATTAACAAATGGAAAAAACATAAGCTGAATGAAAAGAAATTCAATAACAACTTCTTAATTTTGATATATGCATGATGGGAACAAATTCAATAACAGCTTATTCCTTCTTTTTTTTTATTTTTCTTCCTCTATTTCAAACTTGACTTATGTTTATTTACCAAAGTTTTTCAGTTTTGGAAATTTCTAAAATATGTTTGTATTGTTTCTCAATAAATATGTAGTACATTGTAATAGTATTAAGTGTAACCAATTTTGTGAGAAACTTTATAATATTTTAATATTACCATACTAATGCTAATGTTTAGCTATCTAACCACTAAATTTATTGTTTATATGTGGTGGAAGAATTTAAATTTCTAACTTATTGGTTGATAATTCATACTTTAAGTTAGTTAAGTTATATTCATGTTCGCATTACAAATTTTATTTTTTATGATTTTTTTTTTTAATTTTTAATATTTATGTTGATTAACTAAAAAAAAGTCATTTCTTCCTCTGCTTGAAAACAACTTTAAAATAGTCCACTCTCAAAAGTAAAATTAACCCTCATTTAATCACAGTTTGGTTTTTTATTTATAGTTTTCTAAAATTAAGTTTATAACATTATTTTTAATTATGAATTTCTGTGTTTTACTGTATCTACTCTTTTTACCAATGAGTTTTTGTGTTTTACTTTATCTCTTCTTTTTTGTTAAAAAAAAAAAAAAAAAAAAAAGTCTCTTTAGGCCCGTTTAGATTAATTTAAGAAAAAGTATATTTTTTTCAAAAGTTCACTTTTATTTAAATTTTTTTGATAAAAATTTTTTAGAGTGTACACTTCAAAATTTATTTTTAGTAGTTATAAAATACTATAATTTTTTTCAAAATAACTTATTTTTTAAATTAATCACTATTCCAAATACACCCTATGTATTTATCCAACAAACTGAATATTTATTCTCATAAAGTTAAAAAAAAAATTAATTGTTATAGGTGTGATCTTTTTGTTATAAAAAAAAATTTAAAAAAATAAATAAATAAAATCATTATGATTCACACCCAAAATTTGGAAAGAAAATCGTTCTAAGACGAAGTAAAACACATCAAAATCCATAGTAATAACTGCGAAGCCCCTAATTCATTGTGATGTGAAGTCACTAATTATTTTGTCATTTTGTTTTAAATCTTTTTACAGCTACATTTTTTATCCCCAATTAAGAGTATGATTAGACATTAACAAACCATCAAGACAATATACATTTCATCTCTAATTAAGAGTTAACCAGCACTAATTTACATCTTAGCAAAAACAGTTTCCAGACCCATCAAAACAATTCATTCTGGTATTAAGAAATATAGAGTGGAAAAAATAAACAAACAAAAAAAAAAAAAAAAAAGGGAGAAAACCCCATTAAAAAAAAAGTAGAAAAGGTTGAAATCATGATGAAATTAGGGTTTTCTTTTTTCTTTTTTTTTTTTCTTTTTTTTTCCTTTGGCAATGGCTCTTTCTTCCCTTCAATCATAAGGGGAAGAAATCCTTGCCCACAATAAAATTAACCCCCCAAAAAAGCAATTCCAATGATCAAGATCAAAAATGGGTTGCATAGTAAAAGTCCCAAAAAAAAGAAAAACTTGTATTTGAAAAAAAAAAAAAAAAAAGAAGAAGAAAGAAGAAAGAAGTTACCAGATGCTAAGATTTGAAAGGAGCCATTGCAGAGAGTATTAAGCTGAGATTCAATTCTGTGCATGAAATCTGAAGCTTCTTGAATTGGCCTTGTTAACTCCTCTCTATACTTCACCAACATCCCATAATAAGCTTCCTGATTTTTGTAAAAATAATATTTATAAGCTCAATTTTCAAAATGATTATAAAAGAGTCCAGTAAATTTAATTAATAACTTAAATTTACCATGAATTGATCAAGTTCAGGGTCAATTGATGAGCCCTCGGTGGACGCCATTGAAGACCGCCGCCGCTGCTCGAATTCCTCCCTTACTGAAGTAAGTTTTGCCGCCACCTCCGGCGGTGCTCCGACCTATAAAAGAAAAAAAAAACCAAAAAAACAATAATAATAAGGGCAATTAATTATAAAATTTACTTTATAAAGAAATTTAAAAAAAAAAAAAAAAAAAAAGAGAAATTACGTTTTGGCAATCCAAGAAAGCTTGGAGGAGGTTAGAGAATAGAGAGTGAGAAAGAATTTTGGCTTTGATTGAATCAACATTATTATTATTAATAGTGATATTATTATTATTATTATTTTGGAACTCTCTGATTAAATGGTAATGAAAATCATGAACTTGAACGGTGGGAGGCTCCACTTTGACAACTTGATCGGACGGAGGAAAATAATTGGAGTCACCGGAGGCGAGATTTGCATTTACGGCCATGATCTGATTCCCATTTGAAGAAGAGGAACGAATTACGAAATTGCCCGCAGGAGATGAAGAATTGGTGGCCAAAACGGGTACTGAATTGTACAAGAAATTTCCCCTACACCTATCACCATGAACCTTGTACTGATCTTCCATTACAAAAATAAAAATATATATCTTTTTTTTATTATTATTAAAAAATTTTAAAAAATAAAATAATAATAATAAAAGAACCCAGTACCAAAAGAGAGAGAGAGAGGGAAGGAAAAAAAAAAAGGAAAAGGAATGATTAGAAAACCCTAAAGTGGGAGAATAATTAAACAGTGAAGTTATGGAGAAAAGCTAGCAGTCAACTTCCATAGGACAGGGCCAAAAAGGTTGTGTTTATGAGCTGGGTTTTTTAAATAAAAATTTAAAAAAAAAAAAAAAAAGAAATTAAGGGTACAGAAATGAACTGATTTCGGAAATTTTTAGGAAGGTGTGTTTTGGGTAAGGGGTAGGCAATATAGTTGAGACTGCGCCATTAAAGAGGAACAAAAAGGGAATCTATATAGCTTCTAGTAGGACACAACGACGGCGACGGCGATAACTCCGGCCACTTGGGTTTTTTTTTTTTTTTTTTTCTTCTTCTTCTTCTTCTTCTTCTTCTTCTTTGTTGATTAGTATGAAGACGTTGAAAGATTTACACCTTGATTTTCTGCATAACCTGAAAAACACAGCTCTGTATATGTGTGTGGATAGATGGATCATGTATGTCTACGTGGATGCATGTTTATTTATTTTTATTTTTATTTTTATTTTTTTTAAAAAAATTACATTTTTTGTCCTTAAATTTTGAGTCAATTATTCGTTTGATTTTAATTTAGTCCTTTAATTTTAAAATAAACATTTTATCCTTGGAATTTAAATTTTGTTTGAGTTTGATCTTTAAATTTCAAATTTTACACTTTTAATCTCAAATTTTCAACATTTTGTGTTAATTTTATTAATTGATTCAAAATAATTATGAAGTAAAAATTTTAAATTTATTTTAATATCGATGAAAGAATAGTGAAACTTACCTACTTACGATTCTTTTAATTTTTCAATATTAATTGATAAGCATTAACACTAGGGAATGAAAAATGAGTATTTAGTGAAAACTTGAAGTTAAATGTGTAAATCTTGAAATCTAGAGAACGAATGGAAGCAAAACTCAAATTTTAAAAATTAAATTGTAACATTTCAAAAACTAATAATGGCCCCGTTTTGTAACCATTTTGTTTTTTGTTTTTGTTTTTTAAAATTAAGTCTATAGACACTACTTCCACCTTCAAATTTATTACTTTGATATCTAATTTTTACCAATGGTTTAAAAACCGAAAACTAAAAAAAAATAGCTTTTAAAAACTTGCTTTATTTTTGGAATTTGGCAATGAATTCAACTACTGTACTTAAAAGAGATACAAACCAATGTAAGAAATTGGGAGAAAATAGACTTAATTTTCAAAAGTAAAAAAAAAAAAAAACGAAACGGTTACCAAATGAGACCTAAATTGAAATACTAAAAGTATGACATCTTGAAACCTAATAAAAATTAGACTAAAAAAATAATAATTTTCCTGTCCCCCTCCCACCTTTTCTTTTTAATTTTGATTTTACATGAGTGGTTACTTTTTTCTTTTTTTCATTTCAAGGTTTTTAGTCCTTTAAATTTTCTAATGGGTCAATGTCATTTTGGGTTTTCATACTATCTATTTTAATTATTATAAGCAAAGAGTATATATATATATATATATATATATATATATCGATTAGAAGAATAGTTACCAAAATGAGATTAACTCAATCGTGTTAATAACTAAAAGGTATGTATGATTCAAATTTTCACTCATATTGTACTTAAAAAAAAAAAGGAAAAAGGAAACAAGATGGAGTAGTATTTGTTTCATCAATGTAGGACTTGGTTGGGAGTTAAATCCATTCACTTGTGAGTGAGGGAGAAAGAGTGAAATTTTATATTTGTAGGAGTTGGAATACAATGAAAGTAAAGACAGGTCTCTAGGTCCCTACGTACAGATGTTGGGGTATGGTTTAGAAAACCACAAGGAGCCAAATAAAATTAAAAATCATAGTCTATATAAATAAAGGGCCCAATTAATGCGTGAAACACTCTACCTGAAGAGTACCAATACAAGACCAAAACTCAAAAGAATTGATGGGGGCCTCCATCCATTAGTACAAAATTAATAATCCATATGTTACATTTTGGAAAAAAAGAATATTTTTTTGAAAATATGGATTAGGAACAAGTGAATGAAGTATAGAAGAAAAATAACTTTATTTGAAATAATGTTAAAAAGAAATATAATCCACATACCCAAAATGGTTCTTTAGGCAAATTGAATGGATAAGATTTGGGTGTTATATAATATATATTCATTATCTTTTTATCTTTAGTTTTTATTCCTTCCATCTCTTTTTGGTATTGCTGAAAAGAAAGGGTACAAAAATTTTGAAGGGCAAACAGTGAAAAGAAAAGGTGTAAAGGGACAGACTAGTCCAAACTGAGGAAGATGGGAAGGAAAAGGCTGAATTTGTACAAACAAGGCTGAACCCAATAATGGTAGAAAGGAACATAAGAAACACAAAACAATGCCTCTCTCAAATACCATCAAAATACTCATTAACTTCTTTATTACCCTATTCCTATTTATTTCTCTAATCTAACATTTTTGGACCTATCTCTCTTCTCTTTTTCATTATATATCAACTCATATAAACCATGTTCCATCCATCTTCCCTCCAAAATAAAAAAATAAATTATGACTTTTGCATTATATATTTTAATTCATTTATTAAATTGAAATTTGTGATAGCTTGTTTATATGGGTGTGTATTGGTTTCATACTTAATATTGTAGCAAGCGACTTTTGATGAATCTTAGCGAAATATTAAAAGGTAAAAGCTAGATCATTCAACTCTACTCTATCTTCAGAAGTTGATGATTAATTTTAAATAAGCTAAAGTAGGTTCCATTGTGAAATTATGGAAACTCCATATAGGATCTCTACAAAATTAAAATAGTCACTCTCTTAATTTTCTCATATGTGTAAACAAAATCAAAAACACTGTAATTCGGTTTAGACGTTATTGAAAAATTAATCTCCTGTCCTTTTATGTTGGGTTTAAAATACATTTTTAAGTGTTTAATTTAAAAAATAAGTCATTTGAAAAGAAAAAATGGACTTTTTGGCAACCACTCAAAATAGATTTTGAAGTTTATTTTAAACAATTTTTATCGAATGAGTTTAAATAAAATTGATTTTTTTGAAAAATATTTTTTTATCAAGTCAATCTGACGGGTCTTTAATCTCTAACAAATTATTTCATTAGCTAGTTATCAATCCAATAAAAAGAAACACAAACAAAAATAAGGGAATTGGAACTTTAAGTCTCGTTTAGTAACCATTTGGTTTTTTATTTTTGAAATGAAGTTTATTTCCTCTCAACTTCTTGTCTTGATTTTATCTTTCAATTTCAAAATAATAATAACAATAATTTTTTATTAAAAAAACTATTTTTTTTCAAAACTTAACTTCTTTTTTTATAACATAACATGAGTAGAAATTAGATGATAAAATTAAGAAACTAGGAAAATAATGTTTATATACTTAATTTTTCAAACGGAAACATCATCATCAGTCATCTTTAACTAAAAAAAAAAAGTAGTGTATTAAATTGTATATATTAAGAAAGGCACAAAGAAAAAAACAAATATATGTTAAGTTGATTTTTATTAGGAAATTGGATTTATTAGACAATTTAATACAGTTGCTACCAATCCATCAAGAATAAAATATGGAGACCAGTTATTCACTCTATTGTTTTGTCTAATCACATAACTTTTTTCAAGTATTCCATATCCTTCCTCCTAAAGTCCTTTTATCTTCCTCCAATCAAATTCTACAACTCTAGAATCCTTTTCCACTTTAATTTATAGACAAATTTTTATTTTTATTTTTATTTTTTTAAAAATATATCAAAGCTTACATACATATAATTTTGATTAATAATAATCCTAAAATTTTCAAGAATTTAGTTTTAGCATTTAAACTCTTCTTAAATTTCAAATTTAGCTCTAGAAGCAAAAGCGATGGTCTAGGTGTAACTTATCCATAACGAGTAATTTTTTTATAGATGAAGTGTCATTAACAAATAATTAGGTCATATTATGTTTTCTTGAACATGACACTGAATTAAGTATGGTGAAATTTTGATTACTTGAAATTTTATTGAGTCTAAAGTTTATAAATTAAACTAATTAAAAACATCTTCCAACAATTTAATTAGTGGCATACATGTTAATATTTTTTAAGAGAAGGTTACCATTTTAATATTCTTCAATTTTATTAGGGCCAACTTACCAGAAAAGTTAATTCCTAAAAACTCTAAATATATATATTTTCAAACCTATAATGCATATTTATATCCTATAAGACAAATTATTAAATTAATCTAAAATTAAAAATTAGTAGTAGTTAGTACCTATTATTGAAGAGCTATTTTTTTAGTTCAAATTAGTATACCTATTGAAATAATTCCAGTTACGTACCTATTGAAATAATATGAATTTGAACCCAAAATGTCTAACATCCCACCCTAAATCTCCATATATATACATATGTATGGATTTTTCTTCTTTATCAGATTAAAAATAATATGAGAGGAAGAATAGCCAGATTGTATACATGTATACGCGATTAGAATTAAGAACCATTTTGCAATGAGATCTCCTAATTCTCCATCATTAAAGCTCCCAAATCAACTTGATTTCAACCCTAAAGATTGGGTTAGACATTAGATTGCCTTAAGATCAAATATCTTGAAACAAGAACAAGTTTCTTGGCTCAAAAGTCAAACACTCCAGAAGATAAAATGATTAATCTCACTTGAATGTTCATGACATGCAACTCAGCAAATGAAGTGAATAATTCAAAAAGCAATATTGACTAGTCTTGAAATAAGTATAAAATTAAAAATTAATTCAGTTTGTCCAATGCAACCTAATGGGAAAGTTTAATAAATAGCCTCTGAAAGAAACCCTAGAACTACCCTTATTTAATATGTCACAAAATGGATAAAAATTGAAAAATACTAAATTACATCGATATTATTAAAGAAAACATAAATAACAATTTGATGGCCGAAACAATTCATGTGATCAGGAATTTGTCTATATAAAATTTTAAATTAGAGCCAACCAATTAATTCACTAGATGGGGGTAAAATTAATGAAGAAAATATATGTATATGTATATGTATAGTTAGAGAAATACCAATTTAGAGAACAGTGTTTATTAAATTATTGGTGTGTGTGTGTCTGAGATGCAATCAAATCATGATGCAGCTTTTTATGGGCATTGATATACATGGATGAACATGAAGTTGTTGATGTCATGTCAACCCAACTTGCTAAATAAGATCAAATTAGAGGGTGAAAATGGAAAAGAAAAAAAGAAAAAAAAATGAGAGAGAGAGAATTACACTTTATTTTTTATATTTTTGGCAAACCCTAAACCCATATAATACAATATATATATATATATATATATATAGCACATTCCTTAACTTTAATTTGTTATTATAAAGTTATAATGTGTTTTTTAAAAATATATATTGTTATTTTAATGTTAATACACAAATTATTATTATTATGGTAACACAGCTCCACCTTCTCCCTCTATTTTGCATTTAATTCTTCAACTTGTGTTTATTGCTTTATTTGGTGAGATTTAGAATCCACTGTCCCTTTCTATATTTATGTTCCATTCCTTTTCAATCAGGTTAGTGCATCCTTTTCAACCCCTTCGCCATTTTCCTTCTTTTTCATTTTCTTCCTTTATATAGAATGAATAAGTGATACGTAAATTGAATGAAAAAGGGTTTCTTTTTTTTTATTATTATTTTTCTCATTAAAGATTTTTTTTTTTAAATTAAAAAAAAAAATTAACAAGGGCCAATCAAATCCAAATTACTAATAACTTCTTCAAACACAACCAGAAAATCCAATGGAAAAAACAAGATGTCTGTCCAACAATAGCTTCTTCCAAGCTAGAAGAAGAAATACCCACAAAATCTACATGATCGGATACTGCTTGAGCAAAACAATGGGCAATACTGTTACACGCCCTTTCACACTTAGAGAAAGACTTCATATTCCTTTGGGAGAGCACGACCCTCAATCCTTCTTACTAGAGTTTCATTTGTTTTAATTGGTTTTCCATTTTCCCATAGGAACTAATTAAATTTGATAACATATTTTTTTATCTGTTAATGATGTCATAGAATCAACAAATAAAGAAAACAAAAAACGTAAAATAGTAGAAAATCGACATAGAGATGTGACTCACTAATAGTGTGCTACTTATGTCTACATATAGAGAAAAAAACAATTTATTATTAGAGTAAAAAAAATAATACATATAGCATTTTTCTCAACCTTAGAGTTAAAATTGTAAATAATATAAATGTGCTAAACATGTATAAATTCAACTTCGGGATTTCAATATCTTATTTAAGTTATTTGAATTGGTTTTCTAATTATATTATTGTTTGAAAATTTTAAAACATTTGGAAACTAAAGCCCGAAGAGCCCAACATCTCTACTGTCTATCGAAATCATGAAGTTATCCTCTCAAAATTAAATAAAAATACAAGAGTATGCTTTGAACAAGTAACTAAATACGGATACAAACTAACTATACAATTGTGTATTTGGTTAATCTAACTATCATTTGTGTTGACTAATTTTAATATTTTGAGGTCATATAAACTTGATTAGAAAGAAAATCCAAATATTTAGTGACAATTAGTTAGTACAATTAGTTGCGTCATATGAGGTGGATGGTCTCTTGTAGATATGTCTATTTCATTAATTACGGAAACTTTCAATTAGATTTATAAAATGTATTTTCTCTAAAATAAAATTATATTTTCATATCCATTTTCCCTTCCTACACTTTAATAGTTATTTTAAAATTATTTCGGAACATGTAAATATAAAATTAATATTGCATAAGGCTAACTCTAAACATATCCTAACGCATGTCCTAATTTTGGCATTTTCTAAACATAAAGCTTTGTTATAATTTTCAAAAAATTTCTAATAGGTAAACATTTAAAAATATTTAAGAATTAATTTGATTTGTTTAATATAACTTTAATTTTTATGTCAGATAAAATCCTAAATTTACAATTTTATATACAATAGATCAATGAACTGTAAAAAAAAAAAAAAAAAAAAAAAAAAAAAAAAAAGTTTATAGATTAAATTCATGAACTAAGTTTTGTAATTGAACCAAATAAATGTGTTTAATTGAGTGAATTGAATTAGATTAGACGTAGACCCACAACTATCCCAAACACAACTTGAGTGAGAAACATTTGATGATGTTAGATTTGATGTCCATTTTAAGAAACATTGTTTAGAAAAATGTGAGAAGATGTGACAGTATAGAATCACATCATATAATAATAAACATATAAATCATTTTCTCTCCATCTCAACTCCACATAGCTAGCTAGCTGTGTTCTTCTTTTTCTTTTCTTTTCTTTATTTCTTTCCGTTGTGTATTTATTTTGCATTTAACAAAGTGGAAGATGGAAGGTTTAATCACTTGAATTGGAACCAAACACTTCGTACATCACCACTTGGCATAAAAATGTTTGGTTTGCTTTTGTTTACATTGTTACTTTGTCTTTTTATGAATTCTAAGTTTTCCTTTTTTTAGAAATATACATATAAACATATTTATTCATACACCCAATTCCTACATTTATCATAAATCTAATATTTGAATCTACTAGAATTTAAAGCCTGGATATACAAATAATAAGACCATCTTCAGATTTGCTTAACTCCTTAATAACATTTTTTATCGCTTTAGAATATATATTTTATGGTACAATAGAAGTGGATATCTTAATTACAAATATGATTCCTATGATAATGGATATAATTTTTTTAGTTTAACCATAAATGGAGTAATTGAGAATACATACTTTTATATCAGTTAAAATTATACTGAAAATTTTTTAGAAAAAGAAAATTCATTGAGCTTAGACGTTAGTTTCAATTTAATCATTTGTTGAATTTCGACTTCGTTTCACTATTGTTTATGTAGTTTTAAATTTTAGTAATTTGGCTCCCCGTGGTTTAATTAGTTGTATCAACACACCATTCTATGTAAATGCCTATGAATACTTGTAATCTCTGTTTGGCTTCTTTTAATGAAACTGACTGAATTACAGTTTGGGATTAGAATAAAAAATAGAGGAAACTGCACTAAACCCAGTCCATATAAAATTAAATTAGAAATTCCAAAACTGCATATACCCATTTGAAACAAGTGAATTTTATCAACAACCTAGCTACATCATTATGTTAATAGGTCTAATTATACATTTTGTATCAAATAAATCCCTAAATTTAAGAAAATTTAAAATTTATGTCTAATAACTTATAATCTAATAATAAGATTGAGTGCTCAATCTTTACAATGGAATATTTGAAGATAAGTAAATTTTGCAATTTGTCCAATAAATTTAAAACTAAACTAGATTAAGGGAAAAGACACAAAATTAGGTTAAAATTGAAGGACCCACCGGAGGAAAAAAAACGGCCAGAGATTGGGAGAAGTAATCCTATTTCGCACTGCAACCCACCGGAGCACCACCCAGTTTCTTATTTCCCACCGCCGCAGACGGCGAAGTTTCTCTCTCTTAAAATTAATACAAAGAGAGATATTAATTAGTATGGGTGTAGAATCTCGAAGCACATCAATCACCAGAAAAAAAAAAAAAAAAGTACGAAGGTAAGTCCTCGATTATTGGGGCACTCCATTTTTGTAGAGAGAGAAAGAAAGTCCGGTAAGCGGCAGCAAGAACTGTGGAGCCATGTGGCGGCGGGGCCGAGGGGAGAAGTAATTCCTTTTCCTACATTTACAATTTATCAACCTAACTCTATGCTTAATTTTAATTTAATCTAATCATTAATCAATTTAGTTCCTAAATTTTAAATTATTACAATCTTTTTATTGAAAATTGAAATTTAAGCTAGGTTCCTGGGTTTCAATATTAATTTTTTTCTTTCATAAATTGATAGTTATATTAAAAGGTTAAAATATAAAATTTGGTTCTATATAATTTAGAAAAAAAGAAAAGAGTTAGAATTAGCTCTTATGATTTATAATTAAAATTTAGTCTTACGACTACATAAAACTTTCATAAATAATTCCTACAATATGGATTAAATATGAAGGTCGATAATTAATCAAATTTTCCTGTTTTTTTCATCATTATTAAAGTTAATTTTAAAATATCACTTTGTGTTTATTTTAAATTAATTAAGAGATATTATTGGCTTATTGCCAAATACTAAAAGTGAGTGTTATTGAATTAAAAGTGTAAAATATTGGAACCTAACAACCAAATTGAAACAAAACTCAAATCTCAAGGGTAAAATTGCAACATTTTGAAATTTATGTACCAAATTGAAATCAAATCAAAACTTAAAGACTAAAATTAAGTGTAATATTTTGAAACATATGGACCATATGAAAACTATACCAAAAATTCAAGGACCAAAAAGGTATTTTTCTAAAAATAAATGTTAAAACTCAGAAAAAATTTTAATTTTAAGGAAAATCAATTTTTCTAGAATCTATTCACGAAAATCTCAAATTAACAATTATATTAATTTAAATCTTAAATTTTACAGTGAACCTATTTGATTTATAATTCATTTTAATTGTTTAATTAGTTTGTTTCAAACTTAAAACTTGAAAAACAGTTCTCTTTCTGTATTCTAATTAGAAAGAAGATCAATTTACACCCTATTTTTCGGATTGAACAAAAATCCATATTAAACTAATAATTGTATCTATTTATATTTCAAAATTTTTATAAATGAGCTAATTTTATTTGACGCGTCAGTAATTTATAACTATTTCAATTGATTTCACTCCAAATCAAACCAAAATAACTAAAATAAAATTATTTTTTTCCAAAAAATCTACAAAGGTAATTAGAAAACTATCATATAATTGTTTATAAATCAGTTAGAAAAAATCAAGTAATATGAGAATATGAAAAACCATCCATATGAATGAAAATTTGTTACTTCTACCGCATTCCAACACTTCTTTTTAACACTATTCCAATATTTATCTGTGCAAATTATTCCATCATCTATTTTAAAGTACAATCTAACAAATGGTAAAAAAATTAGTTTATTTGAAATTTTAATTAAGTTCCATCGCAAATTTCGCCATAAATTTAGGAAAAAGTTAGAAAGTTTAGCTCCTATAATTTTAAAAAGTTAGAATTTAGTCATTATAGTTTCACCAAATCTCATAAATAGTCAATTAGTTGGATAAAAAATCCCCATATTTAATTTCTACCTGCTGTTTATATGAAGGTTTTATCAAGTCATGAGACTAAATTTAATTGTATATCATAATGACTAATTCTAACTTTCTTTAGATCTTATTGAACCAAAAGTTGTAATTTAAGCTTTTAACATAACTATTAATCTACCAAAAAAACAAAATTAGAGTACAAATTGATTTTAAATTTTAAGCTTAGTTTTATTGTGTTTAATTCAGGACACATCCATCCATCACTAGTACTCTTAACTCTACCACTCATCCTGGTGGATGTCTTTCACCTTGATGTGATGTTCCTCTCTGGCCCCACCCCGTACTAATTACTCATTTCCATTATTCTACAAAAAAAAAAAAAAAAAAAACATTTTTTTCTCTCTCTAAGAAAAAAGTCCACAAGTAGTGATTGGCAATGTTGATTCTTGTGTGATTGCTTAGAAATAATAAACATTTCAAATGGAAATAGAATTCATCAAAATTTAAATACCATAAAAAAAAATTAAAAAAAAAACTACATATGAAAATCGCTAGAAATTATTTAGGTGAAAATTACTATTTTAAATTGCTTAAAGCAACGTGTGTGAATCATGGGATAAATTCTATTCAAAGTTAAAAGGACATGCATTAAAAAATTTTAATCTAAATATATTAAGACTCTCAATAAACATAATCAATCAAGGATAGTATAAAAAGTGGAGTCCATTTAATTAAAATGTTTCCAAAAAAAATCAATTAACAATATTATGTGAATTATGAATGATATAAAAAATTCATTACGATTGTAGAGCCAATAAATATAGACTAAGTTCAATCTTATTTAAGATAAACATATTTAAATTATAATTCTAGCCTATTGAATATAATCATATAAGGTGTTAAAAAGTAGTTGACTCAACTACGGATGATAATGTCTGGCTTGGTGGGATTATTAGAATATACAACACTAATTTATATATAAAACATAATATTATGAATATTTTTTTTAATTATGAGTTTAACTTTAAATATAATAAAAATTGAATTGCCCAAAACTTATTGTATTCATAGATCACAAAAGTAGATAAGTTTTTGAATGAGGAACCAATTCACACCAAGGAATTTATTGAAGTTAAAAAAGGGAAGAGAATATAGCTTAAAATCCCTAAAAGAACAAAAATAAAGAATACATTTATTCCTAATTCTAACTTATCTTAAAGCCATATCTTTTTAAAGATATTGATCTACTAGTAGTAGTAATACAATATGCTTTTTGCAATTTTGTTAATTGAATTAAATATTTAACTTACACACTTAATAGGAATATTGACTATCATGCAACTTTACATTCCATCACAATTATTGTAAGTTTCTACAAGTACATGATTTTCATGACGAAATATTTCAAAATTTTATGTTTCCAATTAAAATCATCTTCATAATTAAGGTAACTTTATAATTCACTCCTATAACATATATGTCTCATTTACACATATTTAGCCATAGTTCATCCTAAAAAAAATGGATTTAAATCCTTTGATCTTGCTTTCATAAACGATCGTGTCTATTCATTTTGCTATTTGATTTGAAACCCATAGAAAGTCGTGTAAGATTTATTTTAAATGTATGTTTTGTTATTGTTTGTTTTAAGAGTTATTTAATAAAATAATGCAAACAAATATTCTGTGAGGTTTTGAAATATATTTGAATTTTATTAAAATAATCACTGAAACATTAACCAGAACTATAGTAATTATATATTCAACGTTTAGGAAAAAAAAATTAATCAAAATAAAAATGAAAAATTTGAAGGTTCGGTTTGGTAACTCATTCAGTTTGTTGTTTTTTTTAAAAAAAAAAAAAAATTAAGTCTATCAATACCCATTCTACTTCTAAATCTCTTGTTTTGGTATCTATTTTTTACCAATATTTTTAAAAATTAAATCATGTTTTGAAAACTAAAAAAAAATAGTTTTTAAAAAATGTAATTTTTCTTTTTTGGAATTTTGTTAAGAGTTTAACTCTTTTATTTAAGAAATATGCAATCATTTTGAAGAATTAAGAGGAAGTAGACCTAATTTTAAAAAATCAAATAGTTGTCAAACAGGACTTAAATAACAAAATAAAATTAATAAGTTGTTGTAAACGTAGCAATTAAAATATAGCAAAATTTAAATTAAACTAGGAGTTTATGAGTTAATCAATTATATTGATAATGAGCCTAAAAAATGATGGCCGCGAATTATTGGTTTGGGCCGTTGGGTTACTGAATTTCGTTACAGTTTATATTTGAGGAAACTGGGCTGGAAAAATGTATGATTCAGCCCACAAAGGTAACCCGATCTTCTTGATTCACTTGGATGAATATGTGGATAATTAATCTTACATCAATATACATAAAATTATTGAACTTTTTTAAGAATAATTGAGAAAAGAAGAAAGTGGTTTTTACCGGTGAGTATTGCAATTTCTTGTTAATATGTAAATAACTCTAAGATATACCCACCTGTTTTAGAAGGGAAAGATTTGAACTTCCACTAATATGTCTATTGCCTAAAAAGAAAGTTATTATGTCTTGTTTTAAATAACCTTTCTATTTTTCATAATTAGCCTTCCTTTTTGACAAATCATTTAAATAATTTTTCTCGATTCTTTCCAGCCAAGATCAATTCATATGATCTTTTTAGACTTTCTTTGTAGAATCTTGATGAGGACCAAAATCGGAATTATTTGCTATTTTTACCAAATCTTATGTAAGCTATATTCTTTTCTAATCTTCTTCAAATCTCATATTCATAATCCAACTTAGTCTTTTCTAAATCTTTATTATTCAGATGGTAATCTTTCCTAAAGTTTTATCGTTGCGGAAGAAAAGCCTAAGGGTTGAAGAAGATTGCATAAGATTACAAATCATAGAAGTCATAGACACACATAAATCCCTCCCCCCACACCCTCTACCTTCTTTGAGGGTTTTATTTTTTATTATTATTATTATTATCATCATTATTTTGAGTCAAATGATTCCTCTCATCATTTCATTATTTTCAGTTAAAAGATAGGTGATAGCATAGAAAATTGGGAGAAGATTACATAAGAGAAAAGATAACGTAAGATTTAAAAAAAGTTTACCTACAATCTCAGTCTTGTCTTGGTCGAGACTCTACCAAGAAAGTCCAAAAAAAGCGATGGTTTGAATGTTTGGTTGAAATAAGTTAAAATTTTATTCGAATCTTAGAGTCGATCTGGACTAGGAAAGATTGAGAAAAACTATTCTAACGAATTACCAAAAAGGTGTTAATTGTGAAAGATTAAAACTTTTTAGGTCATTTATGACAACTTAGAAAAATAAAAATAAAAATCACCCATTGATTTATTGATCCATCCATAACAAAGGCAATGTTTCCTACCGTTTTTTATTGTCTTCTAGGTTTCGATAGTTATCGATAATTTTTCATATTACAATTATTGTGTGTCATGTCAATGTGCTTTTAAAAATAGGATTGAGTCTATTGGCATCAATGTAGGGTCTACCAGTATTTACGAAACAAATTTATAATTTAAACCTAGAAAATATGATAGTTTCGTAGTACTTACAAAATTCCTTTAAACTCCAAGTAGTAAATAATCACTAGATGGAACTTACGACCTATGTTATTCATCTAACTATTGATATTTTCACTCCACCTAACTCCAAGGTTGGTGGTATTGTTATTATTATTTTTTTTTTCCTTCAAGCATTGTTTATTATTCTTAAAAGTTTTTTTAAAAAATAATATGTTTTTCAATAGCAACATGGTCAATGTAAAGGATAAAAATGAAAATAATCGAATGTCCATATCAAAAATCCAACCACTAGTATTTCATCTTTAATCATTGTTGCATCCCATACAAACACAAATAATTAAGAAAGAAATATTTAGGGTTACGTAGATAATTTTTTTAATTAAATTTATAAACACTACTTTCATTCCTATATTTCTATATTTTATTATCTATATTTTATTATCTATATCTTATTCATATTTTAAGGAGTAAGTTAAGTTTTGAAAATTAAAAAACAATTTTAAGAAATTTACTTTTGGTTTTAAAATATGACTATAAATTTAATGTATTTTTTTTAAGATCCACGAAAGTAATAGTAAAAAATGAGAAGAAAACCAACCAAATTTAAAAAATAAAATACTAAACAAAATATTTATCAAACCGAGACTTAATATCTCACTGAAATTAGTTCAATTATTATTTCAAGAACATAAACTATCAATTTTAATTCTAGTAAGCCACATGCGATAATTTGATTGGAATCAATACATACCACACTGACAATTGGTTTCAATAAACATATATTAGAGATCCAAAAATTTAAATTATTTATGGATTAAAGGTATGTTTTCTTTTTAATACAACAGCAAAGCATAAAAACTTAAAGACAAAGGAAATCAGAACGAATAATAAAATTCACACACGGAGGATGGTCTTCAAGCCACACAGTAGAATGTCTAAATCTACGGACATGGAAAGCTAAAACATGAGTAGCAAAGTTACGTTGATGATTTGCCATAGAAAACTAAGGAGAAATCCACTCAAATGAATATTTCGAATAAGATCAACAAAAGTTTGAATCTCATTTGTGTGTCAAGTGTTCCCTACCAGGAGATTCCAAAAGGGAGATGCCAGCCTCCATAAGTCTAGAAGTACCATTAAATATGACAATGTTTCAGCAAGCCCAACATAACCTATTAAGAAGAAATGGTTTTCAGCTATGTGGTTTAGGGTTAAAAATCATAAAATTCTATCCTGTTGGTGTTATATTTTCTTCCAATCATTCTTAAGTTTTTATTTTTAACAATTGTAAAGTAAGAGATCAAATCATCGTTTTTAAAATGATAATCAATGTCTTTACTATCGACAACCACTCAAATTAACCGTTTAAAAATTGTTTAATAAATGAATATCACCATGAGACTTGAAAGAATATCAAGCTAAAGATTAGGTAAAATAAATTTGACTGGTAAAATAATTCTTCTAAATAAAGCATTCGGACACTTTAAACACAAAGAATAAGACATAATTTTGCAAGTCGAAAGTAACTTTGAACTTATCAACTAAGCAAAAATAGGAAAATAAAATCTAAAAATAAATATTAAAAAAGGCAGGGCGTGATATGGTTTCATTATAATATTATTTATTTTAATATAAGAAAGTTTGTAGCCAATAGCCAATTAAAATCAGCCACGTGGAATCGCCTTGTGGATAATCCTCTAGGCATTTACACGCAAGTCTGTCATTCCGGATAAAGATCGACCTCCAAATTTTTATATTTTAAACAAATCTTTCTAATATAATATTTTAAATTTAGAAAAAAAAAAAAAAGTATGGTCAATGGTCATGATCATGAGAATCTCGAGGAATAATAAAGCTGGAGAAAGATCAAGTGTGCCACGTGGATAGTTGTTGATTTGAGGCGCCAAGAATCATGTGGGACCAAAACCATCACCGCCAAGTTACCAGCCTCCACGTGGACAAATATCTACATTCAACTCACCTAGTCCGGCCACGTGGATGGGAGAAGCAACCTCTTTTTATTTTTGTTTATTTTTCTTTACTTTTTATGGAAGTTCTGAAATAATTTAAACAAAAATATTCTCCATCGGACTCTCCAAGTGTCCCTTGAGCATGTGACCTTCATTATATTTGTCCACGTCCTAGACAAACTTTTGTCCTATAAAATCCACTCTCTTAAAATATACCACCTTGCCTAATTTTGTTGGTTAAAAAGGAAATAAATAAATAAATAAGCTAAACTAAACTAGTATACCTACGTATTAACCATCAAACAATTTATGGTTCAAATTTATGATCCATATTGTACTTACAAATAGAGAAAATAATTATAGAAATGAGAGAATTCATTGGTATTTTGAGATGATGATAGATGTTTTGTTCTATGTTCGAATTAATAACTTGTCAGCATGTATTCATTGACATCGAACATAATTTTAGTTAAACCTATAACTCGATAAAATAAATCACATGTAACTATTTTAAAAGTTGATGATCGTCTCTCACCATGACAATGATTTGATAATAAAACGTATATATTGGTATTTGATCGAAACTTTTTTAATGGTTTGTAGGCGGGTTTTTTCATTTGTTATTATTATTAATGATTATTTTCAATAATATGTAAGAAAATTTTAATTTTTTAACTTTAACCTCCTAGTCAAGAGTACATAATTTATATAAGTTGACATATGTTTATATTAGATATACGTCATTTGCTTAATGCTATATACTATATTATTTTTAGATAAAACAATTTAACTGTTACATTGAAAAAGTTTTTGGACTGAAGTTTATCGTTGGTTTTTAAATGCAATGTCCGTGTATATTTTATCAATAAATTAAGAAACTTTGCTACCGGTAAAGCTAAAATAGCGAAATTTGGTGGTTTATGTTTTATTGAGTCGAAATTTAGTTCATCAAGAACACAGTTAGTGCAGTCGTATCTTTAATAAGTTTTTATCAACTGTAAGTTTTCTATATAGAGAGATAAAAAAAAAAAAAAAAAAACTATAATTTCTGAGTGTGTTATACTAAAAAAAATAATAAATTATTAAATTATAAGTGTAGCTTGTATAACTAATTAAACACTTCTCCACCAACGATTTTTTTGAAAATCAAAGTTTGACAATGATTACATATAGACAAAACGTAGTTGTTATTTTTGAAATTTAACTAACATTTTAAACAACGTGAGAAAACAAGTTTAATCTTTAAAAAAAAATAAAATAAAATAAATAAAATAGTCATCCAACAAAACCGAAGTTAAATTTCAAATTTATTCCATAATATCAAATTTTAAAAGGTTAGAATATTTAATTCATTATATATAAAAGTAAGAATTTAAAAAACTAATAAAGTTTATTAGATGAAAATCATGAAATAGATATAGACGACAAAACTTGTAATTTACCCGATAGGCAATTTCAAAAGGTTTGAAAAAGCAAATTCATAATTTAATAATATAAATCTTTTTCCTTTTTTTTTTTTTTTTTTTTTTTTGAAAAAAACTCATAATTTAATAACTAAAAGAAGTACAAATAATGTTATATCATATCTTAAACTTGAAGCCAAGAGAGTGGAAAGGAAAAGGAAAAAGAAAGGTGCAGCACATTAGCATGGACATGAGAACAGAGTAGTATACCCGAGGGATTGGCTAGATATTTAACGGGAGAAAACAGAGGAAGTTGAGTAACCGACCGCGGTTGAAAACCAAAATCCCACCACCGTCTCTTCCGGTCTCCGCCTGAAAAACTGGCACTTCCCATTTCATTTCCATCTTCCAAAACCCTTCCACTACATTCCTCTCTCACAATTCATCATGATCACCGAATCAATGCTCCTCAATCCGACGGCTCACATTTCATCCTGGGACTCCCTCGACGATCCCGCCGCCGCAATCCCTTCTTATTTCACCGCCGGTCACGTGTCGCCCCTCGATTCGCCCACGGCGGCGCTCATGGACTTCGATTCATCCTTCTGGGAAGATCCAGACTTGCCGTCGGCTGTGGACGCCTTCTCGTGCGACCAGTTCCGGATGTATGAGTTCAAAGTCCGCACGTGCGCACGTGGGAGGTCGCACGATTGGACTAAATGTCCGTACGCTCACACCGGCGAGAAGGCTCGCCGCCGAGATCCGAGGAAGTTCAACTATTCCGGCACAGAGTGCCCGGATTTACGCCATGGGTGTTGTAAAAAAGGAGACGCTTGTGAGTACGCTCATGGAGTTTTCGAAAGTTGGCTTCACCCGGACCGGTACCGGACTCAACCGTGCCGTGACGGAACCGGATGCCGACGACGGGTCTGTTTCTTCGCTCACTCGTCGGAGCAGCTCCGGATTCCGGGGAAACAGAGTCTCAGATCTCCACGGGCGAGAGAAATCGCTGTCCCTGCTGTATCATCCCCGACGTCGATCCTAATGTCGCCGTCATCGGACTCGCCGCCTATGTCTCCGATCAGCCCTGTAATCAGCGGCGGCGAATCGTTCAGTAGATTAGTCGCATTGATGCACAGTTTTCACCTGGATGAACTGAAAACGAATCCAGCCGTCTCCGGCTTCAGTCCAAGTCTCCGGCGGAACTCCGGCGCATTTGATCTGTGGGACAGAGAAAATGAAGAAGAACCAGCAATGGAGAGAGTAGAATCAGGGAGAAACCTGCGAGCCCAAATGTACGCGAAATTAATGAGAGAGAATTCAGTGGACCGAGTCCGGCCACTGATATCGGCCGGATCACGGAACTAATTCCAGAAGGAGGAAGAAAAAGAAGAAGAAGCCATAGATTCGAAATTTTAGTTTAATTAAGTTTCTGTGAATTAAATCCTTTCCTCCCATTTCTTTTTACTTTTTGTATTTTGTATTTTTGTTTATTTAGTTTCTACTAATTTCTGTAAATGGGTGAATGTTAATTTGTGGAGGTAAGTGAGTGAGTTACAATTTCCCTGATTTGTACAGAAACTGAATGGGAATTCAATAAAATTTGTTTCTCGACTGAAATATGGAGGATACGTACAAAAGGAGGGATTTTGAAGTTGAAATAGTGAAGATGAAGGTAGATTAATTTAATATTGTACAAAATCCAAAACATACTGCTGCTGGTGGCTGCTCACTCAATCCTTATCCTTCTTGTTTCTATAAGCTTTAAATCAAGTTCATCATGGGAGCTTGTTTTTTTTTTAAAAAAAAAACTCTTTTAATGCTCAACTTTATTCTTTCTCTAGATTTAAAAGGTTTGAATTGATTTTGTGGGTGTCTGATATTTCAAGTTGGATGTCTTTCTTCTTAGTGAACACTTTGTAAGTGGTTAGTTTCTGTCCATTGAAGTTATTATTTAAGGGAAAAAACAATGGTTCATCATGAATCATAATACATTAAAAGAAAATATATATGAAAGTTGAGATTTAAATTTTTAATTTTGGAACTTTAAAATGCACAAATCTCTAGGCTTGAAAACTAAATTTATTGATTAAATGGGGAAGTCTGATTCTGATCAACATATACATGTATGTTTATTTATTATTATTCTCTTTTAATAGACTTGTTTGTTGAATTTTTGGAAAACGTTGAAATATAAATCCAAATGACTGCAACGAATAATGATATAAGATATTTGTTGTCGACTCCGACTTTGGTGGATCTTCCGTACAATTAGAATGGATAAGAATGGAAGATTGTAGAAGGGGGGTGGCTCTCTTTGTTAAAGATTTTATTTTTTCTGTAGAGTTGGATTGTGAAAACCTACTAGACGGAGCTTAGAATAAACAAGAAAGTAGAGGAGATTTTTTTTTTCATAAGCTAAATGGTGACGGAGAGGAATAGCATCCTACCTGTGGTTGTTATGCCTTTTAATTTATTAGAGTAATTATGTTATGTTATTTTTATTACGTATTTTTATTGCTCGAACGATATAAGTTTTTCTATGTTGGTAAATAATTTGATTTTTTTTTTAATAATGAATAATTCATGTAATATTTTTTTTAATTTTTTTAAATTTAAAATTTCTAATTAATTATTTAAAAATAGTGAAAATTTTAACTATTTAATTGTAGTTACTTATGTTAATTAGTTTTTTTTTACAATTTTTTTTGTGGTAAATTCTCGCCCGGTTCTTACTGAATTAAATGGAGAATTTCACAAAGACATTGTAATACATATATATATATTCTATGCGAATTGAATTATGCTCACGTCCGTCTATTTTCATTATTAGTTGAATTTAAATAATTGAGTAATAAAACATTGTAATACATATTCTATGTAGTTAATGAAAATATCAACAATATAAGTATTCTTGGATTCATATGTAATTTGCAAACTAAGATGCTCCCAAGTCCTATCATGGCCCATTTGGATTAAGCTTTTTCTACGTCGTTTTCCTTTTTCCTAAATAACCATAATTTGCATTAATAATATGTCTTAGGTGGGCAATGAGCGGGGGCTTTCTGGCCATTTCAGGTAGGTAGAAAAAAATAATTAGGAGAATGGAGTATTTGGTAAACTCTAAACTTCGTTTTGTTTTTTTCTTAACTTAAAAAACTCTAAATTTTGCTGACCTAGAAAATATATATATATCTCCAACCATATTTGCACATGACTTTCTCTTATTCTTTCATCAATTTATGTACTTCATACTTTTCATTTTGTTTTTAAAATATATTTATGTATTTCTGCTTTAGTAAAATAAATTTATATCTAACATTTAGATACAAAATGGATTTTAATTTTTAAAAAAAAATTATTTATAAATAGAAAGTAAACTTTTATTATATTTGTAATCATTTTTAACTGTTTTTCTATTTTTGAAAATATTCCTTTAATTAAACTAAATAATGTATTGATTTTTGTTTTCAATTGAAAATATTTAAAGTGTAATATTTCTTCTGTTGTATCTTTTTATATAGTTGCCAAATAATTTTGTATTTGTATTTAGTAAGTGCTCTCTCTCAAATACGGTTGAAATGATTAAACTAAAATTATTTAATTATAAACTATTATATTAATAAATATTAAAATAACATATGAATTTAAATTGTATTTAAATAGTATGTAAATTACATTTTACATATATTTTTTGAACATATGAAATTTTAATTTTATTTAAATAGTATGTCAATTACATTTTACATATATTTTTGAAATAGTATGGTACGTAATTTTAACATTTTAAAACAACAGTTATTCAAATGTTTTTTTAAATAAACATTTTTATAAATTATTTATTTAAAAATTAGTCATGATAATCTAAAATGTCAGGTATCTCTACTTCCAAATATCTATAGTTTGAAGCATCCGATTTTCAAAAAAAAAAAAAAAAAAAAAAAAAAAAAAAAAAAAAAAAAAAAACATGGACATGCTTCTACTAAATTTATATTATTGCATAGCAACAAAATACATCTCTGGAGATTACTATACCAAAGTGTCCAATGGAATCTGTTTTATAGACATGTCCAAATTACAATAGTTTATTGAAAAGATGTTTAGGAGCAAATTTTAAATGGTTAAAAAGTCATATTCTAATCACTTTTTAAAATATCAACTTTAATCATTTAAAATTAATTTAATGTTTAATTTTACACTTTTAAATGTAATTTTTCATCAAATCCACTAAAGTACGTTTGGAGATGATGTTCAAAAGTAATTTATAAAAATGACAAAAGTGATTTTAAACCATTTTAAAATTGCTCCCAAACTTGTTATAAATGGTTTCTTCTCTAAAATAAAAAATCCAATAAAATTAAAGGAAAAACTAAAGTTGATTGCATATAAAACGTATGTACGTAACCCCAATCCCTTGCATAAATGAAAAAAAAAAAAAAAAAAAAGAAGAAAATCCAAATGTTAGGAAAAGAAAATTTCAAGAGTACATTTGAAATGTTTGTGAGAAAGGAAAATGTAATTTTACAAACTTCACTTTCAAATTTTGAAAAGAAATAAATTATGAAGATGTTTTTACACTTTGCTTATTATTTAAATTAAAAGTTATTTTTGTCTCGAAACTTTAATGAAAGTAACAATTTAATTCTTGAATTTAAGTTGACAACAATCTAATCCTTTTACATTCAAATTAAAATTTGAAGTAATTTAATTTTTAAACTTTAATAATTAACAATTTGGTACCTAAAATTTAATAATACTAATTTTAGAACTCCTATACACACACATACTAAGCATAATCTTATACCCATATTTATCTACTAGAACTTATCAGCTGGAAGAGGTCATTAAAACTGTACTATAGACTTGTCATTTAAGTCCCTCTAGACCTCTTTATTTCAATTTCAAAAAGGAAAAAGGAAAAAGAAAATCCTTCCAACTTTAGGCAAAATATTTTAGAAAATAAGGAAAGATTCTTGAAGAGTTATCCCATTATGGGAAGTGGTGAGACCCAATATGGCAAAAGCATAGCATGTGAAATGTTCTGAAAACAAATGAGTATGGTTTTGCTATCATTTCCTTATAAAGTAAAGTGCAGATGATTTAGCAAATATTCTTGTGATATAAGAGATCAGATCATAAATTAAATAACCCATTTCCATAATTTGAACAAAAAACATTGAACTTGAGCCATTTCCTCAAGGAATATATCATTATAGAGTGGACCCATTATCTGCTATTTCACATAATTATTCATATACTTAATAGTAACTTGTAAGAAAAACTTCCAACTTTCCTTACTTTCTTTTCTTGCCTTCTTGCCTTCTGCTTCTCTGACACAAAGTAGAGAGTCAAAAACTATAGTCCATCAGCAGTTATTTTTCATTCATGACGTTGTAAAAAATAGCATAGTTTAATAGTAATTGATGTGTTTTTTATTTTCTTGAAGTTAAATATTCAAATCTCTATACGCTTAACTTGTTTTACTTTGAAAGAAAGTTTACTGATATTATGTCATACTGCTGTATTCTTAGAGCTTAATTTTCTGCAGTTTCAAGCTTATATTGGTGACGACCTTCATGAGTATATTTATGAATTTCGTATTTTGTACTTAGTTATTGAACATTTAGAACAAAATGGTTATTTTGGAAGATTACTCCAAGGACCGTTATGCGTCTCTCTTAATGCTTGATGCCTCTAAGTAGGCATCGAGAATGAGAATGAGGGCAAAAAAAAAGGTCACAAGGCATAGGAGAACATCATTGAGATGCTATAAAGCAGCGTCTTGACACTACCGCTATCCAAGCCATCAGACCTACACGAACAATGTCTTAACGCTATGTACTTGAACTTGATGTATTAGTGTTGCTTGACACAATAAATCCCTGGTCAATGCCCTTCAATGCTGAAACACACGCATCCTAGATTTCATCAGTAACGTCAAGACATTGTAAGTCCATTTACACAATATGCACTCAAAACTAGAAAATTATTCAGTGCACTAGCCACAAATGTGGTTGTTTCATAATAACTATTCTAAACTTCCAAATACAAGATACTTTTTATTGTTTCTATCTTAAACATCCAACTACGCAAAACTTTGCCACCCATATATATCGTGGTCTCCTCTGATAAGTTCTCCTCAAACAGCATCTTTCCTAGGGGGTATAAACAGAAAGGCTCTCTTCTATATTAATCAACAAACAAGAAATAAGCTTGGAAGAAAGGGAAACCAATAGGGATCAGGGTAATATACAAAAAGTCAAGCTTAGATTCTATTTAGCTCTCACAATCCTCAGCCAAAATCAGAAGGGATTTTACAGTACTTGAGCTTTAGCTGCAAAACTCTCCCTCATTTATCCTTTGGGGAGAGCAAAGGGCCATGGGAAGGGCTCCATGTTGTGAGAAAGGGAAGGTGAAGAAAGGGCCTTGGTCTCCTGATGAAGATGCTATTCTCAAAAGCTATGTGGAAACTCATGGCACTGCTGGTACCTGGATTGCTCTGCCCACTAAAGCTGGTTTAATTTCTTTCTTGATTTCTCTTCACTTTCAGAAGAACTAACACTAATTTTTTTTTTGATTTCTCTGTTGTTTCTTTCTTTATGTAATGCCAATGTATTGAAAAAACTGCAGGGCTAAAGAGATGTGGGAAGAGTTGCAGGTTAAGATGGCTGAACTATCTTAGACCTAATATCAAGCATGGAGACTTTACAGAGGAGGAAGACAATGTCATCTTTAATCTCTATAATCAATATGGAAGCAGGCAAGTTTTGTTCTTTTTTCAAACTAGGATAAATCTTAACCCAAGGATTCAGATTTCAACTTTACAAAGCTTACACAATCTAGAATTTTGAATATTAGATATTAGATTATTTCTTGGTTTTTGTAAGATATTTATGAGTAAATTATTTTATTATTAAAGTTGAATCATTTGGTTTTTGTTCTTAGATAATTACACTCGTTTTCTCACCTTTTCTCTTTACTATAATCTTCATTTTTTAAGTTTTTAAAAATTTTAAACTAATATTATAAATGCTATTTTTAATCTTTCACCTATAACTTTCATTATTTTGTTATCTATTTTTACCGATATCTTTAAAAATCTACCAAAGTTTTACAAAACTAAAAAGAATATAGTTTTTAATTTTTTTAATTTTTAGAATTTGACTAAGAATTAAATATTTGTTTAGGAAAAGTGAATAAAGTAGTGAGGAAGTCGAGGAGGAACCAGCATAAATTTAAAAAAACAGTAAGTCTAAGAAGGAAGTTATTATGAAATGAAATCCATGACCCCATTTCGTAACCTTTCACTTTTAGTTTTTTGTTTTTAAACTTTACAACTTGACTTTTCTTGAATTCTCTATCATGGTTTTCACGTTTCTTTAAAGAAATCCTCGAATACTTAGTCAAATCTAGAGAACAAAAACTAACTTTTTTAGTTTTTAAAATTTGACTTGGTTCTTGAAAACATCAATAGAAATTGGATGATAAAACAAAGAAACTTATAGGCGGAAGTACGGTTTACGAGCTTTATTTCAAAAATATTTCAAAAAATTAATTTGTTAACTGTTGTGTTGTTGGTTAGATGGTCAACCATAGCCTCCCAACTCCCTGGTAGAACAGACAATGATGTGAAAAACCATTGGAATACTAAACTGAAGAAGAAGAAGCTGTTCCTTGCGGGCAAAACCAAGCTCCAAACTCAAACTCAAACTCATCTTCGCTCAAAACCCTCACTGCTACATGCTCCAGAAACAGAGTTCACTGAAACTACTAACCACAGACCAATCTCATACTTTGCTGGTTTAGACAACTCGGTCGATCAGTTGGAAAGCTTTTCCGAACCCGGCGCCGGTGGTGATGGTAGAGATCAATGGGGTTCAATGGAACATTGGGGCTGTGACTTCCCACCAGACATGATCTGCAGCATGTTGTTTTAAGGAGAAAAATGGTGAATCGGAAATATCTTGTTTACTAATTATTGATAAACACATAATAGAATATGAACCTGCTGTGTAATAACTGTTGGGTGTCGATTCTAAAATTTATATGCTTTTTAATAAACAAATATAATTCAAAGTACTTTTACCATTCCTTCTCATACATCTAATAATAGTACACAATTATCATATCGCACTTGTCTCGTCAAACTAAACATAAAGTGAATAAGTACAAATGTTTGGCATAAATCTTGTGTGCTTTATGCATAACCAAGAAGCTATTACTACAAAAGCAATCAAATAGCGCTGACTTAACATATTTTTAATCAAAGGTGAATACTAAAACCGGATAAACCAAATCAAACTGAACTAAAAATTTGACTTTTATTGGAGCTTCGGTTTGGTCTGGTTTAAAATTATAAGGAAATTCATTTTGGTTTTAGATTTGAAAATCAAATCCAAAATCGAACTGAACCATTCACATTATATATAAAACCGAAAACTAAAAATTGAATCGAATTGCATATATTACATATAAAATAAAAAATGAAATCGAATCGAACCGTAAACACTCCTTTTTTTTAAGTGCATTAAAAGTCAATCAAAGCAAATAAGATCCTCAAACAACCGTAAAATTTTCCTCATAGACACAGTTCGAAAGCAACATGCTAATAGCTAGCGATAGACCACAAAACTTTTCCCTTGTATCTCCAGTTCCAACCTTCCAACAATTAATTAATTTCCCTTTAATGGAATTTTTATAGAGGGAGTTGTTTATGCAAGCTTCAAAAAGCAAAGAAAAAAAAAAAAAAAAAAAACCCTTCGCATATATTCATATTTTAACCGTTTGAACTATGATTAAATATCTGTAGTTTGTTTATACATGTATTTTTTTTTTTATATATGCAATTTGAATGTTTGTTCAAATTCAATAATTCAGATTGATTTAACGAATATTAGTTTGACATATTTATTTTCTATAATATTAAAGTATTTTTTTTATTAAAATAGTGAAAAGTTTTTAAATAATATTTTTATGCTTCTAGCGTATCCAAAATTTTTAATTTAAAATTTTAATGTGGGAAATTGAATTAAAAAAGACAAAAACTTTTATAAAATGTAGTATTTAAAAAAATCAATTTACACTCTAAATTTAAATCATAATTAATTTAGATTATTAAACTAGTAAAAAACTTTTATACACATATAAGAGTTCTTCAAGTTCAAATGCAATGATTGGTATAAATTAAACAACTTTCTCAAAAAAAAAAGAAAAAAAAAAGGCGAAAATCAACTAAATAATAGTTATTATTATTATTATTTTTTTATTAAATTTGAGTGGTATTTTCATCTACCTCTTATCCTCCATTGTTCTCTGCTGTTTTTAGAAAAAACTTATTTGAGAAATAATTTTTTTTTCTAATGTGGTGGAATAGTAGTAAGATGATTTTATTTAAGTGCTTTTTGAGCTAATTTTTAACTAAAATAGAGTGAAAATAGTTATAAATCACTCACAAATAATCTAATTTCAAAGTCTATATCATTTTAGCATAACAAATTAAACTTTGATGATAGGATAAGATTTATGGTAACGAAAATTATCAAACGCAAATTGGATATAACACTGTTTGTCATAAATTAATGGTTCTCAAAATTAACAGATCGTCGACCCATAAACCTTCCGAACATTTTCAATTAAAATTAAACAATCAAATTCCACAGCCAAAATTGCTTCGTTG
Organism: Citrullus mucosospermus; assembly: GCA_030954485.1. Lineage (NCBI taxonomy): Eukaryota > Viridiplantae > Streptophyta > Magnoliopsida > Cucurbitales > Cucurbitaceae > Citrullus > Citrullus mucosospermus. The sequence goes on from CM062062.1 coordinate 27,456,818, forward strand.
TCTCGTTTGTTCTTCCGGTTCCGGCTTTTATCTCCACCATCACACATATAAAGAAAGTTGTAATTTCTTCACGCCCACCTGATTTCCTTCTTTACCACGATCTGAAGCTTCCCTGCTACTCAAAGGTGCATCAGCTCTTCTCTGATTTTCTTTTTTCTTCAGGAGCGATTTGTTTTGCCTGTATCAACTGTTCAAGATTTTTGCTGTTCCCCCCCCCCCCCCCCCCCCCCCCGATCCGTTCCGTAGATCTTTCTCCAATTGCTCACATTATCTGGTTTTAATTCTGCAATATCGTTTGATAGATTCCGCAGATCCGTCATGGATTTCATGAAGGTTTTCGATCAAACTGTCCGTGAAATGTGAGGCTCGAACAAGTGACCTTCCGTTAGCTATAACTTTGATTTTTGATGTGATTTTCATTTTCGTTTTATCTATTTACGTGTTGTTACAGAAAGAGGGAGGTGAATTTGAAGGTTCTGAAGGTTCCCGAAATCGAACAGAAGGTTTGAACATTGCATTTGGTTTTCGATGATATGTTGATTTACATGTCTTCCTCGTTGTTGTTATGGATTTTCTCTGCCGTGTCTTTAATAGATCTAAGAAACTCTCGACACATTTGTTCAATTATCGATGTCCCGCCCCAGCCCTCTCAGGAGAATAGTTTGCATACTCCACGATATTACATGGTGTCGTATGCTATGTTCCTTCTTGCTCCTGTTCTATTTCCACTCCATAAACATGAAATATAATAATTCGGTCAAACACTATGAAAGTTTAATTTAAATTTTTAATGCTAAATATTTAAAGAAGCAAATATTATTGTTTAAAAACTGTCACACCACTGGCCTGTTAATTTCCAGCCTCATTTGGGTGGATTTCGGGGAATATTGATGTTGCTTAGTATCGTAGCATTCAACTCCCTCAATGGCGGTTGGCATTTGCTAGGTGTGTGGTCTATGTGAATTTTTGTCCTCAATTACATTCAAATGCATAGAGGAATCACATTCGTTTGAGCTCCAAGTGCCATTTAGGTGGATTTTCAATTTGGTTGGTCATGTTCCAGATGACCCTCAGGGACTTGCTTTTTTCAGATACAATGGATTAAGTTTCAGAGAAGACCTACTTCTAATGAAGTACTTAACATTCTATTGTTGGAGGATAGGAATTCTCAATGTGGTTTCATAACTGGTTGTCATCACTGCTACAGGTGCTGGATGCAACAGATGATGAACCATGGGGTCCTCATGGATCTGCACTGGCAGAAATAGCACAAGCTACAAAGAAATTGTAAAGTTACTCTTTACAAATTTCATCTCATCTTGTATCGTTCTTTACTTTAATCAAGCACTTGTTTTTGTTTGGTGATTGGTTTTGATTTTTCAGTTCTGAAACTCAGATGGTTATGAATGTTCTCTGGACAAGATTGAGTGAAACTGGTAAGAATTGGCGTCTTGTCTATAAGGTAAAATTTCATTTGTTCCCAGTTGAATATGTTCTTATTATCTGACAAATAATACTTTATATCCCACTCTTGCTTATGAGTGGCACTGTCAAATTCTTCAGGCTTTGGCTGTTATAGAGTATTTGGTGGCGCATGGATCTGAACGTGCAGTGGATGACATTATTGAACATACTTTCCAGATATCTGTAAGAATGTTTTAAAAATTTGCCCTAAGATCCAGTTCAACACTTTAGAGACTCTTAGTCTTATTCTATTTTGTGTTTTGTATTATGTTGGATAGTCACTCTCGAGCTTTGAATATGTTGAGCCAAGTGGAAAGGACATGGGCATAAATGTCAGGAAGAAGGCTGAAAACATTGTGGCCCTTTTGAATGATAAAGATAAAATACAGGAAGTGAGAAATAAAGCAGCTTCAAATCGTGAAAAGTAAGTGAATATTTAAGGAATCTGATTCATTTTTCTTTTCCTAATTGACTACCTACAAACGGACAGTTATATTTGTGAGCTTCCCCTAACAAATTGATCCTTGGTTAAAATATTGAAAAGAATGGGGATAAAACCTTTACTGACTGTGTAGTAAATAAATGACATTAACAATCAGCCTCAGTAACACTACAACATTAGATTACATCAATTTGCCTTGGGCTTTAATCTGGGAGCCAGAGTTAAGGTAATTTTCTGCAAGATCGCTTATATTATATATGTTGGAGATGCTTGCATTAACTAAATGAAGAAACGTGTAGCCATTATCTTTGACTTTCATCAATATTTTGTGAGGATTGAATTTTGTATGTTATAGCTTGTTTATGTGTTGCAGGAAACCTTTCCTCTCTTGAATCAACCATCACTAAAACCATAGTCTCTCATCTCTTTTCGTTAGCATCTTGTGCTTATTTGGCGTGGGACTTTGTCAAATTGTCTATGAGTTTCTGACTTTCTGATAAATACATTCAACTCCCTCCATGTAATTACTTTCATCTACACTAACATTAGTGGATGTAGGCAATTGAACAAAAACTACAGTAAGTTTAGGAGCTTTATATATTCCACTTTAAGGCATACTTATAGACTGGAAATTCAGCTTGTTTCAATACCAACCATTTAGGTTGTTATATTGGAGCTCAGTCACCATACACAAATTGAATTTTCAAAATAACTAGTGTACTATACATTCTTTAGGTACTTTGGACTTTCTTCTACTGGAATTACTTACAAGTCAGGTTCAGCCTCGTATGGCAGCAGTAGTTATTATAGCAGTGATAGTTATCAAGGTCAGAGTACCTTTAGAAGCGATAGATTTCGTGATAGGAGCAATGACAGGGATTCATTCAGAAAGGAAAAAGATGGCCAGGATGACTTTAAAAAGTCAGATTGGGCTACTAAGCAGGATTATGGCAAGGGGTCTGCACAAAACAGCGGGTATGTACTTGTCGAATATTTACCTTTTTACTTGATTCTATTGGCTGAATATGATGTTTGATTCAGCAAATAGGTTGTTGTGGGGGGTTGTCGGACCTGTGACCTTAATTTGTTCTTCCTCATATATTATCATTTCTTATAAGAAAAATGATGTTATTATTGGACTTGGAGAAGGTTCTCCAAACAAAAAAAAACCTGTTCCTTTGAGGCACAGTTCTTTGGTTGAGTTTTGTTTGGACTCTGGTCTCTGTATATATTGAAGAATTATATTACTGAAGAAATATCAGTGGCTAATGTTTTTAAAATGAGAAGCTGATCAGAAGTTGTTGCATCTATAGTTGGAGTTATTAAACTCTGGAGTAGTTATGTGAAGTTTCATATGTTGATTGGTCTTTAATTATTGACGTCTCATATAAACAGGCAGGCATTGCTCTATAGTTTTATGTTGCCTTGCTTCCTAATACGGAGAATTCTTTTTCAGCAAGGACAACGGTAAAACATCATTTAGTACATCAAAGCCATCAAAGAAGTCGAATGACTCTGCAAACCAGACTTCCTCCTTCAGTGCTAGTACCCCTACAAATAATTCTGACGAAGATTTTGATGATTTTGATCCTCGTGGGACTTCAACCACCACCACCACAAGTAAGTGTTTTGAATGTTGAAATGTATGTGCTTGTTTTATTGCAATAATATAATTGGTGAATTAATGTTGAACGTGGCTTATTTTTGTAGCTTAAATGCTGGTGGACATTTGCCAGGGATGGACATTATATACTATTTACAAATAGGACTATAATAGAGAAATCTTTTCCACTCATTTTGCTTGGTTTTTCTAAATAATTCAATTGTCCCAACTATTTCTCTTAAGTTTTCCGTAACAATTTCTTCCACTTTGATTGCGATTGTTTTGTTATTAAATGAATATAAAATAATTTTTTTCTTTTTTATACACAGATTTTAATGTATGCTGCCCATTTCTCTTCACAATCCCAATACAAATTACATTAACCCATATTTCCGACTCAATCTTCACAAACCAAAACTTCACTTAAACCATGGGGAAAAACATGCCCTTACTCTAGCTTCTATATATTGTCTATTGCCTATATGTTCTTAAAGAGCAAGAGATCCCAATACACGAAAAATGTATGGTAAATTGACAATACTGATAAAGGGTGGAATGGGAGATGTTTTCATATAATACACATTTGTGCTTGTGAATAGGGAGCATTCTGAAATTGTTTATCTTGATAGCAGATGGAATATGATCCACATGCGCTGCTTTGATGCTTAAATTATGCTCACAAGTTTTATTTATTTAACTAGATTTTGGTCCATAGAAATTCTCAGAGGTTTCTCTTGCATTGTCAATATATTTCCGTTAATCTGAAATGTGTTGTACCAAGCTATTTCTCTTGGTATTGCCTTAAAGTCGGCTAAAATTTTCCTGATTAGCTGATAACAAGCGTAGTCTAGTTGAAGACTCTAACGAGATCCTAGGGTAAATACTAATATCGATCACTTGGTGGATGTTTCCATAGATGAGTGAAAACGCGTCCTCGTTATTAATTTCATGTAAGGGAAGATCCAGAAATAGAGAGTTGGAGGGTTGAAGTAAACTGTAACAGTAATAAATAATAAATTCTAAAAGAGAGCTTGTGATATTCAATCAAAATTACCCTTTGTAGAAAAATGAAATATTGTTGATGATTAAATTAGTTAGACAATCTTAAACCATAAAAAAACTAAAACTAAAAAAACAAATGAATAAGGGAATTCTCTCATTCTGAGTTAAACCTTTTGACAGAAGCTGCTGCACCAAGCCCCAATGGGGTGGATCTTTTTGGAGACAGTTTACTTGGAGATCTCATGGATGCCCCAACTCTTGTTCCTCCTGGAAAGGCAGACAGCAGTTCTCCGGAGGTTGATCTGTTTGCAGATGCCACTTTTGTATCAGCTTCAGCGCAAGTGGAAAAGGAACCCAGTTCCCCGTTGAAGGTTCAAGATAATTTAGGATTTTTAGTAATGCCATTAAATTCCACAATGAGTACATGCTTCCCTAGATGAGGAGAAGAAACAAATTCTTTTGGTTACTGCAATCACTTTCTTGCATTTAGCTAGTTATAGATTTGCCTTTCGTTTCAAGAATAGTATCACATTTAGCTCAAAAGAAGTCATGGCTCTTGTTTTATGCACTTGCATTTCTTGGTAATCTTTGGAAAATTCTTACATATGTGATGAAATCTAATCTTTCAGTAATTGTCATCTTTGCCAAACTAGACTTTGTTTGAGTTGTCTACATATATATTTCTTTGTTTATAATGATTTTGTTTTATTTTCTGTTTTTTAAAATTGTGTTTGTTTTCTTACTACTGTTTAACGTGGTTTTTACCTTTCTTAATGAAAGAATTGAATTTTTTTGAAAAGAGTTTTGAGAAACTATTTTTTTCCTCTCTCCAATTTTGGCCAAAGGTAGTGCGCCAGCCAAGAAGAAAAAAAAAAACGGAAATTACTAAGTGTATAAGGGCTTTGGAGACAAAAGTTGAGGCAGAGGGAACTATTGTAGTTGAAGGCCATGATGGTTCCTTATGAAAGTGATCTCATGGAATATTAGAGGGCTGGGAGCTCCCTCCAAAAGAGCTCTTGTGAAGGAGTTGTTGACGAAGATTAGTCCAGATGTAGTGATTCTTCAAGAGACTAAGTTAAAAAAGTTTGATAGAAAGCATATTAAGTCAATTTGGAGTTTGAGGCATATAGGGCCCCTTGGATGCAGTTAGGACGGCCAGAGGGATTCCAATTATGTGGAACTTGTCTAGTATCAAGGTTATTCTGTTATGGGGTCTTTCTCGTTATCCATTCTTTGAGAGGGGAGAAAATTACTAGCAGTGTGTAGCAGTATAAAACTCTAATAGAGGAGCTAACTTTTATTGATATCCCTATGAAGAATGGGGTTTTCTCATGGTCAGACATTCGAGGTGCTCCAGCAACCCGTATTGACAGGTTTCTTGCTTCAGTGTTGGGTTGATAGTCTTAAAGTAGTAGACCTGAACCGATTTTCATGAACCACTACCAACCACGTTCCCCTTCAATTGAACCTCGACAATCACAAATGGGTCCCTCTCCTTTTCGCTTTGAGAATATTTGGTTGGATCACTCTCAATTTATGTCTAAGATTCAAGCATGGTGGAACTCGATGGGTGTTTGAGGCTGTACAGGTTTTGCTCTTATGGAAAAATTAAAAGGTTTGAAACAGCTTCTTTTGAGATGGATTACAAATGGGTTTGAAAAGGTGGATTCCAAATGGCAGTTGCAAACCAAGATAGATGAAATAGATGGCTTAGAGACAGGATGAATGAAGCCCACAATGTTCAAAGAAATTGTTTGAGGGCAGAGTACATGGAAGCTATTTTGAAGGAGCATAAAACGTGGGCCCAAAAATGCAAGGCAAAGTGGCTTGTGGAAGGTGATGAAAATTCTTGTTTCTTTCACAGATTGGCGTCAGCTAGGAAAAGCAAGATCGTTATCTGCGTCTTGGAAAAGGTGGATGGTAACTTACTAACCGATGGAAACAATATAGAAATTGAGTTCACTGATTATTTCACAAAACTCTATGGTGATTCTAAAGTCAGAGATTTTTTTTATTGAAGACTTGAATTGGGAGAAGTTGGATAGTCAGTGGGCTGTGTGGCTTGCAAGACCTTTTGAGGAGGATGAGATCCAAAAGACAGCGAGTAGTCTTGGGAGTTTAGAACATTTTGAAGAATGATCTAGTTGAGGTATTGCAAGATTTTTATCAAAACGCTATCATCAAACAGCAGACCAACGAGACCTATATTTGCTTGATTCCGAAGATCAATGCCTTGATAGTGGGATAATTCAGACTGTCTATCTACCTCAAATTTCTTTATTATGATGAATGTTAGACTGCAGGGCAAAATCTGTGCAAAGAGGGCTTTGAGGCAAGGGGAGACCCCTCTCCCTTCCCTATTTTCTATTCTTAAAGCGCCTGAAATGGACAGGTTGGCCAAACACTTCTTTTGGAATGGAGGAAGTCTCCATCAGTATAGTCGTTTGGTCAATTGGGGGAAAACCTCCCTTTCCTTGCATTATGGTGGCCTCGATTTGGGACTTTTCAACAGAGAAATAGCGCCCTGCTGCTTATATGGCTATGGAGATTTACGCAGAAAAAAGGTGCATTGTAGATCTTAATGGGGTAGAAGACAATTGATCCTAGAGGTAAAGTGAGAGGCAAGCCATGGTGTAATATTGCGGGGATGGGGAGTAACAACTTCTTTCGTTTTCATGAGTTTAAAGCCAACCAAAGGAGTAAAATTTGGTTTTGGAAAGATGGATGGGTGGGGGGCACAACTCTTGAGATGGAGTTTCCTGTCCATCTCGTAGAAACAAAAAGCTTTCATAGCTGACTTCTGGAATTTGGGGATGAATGATTGGGATCTTAGCCATTAGGAGATAGAGGGGTGGATTGGGCTGATAGAAACCCTTGATATAAGGTTGAGTGTAGGCAAGGACAGAGTAGCTTGGTCTCTGGAGGTTTTGAGGTTGATGGAAACGGCGCCTAAAATTAAATCCCCACTCATCAACGCTATTTGGAAGTTCAAATGCCCCAAGAAAGTGAAGATTTTTTTGTGGTCTATAGCTCATAAAGATAAGCAGCAGATGCTCCAAAGATTTAAAAATTCGGTTCTCTTGCCTTACGCAGCTTGCTATCTTTGCCTCAGGAATGTTGAGAATTTAGACCACATGTTCTTTCGTGCCCCTTCACTGCCAAGGGGTGGTCTGCTCTTATGAATATCTTAGGTGTTAGTGGAAGCTTGCGGAGAACTTGATGATTTCCTGTTATTTGTCAGCCTGGAATATGTCCAAGAGGGATCTATTTTGTGGAATTATGGGGCGAAAGCTTTGTCAGTTTTGCTTAGCCTGCTCTAATAATAGTTGGTTTTATTTTTATCTATCAACAGCCGTTTTGATGTTCTAAAAGTGATCTACTCGTTTTACTTCTATTCATGATTTTGTCAAAAATATTCAATTCATCAAAGTATTAGCTCATTAAAAGCCAAATGATAAGTCCTATAAAAAAATTCTATTCATGAAAGTGACTGGAGTCATAAGTTCCTCTTTCTGATAATTAATTTTCTTTTTCTTTTTGATAAAAAGAAATTTCTTACCCTCTTTACAGGCTACTGAGGTTGATTTGTTTGCTTCGCAACCTGCTTCAGTTTCTGCAACGGTCGACTTTTTTGCCTCTCCTGAGCCAGTGGTACAAAAAGAAACCGACTTTGCTAGTGCAGCAAGAGACAGTAAAGCTTCACAACCTGCATCAGCCTCTACAACAATTGACTTTTTTGCTTCTTCTGAGCCAGTTGTGCGAACAGAAACTAACTTTGCGGGTGCAGCAAGAGACATTAAAGCTTCACAACCTGGTTCAGTTTCTGCATCAATTGACTTTTTTGCCTCTCCTGAGCCGGTTGTGCAAACAGAAACCAAGTTTGCCGGCGCAGCAAGAGACAGTAAAGCTGTGGATCCATTTGCTGCCCTTCCACTTAACTCTTTTGATGGATCAGATCTTTTCGGTGCACCGTCTTCGCGTTCTGAACCAGTGTCATTAGAACCTTCCCAGAATCCTGTTGGTGGCCCATCTAATAATTTAGATGGAAAACCTATCAACAGTTCAACAGCTCCAGCCAAGAAGAATACTTTCCAGGTCAAATCTGGGATATGGGCAGATTCACTTAGTCGAGGATTGATTGATCTTAATATCTCTGCTCGTAAGTCTATCTTAACTGTCACAATCCTTTTCACTGACCTTTTTTTTTCATTGCCCTCTTTTTTCCTTGCTTCTTGAACTAATTAAGACATTTTGTATCTAATAGGTCCCTAGACTTTAAAATGCGGCTAATAAGTCTTTCAATTTTTGATTATGTGTCAATAGGTCTCTAAACTTTCAATTTTGTGCCCGTGGGTTCTTGACCTATTTGATGCTTTTCAAAATTCATGAACTTATTTGACTGGTTAATTTTAAAACATGTTGTAAGGGACCTCTTAGATACAAAATTGAAAGTTTAGGGATGTATTTGACATTTTTGAAGTGTATGAACTTATTAATCATGAGATTGAAAGTTTATTAAAGAGACCTATCAGATGTTTAATAAAGTTTAGAGACCTATTAGATTAAAAAATATGAAAGTTTGAGGACTAACTTGTAATTTAGGCTAAAAGCATTCTCTTTCTTATTTCTTCCTCTATTACATCCTCTTCATCACCTTCATTACTTCACATGAGAAATTGTCGAGATATTTTATTAGTTTATCTCAATTTATTGCATTGGCTCCCCAAGGACACTTCTGGGTTGTTTTAATAGCTCTCTTAATACAAAAGTTCCTTCCATTGCAGCCAAGAAAGTTTCCCTGGTAGATGTTGGTGTCATGGGCGGACTGAGCGATTTCTCAGACGAGAGGGAGAAAGGACCAGCACCTACTTATCACATGGGACAAGCAATGGGTGCAGGATCTGGTCTTGGTAGGACGGGATCGCAGACGATTGGAGACGATTTCTTTTCGCAACTTTCTGGTCAACAATACCAATTTGGTGGTTTCCAGAAATAAATTTGTTCTTTGCAAAGAGTGTGTGGGAAAACCTCGAGCCTTTTGGTGTGAGTGGCTTTTGCATACACGCCCACATATTATTCGATTCGAGGAAATGCCTTTGGATAATATAAATGGTTGTTGCGTTTCTTGTGGTTCTATATCTTATTGAGTTGCTGTGAATGAAGGAATGATGCCTCTTTTTATTAAACATGTTGCGAAAGTAATATTGGAGCAATTTAATTTTATAAAAATAGAAAGAAAGCGATCGCAATACCCTGTCTATAAATTATTCTGATGTTATAAATTGTTATATGTAGTTGTGACCTTCGAATGTCCAATTATTGAACCATGTACGTTTATGTCCAAGAGTCAAATTGGTTCTTTGTGAATGGATCCAAATTTATATCGTTTTATTGTTGTATGATACTCTACCTCGTTGCTATGAAACTAATGATCTTGACGACAGTTTTTTTCAGAAAGAAAAATCAAACCCACCTTTCAACTCTTTTACTCGACATCATCTTAGACGTTGTGTCCCAAAATCAAAAGAATGGTTTTGTTGTAAATAATTCAAATGCTTTCTATTATTTTTTTTCTTTGATTCTCCAGTAATATTGTATAAAAAAAAAAAAAAAAAAAAAAAAAAAAAAAAAAAAAGCTTCATTCAAATCCTTTCCATTTTTCTTATATATTAAATCTCATATGTGAAGTAACTAAGGTTAAATTGTAAATTTAGTCCCTGTAATTTAGAAAAAAAATAAGAATTTAGCCCTTATGATCTATAATTAAAATTTAGTCCCATGATTAGCAACAATTTGTGAGATTTTATCAAATCATAGGAACCAAGTTCTAGTTTTTAAAACCATAAGAACTAAATTCTAACTTTCTCCAAACCATAAGAGCCAAATTTGTAATTTAATCAAGTACTGAAATGAAAGTACACTAAACTGCTCAAATTATTAGTCATATTTTCACCCCACAACTCACATGCTGGACTAACAAGAAAGGGTTAAAATAGCCTTTTAGTTCCTAAATTAGAAAAGTCTCCTCATTAATAATTTGGTCGGTAAAGTTCATTAATCACTTGGATAACAAACTGTTTAGATATCACTAAGGATCCTTCAAAGTCGAAATTCAGACAACTATCAAAATGAAAGCCAATCGAGTGCCCGATTTTATATACAACTTTACAACTTAAGAAGAAAAAAAAAGGCATATAGTATACGAGTGTAGTTTAAAAAATAAAAAAATAAAAAAAAAATAAATAAAAAAAAAATAATAATAAATTAAAAAAAAAAAAAAGGTATAATTATTGATCGGTAATAGCTTATTGAGGGTGATAACAAATAATTGGTTGATCGAAACACTTGGCTGAAGTGAATCAATGACTTACCGTTATAAATTTTGAATCCACTTTGTGTAAATTTATTTCTTCGTTGTTTACTTATATTTGTATATTCGTTATTTGATCTGACTTTATTTTTCATATAAAATTTGCTTGTTAGAAGCCTAGTGCACCTGCATACAGATACGAGTTACTAAGTATGTAAATTGTAAAGTAATCCCTTCCATTTGGGAAATAGTAATAGAAGCTGAAACCCTCATTTTGGCCCCCTATCCATTCGTGCAAATACACTAACACGAAAGTGTTGAGGATTTTGAGTTCATTTTCATCACAACACAGTTTTCATTTCTTTTTTCTTTTTTTTTTCATTCAGTCATATTTCAAGCATCCTTCCTCTTAGCATAGCTTCTGCCTTTCTCACCTGCCTCACCGATCCGATGATGAATACCTACATAACAACAATTTTACTTACTGACATAACTTTCAATATCCATCAACGTTGGACAGCTAGCAGAGCGAGCCCCATTTGTTTGTTTGTTTTTAGGCTTTTTAACGAAGAACTTGAGAAGAGTCGTTGAGTTCTAGTCTAGGCTATAGGATTTGAAGCAAATGGAGAAGAATACAGGAACTTCCTTCCCAGGAAAGTTTAAAGAATAGCATCAAATTTTAGGCTTTACAATGGTTTGTTTTGGAAGTGAATGAGAAGAGAGACTAACCTTGTCCGGTGGGCCCTTAGCACCGCCAATGAGAATTTCCGCACTGCATTTAAAGAATCCAAGGTGAGAAACAAGAATGAACATGATATTTTTTTAGCCTAAAGGGTATAAATGAAGTTGCAAGGATATTGGCGATAAAGAATTACTTGCAAGATTCCTTTATTGACAAAATTGAGGCTCCCTTCCTACCAATTACGCGACCCATCATTCCATGGGGAACATCTAAGACTGAAAGAATTTCTTCTTGAGGAGCACTGCCCTCTACTACAAGGTTATCTGAAAAAACACGTTAGACCGATACAAATGGTCGACTGACACCATGAAACAAAAGGTTTTAGACGCACCATATGCAAAAAAGTCCTCTTTTTTTTTTTTTTTGCCCTCTCTAAAGATCTGAAATGAAACGTAGTCTAAGCCCCCCAAACTATATGTGCAAATAATAATCAGAAAGATAATAAAACATTTATAAATTTTAACATATTTGATGTTCAGAAGATTCCAGCAGTACTTGGATAATTGAATGGAACATGGTAAGCCAACATTTCCCACATTGCTAAATGGCCTTTTTAAATTTTGAACCCAATATCAATGGTGACATCATAACATGAAAGAAGCCAACAACAATGAAACACCACAGGGAAACAATTGCGATGAAAAGGATTCAAAACTGTACATGTTCAAAAGTTTGTAATTGTAATTTAATCAACATAACATATAGAGCGTTCAATTTGGTATTATTCTCATTATATGGACTACACATGGTAAGGTGTGAAGAAAACCTGGAACAGAAGGGAGAGGAGGCCAGTCAGTATATTCATTATCACTGATGCAAAAACACCGACAGTACAAAGCACCACGCAATGCAAGGTACCACAGCGATTGATGATTCAATTTCTCCATCATCTTGTGATAGATGTAAAGAAGAAAGCGTACATCATCAGCAGCTGCACGGACCATCAATTCAGACAAGGGCCTGTAGGTCCAAAACTTGGGGTCCTGTAAAATATAAATTTACAATTTTGGTTCTATGCAAAGATACATAAACTTGTGGAACAATTATACTATACCTGCATATTAATATTATGATAACATTTTGCATCTTATAATACGATGGTCGTAAGTATACTATACCTGCATATCGATAATCTTAGTTTCCATGTCATTTTTGTTGACTAAAAAGACATGAAATGTTTCTACATTATATTTATACTTGTGCTACTCCAAAATAAGGATATTACATTTAGAAATCAAGCACATCTGACCTACAAAGCACCCCATCACCAAAAACCAATGCTTAATATGTAGAACGGCAGAAATCCCTGCTTAGATACAATATTCTCAACGGCAATACAAACTATAACAAAACTAACCTTTCTAAGTAGGAGGCGGACCTCTTCCTTCTCCACATATGATACACCTACATTTAAGCGTGAGGATTACACATTGGTTAGACATAGAATAAGAATGGCAGCATTAGCAGCAAAACGTATATCCTACATACAAACAGTAAAGAAAAAAGGAAATACACGAGGAGAGGAACTTAATGTTCACTTTACTCCTAATCAAAAAGTAGATGGGAGATGAGACAAAAAGACTTCCCAATTTCATAGAAAAAGAATAACAACAAACACAAAGTATATTTATGGAACAGTTGCAAATATAACAATCAAGTTCAAAGATTTACACATATAACACAATGCAAAAAAAATTGCAAATATAGCAAAATTTAGACTTTGTTTTCAAAGTATATCAGTGATAGACCATATTAATAGCATGGTTTATTAGTGATAGAGTCTATCATTGATAGATTTTGCTATATTTGCAATTTTTTTGAAATGTTGCTATACACTTAATTATTATCCCTAAAAGTGCTATCCAATGCAATTCCCATATATTTATTTGGGGTAGTGGCACTAACTACAATGAGCCAAAAACACTTTCAACTCACTAGAACTGTCTTTAAATCTGTTCCTATCCTTCTAGTGAGAAAAATGGCTTTCACCTTCTTCACCAAAAAATATAACTCTCGGCACTTCCATCTACACACCTACAATTTTTGAACTATAAAGTCTGCAATGCCCACAAGCAACGGTAACATGCTGAAGAAAAGAAACTTCATCATATTGATGAAAGACGGAATGAATGCAAAGGATATCTATCATCTGACAATAACATATCTTTGAGGTTGCAAATTTGCAATTGAAAATGTTGATTCCTTATTTAATCCAGTCATTCGTGTTCATTTTTTAAAAGGTCACCCAGTAAAAGACCACATATTAGGCACTTTTATTTTGAAAACCGCACCAGCATTTGTCAGCAGCATACATTCTAGATTGACAAGCACATCCACCAACCTTTTCAGTGTTTTTAAAAGAAAAGAAAAGGGAGAAAAAAAAAAAAAAAAAAAAAAAAAAAAAAAAAAAAAAAAAAAGAAGGAAACAAAGGGTAACAATGGTAAATAAGACTGTGATGGCTTCCAAATTCAAATTTTTTTTTCCCTTTTCAAGCAGGAGGTTCTTCTGGTTAATTATCTATTTGATGTAGGCACATCTTGACTTTCTTGGCCTTTCTTGCCAATCTTGTTTCCTCCCTCTTTGATCGTTATACAGTCTTTGGTCGGTAGTTTCCTTTCTGTTAGTTCTTGTCTTAAGGTGGCAAGTCTTTTACCAGTTCAGCCGGCTGTAGATTTGTTTCCCATTTTCCTATTCTGCCAACCATCTCTATAAATATGGCAGTCTTCTGCATTTTTTAGCATGAAATAAATCTTTAAGGTATTCATTTAGCTTGTGTGCATCAGTATCCCCCAACCATGCAGCTCAATGAAACACCACCATCATAACAAGTAGGAAGTACGGAGTTGTCTTAAGATGAAGATGGCAAGCAATAAATCAAGCTTTGCTTGCCTTCAAAGTTGAATAAGCAATTATCAGTTAATACTTTTGAGTGAGTACAGGTGATTTTATCCAAGAATTTTTTCTTTTTTTTTAATTTTAAAAAATAAATAAATAAATAAAAAGCATAAATTTCCATGATAAAAAAATGGAGAATATCTAGGTACTAAGATTAATATAATACCACAATAACGTGAATCTGCAAGAAGACTAACAAAGGAGATATAGTTATCCGGTGTCTTTGTCCGTCCCTCTTGCTCCTCTAAAAGTGAATATGCAATCTGAATCAAGTAATACAATTGAGAATTAAGGCGGGAAGGTTCAAATAACTCAGCCTTCCACCATATCAGCTTACATACAAACATTTAGCCCCAAAGAAATTACAAGGTAGCTCAAACTTAAAATAAATTGTTTAGATCACTTTTTAAAATCAAGAAAGTAAACTCTTTATTGGCATTTGAAAAGCCACAAGATAACCACTCTCTCTCTTCTCTTTTTGAAGATATGCATACTTTCAACCTTAAAAATTACAAGATAGCAGATTCCAATCATTAAATAATCCCATAATAGTGAGAGAATATACTAACATAAACCTTTAGAATGAGTATGTAGAATTAAAAATTATGATAACACTGGCAGATTGTAGATTCAAATCATACAAGTGCAAAATAGATGGGAAAAATAACATCGTGAGAACTTTAAGGAACCTCGATTAGAAACAATGGGAAAATGGTCTGTGGATTAGTAGGATCTATTCTCCTGATATGACAGTCTCAATTTCAATCAAATGAAACATAGAGAAATGAAAACTACAGAAATATTCTTATGTTTAAGTAACATTAAATTGGAACGCTAAGTGGCCAAGCACTCTAAAATAAGATAAAACATAATGCATGATAAAATGGTGTAAACAAGTAAAGAGTGTCAGGCTTCTCACAATTGATAATCACCTGTGTATCAATAACGTTGTTCAACTTGATACCAAATTGAAAGTACAATGCCTACAGTGGGGAAAAAACAGAGTAAATATTAGCTAAAACATGCCATGTCACTCTGAAGGCAATCTGTAGCGGGAACAAAGTTGAAAAGAGACCTCGCTATCTCGTTTGCAATCATGAATAACTTTTGTGACATATTTGGACTCAAGGGCAGGCTTACAGACTTTCACAAGTTCCTCTCCTCCCTGCACAGCATCGACCAGATATATAGCATCTGGAAATGCAATCTGCCAAGAAATGAACACATATGAAAAGATAAAGTCAACTAATTTGATCACTGTTTTCTAATAGAGTAGAGACTGAACATCCTAGAATGCCCAAGCATTTGACAGCAGTCAACCCCTGTAATTTAAAGGATGCGTTACTATAGCTACAAGTGGGGGAGTGGGGACTATCCAGGTGTGCTCATTTAATTGAAAAGCTATAATATTAGTCATTCTCTTGCAAGGCCGCAGCTCGGACTAGAATTTAGTCAATTGACAATATCACCAGATGATTAAAAAAATGAAATTATAAGTTAGAACCACCGACTCCCTCAGTTAGGAAGGTTAACTAACACATACGCCTCTGCCCTAAAATTTCATACTCTCCCCAAGGGTGGTAAAACTGTGATTTGTTCTTAGCATTTTATTTACCTGCATGACACAGAGGTTTCCATGGCGACACAGGTCAACACCTTCACAATCAAAGCCAACTACCAGAGGCTTTTCAGGTGATGGTTCAACAAATTCCTTAGGCAGTTGAGATACATGAGTGACAATATGTATAGGAACCAAGGTTGCGTTGGCTTCAGGATCGGTCTGATTTTCACCTGACATCCACAGGAAATGGAACTCATTGGAAGATGATAAAAATCTTCTAGCGAAATGAGCATATGAACGCAGGAGCTGAGGAACGAAGGGTCATTAAGCTCTACAGTTCCATTTTATATTAAACAGCGCCCAAAGCATCAACCATAGAAAAGATTCCATCGTCTCAAATCAAAAACGAACATAATAACTAAAATTCTCGATGGAACATGCGCGGGCAAAGCAATCAAGAAAACCAAAACCTATCCGCAACAACTGAAACTGAAACGAAGTGACATAAAATGGCAAAGGAACGATGGAAATAAAGAAAAGACCGGCATATACTAAGAGCGACATGTCTTTCAAAATTTCGAAACAAAATCTTCTACTCTAACCGTAGATAATTACATCATTGCGATTCTCTTGCATAAAAAATCAGTTTCCAACATCAGTCAAGTTTATTCCACGATTCTTCATTGGCAAACAAACAGCAATTAAAGCTTCGATAAGAGAAAAAACAATGTCCTACGCTACGAAGAATCGCACGTCAATCCACAGGCCGCAACTTGTAATAAGCAAGCATTGATTAACAGGAAGAAAGATAGATCAAAACAATATCAAATTGATCATGAATGAAAATGGAAGAGTCCAATCCGAAGGAACGCAAGAAAGGGGAAAGAGAGAGTGACCTGAGTCCGAAGGCAGAGGAATACACGTCTGGTGAGAAGGAGGAGTGTTCGCCATTTGAGCGAATCATTCGATTTTCTCTCGGAACTTGTTGCTTTTAATTACTTGGAACCTAATTTTGGTAATTAATATTCATCAATTTTGCAACTTAGGGTAACAAACAAATTCAATGTTATGGTTTGTGCTTACTCCGAACATAATTCTAACTCAGATCACAAAAATCAACTAATTAAGACATTTACGTAGTAAAAAGTTAAAAGTTTAATTCTTCACCTCACATGTTTATAGGCTTAAACAAAATAACTCGTTATTGATAATGTTTGACTTTTTGCATCTTGAAACTATTTTTCTCTAGAAGAATCTTTGGTCCTTGATTTTATCGGCAATGGTTAGACCTACAATTAAAAGGTGTTGTATGATATCATTTACACCCGTTCAAATATGACACGCAAATAAGTTTATTCTAACTTTTCTTATCCTCTTTGCCACGTGGACTTAAAAACTATTGTGCATCTATTATGGAAATGCAAGGTGGACAAAAAATCTTTAGGGTCACTTTTTCTTTAAGAAAATACTAATATATGTTATGGTCTTGTTGCCAAGAATGTTTGGTTGGCTTAAGATCATTATGGGTGAATTTGGGCGTGCGAGGAGCAAATAGATGTGACCACTTTTCATGTGATCTTGTAGCAATTATGGCGCTTTCAAAATTATGTGGTTTCTAGGGTGTTTGATGTTCTTGTTGCATCTCTGACTTATTCTACTTAAGAGTCCATTATACGTTTGTTCTTGTAAAGTCAATCGATTTGTGTAAGCATGTGGGTTAAGGCACTTAGATGTAGCTATTTGAGAGGTTTCAATGTGATCTCGGTGGGTTTCTCATACATCAAATGTGTTGGTTGGCCTTGTGTTTGCGAATGTAACTTGGTCGGAGTTGGAATATATTTTAAGGAGTTATTTTCCCCATTGATTTCTTCCACTTGTGAAAGGGGACTTTATTTCAATTAATTATATTTGAGTTGTTTCTACTACCTTACAAAATGCAAATTTTCCATCAAGGCTTTTGGTGAAAATTACCCATTTAATTTGAAATTTTCTTTTAAAGAATGTAATTTAATGAATAAGTTTCTAAATGTATGAAATAAAAATTGAGAATTTGATTGGTGGCTCGATTCGGAGGAAGTTTTCCTACTCGCCCCAATGATGACCATATTGTCAATTCAATATGAAGTCTCATTTGAAAAAGATTATAGTTACTACTATATTGAACATTTTTTATATTACCTACCTTCATTGTTTATCATAAATTATTAATAACAATAATACCATCATTTAAGAATTGTGTGAGACTCGTAAAATAAAAAATAATATATGTTTACACGAAGTTTTCGGAGAAACTTGATTCGTGGATTTGAACCTAAGTTGATGTAGATTTGATGTGAATGTGATTCGATCTCTAGTACTTGATATTTTGTTCAGAATAATAAACAGCTTCATTTGGAGTCTTGGAAGAAGGGAGAATTCTCTTTAGATTCATGTAGAATTTTTTGAACTCTGTAAATGAAATAAGTACTCTACTTATAGAGTTCTAAATGGGCTTTGTAGGCTTCAACCTGGTTAGTCTATGGACTTGTTGACCCTTGGGCTTAACTAGAGTTTGGGTTAAAGAGAATTGAATAAAAAAAATAGGATGTAGAATTTTTTGAACCCGGTAAATGAAATAAGTCCTCTACTTGTAGAGTTCTAAGTGGGCTTTGTAAGCTTCAACCTGGTTAGTCCATGGACTTGACCTTTGGGCTTAACTGTCAAATTTGGGTCCTAGTTGGGCTTTGAGCCAAATTAAACCTATTTTTTTTATTCAATTTCTCTTTAACCCAAACTTTAATTTTTAATTGACCAAAATACATAATTAATTTAATCTAACGCACATGGTATGACTTATGTCTTTAATTTTAATTTAGGACACGTGTCAACTTTTAATTAATCCTAAATTCAATCCTTTATAATTTCACTGTTAATTTGAGAAATGACATGATAATTTGTAATTGATTCAAAACTTTTCATTCAATAATATATACTATTTGATAAGTATATATTAACGTATCAAATGTTGAACAAAAAGAACATATGCTACCATAGTTCTCGTGACTGTGGGCTGCTTGTTTTCTCCCATTTAGTAAAGGTAATCTACAATTAAATTTTTGACCTAATTTCTTTAAATAAATTTTTCGTAGTCCTAACCTAACTTGCTTTAACTCAATCATTTCTCATTCTTCCCATCCTCACACCGTTGACCACATATTAGACTGAAAACACAAAACATAAGAACAATTCATAAAATAAGCATTAAAATGGAAGTCGTCTAATCCTTTGCCTTTCTCACCTAACTTCTTTAAATTTTAATTGTAGTCTCAATATCTGAAGTCGTAGTTTATAGAGTATTTAAAACCCAAAATGAAGTTTAAAAATTTCCATAAATAGCATTGTAAAAAGTCAATTTATATTTAGAAAATAAAATAAATCTTTTAAGTTTTAAAAACTTGAAGTTATAGGTTTTTCAAATATATATATTAAATTATTTCTATACACTGTTTTATGTTTTTTACATGACGATTCTTTCGTAGAAAAAGATAATTTATTGGTAGATAACAAGAAAATAATTTTGATCATGTAACAATAATATTTTATCACGATTTATTTCAAATTCAAATATGATATTGATATAACAATAATATATTACTACTTATTCAAAATATATTGTAAGTATATTATTCTTCCATCAATAGCATGTAAATACTCATTTAAAGATCATGTAATTTCGAGTGTATCTATTCATAATTATACATTAGTAATATACTTGAATTTAGAAGGGTAATTATTTTAAACGATAAAACTACTAAAAATATTTTCAAATATAACAAAATATCATTGTCTATCGTGATAGAAATTGATAGACAATATTAAGTGATAGTAGTCTATCAATATTTATCGTGATATTTTACTATATTTAATATATTGATTGATTTTGCTATATCTTAAAAACATTCCAATTTTAAATGGATAATTATAAAATATTAGGTATATCAATTGCTTATATACCGGACATAAATCTGGCTAATAGGGTCAGTTCCAATTATCTTTTTGGGCTTTGGACAATTTAGCTCCCTGTGGTTTGTAGCGCTATATGATAAAGAGCATTTTTTATTGGGCCCTTGAGGCGTAATAATACTTCTTCCTTCTAAAAAAAATAAATAAAATAAAATATATTAGATATATTATTGATATACAAAATAAAATGTAAATCATATATATTATTATTGATATACGACCAATTTCATAAAATATATCAAATATACCGCCCATACATCAATGAGAATAAAATTGGTATAATTAGAAAAAAAACGAATTGAAAATTGAAAATGTTGCTATTTTTGCAAATATATATAAATGCATATATAAACATTGCTAAATCAATTCCCTCAAGAAAATTTATTTCGTATGTTCAAAAAATGACAACGTAATATCACACAATAATAATTTTATTAAATCATTAAATCATTAAATTTGATTTAAAATTTTAAAACACTCATAAAAATGTAGGTAACAAGATGATGTTCATAGACGTAATTTTCTAAAACTAAAAACAAAAAATTAAAGTCCCGTTTTGTAACCATTTAGTTTGTTGTTTTTGTGTTTCAATATTAAGCTTATAGACACTGCTCTCACTTTCAAATTTATTCATTTGTTATCTACTTTTTACTAACGATTTAAAAAACCAAGACAAAATATAACAACTAAAAAAAGTAGCTTTTAAAAACTTACTTTTGTTTTTAGAAATTGGCAAAAAATTCAACTATTGTACTTAAAGAGAGATGCAAATGAATGTAAAAAATGAGGAGGAAATATACTTAATTTTTAAAAATAAAGACAAAAAACAAAATGATTACCAAATGGAATCTAAATGATTTTCAAATTGTACTTAAGCCATCGGAAGTTAATACTTTTTGAAAATTGGTTCTAAACTAGGTTAGTGAAGAATGCACAATATTTATTTAAAAAATTGATAGTTGGATGTTTCATCTGCCATGGTTAAAAAAATATTGTTTTATTTTATTATTCGTTATTCTCGAATTGAATAAACATGAGGATGAACTTTAAAGAGAAAACAATAAATATGAGAATAAAGATGATGTTTACATTTGAAATAAATCTATTAAACTATATTAACACGACTTATTTCATTATTTAAAAATAATAATAATAATTTAATTTTTACCTTTTCTTTTTATTATATGACTAAATGATGACCTGTGCCTGTGGGCATCAAAATTAGATAAATGTGGATACGTTTCTTAATTAGTTGTCATTTTCTTGATCCAATCACGACATTTTTTTTTTTTTTTCCCTTTTTGACTAAATCCAATCACAACTTAGCTATTATCATTAAACCGGCACTTATTTATTTAATTTACTTTAGTATTATAGACTAATTTATCCTCCTTTTTAGTTCTTATCCAGAAATATATATATATATATATATATATATATATATCAATATTTGGAATCCTTGTTTTTTATTTACCATTTATTCAATTTACCATTAAAATATTTATTTAAAAATTAGTATTTTGCTGCTGCCAGCTGTGAGACACCGAGTACGGATAAAAATATTTCCACGTGGCAATTGAAATTCCACAAAGTCTTACGTGGAAGCCGGGAGTCCAGATGCCAAAGGAGAAAAAGCACAATAAATAAAATTGGACGGTGGAGATTAAAAGCTCGTCTGCCATTAGATTGACAGTAAACCATTGGAATCTATATCCACCTTTTTACCCTTTTTTAAAATGGATATTTACCTCAGTGGCTCAGCCACTGTGACGATACAATCAGCTATGGATTAAAATATTTTTCTCCGAAATATCTATCGATAAATTCGTAAAGGAAAGGATTCAACATTCATTTTTATGACGATTTTTATAAATATCCCTAAACAATAAAATATCATTTATGGACTCTAATATCATTATAAATACTAATAATAATATAGGTTATTTTTAAATATAGCAAAATGAGTCAAACTATTTATAAATATAGAAAAGTTTTACTATCTACTCCTATCGCAATCTATTGTTAATAGATGGTAAACTTTTTCTATATTTATTAATAGTTTTATATTTTTTTTATTTATAATAATTTTTTTAATAATATAGTAATTTAATTTAGAATTAAAAATAATTTAAGGTTTTATGTTTAAATCAACTTAAGAACTAATGTGTTGTTATTAATTTTCCATTGATATAACCACACACACATATATATATTGAGATCCACATCGATATTATAATTGTTGTAATTAGTCTATGATATTGGATATTTTAGACTTTATGTCATGATATTAAGGTCATGTTTACCGATTTGTAATCAAAATTACTAAAATCTCAATGAATTTTCTTTATTGTCGATTGGTTTTTGAAAGCACTTTTAAACAGCCTCACTTTTCATTTTGCCATTGATTGATTGCGTTTACTTTCTAGTAATTGTGGCCTAAACTTTTATTGATATGTCGACACTTCCTTTAATATTTTTAAATTTTCATGGGTTCAACATCGACTTTAAGGGCAAATCGGCATTTCCACACAAAAAAAATAATAATAATAATTATGAAAATTAAAAAAATATAGACCAAAATATCATTAATGTGAATATGATATAAATAATAAATATTTTAACTTGTTTAAAAAACATGAATACCTGTTTACCTATTTAAATATTATTTTGAATTTTTATATAAAATTTTCAAATATTCATCAACATCAACGTCAATGTTTTACCACAATTTAAACATTGCTTCCCGCTACTGACAAAATTATAGTATTATTTGTTAAGAACACGTATAAATTCTTTTAAAGCTTCGTTATTTTCATTGATTCTTTTATTATTATTATTATTTTGAAAAAAAAAAACAGCTTTGTTAAATTAAAAGAACTAGTTCAATTTATTCATTTATAATATTTAGAAAAGAAAATTACTTTTTTAATTTTCAAATTTTAAAAATGTACTTATGTTTAAAAATAGGTCAATTTGGTTCTTATGTTTTCAAAATGTACATTTTTAATTCTTGAGTTTTTAAAAATTGGATTGAAGGTCCCTCAAATAAATTATTATTATTATTTTAAATAATTATATGGTATTTTAAATTAGAATAATAATTTTGCAAAACTATATTCTCTAAAACTATTTTTTAAATTTTAAATATCATATAATTATTTAAAAAAATTTTTAAAAAAAATACTTGAAATGACCTTTTAAATATTGACGGAAAATATATATTTTGAAAACTCATAAACTAAATGGACCCATCTTATAAATAATCTGGGGACTAAGACGGTACATTTTTTAAACTCATAGACCAAAAATACCTATTATTCAAAACTTGGAACTAAATAATAATTTTTTCACTTATAATACTCTATCTGTCAAATGAAATGAAAATCAATATTATCAAATTATAATATTTACGTAGATCTTGAATTCAGTAATGTGCTGTAAAAAAGAAAAAGACTCAGGACTTAGAAGATATTTTTTCCTCGTTACTTGAAACTCGTGAAAATATCTCTCAATCGTGAAAAATATCTAACTTTTTTAGTTAAAAATTTATGTAATTAATTTTGATTTCGCTTCTAACATTACGGTTTCCAAGTCTACCATGATCTGTCTCAACGGAACATTTTGCTAATAAATAATAACTTCGTTTAAATACTTAATAGATATTGAACATTTGGATACAATTGAAAATTATCAAACATTAGGGCCATATTTGAAATTAACTGATTTTAATATATGTTGGGCACATTTTATAATTTATTTTATTTCAATTTTTTCTCCCAACTTAAATACTTGGTTACAATTATTGTAGTTATAGTGAAAATTGCTAATAATTTTTTTTTTCTGTTTTAATAATTGCTAAATAAGATAATAGATGCATTTATTCACTAAATTATGCTGTTACTGATATTTGAGACATAAATTTAGTAGAATAATTTGCATAAAAGATTGATGGATATATTGTGCCTTTTGTTGTACTTAATAACCTTTTTCAAAAAAGATTATCAAAAGTGAAAGAATATATAATATCTCAATTGGCATGTTTTTTCTGCAAGGGAAGTTTAAAGCAAATATATGAAAGCTAAGTAAAATGAATTACATCATATAACAATTTCTAGAAAAACCAATACTAACGAATGTTGTGTCCTAACAATATCACAAAAACGACTCATATACATTTTTTTTGGGTAGGAACTTTATGATGTTTCTAAAACAAAAAAGAAAGTATCTCTCTCAAGTACTATATTATACTAACAAAATTATTCTTTTTTTCTTTTTTCTTTTTAAGATAGCTTAAAAATTTTATTAACGTGTTCAAAAACTGTTTTTAAAAGTTGATGTGATGAGAATAAGCCTTTCAAAATTATTTTTAAAAGACGCAACGATAAAAATATAAGTTAAACAAACTTTTTAAAAAGTTGGTTGCATAAATATAAATTAAATAAACAACATACTAATTAATAATTTTTAATTATCAATGATTTACATTTCAGCAATATTAATATGCAAGAACATAGTGAATTAATTGAAATATATATCCTTGACTTAGAAATTAGGGATATAATTATTTCCATCAAATATTGTGTCGAAGTAGAAAATATATTTCATTAATATCAAATACACTATGACACAATATTTTATATAAAATAATAAAAAAAGACAATTATTTTAAATGACAAAACAGTTAGAATTATTTTTAAATATGACGATATCTTATTAATTATCATTGATGTTTTCTATCTATGTAGATAGTAAAATTTTATAAATAAATTGACTCATTTTGCTATATTTAAAAACAATAATCATACATAGTAAAAGATTATCCTATAAATAAATAAATATATAAATATGTATTTGGCTTCAAATATTCTCATTAGTGTTTTTTCTTGGGTTAAATTTTAATTAAAAAATTCCATTCACAATCCTAAAGGTGAAATTTAAATATCTTAAATTTATTTTTTTCAATCATAACTCTGTTTTTAAAATATTAGGATTCAATTTCAAACCAATAAAATATCCAAACTATAACTAGTCTAAATTATTAATATTATTCTAGAAAAATAATTATTGGTGTTTTATCTATAGGCTAATTAAGTTAATTAAACTGCATTCTATTAGTAGAACAATTTAAACTATTTTTCAATTAAAAAAAAAAGACTATCCTTGAATATATTTTGATAACTCCTACTACTTTGGGCAAAATTTCCAATGTGTGGAAATAAGAATAAAAGAATGTTCTTTAGAAAAATAAATAACTAAATAAATACTTTAATAATAATAAATAAAATAATATAGCATTTGGCTCCCGTATTTATCCAATTTTTTTTTCTCCTCTTTCATATTTAATTAATTTCGTGTGTTTTTTTCACCTAAGTATTGCGTTTGGTAGAAAACGGAGATCATGGTTTATATCTAAAAGGATCTTCTAGCTCAATCCTAAGAGGCCCCACGGCTTCGCACTTTTGCCCCTTTTCTCTCCTTGAGTCTATGATTTCAGAGAAATCCATGAATTAAGCCTTACCCCTTCTTCTTCTTTCTCTTTCCTCCCGATTCCGTTGTCCTCTTATCGATTTCTCCTCTTTCATCGTTTCTTCTCACTCTCTTCATCTTCTTTTTCTTTTTGTGTTCAACGATTCACATCCTCTTGCCTTCTTGTCCATCCATTTTCGTCTCAACTTTCAGCTCAATTCGATCGGATTTCAATTCCGGTAAGTTGTTGGTTCTTGATACATACAACAAACCGAGTTCAATTTCGTCCGTTGGATTATTTGTATTTTAGAGTATGAAAGCTTCGTTTTAGGAAGTCTTCAAGACTTTGAGCTCTTTTTTAGGGGCCTTGCAATTTCCGAGCTCATTTTAGGTGGATAACTTTTGGGTTGGAATGAAGTTAGACTACTTTATAGATTTTGTCGTCTTATAAGGTTTGATTTCTAGCTCCTCGAAGTATGTCTTTGGTATTGGAGGTCGAAATGAGAGGGAAAACATGTCTTTGTAACCGTACTTTGGGTTGAATTTGGGAGAAGAAACGATGAAGAGAGGAAAGGTTGACGAGAAGACGATGGAACCTATGTTCCCTAGGCTCCATGTTCATGACACCGAGAAAGGTTGGCCTAGAGCGCCTCCAAGGAATAAGATGGCCCTCTATGAACAGTTCACTGTACCATCCAAACGTTCCAGTCCCGGGGCTCTCCCTCTCAAGACAAACATCTCCAGAAGATCAGTTACCACACCATCCTCAAGCCAGGTAAATAGTAGTTTTTGTTTGATATGTTTGAAAATTGCATCTGAGCTGTTAATCTGATGTGGGATTAGGGGAAGTTCACAGCATATTCTTGAATTTATCTGTCCAATATAGTTAACGGACCTAATGATATCAATTTCAATAGACTGATATTTTACTTGTGATCGTTTGAATTGATGTTTGTTTATTGCTGGAGCATGGAATATACCGGTCATTTTGTAAGTTTACTGTTGGCTAATCGTTATTCCCTTACTCCTAGTTTATTTAATTCCTAGCTAACAGTCTTGAATCAGACTAATCACTGCAAACTCGAGTTCAATGGTTTTATTTTTTTCCCATGACAGACAGACACTACTTACATTAGTGAAAATATGTGTTCACATATAAGGAGCTACTAGATCTATGAGAGTTTGGTTGTTCAGAAAATGGTGCTCTTAACACCCCAACTGCAAATCTTTTCAGGGTACAGGAACCGACGGAAATCTGCGCCTGCCATTAAACCTGCCTTTACCGACTTCTACTAATCAGGTTGGAAATTCTCAAGCTCTCCCATCTGGTGAAGTAAATGAGAATCCTCCATCAGTTCAGCCTGAGCAGAGTCAGCAGACAACAGAAGCAGAAGATGAAGATGATTTCACAGTTCCAGTATACAACCGATCCAACATGGGTAAAACTAGAGTTCAAAATAGTGATCACAAGGAAAATTTGTCTTCTCCTGGATCAAAACACTCTGATTGTTCTACAGTTTTGCAAGCTGGTTATGAAAAAGGTCAAAGTCATCTTACATCCTCTGGTGCCCACTCGAGACAAGTAACAATTGGGAAGAAGGTTAATGACAAAAGTAGGGTTCATCCCGCGATGTCCACAACAAATTTATCGGACAGAGGAAATACTGATGGAGTTCAGAAGGAAACCAGTGTATCTAAAGATCAAATATTTCAAGATAAATCCAATACCGGATTTGACAAATTGCCAGATAGTGATGTTCGGCTACCGCGACATTCAAGATCCAGTATTCAATTGGATGAGAGTGGATTTGTCATTGATGTAGTTGAGCCTACAAGATTTGGGGAGGTAGACAGTGTTCCCTGCTCAAGAGTGGACTCTCATTCTTTGGGAAAACATGAGAGCTTGAATATTCCTGTTGACAATGTTGAGAATCATGTAGAAAGGACTTGTAGTTCCATGCAGGTGGGCAATCCAGACAAAAGTGACATTGTCTCTGAGAATTCAATGGTTGACTCAATTTCTGGCTCAGATATCTGTCCAGATGATGTTGTAGGAATAATAGGTCAAAAACATTTCTGGAAAGCCAGAAGAGCAATTATCAAGTAAGTTTCCTGCGATTATAGCTATCTTCTCTGTTTCCCTGGGGTGATGCATCTGAATGTCATGCTGATTATATAACTGATATAAACATTGAAATTTATCTGAATCTGTGGAGAATTTCGATGATATGCATTTCAAGTACCGGCACTACCTCTCAATCAACTATTTCATTTCTGTCTAATCCCTGGTGATTTTTTGTGCTCATATTGTTCTTTCATTTAATTCTGTGCTCATGTACTAAAGTTGGAAGTATAGAAGTAGATATGTTTGAATGACGAATCACTTTATGCCTTAGAAAAGGTAAGAACTCATAATCTCAGGTACCCTTTTAAGTGAATCTTTGGCCCTCAATAATATTTTGACATGGCTACTGGATCGTCTTATAGCAGGAACTATACAATGTGCATACAGTTACTTTGTGCTGGGCAACCTCCGAGACAACTGATTATCTGATCATTCATTGTCCATTGGATTCTGCTTCGTGTAAATACATGACTGTCTCGGTTGGGTAATGCTCAGTCTCCTTTTTTCTGTAATCACGTGGAAAGTTTCCTTCGATGGCACTTGGGGGATGAGAGCAGAAATGGAGCGTATGAAGGATTTCAGGAGCATTCGTTGGAGGATATTTTGACAGTACAGAACTTCTTTAGATTTAGTAGAATCGATTTTATGGATGAAAGTAGTGTTCTTTTTAGATCTTTCCCTTCTACTACTGAGTGCACCACTTAAGAAGATTATATTTGCTAGCTTTTCTTGTTATTACCATGCTTTTCGATCAAGGGAAAAAAAGAAAAGGACTCTTGTTTTACCAATGAATGTCACATTTATTCTGTGCATCACATCTCCTTTTTATTGATTTTACTTGCTGATGGGGTTAATAGATGAAGGCCTAGTTGACTGTTTGAATACCCTGATTTTTCTGTTCGTTGATCACGTGTTTGAGATTTTTTTCGTAATGTATTAGGGCATTTTGTTTGGAGCATGCCTAGCATTGGAAGAATTGGGAATGAGAAATTTTTATGCTTATCTTTATCTGTCTTATTCACAAGCGTTCGATTCCTTTAAGCATTTCTTATTTGTACTAAACATTAACTAGATCCCTGAAGAAAGTGGTTCGATACTTGCACATTAAAATGCATTGTATGTGGATGTCATGTACTCCACCTAGGTATGGTTACCTTCAAATGTAGAGAGCATTACGGCTGTGATGGCAGCACATTTAATTAGGGAGAGTTTTAAGGTTGTGGTGACCTTGAGAGGTTAGAGAATCTTGTGGTTGAATAGGTTACCTAGAATGTTGGAATCAGTTCAGGTCTTATAGTAATAACGGTATGCAGCAAGATTGTTAGAGCCCTAATAGAAGATTTAAGGTTGTGTCCTGCAATCAGGTTAGTCGAGCTACCTTGCAAATGGTCAGTTCAGTGCTAAGGTCGTGACAGCTTGTTATGCAGGCAACTACTTTAACATGATGTTTTGAGCTGATTCTGTTTCAATGCTATGAATTGATTGTTGTTATTACCTTCAATATGTGTTGCGGTTTGATTTCACTCATGATGTGTGATTTATTGTAACTTTTAATATTCCGCAGTCAACAAAGAGTGTTTGAGGTCCAAGTGTTCGAGTTGCATAGACTTATCAAGGTAAACTGATCTAATTTCTTCAAATAGCAGCCTTTGTGCCCTGAGGTTCACATTATTGATTCACTTCTCTCTCTCTCTCTCTCTCTCTCTAACTGATCTATCATGCAAACAGGTCCAACGGTTAATTGCTGGATCGCCTCATCTGTTACTGGAAGATGGTATTTTTCTGGATAATTCTTCTCCTAGCCCTCTTCCTGCAAAGAAACTTAGGTCAGACTACACTGTCAAATCGCATGTGCAACTTCAGCTCAGTGATGACCCTAAGAAGCCAAAAGACAATGTGGAATGTTCAGCAGAAAATGCTGTTGGGAAGACATCTCTTCCTCCTGCGCCAATTAATTGCCAGCCTTCAACTAATGGTCCTTACTCAGTAAATCCACTACCAACTCCTGTTTCTTCTGATACTAAATTAAACAGTTGGTACCAGACATCAGCACATCACTGGCTGGTCCCTGTAATGTCTCCTTCTGAAGGACTCATATATAAGCCTTACCCTGGGCCTGGATTTATTTACGGAGGATGTGGACCTTATGGTCCAATGACTCCAATGATGAACCCATCCTATGGATTTCCAGCTTCTGTTCATCAAGGAATTGGAGCTCTTCCTACCACTCCCATGGTTGGTGGTACTTACTTCCCCCCTTATGGCATGCCAGTCATGAATCCTGGTCTGTCAGGTTTACCTGTTGATCAAGTTAACTGGTACACAGGAGATCTGAATCAATTATCGGGAGGTGTGACTGCTTCCAACATGCAGCATCAAACTTCATATGATGTTTCAACACAGAGAGATAGAGATGAAAATCAAACCGTTTCACAAACTGCTAAGTCTCAAGCACCCAAAAGGAATGAGGTACAAGTAAGTACTGCAAGCAGTCCTGTAACTAGTCCTGCCGGCAAAGTGCAAGGGGATAAGGCCAATCGAACTGCTGAAAGCCATGATGTGCTTCCACTTTTCCCTGTAGCTCCGCCGGTTGTAGAGGAAGGTCCTCAACCTTCAGACTCCGACCAAACAAAACGCGTGATTCGAGTTGTGCCACACAATCGAAGATCTGCAAATGAATCGGCCGCACGAATTTTCCAATCTATTCAAAATGAGAGAAAACAGTATGACTCAGTTTAGCCAGTTCCTTCTCCATTACCTCAATTATCTTTGAATTGTCTCAATATGTTGTTTATTAGTTTATTTTACACCCTGCTTTTGGAGTATAATGTTTTGTTTACCTTCTCTCCCCTCCCCCACCCCCCTGTTCCCCTACCTCAGAACAGTTTATTCATATGTAAATACATTTCTGGAGATTTACATGTCAATGCCATGGGAATATGAGTGAGGTATCACAGTTTGCTATACACTTTTCGGGTCTGTTTTTTGCTCTGTTAAGGAAATGACCTTCACCTGTCTCAGTTTACATGCTTGTATTCTATTCTAAACGGAGACTTCAAACCCAGATTTTAGGGCTGTCATTGGAATTTGGACTTCAATTTAGACCTTGAAAGAAAAAATTGATGTAATGCTTAGGCGAATTGTTCGGGAATTTTCTTCACGAATGTCCATTTCATGCTTCTTTGATACTTGGATGAGACTGTGTGTGTAAATGGTTAATTTTCATGGATGATTTAGTTAAAATTTAATGAGTTGATTTACAAGGTACTAATTATTACGAAAAAACTGAAAATAAAGATTATGTTATGTGTAATCAAGTATCTGAAAGGAAGTTCTTTCTTTCTGGATATAGAAGTGGCCTAGGAAGGAAGACAACACTATTGCAACTTACAAGTAGAATTTTGAAACAAAATAAAGAACTCTCTTCTTGATACTACTAAATTATTCATTACATGAAGGAATCTAATGAAAACAAGAGACAATCGTCCAATTTTTTTAGAAGTTTCTTAGGGGCACTTTGGATTTTTACCAGGACCTCCATAGTACAGTTCAGGATCTTCTAAATAATCTCGGATAAAATCGACATCGTAACAATCATATTCATCAGAGTAGTGCTCAACCCAACCAGGAAACTTCAAAATCATCGAGTTATCTCGAACTCTTATCCGTTTTACCCAACCTGAAGTACCAGAAATGAAGTCAGGAAACCTTCCACTGCCCATACCTGTTCTAGTGTGAGGAGGTCCTCCCAACTTTGTGCTGTAAACTTCTCCTCCCCATTGTACTGTTTCTGCAGTAAATTTTAGAGCTTTGAATAACTCAGAAGGCCAATAACCTATGTTAATGCTTTCACCATATTGTACCCACCAATTATTTGTCTCTAAATCCTGAAGGAAAGGAGAAGAAGATAATAAAGGAAGGGAAGCCTATAAATGGATTTGGAAAGGAAGCTGTTTTATTTCTTACTCTAAAGAGTAGCATAGTTATTTCATATGGAAGCCCAGTTGAGGTTGAGATTGGATAAATAGCAGAACCAAGAGCAATTTCATTGCTTGTTTGAACAAAACCAGGGCAAGTGAGATCAAAGCAGCCTGTTTTGTGGGAAGCATCAACCTAATACCATCAAAAGAAAAAAATTCACAGTTAGTTCTGTTCATATATAACATTCCTTTCTATCTGATGACATTCAAGTAAAGGAGATAGTCTGTTGCCTTTACTAACTTACAGTCCAATACACGAACAGTCGAGTCTGTCGGTCCCCGTAAACACCTGGATTTACCTGGAGGGTTCAAGATATCATGTTCTAAAAATGTAGTGCAAATTGAAATGTGAGGCAACTATGTTGCTGAGTATAAAGTGCAGTCATGATAAAAGTTGAGTTCTTTAGTGTCAAGTGCTGCTTACTGCCCAACCGGATTCGATAGCCTCGTAATTATGGTGAGGGCCGGTTAATAGAGCCACTTGGGAAGTACTGTATTCATCGTCAAATTCGACCTTGGGGTTGCATACTTTAATGTCTCCTTTGGCTGCATTGTAGTTGTTTCCTAAAGCAAGCAGAAATGCCTTCTGTTTTGCAGCATTGACAAGTAGATGGTAAGACTGAGTAAGAAAAACATGGAATTCAAAGGGAAAGAAATGTTTGTTGGTCGAACCGAATGATTCATTAGTAGAAAGTGTGAACTTCGGCTGTTGGAAAGCTGAGTGATTTCTAGCGAAGACGTCGGTCTCTTTCTTCCATAGCGTTCTATTGAATCAGCTTTGAGTAGGACATGTTTTCGGATCCTTCGAATTGGTATTGTTCCTTTAGGACAACTGCCACTTTTCCTCCATGTTTGTTTCACAACCATGGAATCCTTTTCCTCCATCCCTTCCCTTTCTGCTGTTGCTTTCTTTGAATGCTTATCCACGGTGGAATCATAAGTGGGTGCCATCTATGCCAAACCAATAGTGAATGGCTTTAAAATAGTATAAAAAACATCTTCAGAACTCTAATTAGTAATGAGAAAAAAAAAAAGCAGACCTGGATGGTGTGATTTCTCAAGGCAGGATGATCAAAAGCAGGTTGGTCGTAGATGTTAACGCAATCTATGATGTCGCCATCTTCGCTCTATGAGCAACAGAAAGAAAAGTGCAGCTAAAGGGGCATAGTGCCCATAGAAAAACTTGTAAACAGTGATATAGAAATGGTGTGAAAGCTAACATATGCAAAGAAGTAAGTTTAAGATCTTTACAAACTATTTCCATCTGTGAAACAGAGTCAAGGACTAAAACAAGGATTCCTAGACCCTTTAGTGAATAAAACTAAAGGATTTGGGGAAAATGAGATAGCTTTCAAGTGTTTATACATTGTTCATGAAAAAGAAAATAAGCTTCAATGAGCAAATGAGGAGAAGAAGAAGAAGAAACTGAGATTGGTACCTGAATGCTTGTTGCTTGCTTCCTAAGAGAGTTCATTTTCTTCTCAATTTCCAAACTCTTCTGTTTAGAAAGTGAAACACCCTCCACAACTCCCCAAACTAAGACTGTCAATGTCACAACCAACATTTTGAACATCAAACCATTGCAAGAGAATCTCTTCCCCATCAAAAACTCACGACGAAACTCGGGTTTCTTGATGCCTTAAATCACAAACCAATGGCTAAAAGCTGTGCCTTTTGAATTGCTTAGAAATCATTCAAACATAACATCATTGCCAAAGTAGTTTGGCAATCCTATATAGCAATGAAGATGTGAATTTTGTATGTTTTTAGCATGGCATCTCTGCCTAAATTACATAATTTGCATGACTTAACTTCTGGTCATTCATTTCCCATTTAAATTTCAATTTCTAAAATGGAAATCTCAAAGGGCTTTGTCATATACTTTTCAAATGAACTTAAAAGGATAGAAGTTAAAACTTCAATCAACACCCAACATCTTCTTTTCCCAAATAAAGTGTCAAAGGAAATTTTATGAAGTGGACAGTGAATCTGAGAATATTAATCCTAAGTTATAAGCAATCATATGCTTTGTTTGGTACCTAATACAATTTGTTTTTCAAAATGTTCACTTAACTCCACAAACTTCAAAAAATAATAAGCCTTTTGGTCATAGTTTGCAAGATGTAAAATTTACTCCTTAAGCATATTGGTAACTTTTATTATTTTGTTACTCAATATTTGTCCATTTATACCTGCCTCAACTGATCTATCTTTCTCTAATACATATGTATGTCCATTCATACATATATTTATAGCCATGATCACCATCATATTAAATAATTAATTACAAATTAACAGTAATTACTAAATAATTATTCTTTCCAAAAATCTTAATTTTAACTATACATGAAAATAAAATGATACCAATTGGATTTGAAACTATTTTAAAGGTCGATGGTTTGATTCTACATCTTTGTAATTGCTTAACTAAAAAAGAACATATTTTTTCTTATTTATTTATTCGCCATAATACGAACATAATTTGGTATATCAAACTATTTTTTTCTTTGTTTGGTTCAACCAGTAGAGTGAAAATTTTAACCTTATGGGGTACACTCAATATTTATACTTCAAAGAAAATTCATATCTATATATTCTTTGGTTTGATATTAACATCTACTATTGAAAGAAAAAAAAAAAAGGTTTTATTATTGACCTAGCTTTTCCTGTTAACTGGTAACATATAATTAAACTGAGAAGGAAATGTAAAATTCAACCACACCAACTCTACTAAAATTCATTTACTAGACATGTTAGGTTAGGTTAGCATTTTGTAGATAACATTAATGTAGAGATTGAATAAGGTCAATGATGCAATTAAGACTTCCATTTAACCCATTTTGATACATGGATTTATGATATTTTGGTGGATTATTTTCTAAAATACTCGTTATATGGACAATTTTGCATTATTGTATGCAATGGTTATTTAGGGACATACAAACCTTCAATTTTACAACTTATGTGGCCTCAGTACATATCCCCATCAACTTATGTTAATATACATTTTTAAACTTGTGTTGTCTACCAAATTAAAAGATAATAATATTAATAATTGAATAACAAGGCCAAAAATGATTTAAAAAAATTTCAGGGTCTAAAATAAACCTTTTAGGTTAATATTCGATAAAAACTTAGGCCTCATGTTTTTGAATTGTACGTTTGTTCTTATTATCAGTGTTTTCGTCTTTTTTTTTTTTTTTTTTTTTTAAAAAAAAAATCAATTAATTTTTTAGTTAATTTTCAAATTCAAAGAGATTATTCATCTTGTGATACTAAATTGATGTAGTCCAAGTATTCTCTTCCGAGAATCAATATTACAAAATTAACCTAAAATATTACAAAATTACCTGATTAACCCATTCAGATGGCTATCAAACTAAGAATTGAAATAGCTTTTGATTTTTTTTTTTTTTTTAATTTTTATTTTAAATAAAAATAGTTCCTCACAAGACGTCACGTTGTTCAATTTTCTTCAAAAGCCGCCATGGGTGTTTTGTGCCTGGGATTTACGGCCGGTCCTTGTAGAGCAAGCAATTTGACCAACAGAACTCCATCTATTCCTTCTTCAGCTTCACAGCGTATAAATAATTTAACATTATTAGTAATCGATTTCCACAGAAACACCGACAATTACTTACAGGATCTCGATTAGGGCAAAAATTACGGGATCCATTGAAATGAGTTCTTCTCCTCATCCCGAGTCTCCGCCGACGGGAAGGATATTCTGGTGAAGAATCCAAAACCGGAGAGGAAATTGGTGGCGGAGTTTAAGGAAGCTCCGATTGAAGTGGCTAATTCTCATGTTAATTCCTGTCATTCTCACTTGTACTGGCGATGACGATGGCGACTCGATCAATTATGTGAGGGGGAGAGCATTTATTGATCATGGCCTTTTGTCTTTTAATTTTGAATGAATTTGAACAAATTAGCTTTTTTTTTAGTATAAGAATTAAGTAATTGCTAATTTGAAAGTTGTTTGGTTAATTTTCTTTAGGTAATTGCTATGTAATTTTATGGCTAATAAGGAAATGTATAATAACATCTATAAGAATTACAAATATAATACTTCTATCGATAATATATAAAGAATTGTTGCAAATATAGTCATCAAATTTAAAATATTTACAGATATAATACAATAAAAAAGAATTTGCATTTACGAAAAAATTTAAATTCTACTTCTCAAAGTTGATAGACCATATCATTAGTAGGGGTCTATTAGACTCCTACCAGTGATGTGGTAGACTCCTATAAGTGATAAACCATATCGCTTGTAAGAGTATATCATGGATAGATTTTAGCGTATTTACAATTTTTTAAATGTTACTATACAATTAATTATTATTCATAAAAATGCCACCCAACGCAATTATAATTACCCGATTATAAACTTTAAGAACTCGATCTAAATTTTTTATATTTACAAATTCATTTGAATTGTGTTATATTTACTAATACTTTGAGTTTGATAGTTATATTTGCAATTGTTTTTTTAAATTATTATTATTTATCCGCCAATTTAAGTAGATTTGAGTCTTTCTAAAGATTTAAATTCTAAGAAGTGGCAAGTATGACTCAACCGCCACATGAACGTGTTAGAAAAAAGAAAATGCTTGAATTGCACCCACAAAAAGCATGTTGTTTTGGTATTTTAACCATTTATTAATTTATTTAAAGGAAATTTTTTTTTTTTTTACTTTCGAGTTCTCAAAATATTACACATCCTTAAGTTTTAAGTTTAATTTCAATTTAGTCCCTTTCAAAATGTTACAATTTTATTTTTGAAATTTAAGTTTTGTTTTAATTTAGTTGCTATATTTTAAAACTTATCATTTTAATCTTTATTTTTTTTACTAAACATGTCTCTAACTAAGTTTCATTCCTTTTCATCTCTATCAATATTAAATTAAAAATTTTAATATATAATTATTTTAAAATATTAGTTATAGTTTAAATTGATATAACAAATTAAGAAATATAAATCGACATTTTCGAAAAAAAGATTATCTAGCAGACATTTTGGGTCATCCGTTAAAGAAAAAGAAAACCCGAGCCCATGGTCCGTCTTCCCAAAGTCTATAATCCAAAATCCCACGCACAGTTGAAGAGGAAGTGTGATAATGCAAAACCACTCAAACAAATGGTGAACTTCTTGCTTAAGATCAAAGCGGAGCTCGAGAACCTCACCAATCTTCAGCCCCAAGATGGTTGCGACGACCCCAACTTCGCTTACCTTTTCAAAGTATCCCCTTAATATCATCCAATTTTGTTTTCTTCGTTCATTTGATTAATCTTTTGGAATGTTTTTTTCCTATCTTCCATGCCATTTCGTTAATTGCTTTCTGAATTTGTAACTTATTCACTAGAACTTGTGGAGTTCTAAGTTTATAGCTTTCGAAGCTGGATTTTTATGTTTCTGCATGTTCCACTTTATCATCATCCTCTTGTTCGAAATTCTATATTGTCGTTTTCGGAGTTTTATCCCTGGAATCGATCCGAGGACATCATGTTTTGGTGATGGTTCTTGGCTTCGTTCTCTTTCTATCTGCTATTGATTGGTTGTTACCGTATTTTCCTCCTTGATTGTGTTAATTGAGCTTGTCTGTTTATCTTATTTGTGTGATGTTTTCGATTTGAAGGTGAAATGCGGGAGATGCGGGGAGGTGAGCCAGAAAGAAACGTGTGTGACCTTGAATGAAACTGTTCCTCTCCAAGCGGGTAAAGGGACTACTAATCTAGTTCAAAAGGTAATTCTCTTTTTCTGGAACGTAAGTAGATTAGTTATTAACATAAAGATGATCGTTCCATGGTTGATAAGAAAATGAAGGGAAAGAGAAGGAAATTTCTGTCTCCCATACTCTTAGGTCCCAAGCAATGGAGAAGTGTTTTTATGAGACTGTGTGGTTGTGTCCTAATACCCATTAGAATTAGATGTAGACTTGAAATATGTTTTGTGATTCCACTTTCATTTATCCAATGGTATAAACGGTTGGGAAAAACCTCCCACTTCTACCGCAAGAATAAGCAAAAAAAATAATAGAGAAATTAAAAGAAAGCAATAAAACTGGAAACACGAGAATTTAAGTGGAAAATTTCAAACTCAGAGAAAAACCACGACTCACAGAAAGAAATCCACTATGGCAAAATTTGTTTCAACTACACAGAATAATTCACTCTCCCTATCCCAATTACAAAATCAATCTCTCAAAGCTTTTGACTACTCACACCTTTTTTCCACTCTTAAACTAGAGAATGCAAAAGAAATTTAATTAGAGTTAGCTCACTAAGCTAAAGTGTTTCTAATTGGAACGAATCAAAACCAAATGCATAGGCTCCTTTTATAGTTGTAGGAGTCCATCACTTTCTTAAATTTTTTCCAATGCGGGACAAACTGCACTTCTAATATTTTGTCAAAACCCAACATAAACTACTAGTCACATTGGGTGGCCATAGTTCAATAAATTTTCAAAGCAATGGTACTAGTAGGATCCATCCCTTCCTGATTATATTACTAGTCACTTGATGTGATGACTTGTCAACTTTATAACGCTCAAGGCTAGCCTAGGCGTAGTTCAACTGGTTAAGACATATGCCCTTGACCAAGATTTCAAAGGTTCAACTCCTCCACCCTTACTTGTTGTCGAACAAAAAAAAAATAATTGACACTCAAGATCACTGATTCTTAGTTAACCACCATGGGTTGATCTAGTATTTAGTAAGGCCATGTAAGTAATAAAAGGAATGAGTTCAAGTTGGTCACATGAGAATAGATGAGGTGTGCACTAACACTCGCAAGTGAACTTAGTTCGCTTAATTTTGTTTGATTGGTGTATTTTTTAGAAATATCTAATAAATGTAGTTTGCCACTGCTGTTGTGGATTTTAGGTAATTTATTACAGTGTCTTTGGAAACTTGGGTCAATAGTCAAACTGACATGAAGTTATAACATTTTTCAGCATTTCATGCTTAGTGTGAATGTCAGTTCTGAAATTAGGGACTTGTGGCAATATTGATGTGATATTCAGTTTACTTTCCCCTTCCACCACTCATTTCATGTGGATGCTGAAACTATTTTTTGATATCCGTGAGTGTCCGAGTTAGCTTACATGCACCTCAACTAATCTCACTGACAACCTGCCTAACCCTATAACATTTTGGTGTCAAGGAAACTCATAGGATATTGAATCCTAAGTAGGTGGCCACCATAGATTGAACCTATGACCTCTTTAGCCATTTATTGAGATTATGTCTCCTTTTTTACCATTAGGCCAACCCATGATGGTGAAATTATATTATTTAGATTTATGTTTTCTTTTTTTAAGGGAACAGTTTGAAAATTTAAATCAATCAGATGGTTGTCTTATATCAAACTATGGTTTATTTCAATAGTAGGTTCAATCCTTTCCATTTTCACTTAAAATAATACCTCCAAACTCGACTGTAATATTCATGGCCCTTTTCTTATAGTGCAAGTTCTGTGGGAGGGACGGAACTATCACAATGATTCCAGGGCGAGGTCAACCATTGACTCAGGAAACAAGTGAATCAGGAAAGTCATCTCCCTTGATGTTATTTGACTGCAGAGGTTACGAGCCTACGGACTTCGTATTTGGACCTGGATGGAAAGTGGAATCTGTAAGTCCTCCAATTTATCTACCTTTCCAACTCACGTAATGAACATGAAGTATTCGACATGGCCTACCTGCTTGTGAACTCCTTGATCATCTATAACTCTATTTATTTAATCAATATACATAACTTGTTGATCATGCAGATTCACGTCTTAGAGTTGGCATGAGACTAGAATTTCCTTCCTCTTTCGTACATTTTTTTAGAGTTTTCTATTCTGGACAATAGCTCATTATAGACGTCTATTATGTGACCTTAGATGTCTGTAATTGTAACCTTGATTTGATAAAACAAAATTTCTTTACTTAGTCTCTTGTTCAACTTCAGTGAGCATCATTCTTTTTCAAGATTATAAGCAGCTTCGAGATTTTTTTCTTTAAATTTTGATACTTACCATACTATAATAGCCCCACTGTCTGGCATTTTGATCTAACTGAGGACTGCAAGTAATTCATATAGCCAGTGTTGTTGCATCCTGTCCTCGAACAATAATGTTTTGGAAAGCAGGAAAGTTTAATAACTAGATTAAAAAATGAAGTATTTTAATCATACTGTCTAATAGCTTGGCCAAACCTACTAATTATGAAGAATAATGTTTGCCTATGTTCTTGCAGCTTTATTCCTAAAGTTGGCATAGTTTTGTATTAAAGTTATAAAACAGCTGCCTTGTTTTTTCGCAGATAGAGGGGACTAAATTTGAGGATATTGACTTGAGTGGAGGTGAGTTTGCTGAGTATGATGAGAAGGGAGAATGCCCTGTCATGATTTCCAATCTAGAGGCCACATTTGACTTGGTAAAGTAGGAGAGAATAATACCCACATTATATCTCACTGTTAAAAAAAAAAAAATTGACCATATTGAATGTGGCCCTGATCCATCAGTTCTCTTCATCTTTCTGTTTTTTGAAATAAGAATGAAGTTTGAGGAGTTGAGTGAATGGTCATTATATGTTTCCTTTTGTTGGCAGTTCCTTTTTCTCTTTCTCTTTTTCTTTTTCTTTTTCTTTTTCTTATTCAGCAATGCTCTTCTTTTTTTCTTTTTTTTTTTTAAAAAAAAAATCATTTTTAAAAATAGTAAAAGGTCACATGACGATTTTTATTGGGTGACAATTTATTTATTTTTATTTATTTATTTTTTGGTGTTCTAGAATGATTGTTCGCCAAATTCCAAAAAAGATATTTTGAGTTAAAATAAACCTTTGCATTTATTTTAGTAACTTGCTAAAAAAATAAAAATAATTTACTTATCCTTTAGTTGTTTTATCAGATGTTTCTTATAGTTTTATTTTCCCTTGTTTCATGTTTAACTGTTTTGTTTTTTTTTTTCCTACTCAACAATTTTTATACGATTTGAACTATGCACGTTGCATTATGAAACTAAGAATTGATGTCATTTGCAATGTGATATTTTTTTAAAAAAAATTAAAATTTATAGTCCAAATGATTTATCAATTGAGATTTAATTACAATGTCAAAATGAATATACCTTAATCATATAAAGTTTGTACTATAGACTTCAAAGTTAGATATTTAATTTATTTAATTTTCTCAATCTCACATTTCATATATTAAAAAAAAGAATAGAAAAGAACAAAAAAAACTTGCATAATCAAATAAGTTAAGGTCCAAATCTCTTCACCTTGTATTTGAATTCAATTTTAAAAATAAAAATAAAAAACCACAAAATATTGTGGGATAAATTTTCATCTCCAAAATTGAGATATATTCTAAATCAATTTTAATTTGACTGAACCCACGCTCTTAATATTTATTTTCAACAAGGATACTGAAAGTCTAAAAACTAATATAAATTTACCGTTCTTTTTCTTTACAACTCAACATTTCAAGGTAGAAGCATTTGAACTTGACTTCTTTTGTTCTTTACTAATCGAATTATGTTTAGTTGACAATTAAAATTTAAAAGTCAAAATACTATTAATAATTAATACACTTCTTATTTGAATCCACCCACCTTCTACTGTACTAGAAAAAATTGAATTGATTCAAATTAAAATTATGACCTTGAATATCAGTTGATCGAATCTATATATATATATATATATAAAAGGTCAAACATTATAATCTCTAATCTCACCCCAAAGGGGAAAAAAGATTAATTATGTAATGTTGATTTTATTCCCCAAGTGTACAAGAAGTTTCTGGAACCATATTTAAAACACCACAAAACTTCAGCAGCCAATCACTCTCACCTGTCATTTCTTAACAACACAGCGCTGTCTCTATATCTCGGGCCCCACATTCTTAACCACCTTTGCCCATTATTGGCCTTCACAGCCTTCGTCTTTCTTGGCCCCACCCCATCATTTTTCTTTTTCTTTCTTTTTTTTTTTCTCTCTCGTCCTTTACCTTTTTGAGTTAACTTCACGCTCCAATCCACGCCGTCCGATTTTCCTACGTCCGTCCGATGGTTGTCGTATACACTGCGCGCCATTGTCGCATATGGATGGAGCCAATTAGTTTCGCCATTAATTTTGAAACCCCCACTCCACTAAGCCTAAGAATCTTCCACTTTTGCAACGGACTTGAGAACGTTAAAAAGGAAACGACGCCGTTGTGTTGTTTCAATAATGAATTTTTAAATCCTGTGATTCCTATATTAATTAAATTTTAGGTTAAATTATTCAATTATGCTCTAGTTTCATTTTTATCACTTTTTAGTATGATAAGTGGTGCAAGAATTTCCTGGAAAAAAAAAATAAATAAAGAAATTAAGAAGTAGTACATGTTACTGTGTATTAATATTTGTTGAAATATCCTCGTTAAAATAGATGAAAACTATTCAGACTAATTTTAAAAAAATTGAAGATACATGTGAAGGTGTAATAATTGATTAGGTAAATGATTTTAACTAAAAATAAATAGTATGAATGTTTTATTTTTTTAAAAAAAATAGTATCAACATTCTTAATCATCCTCATAGTTAGTAATTAATATCACGTTACATTCTAATTTTTACACCTAAGTTATCATGTCAATTTTTATTTCAAGAGAAATAATATCACTCTCTAAGAGTTTTTTTTTTTTTTTTTTTTTTTAATTTTTTAACCACTTTTAAAGTTCAATGGAAAAAATGGATTTATCAAAATTTAATAGCATAATTGAATTTTATATCAAATAGCAAGATTAAGAGGTATTTTGTATAATGCAACCAAAATTTTAATATGTCTATTTCAAATTTAAAATCATTGTCCATTAACGCATTTTCAAAAAATTTGATTCATTACACCATGATAATAATTTCTAACTTTTTTTTTAATACAACAGCGGTGGGATGAGTGATCTAGCGATCGAGCTTTCAACTTTTAAGAAGAACGGTCATGTCAATTATCATTAAGTTAAGCTCTTTTT
Organism: Citrullus mucosospermus; assembly: GCA_030954485.1. Lineage (NCBI taxonomy): Eukaryota > Viridiplantae > Streptophyta > Magnoliopsida > Cucurbitales > Cucurbitaceae > Citrullus > Citrullus mucosospermus. The sequence goes on from CM062062.1 coordinate 27,499,412, forward strand.
GGTAGATAATGTGAATTTAAATATTAAATCATGATCATAAATTTCAGTTTTTTTTTTTTTTAATAAGTGGATAAGATGTATTACATTTCAAGCATGAATTAGTAAATAAAACATCAATTATTATATAATAATGGTAATAGACATTTTATCTTATAAACTAACCATATTCTACTTGTGATTTTTACTTTTGTTTTGACAATATGTAATATGTAGAGTAGAAGATCAAATTTCATACATTGACCCCTTGAAAACCTTAAAATTAAATAAACCCGGAATAAATCTCAAAAGTCGGGGGGGGGGGGGGGGGGGGGGGGGAATTTAAAAACAAAAAATTACTTTTTATTTTTTGTTGGCTAAAACGTTGTGCGGTGGAAAGAGACGCATATATTCCCGTTGATGCTATGTGGAATGGGGGACCACACCGAGAAATTAGCTGTCATTCAACCAATCGCCAGCTTGCCCTGCCCCTGCCCGGACACCTGCCCACTTTCCCTCCCTCTCTCTCTCTCTCTATATATAACGCCTTCAACCATTTTCAATTCACACTTCCAATCAAAGGGTCCTCTCTCAGTCTCTCCTCTTTCAATCCCTCCCGTCGGAACCCTAACCACCGTATATCTCTGAATCAATGGCTGCCGTTTCCAAAGTTTCTCTCATGGCTCTCATTGCCATCATCTTCGCCGTCGTCTCCGTCGCCGCTCAGGAGGCTCCAGCCCCCAGCCCGGCCTCCCCTGCCACCTCCATTGCTCCGTCGTTCGTCTCTGCTTGCCTCGCTGCCTTCGTTGCTCTCGCCTTCGGATCTACTCTCAGGATCTGAGGTATTGGCCTCCTGATATGGTGATTGATTTTGCCATGATTCCATGTATTTGTGCTCTGCTTTTTTTCTTGAAGTAACCTTGGGGTGGAGGAATTTGTTTTAGACGTTTTCGGAGGGATTTTAATTTCTACACGTTTGGTACAGAGAACCTCTTTTGTTTACACATTCTTATATATAGAATGCAGGCTGTGTTGGTTTGATCACGATTGTGCTATATCTTGTTGGTTATGATTAGTAAATAAATTGTTTCGTTCTTTCAAATCCCTTCTTTCTACTCTTTCCTGCATTGATATGAAAACACGCCGATTATCGATCCGGATATAGAACTGCAACAATAACCTTGAGATTCCTTCCGTTTAATAACTGATAATTTTTCATGCTTAACCAACACAACCTGGTCATTTTCACGAGAATTGATTTCTTCTGGAAGAGAGGAGAGTTGTATCTAAAACTCAGAGATGAAAAAATTCATCAGAAAACATTTTCTACTACCGAAGTTGGCGATTATTCAATTGTGCAATTCAAAGATTTGCAGGGATTTGTTTATGAAATTTGGACCAACACAAGTCCAATTGAAGTAGAATTTGTGGGACAGTGAGGCATGTGGTATGAATAATGAACCTGAAAGGGAAAGCTGCCAATAATTTTGTGGTTGGCAATTTACAGCTAAAGAATTAATGCCAAGAACATGCTTGCTGCCTCTTTTGCTTTTTCCTTCTCTAAGAAGGAATCCAAAGCATGTAGACAATTGAATAAACAAATAAAACGGTATATTGGTTGATTTGTGTTGTCCACTAAAAAAGTCTATTGTAATCTTTGTGATGCTCAAGTCAAACTTAGATTCATTTTGAGTTTTTTTTTGTTTGTTATTTTTTAATTTTAATACTTGATGGATAAAAAATATATATATATTTCACCCGTCCCCTTGTGTGCAAATGTTTTGAAAGAATTTATTAAATAATAATAATAATTTTCATGCAAGAAAATAAAATATGTAGATACTTTTCAAAATTTATAGTAAAAATGTTATAGAAAACAAAAGGTTTTTTAAAAAATCAACAATAAACTAGCACCAAAGATTAAACTTAAGATTTATTAGAATTATAGAGACTAAAATTAAAAGTTTTATAGAGGACCGAAATGATATTTTAATCTCTATAGTGAAATGTTTTTCTTTTCTATTAAACATTAGAGATATGAATTAACTTTGTTGTAGAATGCATTGGTATTTTATACAATTTTGTAAGAAATTTTTGTTCTTAAATTTCAATGATAATGACAACTTTAAAAGTATTCAACTAAGTTGAAGTTAAAAAACTAAAAATGGCAATTGTTAACCCATACATACATACATATAGGTTCAAATTTAAGTTAATTTGTTTATCATCTATTTCAAATAGTCAAAGTGTAATGTAAGTAGTTAAAATATATAGGTTCAAATCTTTACATGTCCTATTGTTCAGCGCAAAAGAGAGAAAAACATGTAGTAAATAAATTATTATCTACAATAGACATCGTGTGCATTCAATTAGAGATGTTCGTAAGTAGGACATGACATCCTGTCTCCCTTCTCGACCCTTTCTTTATTTGCATTCCATTTAACTTTGTGAAAAATTATTCCAATTTTTTAAATAAATAAAATAAATACAATGCTTCTTTCACAAACTATAATCTTTCATGTGTCAATATGTAATAAAAATGTTCAAGAGTTATTTCTAAATGCTTAAAATTCATTATTCCAACACATATTATTCTGTTTAAATATTACAAAGCATAATCTCAAATACACAAGTCTTCAACTTTTAATATATAAGCAAACATAAAAAATAAAAAATAAAAAATAAAAAAAAATTCACTCTAAACCTTCTTTGTCCTATTCTTCAAGAGATCAACAAGAAGTAAAACTTTAATTTTGAATTTTTTTTTTTCTTTTCTTTTTTTTTTTTTTTTAAAAAAAAAATTGAAATTGAGAACATAAAGTTTATATTATATGAGTTGTGTTGGGCTGGTTTTGGGTTCTGGGGAAAAATTTGTCATCTTATTAGATAGGCAACTAAATAGATAAATATAAATATAATAAAAAGGCTGCCCACTGCACAGAAAAACGAACGGTGGGCGTCAAATGCCACATAATGGAAAGTGCCAAAAAATACAATCTCCTTAATGCGCTTCCCCATCAAACCCAGCTGTCAAATTATTTTGTTTTAATTTTAATTTTAATTTGCTATTTGTCTTCCATTACCATTAATTAATTATCAATTAGCAATACACAAAGATCTCAAAGATATTCGCAAGTATGCAGAGATTTTTTTTTTCTTTTGAAAAAAAAAACATAATCTTAAAATTAGTTTCTAGTCCCTAACTAGAAATTAGAATAATTACAAATTCATTATGCCAAAATTAGCCAAGATAAATCTACAAAAAGTTTATATATATATATTTATATTTATCCTATATAATCCACATAAACCTCCCTCTTCTCCTCAAATCATAACAAAACAGTCTTAATTCATTTTGTATGATAAACTCTCCCTTTTTTCTCACTCCGAATCCGACTCCATATTCACTATTGCCTTAAGCCCTCTTGGTCTCTGCATCCAAACACAAAATATAAAATCAAAATTTAAAATTTACTATATATATATATATAAGGATAATATGAGTGAAATTACGTAAAAAATAAAAACAAAATGGAAATTATACCTTTTTAGAAATCTTCTTCTCCCTTACTTCGTATCTCTCTAGCGTTAAATCACATAGCCACGTCCCTGGGCTCACCAGCTGCCACACCCAAACCAAACACAATTAAATAAATCCCCAAAAATGGAAATAAAATAAAACTTTTTACAAAATTTATTATATTATTTATTTAAAGAAAAAAAAAAAAAGGAAACAGCGATATTAGGTGGACAGCTAAACTGACAAATGAATTATTACAAAAGTACCCTTGAATTTAAATATTATTACACAAAAAACCAAGCACTCCCACTATTCCACGCCACGATGGGACAACTCAGCCAAGCCCCCTTCATTGTCGGTTACTAATTGATTAGCCCATTCATTCACTCACACTGCGGCTTCAATTCCTGTAATAACAGTCAAATCATAACTCTCCACGTGGCATCCCACCAACCTTCCATTGCCAAAACACTGTCCAGACTCCCGGCCTAAATATCCTTTTACCTCACCCCCCACGGTCTTCTCTTTTTCTTTTTTTTTTTTTTTTTTTTTTTTCTTTTTTTTCCTTTTATATAATTTAATCTCAATTGCAATATTGGTGAAAATGGGGATATTTTTTTTTTTTTGTGAGGTAAATTAGGGTTAAAGATAGAGGAAATAATTAAAACAGAAACGATAATAAAAATAATAATAGCGCATGAGAATCGGTTCGTAATTAAGTAAGAAAAAAGAAAATGGAAAAAGAAGAGTAAAAAAAAAAAAAAAAAGTAAAGAGAAAGAATCTGGAAAAGGAAGAGTAGAGGAGGGATTGGTTTTTGCTTACATTGATGGTGCGTTGAATAATTTTGGCTCGTTTTTTGGGTCTTTGAGGAAGTTTTGACCCTTTGATCGCCATGAAATCTTCTTCCTTCTCTTTGTTCGTTAAAGCTATAACGAACTTCGGAGGCCAAACCGGCAGCGCTTGCGGTGGCGGTGGTGCTAGGGCTTCTCCGCTGCCGGAAGACGACCCACCTTTTTTGGTGTCTGAGGTAGCAGCGGATTTATGGTGGGGGTGGGGGTGGTCGTGATGAGATGGCGGTCGCTTCTCCAGCGCCGCCCTGTCCGGAGATGTAATTGCTCTGACACCGCCGTTGGATTGGGCTCTCATCGTACCGGAAATCTCAGAGTTCCTAATAAAAATTCAAACCCACCGGAAAGAAAAATACTCAGTCTCTGTTTACTACTTGGTATCACCAAAAAGTTATAAAATAAAAGAAAAAAGAGCCCAACCCCACATACATACACACAGATTACCAAAACAAAAAAGCCTAAAAACAAATCTCATAAAAATATTGAAAGATTACTCATTAAAGAAGAAAAAGAAGAAAAGAAATTAATTATTTACGTTCGCGGGCTGAAATTACGGGAATGACCTCGATGGATGTTGGAGTTTGTTGGGGGAATCTCGCTTACAATTTGCGTACAAAATGGGGGACTTCGTCTCTCTTCTTCGTTCAATGACCTAGTTTTTTTTTAAGGACAAACCTGTCTTTTCAAATCACGACTACCTCGCCTCACTCTCAGCCGTTGGATCGACAATTTTCGTGCTTACGCGTCAACTCGACCACAGCCGATCTGGGGACGACACTGTGGGGACACCAGTGGTCCCTACGATCTATGATCCGACGGCTATTATTCCAAACAGAAAATGACACGTGGAACAAATGGAGGACGTGTCCTAATCAACGGGGTAAATTGCGTTCTTCAATGTTCGGTTCATCATTCATCAAACCCCAATACAAAGTTGCAATTATACTATTGTTTTTTTTTCTTCCTTTTTTTTTTTTTAAATAATAAAACTATACAATTATACTATTGTTTTTTTTTTTTTTTTTAATTTCTCAACACAAAAAAGTACATTTTTTAGTCAACAACCAGCAAGTGGGTATGGAAATTAAAAACAAAGTGTCAATTAACTTTAATGGCAATTATTTTACTCTCTGTTCCGCCTAGTTTATATTTTAAATTTTTGATTAAATTGCAATCTCTTTTCCATGTTTATTTGTTAAACTTCAACCTTACAAATTTAGTCCATAGTTGAAAGTTCCAAAAACCTAAACATATATATTATTTAGAAAAATATTTTAAGATATAATTTTATCTATATGTACGGTTGAAGTTTAGTCTCAAATATCCCATTTTAACTCCTCCTTGGCATTTTTTATTATAAAATTTAAAAACATATTCTCATATAACTTAGGTAAACTAATTTAAATGTCAAAACGGCTAAAAATATTTATAAAGAATAGTAAAGTATTATAGTTTATCTATCTTGTTGTTATATTTATAAATATTTTGGTTTATTTTAATATATTTAAAAACAATCCTATATGTTTAACCAATTTCAATCAAAATTAAATTTATGGACTATTTTTTTTTTTTTATTGAAATAAAATAAGATGGTTTGAAAGTATTGCAACGAAACAAAATTTTTGACCTAAAAATACTAGTTAGGACAAAAAAAAAAAAAATCAGTGGGTAGAAAGCCCTGAAACGTAATAAAAGCCCAAATAAAAAGGCCCATTAAAAAAATTACATCGGGATTTTGAATCCCATGGCCGGGAAAAAAGAATCTCAAAGATCGGCTGAGATCTGAGCGATCAATCAAACAGATAAAAAAACAAGATTGGCTTTCAAGAAAAGAGAGAGAAACTGGCAGTACCTTAGAATACGCTGAGATGGAGCTGACGGCGGCGGTAGAACTGGCGGTTGAGGAGAAATCGGCCGTTGACGGAGATTCAAATACCCATTACTCTGATTAAGGTTATGATTGGAACTCGCCTGGTGATTTTGTGTTACAATCGAGTCTTTATCGGCTCTAACGACCCGCCGGTCCACTCGGACGGTGGTTCTGTGAGCCGGTGCTGCGGCCGAAACATCCTTGGCCTTGACCTGGACTTTCATACACCGGAGACGCTTCCGATTTCCCCATTGTAACACGAACTCCGACGGCGTGGGTTGCGGCCTGGTTGCGACGGCGACGGCAGCGGCCTCGGATCTCGCTCGTAACAACAGCGAACCGTCCACGGCGGTTCTATCCCTACCGTTGAGATTATTATTAACGAAACTGCCATGGCTATTGATTCTGAGATGGTCTTTCTCCATTTGCTTAAGTATACACCACCTGTCGCATTTCAAGGCGGGGTTAGTCTCAAGAAAGATTACCCAAAAGATTCTAAATAATTAAAGTGGCAAAGGGAAAACTAAAAGAGAAACGAAAGGGAAAATAGATAAAAAGCAGACTCTGCAGCCAATTGGATTCGGATGAAAATCTCTGCAGTTTCGAAGAATTTGGAAATTTCAAGTTCTGGGATATGAAGTTTTCGCCATTAACACTGCAAAAACCTTACTCGAGATGAACATCAAACAGTCGGCGACCAAAACATGGGGTTTTCTCGATGATCCAAACATGGAATCGACGAAATTTGAAAAGCTGAAAGCGCTTTGGGTTTCTGAAGAGAAGTACTGGGAAGGCGCTGGGTTAAGAAATTACCGTCTGAAATTGAGAGAAAAGTTGAGGGAAAATCTTGAAAATGTGAAGAACTCAAAGAAGGAAGAAGGATTTCCCATGGAAACAGGGGATCCAGATTTTCCAATGCCTCACAGAGAGAAAGAGAAGATCCTCCCATGAAAGCATATTATCAGACCCTAGGAATTCGAACAGAGGAGGAAGGCGATTGCTATTCGATGCTGCAGATAGCAATGAATAGAAAGAAAATCAGACCTGAAATTTCGGACACAGACAATTAGAACGAAAGAACAGAGCCTGTAAAATCCACCAAGAAAATAACCAATCAGTACCTGAAATTTCTGATCTGGGTTTTCCCCCCAAGAATCAGCTCTCACAAAGAACAGAAATCTGCTTCTTTCACCTCAGAAAACAAGCGGAATGTAAATCCAAATCCCAGAGTCCGATAATCGATTGCATTTTTCTAAGTCCAATTCTTGTTCCACTTTCAAAAAAGGTAACAAATCTCGCAGAAAACCCTCAACGAAACACTAAATCGCTCCGATTTTTATCTGCACAACGAAAAATTCAAGAGTTAGAAACTGACTTCAGAAGATAAGATCAAACCCTGAATATCGAAGATCTTTAACACTGATTTAATTTCAATTTTCAAACCTTCAAAACTCGAAGTCTCTTCCCCCTTACGCCTCTCCGGAAATTCAACTCCGAATTAAGAAAAAAATCGATTACAGAATCGGCCAACAAAACAGAACCCAGATTCAAATTCCCCTCTTCGATTATCTCATCCCTTACAACAATTTCAATGCCTTAAAACTCGTCAAAGAACCGAGCATCTTAGATCGATTAACCCAGTAAAACTAAGAAAATTTTAAGCTCTCGGGTGATTTTGAAAGCTTCAAATGAAGGAAAAATTTACAGCGAAATCAAGAGAGAGAAATATAAATACGTAGAGAGAGAAAGAGAGTCAGAAGGGAAGTTTAACAGAAGTACTACAGAGAGGTCCTTCCTCAATGATACAACGAAATGGGCTCTCACCCCTTCAAGTCTCAGTTTTTATACGCTCTTCCAAGTCCCACATCGCTTAAACCGTTCAGCACGATGGATCTCTGACCGTCCATCAACCCATCGTGCGGCTCTGATTTATCCTCTGCTTTTCCGTCCACTGGTAGTCCCGCTCCGTCCTCTCCTCTCCAATCGACGTTACATTTCTCCACCCGCGTTAGCCAATTTGACGGAATCTTTAACGTCGTTCACTCCCCCAATATAAGGATTTTTTTTTTTAATATAGAAAAATAATATTTAAATACGTTTCTGTGGAACCGATGTGATGGAGCAGCTTAGATAGAACCGGGAAGCGACGTAACTATAGTTAGTTGAAGTAACCATGGTTAGCCATTTTAATTGAGCGCTTTCGTAATGTCCGGTCAATACCCAAACCGATTATACGCGCGAGGCTCTGGGCATTATTGAAGTTTCAGTGCAATAAATTTTAAAAGAGATGAATTCCCCCCCTCCCCCCCCCCCCCCCCCCCCCCCCCCCCCCAAAAAAAAAAGAGATGTCCATAAATAAATAATTCGTAGATTTCAAATTCTTTTTTTAAAAAAAAATTATTTATTTTTAAAAATACTCCTATATTAATACTAACTTTAAACTTTTATAATTTTAGACAAAAAAAATTGAAACTTGATATTGTGTTGTTGTGTAAAATTTTGGATCACTATATTTCTAAGTCTATGACGTTCTTAAAAAGATTTATTAATTTTTAAAGGTTTATGAAAATTCAAGGATGATATTGCAAACTTTTAAAAGAATGAGAGTACTTTTAAGGTATATGTTAAATTTTAACGGAGAAATAAATGCACAAAAATGACACTACTTGTTTGAATGATAGATATAGGTTAAATTTTCATTTTATTGTTCATAATCATATTTTGTAGGTAAATTTTAGCATATTCGTATAAGTGGGAATGATCATAGTGAAGGAAAGATGCAAGCTCACCATTTTAGTATCTTTTAATTATTTTTAAAATTGTAGCAATCAATCAATCAATCTTAATTTAGTTTGGTAGTTAAATGTCTATAATTCTTAGTTAAGAGTTTGAATTAGTCATCTTACTCATGATATAATATTATTTTTAAAATATGTTACTTAAACTCTGAGAGTATCATTATAATTTTAGTTAATTATGATTAACATGTGAATTAATTATATTATGTATATTATTTTTAGGCATTATGAACATAGTTCAACTAATATAAAATATATAGTATGGGAAGAGATTAGAGACTTAAATTTTTTACAATGTTGAATTTTAGCTAATTATGATTAAGAAGAAGATTTTTGTGAAATATATACGGGATAAAGTTTTAATTTGATAGATATATTGTTGGAAATAAACGATTCTTCACCAACAATTTGACTTTATCCATTTTTTCAAGAAAACGTTTGAAGTGAGAGTCGTGATGTTTCAAAACACCACAAAGCAATCATTAAATTCGACTCTATATTACTTCATTCTTTTTCTTTTCAAGTTTCCAAAACCTTACATGCAATTAATTTTGTCTTTAGACTTTGACTTCCATTCCATTTCCATCGTATTATACTTCTTTTTTGAAAAATACTTTTGAACATTTTGATTAAATTTTATTTTTTTATGTCCGATCATAAATTATCGTGTAGTAAAATTTTTATATTTAAAAAAAAGATATATTTTTATTTTTTTTATTGCTATTAAAGGGGATGCATGAAAATAAGTATAGTATAGGCTACATTCAAGTATTGCCCATCTCGTTATTTTGATACCTTAACATTTAGTTGAATATAAAGAAGATTTAAAAAAAAAAAAAAAAATAGAGTTGCACCTTAGTTTAGAGGGTGTATAAGGCTCTTAGATTCTTTCACTTGCTTGGTTTTTTCTTTGTTCATAGTAAAACTTTGATTAAAAAAAGAAAGTATAAATAGAAAAGAATATGAGGACTAAAATGTTATAAAAGTTGAAATGAGAAGTTGATATTATATTTTTACACATTTTTTAAACAAACAAAAATAAGAGTTTGTTGTAAACTTCCTAAATCATGGAGAGCACTTTTTCAATGATTTTTATTTGAACCAATATAATTAGTATTTTTTATTTGATCTAACATGTCAAAATTGTGGTAGTAACTTAACATGGATTTATCACTTCTCACTCCTCCCCTACCTTCAAACTACAAATTTCACATGAAACTAACTATTATATCTCCAAATATTAAATAGATTTTTTTCCCTAAACATAATTGTTGAATGAAAAATTTTGGCCAACTAAATTTCGCCACGTCATCATAACAAAATCCAAATGCATTGTGGAATTTATAAATCAGATTGGGCCGAGTAATTAAAGCCGCTCGGGTCAAAAGCCCAATCCCAATTTTTTAGCCCAAAAGCAATTTGGGTCAAGTTCATGAAGGCCCATAGAAACTCTATAAATATAGGTTTTATCTCTTCATTTAAGGGAGATCCTTTTTTGGAGGGTGAAGAAAAGTACTGAAAAGTACTGAAGCTCTGGAAATCCGAATTCTGAAGAATTGAAGGCCGAAGCTCAAAATCTAAAGACCGAAGCTCCCAAGCTCACAAGCTTTGAAGATTGAAGCTCCCTAAAGCTCCAAAGAAGCTAAAGATTCAAAGATACAAAGATTGAAGACCCTAGAGTTGAAGACCTTGAGAGAAATCATAGAAGATCTCAAGAATTCAAGTCGTACGCGTTTACTTTTGGAGATAAAAAATCAAAGGATCAAATATATTAGAGATTGTACTCACGACACTGAAATTAATACAAATACGAAGTTCAAGTTCCACGAATTAAATCTTCTTCGGAAATCTCATCCAACAATAATAATTTATATATTTTAAAGAAAATTATTATAAATAGAAAAAAATATCAAACTATTTACAAATAGAAAAATTAACTTAAATGACAAAACTGCTCAAAGTATTTATAACTAATAGCATAATTGTGCGTAGGGATGATTTTGAAGAAGATACTTTTGTCTTTAATTTTGTCTTCTGTTCAATTCATTTTTGGTATAAATAATCAAATATATCAATTAAACTATATGAAAAATTCAATCTCCATTCCGTAATTATTGTAATAACACGAATTATCTTCCACTAAAAATATCTAACTTCCCATTGTTACATTTGAATTCAAAATCATTTGATTGTTATAGTTGGCAACTAGTTTAATTTCTTCCAACATAATCATTTGAATAAATTATTAGATCATTTCATATCATACCTCATAATCAACTTTTCCTTTCAAGTAGGAACTATAGATACATCCGAAGAATACTATTGAAAAATAAAAATTTGAAGACCAAAAACTATATTTGAACTCTTTATTTTCTTTTAAAATTGTATAATTAAGGAACCAATTTGAATCATAATTCTTGCAACAACCAAATTGAGTTTCAAAGATAAGGGCTATTAGGCTTTTTCATCACTTTTATAAACAATGAGAAAGCAATAACACAAATTAAAAACAATATGCGATTAGAAAAGTTACTTTGGGACATTTGCTATGGTTCTTAATTTTAATATTGATGTAGAGAGTAAATCGTCATTTTTATTGTATCATAAAAAAATCAACATAAATAATGAAAAAAAAATTTCATTGACGTGAATATAATATAAATAATAAATCTTTTAATCAATTTTAAAATGGTAAAAAGATTATTTATCATTTTAAATATTACTTTTTCATTTTTTTTATCAAAACTATCTACATTGCCATTAATATTTCTATTGACATTTTGATAAAATTGAGACTTGAACATAATCAGTTAATACAAATTTAAGTCACATCCTTAACCAACTAAAATTTTATAAATCAATCATATACTTTTTTATTATCACTATTTTATATGTCATGCATGTTGATTAATCATGTTAATTAACGTAACAAAAAAATTAATGAAAAAAGTAGTCGAAAAAAGAGAAGGGTAGTTCCAAGACTTAAAAATAAATCAATGTATTTGGAATTGTGTATGAAAAGACAATTTCGTGATGATATATTAAAAATGATCTATCGAAGAGACAGTTTCCCTTTTTGTCCTTTTCCTTTCTTCAAATTGTCTTTAAAAATTCAAATTTATTAACCGTCTAAGGGAATTATCTTTGAAGAGATAGTTAATTTAATCCTTCATTTTGTAAGGATAATTTCATTAGAACATTAATATAAAATCCAAATAAGTTTTCAATGTACATTATTTTTCAAAATATATATCATAACTTTGTTCTTGTATAGAATTTAATTGATGAAAACTAAACTTCGAATTTCATTGGATTAGACTTTCTAGAATAAAATATCACATCCATAAACTCATCAGTTAGTTACCTAAAATTACACTAACAAAACACTCAAAATCCATTTGCATAATCATGAAAACTCCTCAAACTTAGTCACAAGATTATATAGGTGGAAAAATCCCCGGCATCTGAAGGACAATAATAAAATATTCCAGATTTAAATATTACTTTGTTTTTCAGTACTTCTTAAATGAAACCAGCTTGGCTCCATTTTCATCTCTTTTTATTTTTATTAAAAATTTAATATGACACTTCATTAATTAATTGGCTTAAAATGTAGCAAAACATTTGTATTAAACAGTTTTTATTATATAAAAAAATTATGTAAAAAATTAAAAACATAGATCAAAATAGCCACTTGTCAAAAGTACAAAAGGTGACTTAAAACAAAGTACAAAATGACTAAAATAAACATTTTAAAAATACATGGACTTACAAACTAAACTAAAGTAAGAATTTAAAAGTATAAAGACGGATAGACACTTTTAGGATTAATAATAGAGTGTATAGCAACATTTTAAAAGAAGTGAAAATATAGCAAAATCTATCGGTGATAAACCAGAAAGCAACATTTTAAAAGAAATGAAAATATAGCAAAATCTATCGATGATAAACCAGATAGACTCATCTTTTACTGATAGACTTCGAGAGATAGATCTAAAATTTTGTTATATTTGCAAAATATTTACTAATACTTTAGACTTCACTCCTATGTTTACCATCCAAATTTTTATCAATTTCATCATTAAGTTCAAAATTGATCCAATTGAGCAAAGAACAATTGAAATTAGATCCCAATAAAATAATAATAATAAAAATAAAAGAAATGAAAGAAAACGTGCAAAGTGGCAATAATACAAGAATGTGGATCCAGGTGGGTGGTGCCTTTCTTTTGTGAATGGGTGCACAGTATCCCAATCCCAATGTGTGACTTTCGCTTCCCCACTAAATTCTATACCAAAACATTAACTATATTCAACTACCACAAGTTCAAATTTCATTCTCCACTCGTATTTTCAAATTAATTTTATCTTTATAATTTTAAAAAAGATTAACTATTTTGATCACTTTAATAACAAACAAAAGATCAACGCTTATAAAAGTACAATGACCAAAATTAACCATTCAAAAAATACAAAGTATGAACAAAAGTCGAAATTAATATTTAAACATGAAAAAAAGAAAAAAAAAAAAAAAAAGATGTTGGCTGCCTTTCACCCTTATCTCACTTATAGCCCACTCTCCTGCCTTTTTCAGTTTTCTCACCAATATTTCAATCATGCACTTTTGTTCTCTCACTTTTCTTCTTTTGGAGATTGGAATTTTGTATTCATGTGGAAATATTGTGATACAATGCAAAAGCACACCATAACTCTACATAAATTTTGAATTTTGTTCATTCTTGCCAACTCCAGATCTTTCTTCTTATAAACAGATGCAATACAGTGATTTTTGAAGACCATAACTAAAAGTACTTCAGTTACACATTTCAATTATATATACCTTTTTTTCCCTTACACAACGGCCTGTAGTTTGTATTTACAGATAGCTCGTCATCGACAGACCCATTAAAACATAGATGATATAAACAATGGTTGGAGAAACGTACTTCCAAATTGGATGAGTGGCTTGGCTTCATCATCATGCAGTGAAGCCCTTGTGCAGAGAGCTCCATGGGCCTGGAGGGACGCTTACGCAAGCTTGTGCTGATGCCTCCGCCATCTTCTCCTTGCTGATTCCAGCATTGCATAGGTTTGCGAAGGATCTCATGTGTTTCATTCCGTACTGGGAGAGGGATCCACAGCGTGCCTCAAAGCTCCTAACCTGTATGTATCAAATCATTTCACAATTACAGAACTTAGACTGAATAAAAACATAACTAAATAATATCATTGATGGCTTGAATGAAACGGCTCTGCCGTCTCTTTACCATGAGCCATCAAGAAAGACACAGGAAATAAGAGTATCCAATTATATTGAAATTACCATATTCTTAAGACAGTCCCAGTCGTCGACAAGGGGTCGTCCTGCAGGACGGATGGCATCAAGCACCTCAGGACCTTTTTCAATTCCAAATAACAGCTTTCCGATTAGCTTCACACTGTTATCGATATGAACTCTATGGGACATTGCTTCCACAAACTTCTTCTGAGCTACGATTTTCCCGTGGGAGCCTTCTGGAGCTTTGCGAAACTAAAATCAATAAGAAGCATGGCAGGGGTGAGGGGGTGTCGAATGATGTCCAAACCAAAATTTCAAGCAAGAAAAATCCGAATATCAATCAGTAAAATACTACAATTCCTATTGTAGAGAGGTCACAAGTTGTGTAGTATTTAAATTGCCATTGAAGTCTCAAGATTTGGACTTATTAGTTAATAGTTATTACAGATGGCAAATAGCAATTACCACCTAAACTGCATACTCATCACAATTTAAACTTCAGGAAAAGTGGAGATTGAGGCTAAAGATCACTTCATAAGTTAGAAACACAATGTTAAGTCGACTATTTAAAACCGGAAAAAGAATTAGGTAATCCTCAAAGTATCTTTCTTTCACAATAAACCAAATAGGGTTAAGATGTTATCAATTTCAAAATAGAAAAAGAAGAAACTAACCTTCTCCCAAAAGTGGACCAGATCGGCGTCACGCTGATTGGTGACTTTTGTGGCTGGCCTCCTCAAGGAGTTCTTCTCTACGAAAGTGTTGTTCTCATTAGCAGGATCTGTACCCAGATATGAGAACAAAGCGTTCTTGTTGAGCGTTAGATCACCATATTGCATGACATGGGAGCCATAACCATAATCATCACTTAGCGTTCTTTTCTTCACCTGAAGAAACCAGAAGATTAAATCATATCAAACATGGAGAAAAGAAATACATTTCTGCTTCTTTTCAACGAGCATAAAGGGAAAAAAATTTCATTTTGATAAACATACACTGAAATGTACTTTAGACTTAATTGTACAGTAAGTACATTCTGGAAAGGATGAAAATTTCTAGAAGCAAAATTTTCATTTTAAAGAATCAAACTAAAACTCGTAGGAAGTTGTTCTCCCAAAACGGTAGTCCATGGCTTCTTACCAGTTCATATTGCTGGCGTAAAGTTTCCGTCTTCAAATTGTGATTATCACTGTTTTACAGCACGAAAATAAAAGCCATGAGGTTTGAATAAAATAAACCACATCCTACCAAAATTATTCAGAATCAACTAGATAAATAAATTTATCCGAACAGTTTAGGCATTTGGGTTTCATCCCTTATTTGAACGGTAATAATCTGTGCTTTTGGATCTAATAATTTTGCGAGATTCATTTTTTGGCTTGACAGAACACAAGACACCAGAAGTACGGTGGTGCAGTACATATAACAATGAGAACAAATGCCCAAAACTGACGTTGCACGACAAAAGAAAACATATTACCTTTCGGCATTGATATCATTTTCTTTTACTGATAAATTAAAAAGACAAACAAAAACAAAAACAACAAAATAACAAAGTATAATAACAATAGAGACAATCAGACGAGTCTATTATTATCTTTTACCTGTCTTCCAACCAAGCAACACTGTACAAGTCACCCAAGCAAGTATCATACTCTGGTGGAGGACTAGGATAATCCCCTGGACAGTAAGTACCCCAACTGCTTTCATAAGCATTTGATGCGGTCGTTGTATAAATGTTCAAACCTTCAGGAAGAAGGCCTTCAAAGATACTTCCTGATTCACAAGCTTCAAGATAGAATACCTACAATATTACATATAGTCCCCTTAGATAAGGTTACATTCTAAGGACAGATGCAGTCTCAAGCAGTGAAGACTACAACAATATACCAGACTTTTGTAGGATCCAGCAGCGTGCTTCTTCTTTAGAACTTCATTAAGATCGTCAGCATACATATAGGGATAGGTAGGCATCCCTAAACAAAATATATCAGAGATGAGAAATTTCTTATCCATCAAGTAACAAGACTAGTTAGAGAAATCTAACATAAGTTTACCTTTGATCAATGTTTTTACAATAAGAATAATAATAAGTGTTTCCTAGGAAAAATGAGGCTGTGCTATCAGCCTCAAATCAAAGCACGCTTTTTAAGATCGAATGTTGGCAGCCTGCCTTTAAAAGAAAATGACAAAACGTAAACTAATCATGCTAATGCTTACAGATATAAATCAAGCACATCAAACAACAAACGTATCCAAAGAGATGATGCCTGATAAACATGATAGGTCACCTCAAATGGTATGCGAACTACACAGAAGCAAGCTACTCACCAAGCACACCAGGACCACCATGATCACTGTAGTATATGAAAATATGATCATTAGGGCCACTGTCAACAACCTTCCCACTACCACCTGTAAGAGCACTTTTGTTTCCAAGAAGGGCAGCGAAAAAGTTGTTCACGTTAACATCTTCACCAGTGTAATCCTGCCATGGCCAAAACGTAAGGTACTTTAGAAGCTACAATCAAATGAATCAGATGTAAAATTAGCATCCATAAAGCAAAAAGAAGAAGAAGAAAACCTTTGGGACTCCATGATAAACATCAGAACCCTTTGGATGATTGATGATGACCCCAGGTCTTGGGTTCTCTGGATTGAAGGCAATGTCATCGTACATGAAAACTATGATGTTCTCATCTTTTAGCCCGTTTTTCCGCAACAATTGATAAGCATGGCAAATATCGGCCTGGTGAAAAATGAGTTCATCATTCTCTGAGTCTTTTAAAATAATTAAACCATCAACAACACTCACGTAATAAAACAAGGTTGAGGGCGAAATAGTAGTAATATTATATTATTTAGTTTGTACTCATCTTCACATTTTTTTAGTACAACAATGCATGGGGATTTGAACCTCCAACCTCAAGGAAAGTAGTACATATCAATGATAGTTGAAGCTATACTCACTTTGGCATACTGATCATTGCTTTGTGTCACTAAAATAATTAGCTCGGAAAATTGTCAAACATTAGAGATCTCCATGAAAAACCCATGAGATTACTACCTACTGGGGCACCAACAAATAATTTCTCATTTTCCTTTTCTGTCGTGGAGCACCTAGACTTCGTTGACTTGCGCTAAAAAAACTGTTTAACAAATATATACTAGTTCTTAATTATATCTCTACCCTCTCCTTTGATTTGTAAGTTCAATGACCGGTTGTGCTTATAGCTCTTCTTACTTTGTCCAGAAAAATCAGTTTTTTTTTTTTTCAGATAACACACGATATTGATGAATGAAATATTTAAAGAGGTACAAAAGGGCCCATAATAGGAAGTACAAAAGACTTTCTCCAATTGAGTACAAAGAAATTTAAGCTATGATTAGCATGAAGTTGTAAATTTTGCACCCAAATAGAGCATTGAAAATAACTGTTCCCTGTTTTAAAAAGTCACTACAAGAACTTTTTATTTTTTTAAACAAGAAACAAAACTTTTCACAAATGCCTTGAAATAAACTTTTGCAGTTAGGCCTTAAACGCTCAGTTACTCGTTCAACATAACAATTCTAAACAAGGAAACTATGTTTGTGAGTAGCTACAGGTTCTGTGACGTGATCATTCTGTACCAACATCCAAAATTTATATCACTCACAGCTGGTAGCAACGGCAAAAGGAAGGGCATTGAAAAAACCATGTTCTTCGAGAAATTCAGCTCTATTTTTAAGAATTATAACAGTAACAAATATTGAATAAATTGGACGGCTGAGTTTTATTTTTAAAAAGAAAAAACCCTACGAATATATGTATTGAAAAAAGAATCGAAACAGATAAGAACTGTTACAGTTTCTAATTCGGAAAACCAAAAAAAAATCAATCGATCAAAATGGTCAACGACGAAAATAAACACCAAAAGAATGCAGACTTAGTTTAGATGGAAAAAGATATACGATCACACACTAAGAAAGATCACTGATGATAAGCTTCGAGGATAAAAATTAAAGCAGTGCAAAAATAGATCTGACAACGATCGGCAACAGAGACACTACACAACAGAAATTTTGCGGATAAAGTAAGAAATACGAACACGAAAACGCCAATCAATCACAAAGGTCAACATCAAAACACAACACAAAGTGTAATGCCAAGAAAAATGAATTCAAGTTAGTGCATCTGATCAAATGTAACAAAAAATAACCTGGTGCCTGTAATTCCAGTATCCATTCGAACCGGCGATCAAAACAGCCCATCTCGTCCCCACGGAGTCTTCATCGCTAGCGTCGGAGGCTCCTCCGCGAAAAAATTTCAGTGCCTCGGACGGCAAGCGGAGAAAATCGCCGGGAAGGTTCCGGCCACCGGAAGCCAGACCGCTTACGGCAAGGAATAAGAGAAAGAGTAAAGCTCCGGTGGGGATTCGAGCCATGAAGTTGCCGGGAAACTTGGGCTACACGATTGGTATGGAACGATGATTACAAATTCGCTTGTAAAATCATTATATATATAAAGAAATAGAAATTTTCTTGCAGTTCTACGAAAAGACTTAACTGCCCTCACCATGATTCACATTACTTCAAATCCTGACCCTACACGTGTATAGATAATACTGGAGGTCATTTTCTAAACTGCATTTTTTCAACTTTAATGAGATGCAAGTTGAAGTTGATAGGGAAGGGCGGGCCCCACCTTCGGGTAGGGACTAACTAATAGCAAATATCAATATTAACCAAGATTCCTTCACGGTTTCTTGTGGAATCTTATTATCCGTCCATTTCTGATAGTTTTCTTCTTCATTTGAAAATTAAAATTAAGGGAAAATATCTTTATGTCTATGTAAGTTTTAAATTTTCCTATCTACTTTATATGCTTTAATAAATCTTAAATTTAGTTTTTTTTTAATTTTATTTAATTTAAATTAATTAAACAATAATAATAATTTTTATGTAATAAAATGCAATTTGAAATTATATTTTCAAGATTTATAGTGAAAATATTAATAAATAATAAAAACAATTTGCAACATCCCAAAATAGGAATAGTGCCATGACCTAAAATAAGGGGCCAAATGAAAAATGGGTACCTTTTAGGAAACTAATTAATTTTAGCCTTCTCCTATGTCATCACAGTGCAAATTTATCATTTTAACCTTAAATGCATGCTTCTTCTATTTTTTTCGTTTTGTAGCGTTTTTTTCTGAATTTTATTTTTCCTTTTTTTCCTTTTTTTCTTCAATTCTTTCTTCTGTGTTTTTTTTTTCTGCATTTCTTCTTCCGTCTTATTTTACTTTTGTTCTTCTTTTTTTTTTTCATGTCTTCTTCTTCTTTATTTTATTTATTATTATTATTATTATTATTTTTTTTTTTTATTTTGTTTCTTTGCATAGAGAATCAAACATAGAGTATAAAGTATTATACCATTGAGTGAACTTTCAGCATAGAGTGTAGAGCATCAAGCATTGAGTATCGAGTATCGAGTAGCGAGTACATAGCATAGAGCATATAATATAGATCATAGAACGTAAAGCATCAAGCGTCGAGCAGCGAGGATCAAAGATTGAGTATTGAGTATCAAGAAAACTTATGAATCACAGCGTGCGAATGGTTCATGGTCAAATAAGTAAATTCACAGGATGTGATGCAAGAAAAAAAACTACTTTTCATTCGATTTAAAAAAGGTACCAATTTTTCATTTGACCACCTAAAAATGGCCAAAAAAAAATTGTTGAAACTAAATTTAAGATTTATTAAAAATAGAAGACTAAAATAGAGCATTTTAAAAAACAAAGACTAAGATTAAACAAATATTGTAGTACAATACCAAAACAATTTTTTAACTTTATTTCATTTTAATTGTTTTTTTTTTTTAATCCGTACTAACCATCGGAAGGAAAATAGTTAGGGCCGTTTCGATTGGGAGAATTGGGATGGGAATAAGGGTGGGAATGGGTAAAGGATAAACATCCCCCTGCTTGGTACACGTTTTGTAAGTTGACTATTTTCATGCATCCATTATACACATGAATAATATCAATTAAGAAAGGTGGGTTTTCTTCATGCCCACTCTCTCTTATGTTTAAATAGATTTTTTTATTCTTTTATTTTATTTATTATTAAAATTAATTATTATATGAAAATTACATTTATAGTTTATGAAAATATATTAAAATTCAAATTATAGTATATAAATTTTAACTCCTCAAATTCAAAAAATATATATATATATTAAAACAATTTAATATACTTAATTTTTATTTTAGTTTAATGAATTAGTTTATACACATACATATATGTTCATGCTTATTTTTCAATCAACTGTAAAAAAAAAAAAAAAAAAAAAAAAAAAAAAAAAAAAAAAAAAAAAAAAAAAAAACTTATGCAATAAAATTATCTATTAATTAATTAATTATATTTGCAATTTGTTAATGATCATTATGATTAATATAAGGAAGTTATCTTAAATGGTAAAACTGTTGAAAATATTTACAACTAATAGCAAAATACACAGTTTATCTGTGATAAACAATGAAATTTTGTTATATTTGTAAGGGTTAATTGCACAAATAACAATCAAACCCGAAATAATAAAAAAAAATATAGCACAAAGAAAAATATATTAAAATTAGCGTCAGATATCATTGATATCAACTATCAGTGATAGTCATATTGGTAAATGACTAAAAAGCCCATGTTCAACCCGCCATTTCATGCTTCTTCTTTCGATTTTCTTAAATTAAAAGCTATCACTAATAGCAACTATCAATGGCTGTCACTGATAGTTGCTTGTTAATGATAGCTTTAAATTTGAGAAATATTAATGCAACCTTGAATAGTAAAACTTGAAATATTAGTTTTCAATTTGCTATCATTTATTAATGGCTATTATTGATACACTTTTATCAATTGGAATCATGCTTGAAATATTAACATTTAAGGCCATCAGTGGTTATCAATGGTAGACTTTTATAAGTAGCTATCAATTTTGAAAGGAGACTATCAACTTTCAAAGATTAACATTTAAAGCTAAAAGTGATAAAAGTCTACTAATGAGAGGTTTATAAGTGAGTATCACTGATATTTACCTAAGTCATATCACTAATAGCTCCTATTAGTAGCTATCACCAATAGCTTTTAGCAGTGGCAGTCAATGATAAACTTTCATCAAATGAAATTGACTTTTATATCATTGATATCATTGATATATGGATATCACATAAGTTCTATCATTGATATCACTTATATCATGGTTATCGATGATAGCTTCTATCACTGATAACATGCTATTAAAGATAACTTTTTTGTCATTCATTTTTACCATCAAATAACATACTATCGTTGATAACTTCTATCACTGATAACATGCTATAAGTGATAACTTCTAGGCATGTCACTTACACTTTAGTTTAAGATTCAACTTTATTAATTAATTCCACTGAGTTGGCTACCAACGATAGACTTCTATAAGAGGCTATTAACTCTTAGGTGTGGGTCGAATCATGGTAAAGAAGGTTCGTGGAAGAAAATCATCATAGATTAAGCTATCACGATATAAAACATTAGTGGTTATTTCTGATAGACTTTTATTAATAACCATCAATTTTGAAATATTAACACTCAAAGTTATCCACGGCTATTATTGAGAAACTTTTATCATGATTATCAATAATAAAATTCTATCACTGATATCTATCTAAGTTCAATATCACTAATACATAAATATGACTGATATTTATCTAAGTTCTATCACTAATATCACTAATAATAGATTGGTGAGATGGAAGAAAAATTGGGAAAAAAAAAGGAAGAAGAAAATAGGAGAAGATTGGGGAGATGGAAGAAAAATTGGAAAAAGAAAAGGAAAAAAAGAAAGAAAGAAAGAGAAGAAGAAAATATGAGAAGATTGGGGAGATGAAAGAAAAATTGGAAAAAGAAAAGGAAAAAGAAAAAGAAAAAGAAAGGAAAGAAGAAAAGATGAGCAGATTGGGAAAATGAAATCAAAAACTAGAAAAATAAAATGAAAAAAAAAAAAAACTGGTGCAAGACAAGGGAGGACAAAATTGAAAATCACAAAAGTTCAAAAGTTGACTAGTCATCATTTGCCATATTTGCAAATATTTTAAAGATGTGCTATGTTTTTAGATTTTTCCTCTTATTTTGTTATCTATTACAAAATATCCTATTTGTAAATATTTTGATTTATTTTGTTATATTTGAAAAGAGCCCATTAATATAATATCAATTTATTTTTTAATAATTATAATTAGTTTATCATTAACTAATTAGAATTTATTAATTATTTTATTAATTAATACACCATAATTATATAAATTCATCAAATTGATCCTATCAAATTATGTAATCAAGCATCTTTAATTATAAATTACTCATTTTACAAATACTTGTAATTAATAATTTAACTAATATGGTTATTTGATTGTTAAATGATTAATTTTTCTCAAAATTTTGAATTTGATTTATTGTTTACCAATTAAATCTATTAAAATTTTATATAATTTTCATGATTAATTTTACAAATTAAATGTAAAAATAATTTATTCCCATAAAATCCCGATAATATTCACCTGCACAACCAAACACAGTATTTTTAATTTCCAACAATCTTATTTTCAGACATTCTTAATTCTTAAATATCTACAAAACTTAAATCAAACGACCCTTAAAAGAAGGTCAGGAGACTAACCCAATAGGTCAATTCTTACCAGGAAAGTGGAAGGGTAACTCAATATCTAAGGAGGCCAACCCTTTGTATCTGCTAATTAATAACCTTATGGATCCTCCACTGGGAAAAAATCAAAGTGTATATATAATTGTTAAAGTTTCTTATATTTTATTCCAATTATATCTTTGTGTATTTTCTTTATTGTATTTTTTTTTTTTATTTGTTGGGTTTGTTGGTATAATATCAAGTTCATTATTTAATATATTCTGATTAAGTTGACTATCCAATACATGTATATCTAGGCTGAAAACATAACCCAAAAACAAATTTTTAGATGGAAAAATGAGATTCTCATAGAATATCTAAATCTGAAACTTAACTCACAGATGACCAATCTGAAAACAGAAACCCACACATATAAATTTAAAAACAGAGGCTGAAACCTATAGATGAAAGACAAAGATACGAGATCTAGAACCAAGCAATTAATTTGCATGAATTTGTCTCCATCAATAGATCATCGACGAAGGTAGAGATAAAAAAAATATAAAACCATAAACTTATAAAATACTAAATATATGACTTTGATATCATGTAAATTTTGTGTAATAATAATCATAATTATTAGTAGTAGTAGATGGTAGAAGTTCTAAAGAGAATTGTGGCATAAAATAACAAAGTATATATATATTTTTACAGAGAGTATGAATTATTATTAGGAAGACAATATAATAGAGGGTGATTATTATTACTATTATTTTATTTTATTTTAAAAGACGATGGAGAACGATTGTATGAAAATAGTCCAAGCGTTTGTTGATTATACGCTATCCTATCATCCATTAATAATTTCCTTTGACCAAGTCTTTTCTTGCTCCTAGTTCTAATAAATAAATTATGATATATTTTGTGTCCATTCCCATACGTTAGATTTAAAAGATAAGATAACACAAGTCAATCAATAATATTACTTCAATTACCACCGCACATAATAGATAGATATATTTTATTTTCAACTCCAATCGTTTTTATGTAGTTAGCATACATAAGTTCTAATTTTTCTTTCAACCATCATAATAGTCTAATTTTTTTATAAATGAAAAGGAAAAATTTAAATCTATCGTTTATAAAAGATGTTTTTGTGTTTTTAACTCATTGAGTTATATTGTATTTTCATACTAAAAAAAATTCAAAAGTAATTTTTTTCTAATTTTTCTTTAGTAGAAAAGAAATTATTACGAGACATAATCATTTTTTTTAGTATAATTATTGCATAGGTGAGAGATTGGACTTCCAATCTCTTGGGACGAAGCACATGTCATATCACTAAGCCAAATTTTCTTTGGTATATATTTAGTTTTTTAAATACTCGTTGAGTTTGTGCGTTTTGTAAATTGATGAAAGCTTTTATAATTTGATAGAGTTTGTAGCTAAATTAGGGTATTTTCATGGTTAGATTGGAGCATTTTTATAATTTGAATGCTTTGTAAGTTGAATCACATACGAATTTTATGTGATTAATTATCATGTTATTGGAGTAATTTTGTAATCGAACTTTAAATAATTTTTATTCTTAACATTTATTCAAAATTAATGATCTAATTATCTAATAAGATTGAAAATTTACGGACAAAACAATCCAAATAATCGGTGCATTTAAGGTCACTTGCCACATCCGATATGAGAGGAGTTTTCTTGTTAACTAAGAAACCCGACAAAAAGAGGGTAGTTGGGGGAAAATTTTATAATAAGAGCATCATATGTTCACACTGACTGTTATAAGTAAATAAATAAATGTCAGTATAAGTGGATCTACACTATTTTTAAAGAAGAATGTGTGACGCAATAAATAAACGTAGTATAAAAAAATTCCGATGAATTTTAGTTTATATATTTAAAAAAAAATTAGAATTTAGTTTTTATAGTTTATAAGTAGAATTTAGTCCCTTCATAAATAATGTCTATGATATAGACTATTTATAAGAATTTTATCAAACTATAACAATGAGATTCTATCCAACCATAAAGATTAAATTCTAATTTTTAAAACTATTAAACTAAATAACTTTCTCTATATATAGTGGTCAAAATTATAATTTAACCAAAAGTTTTCATGTTCTTGTAGCAGTGTAAATTTGAGTGACTAGAGTACACAGAGTGAATAAGAAAAAGAAGCTTATTCGACAAGTCACGACTATACATGTTTGGCAGTAAATTTGAAATAGTTAAAATTATTGTTGTCTAATTTTAAAATTACTGTCAAATACGCCTTTATTCACTCAAAATTTGAGTCAGTGTTTGATTTTACACTTTTAAATGTGATTTTCATACCATTAAAATTGAGTTTGAATTATTGAAACTACAACTGTTTTTTTAGTATTTGGTAAAATAAAACTGATTTTAAATTAATTTTTTTTACATGTAATTTTGTTTTTTGAAAAAAAAAAAAAAAAGGAAAGGTGAATTCTAACCTGTGAAATTTCAATGGTTGCTGCAAATATAAGATATTTACATTCATGAACTGCTCTTGAATTTTATTGTTGCAAGTTTTTAGTTGATAATATTTTTCTCCTCTGTGTTGGAGTTTTCAGGTGAAGTTGAATATGATTTTAACTAAAGGTATAAATTGGAAGTTTCCCAAAAGCCTTTAAAATGTTACACATATTTTTTAAAATTTTTCAAAACCATTATTAAAATTATGAATGTTTTTTTATTTTTATTTTTATTTTTTTTTAAATATAGATTATATTTTGAGATTTAAATAATTATTGGAATTTATTGAAATTTAAATATCTGATCTAGTTTTAAAATTTAAATACTTGTTAACATCATTTGATTTAATTAACAAGTTCTTTTAATGATTTGAGGTGTCATTTTTAGAAGAATAATTGCGTTGCATAGCATTTTAAGACTAATAACGAAGTGTATAGCAACATTTTAAAATAATTATAAATATAGTAAAATCTATCGATGATAGACTTCGATAAACATTGTTACTCATAAACTACTACTAGCAATATAATTTATCACTGATAGACCCTAAAAAATTTATCTAAATTTTGGTATAGTTGAATCAATTTAATCGTTAATTTTATTAGTTAAGGTGTGAAGATAAAAAATATGAGGGCAATATGTCATTGTATTCGTGTGCCTTTGGTTTAAAATATCATTTTAATCTCGATAAATCAATTATTTTTAGGTAAATAATCTTGATAAATCATTAAGTTTGTAGTGGCTTTAAATCTAAGCGAAACAATCTTTCGCGTATAGATACGACGCCGTTGTGAGAATCTCGCGCTTTCTCTTTTCCTCTGAAATCTCTTATTCGTTTTGGCCATTGTTCTGGACACTGGAGGCTCAAAGATGGCTTGCTTACACGATCACAGCTGCGAAGATCACGATTGTTCTTCTGATTGGTCTCTTTACAAGCACATAGACCTTCCAAGAGTTAGTGCAAATCTGTCTCTATCTCTAGCACACGAATTTTCTTCTTTGACAATGCATATTACGGCTTCGTATCACTTAAAGCTCGTCGTATAATCATTTTCCACCGAGCAATTAGAAATTTCATCGTCCGGGCTTTGGATTTTGGTTATCTCCTTACCCATTAGCTGAATGAGAGTTGTTGTAATTTGTATATTGTATTGAATAATAACTTTATATTGTATCGAATAATAACTTGAATTCAAAATACAATTGAAATGCAAATAAATAGACTCCACCGAGACTCACTCTAATTAACTTTAACAAGAATTTCTTATTGTCTTTCTCAATTACACTGCTTAGAAATTTCTGTCAATTGCAATTGCTCATGATCCTGGATGAGCTGAATCTTCGTTCCTGTCACTGCTTACGGTTCCTCACATGCAAATTGGGTTTATCTTATATAAAAAATTAGTGAAAACTTAATTTGTAAGTAAGTAAATTGGTTTTTACTGTTAATTTATGTTGGTGAGTTTAATTTAGGGTAGTGCCTGGCCTAATGGCTTCGTGGGAATGATTAGGAGAATTTCATGGTTAGTGACAAAAGTTAGTGCATTAGTGGTTAGTTTATTTTTCTATAAACACCTGTAATGTTTTTACTTCATTGAACATATAACTCAATTGAAGCATTTGATCTTAGGTGCAATATTTTTCTTTTGTTTCCATTTTTAGGTTCTTTACTTTTGTTGTTTTTAGTTATATTTTTATTAAATTACCTTTTCCCAAGTTGGGTTTTTAGCCTAGCTATTTGGCAAGAAAGCAACAATTTAAGAAATTGAAGAGAATTGTGCTGATATTTCCATCCTTTTATTTATATTTGAGCTATGCGAGAGATAAACGTAGAACGCATAGTAAGAACATCAATGATTATGTATTAAGGGTATTTGATAACTTTGTTAGATATTCGTTGCAAGTGCCATCTTAATAAGTATCTTGCAAGCTTACAGGAGTTCTTCAATAACTGGAATAACTGAGTGAGATGTTAGCAATGTTGATAAATTTTTCTACTTAACTTGTAAGGCATGAGTAATTGTCTGCGGATGGTTGAAATAAATACCATGGACGAGGTGTTGATTAAACTGACGAATCTTCCTGTGTATTTTAAGGCTAGAAGAAATGGGTGAGGTTAGATTATGAGTGAATATGTTGAAAGTGCATAAGGATCTTGTGTTTCTTCATCCCTGAGATTGGAAATTCTTTAAAGTGCATTACTCATAAAATCACACTAGCATGAAAATGGCCCCTTCGGCCAATAGCATGTTTCATGTAAGCTTAACAACTAACAAGCGTGGTTACTCAGTCGCCTCCTTGATAATTGTGGACAGAATCGACTGAATCTTATAAGTAACTTTTATGGGAGAGACTTGAACTCTTATTGTAGCTAATTACATGTCGAACCCACACGGGGAATACATTTTCTTCCTCAAAGAACCAGTGGAATTTTTTTTTATGACCACAGGTTCTGTTATTTTTCAGGTTTCTGCTTTGAATGAGGCAACTCCAGGAAGTGTGAAGTCTGTATTTAAAGCTTGGGAGCATCGGTTAAATTCATCTGGGGTACCTCACCTTTGTATCTGTGTGTATCAATACCATGAGCCCTGTTGCTAAGATAATGTAGCCTCATGTATTTCCTTTTTTTTATGACAGGATCACTTGGAAAGCAACGAGGGTGATCCAGAACTGCTAGTTTTCATCCCGTAGGTGTTTTCTGTACCTCTGGATTTCAACTATACCTAATACCCTCAATAACATTGAGATTTACATGATTAATAAGTACATTTATTGTAATGCTTATTCATAATTTACATTTAATGTATCGAAATTTATAGTTTCTCAACCATCCATTTTATATAGATCAGGGTGGATATGTATGAAAATAGATGTGAGAGTAAATCTTAATTCAGTTATTTAATTAGTTGATACTCTGTTTTACTGAACTCTTGTACAAAGCTCTATATATATTGAGCATTATGATGGAATAAAATAATTCAAGATCTTTCTCTCTCAAATCTTGTAAAATGGTATCAGAGCAATAATAACTCACCACCTTTCCCTTCCTCTTTCGGTTCCTCTTTCAAAAATCAAGCATGAACTTCAGAAATAATTTTGTGAAGACGTAACTTATTATGACTTTCCCATTTTGTTTATTCTTCTAGTAAAATTCATGCCCTTCCTATATGATTCCCATATATACTCAACTATTTCAGCTATGTTTCCATATGGTCAAAATGTTAAATAATGTTGGGAAACGTAGTTTCATGTTCCTACTTAGAGAAAAAGGTTTATCTATGAATCTGTGTTTTTGTTGGCTAGTCCGAAACTTTGAAAGCAGACATTGAATAACAACTTAGTTATCTGATAACATCATTTATATTTATTTCATGAACATTTCTGTTCCTGTAACTTTGTACAGTTATGGCTACACTTTGTACACTTTTTGTGTTCTGGGCCTACTTCCTGTTTCTTAAAAATTCATTACCATTTTTTTGTTGATTAGATTTACGTCAGATGTTAAGATCAAAAGCATATCTATCATTGGTGGTGCAGATGGTACTAGTCCTTCAAAGATGCGGGCGTAAGTTCAATATTCTGGAACTTTCACACACTTGGTTTCCTATGTCAATATTAAGTTTTATCCCTTCTAGTTCTCTCCCTGCGTTAGTTCTTATACGTCAATTACCCTTCCTAATTAGGTTTATCAACCGAGAAGGTATTGACTTCTCTGATGCTCAAAGTATGCAAGCTGTTCAGGTACTGCCTGTTAGCATATCTGGAGGAGGTTGATGGAGAAATTTTAACACCTAAACATATGTTGTAATTGTAATGCATTTTATATTATTCTAGGAGTGGGATTTGGCTGAGAATTTGCAAGGAGTATTAGAGTACCAGACAAGGTAAGGATGTTTTGTAGAAGAACATATCTTTCCTGAATGTTTGAATTGTTAGCAAAAAAGTCGAGCATTATCTTTCCTCTTATGAGTAACCATTCTCATTTCTCAGCCTGTGAGTTATATTCAATGTTAGATTACAATTATTTTCTGACAGCTAGTTTATATACATAATCAGATATTCTAAATTTCAAGGTGTGGCAAATATCACCTTGCATTTTCCTGACAATTATGGTGGTGACACGACTCAGATACACTACATTGGGTTGAAAGGTGAAGCCACGCAGGTAAAGCTGTGGTTGTGGGAAAGGATCAGTTGATGATTTTGTTGGTTCAAGTAACTAAATATCTTCATTTTAATCAACAGCTAAAGAGAGATGTTGTTGCAACGATTGTTTATGAAATCACGCCAAATCCTTCTGACCACAAGTAAGTGCCATTTCCATTGTTGGACGGTATTGAATATATTCTACCTGTGCTTTTCCTTCAGGAAGGCATTAACCTGAAGTGTTTTTCACTCAGTTAGATCTCCATGGTAGAAGATGCTGCATACATTCTCCTCATGAATCTTTGATTTATTTCTCTCAAATTAATGTCCTCTGGTTTTGGCCACATCCCTCTACTCAACTTATTCGAGCATGCCCCTGGATTGAGCAATTAATAGTTTCTTATATATTGCCTATTCTGGGGTTTATCTAGTTCAATTAGTCAAGGAAAGTTCCATTTGCTAATTAGCATAAAAGTTGGGAGTGTTTGAAAAGGAATAGAAAGCCCTACATCTTTGAAACACTGGTTGGACCGAGATGTTTTTAGTTACTTTTATTCTCATTATGTTTAGGTTTGTATCTGAATTTGCTTATGTTCTGTTATTTATTATTATGTTTATTATTATTCCAAGTACGACTAGTAGGGGTGTGAGGATTTGAACCTTGACCTCAAAGGCATGAGAACTACCAATCACTTTTGAGTTAAGCTCATAGACTGTTTTGTTCTTTGTTATCTTGTCATGTTTTTTTTGTACCCTTTTAGTCCCCTAAATGACTAAGCTTGTGCTCATCTACAGGACTCGAGGGGAAGGTGGTGCTGGATTTTCACATGTCGAATGAAGAAATATTTGGTATCCACCTTTCTGAAATATCCCTTCTGTATAATCTCCACTCTTAACTATTTTGAGTTACATTTACCTGCATTTCCTTCCTGCCCTTCTTTTTGTCTAGTTAGTGGAGAATCTCATTAGTTTCTTGGAAAGAAAGGGACTTTGATGTTGATTGGAAATTTGAAACCTGACGAAGTAGTGTTTGAACTGTTGAGACAAGTTTCACATCTGCTTAATGTTCAAACCATTTCAAGTTTACAAATATAATTTATGTTCACCAGCCAATTTTGTTTGCATTTTGGTTTATGTAGAGTTGAGAAGAACAGATTTTTTTCTTTTTTCCCTCCATGAAGTTGAAGTTGGTCAATTTTTATTAAAAATGTGTACCTTAGGATAGAGAAAGCAAAGTTAACATTCAACTAAACTTAATAAAGGAAAGAATGGGAAGAGGAAAAAAAAAAAAGAAAAAAAGTAAGGGGATTGAATTAACTTCTGTGACCATTGGATGGAGGTTCCCAGGACGGGACGGGGCGATTTCCTGTCTTGGCCCCCATTTAATTTCCACCCTCGTGAAATTTTGAACTAAATTATTTCACTAAATTTTGAAGGGATTGGAACACAGATTTCTGGTAAGAAATTAACTTTTTTGGAAAATTTTAAATTTTGGATGGAAATTTTAATGGCTGATTCTTTACCTAAATTTTTCATTGAAAAAGAAAATCTTAACCCTTTTAATAAAAACAATATCAAATTTTATACCAAATGTGGATTACTTTATCACATATAAAACACTTCTTTAGAACAATAATCTACTTTTCAAGATAGGCTTTATTAACAATCGTAATTGATAATAGTCTATTCTTCTAGTCCTTTCATATTTTCTATGATATATTATTTTGATCTTGTCTCATTCTCTACCATTGTGCACAAATATTCTAATGAGAGGCATCGAGATTGTAGTGATCATCAGGTTGTGGTATAAAATTGCATTAGATCACAACATACGATCACATGAAAAAATGTTTGTGCTTACCTTTCTATTCAATCGTGGAGACTTGTTGAAAACGTGTTGAGTGATGAAACTTCTTTTAGATCACGATGAAAAATATTCCATTCCACCTTTGACATCAATATGTAAAAGTTAGTTTTAGAAGAATAATAGAATAATAGAATAATTCAATTAATTGCTTTTGTAAATCAAGTAAGGAACAAACAACTACATAGAATAAATTTTACAGATAATTGGTTAGTATGAAGAAAATATCTAAAATTATTTAACACAAATTTAGGCTAGTTTAATAGAAATTTTTGCAATTACAACAATATTTTTTTTAAAGAAAAGGTGAAGTGGGGTGGGGTGGGTAGCAAAAATGAACTAGGTGCGATTAAATCTATAATAATAATAGAATGAATTCGAATTTTCTTTTAAGGGAAAATTTAGTTTCAATGTTATAAAATTAGAATTTCACTCCTATGATCGAATAAAACGTAAATAATTTTTATGAAATTTATCAAATTGTAAGGATATTTCTAACTTTTTTTTAGACAAACATAACATACAATACAATCACTGACCTCCAACACCCTCAAACAAAGAGGAAAATTACATTATTTGAAAAAAACAAAAAAGGAAATTTTTTTTAAAAAAATGTATCCTTAAGAGTTAAGAAGAGATCAAAGTTGCGATTGCACGAAGAGATTTGTTCTCTGTTGAAGTATGAGAAATAGGATGAATTCCAATTTTTAAATTATAGAGATGATAAAGTTTAATTAAATTATAGGAATAAATTCTAGTTTTTAAATTTGAGATTAAATTTTAATATTTTTTCTGACTTGCAACTTAACGAAATGGCCAGTTTTAGCCCACACGTACTGGCGTAGAGTCTTCAACACGAAACCGACTCTGAATATATAATGGTGAGAGAGTGGTTGGCGCTCGCTCCCAAGGCCTAACTTCCGAGATCCTTCTTCCCCCAATTTTGACTTCTCTCACTTTCTTCCTCCTTCCGATTTTACCTTTCCCATTTCTCAAATATTTATAATCAAGATCGTCTCTGAGAATCCATCTTCACTCATTTCTATATTCAATTTTTTCCTGGGGTTTTGGATTTGGATAATTGTTTTTCCAATTTTCGACTCCATGGACGCCGCCTCTTCCTCTCTTGCCCTTTCCAATATGAAACTTCCCGGTTCCTCCAATATTCTCAATTCGGATCACAGGGTTTCCACGTAAGTTCTCTAATATATCACTTCTGCTGTTGCTTGTGATTCGGATTCATGATCGGATTCTTAACCCACCTTCTATTGTTGCTTTGGAAACTGGATTTTGGTTTAAATCATTTGTCCCCTCTGAAAATTTAGGCCCCATATGAACTTTATGTTGATTATCGGATGAAATTACCCCGTCTTACAAACTTGGAATCAATCCTTTTAGCTCGATCAAAGTGAAGTTGTGTGACTGTGGATTATAGTAACAGGAGTTGACTACTGAAAAAATAGTAACAGGAGTCGACAGGAAGGAATTTTGATAGTTATTTTATTGTATCGAAGATGCCACGGCAATGACATAGAATTTTTTAAAGAAGTTTTTGTTGGGTTTTAGTAAAATATTAGAAGTGCATATGTTCACGTCTCAATTTTGGGTACAAGCACTATAACTATGTCTTGGTTCGAAGCATTTTAAACTTGGTATACTAGCTTAGTTGTGTGAAGAAGGGCTCTTGTAATTGGGGTTGGGAGAGATTTCTATCTGATTGTAGTGATTTTTTACACGGTAGAATATTTCTGGTTGAGGTTTTCTCTCCGGGTTTAAAGTTTTTTTCTACGGTAATTCTTGTGTTCAAACTTCCTTTTAATTTAGCTGTTATTTCCCAACAGTTCTTATGTGTTTTATTATCGAAGTTAAGAATTCAATATATGTTTATCCTTTTTCAGGTTATGCTCTTTGCCGAAATCTGGTGTGTCTTTCTGTTGCAAGTCCTCTGGAAATTTGCAAGTTCGGGATAAGTCTACAGGATTAGTGGTTTCTTGTTCTAGCTCCAATGGTCACAGAGATGTGATGCAGGGGCTACACCTTTCTGGCCTCATTGAGAAGAGAAACCGTCTGGGACAAGCATTTTGCTCAGTAGGAACTTTCACCGTTGGTGAATTTGCTTTAGAATCTCACTCTCAGGCAGTGGATGAGAAGGTTGGAGTTCTGCTTCTGAATCTAGGAGGGCCAGAAACGCTTGATGATGTTCAGCCATTTCTGTACAATCTATTTGCAGATCCGGTATCTTAGTTAATTTATCTATCTAGCCTTAATAATATATAAACATGTCAATATCTATCAGTTCTCACTTCTTTTCTTGGTACATAGGATATTATCCGGCTCCCTAGGTTGTTCCGTTTCCTTCAAGAGCCATTGGCGAAATTGATATCTACCTTCCGTGCTCCCAAAAGCAAAGAAGGGTATGCTTCAATAGGAGGTGGTTCACCTTTGCGTAAAATAACAGATGAGCAGGTTGATTGACCTCTCTCTTATTTCCCTCTACTTGTTCATTATGGCATGTCCAGTTGGGTATGAGACAAATGTTCAAATATTTATGATCTGTGAATACTTGTTCCAGGCACAAGCGCTTAAAATGGCTTTGGAGGAGAAAAACATATCTGCTAATGTCTATGTGGGAATGCGCTATTGGTACCCTTTCACAGAGGAAGCAATTCAGCAAGTACGTTCTACGCTTTTCTTTTTTTCCCTCGCCTTCTAATTCGAATGGAGGGGAGAATTTTATATTTACTACTGCCACGTGATTTCCTAATATGCCTGTAACCTCAAATTTTTGCTATGTATTTGAAGCGTTGTTTGAAGTTGGTTCCTTTTGCTGTTTGTGACAGATTAAAAGGGATGGGATAACAAGACTTGTGGTGCTGCCGTTGTATCCACAGTATTCTATTTCTACAACTGGGTCTAGTATTCGTGTTCTCCAGAAGATGTTCAGGTGATGATACGGTCCAGCATACAATATTTTGATTTTAATATTTATTATAAAAAAAAAAATTACTGATACCCAACTTTTTGACTATGAGTTGTCTATCAGGGAAGATGCATATCTCTCAACATTGCCTGTTTCAGTTATAAAGTCCTGGTATCAACGAGAAGGGTATATCAAGTCAATGGCTGACTTGATTCAGGGAGAGCTGAAGAATTTTGCCAATCCTCAAGAGGTACTTAATTTTTGCTGAAACTGATTTTAGAGAGATAAGTTTATGCAGGAATGGGTGTCAAAGTCAATTGGTCCTTAATTTAGCATCATTTGCAACTTAGGTCATGATTTTCTTTAGCGCACATGGGGTTCCCGTCAGTTATGTTGATAATGCTGGAGATCCATACAGAGATGAAATGGAGGAATGCATCTACCTAATCATGCAAGAGCTGAAAGCTAGAGGAATTGGAAATGAGCATACTCTTGCTTACCAGGTGAGTAATAAATTTTTTAACTTGGCTTGGTTTCCTATCCTTTTCTTAAGTAAAGTTGAGCCACTTCAACTCTTCAGATGTTTTATCATTTTATTTCTTCCCAAGTACATGTACGTGGGTTTTCATTATTGTTTATGTATTACATGTTCAGAGCCGTGTTGGACCTGTACAATGGCTGAAGCCATACACAGATGAAGTTCTTGTCGACCTTGGCAAGAAGGGTATTAAGAGTCTCCTAGCCGTTCCGGTGAGGTATGACTCGTCCATAAACCATAAAGGGATGTACTGTTATCGATTGTATTGATTTTGGTTCCTTGTATTTTCATAATTCTAGGAGATCATATTGTTTCGTATTCATCATCTTGGTTCTCATGTGACCTTTGAGTGAATGTTAGTGGGGATTAAGTCATGTGACAAAGTATATATATGTTGAAATCCTTATGTGAGTCTAATGATGGAGAGAACCGTAGGCCCAAAGGATTGGGTGTGTGTGGAAACTGGCTTTCTTCAAAAGTAAAAGCCATCTGTTTTGTGCTTTAAAACAACCAGCTGTTTTAATAAGCAGTATGCTGTTTGAATGTATTTACAATTTGTTTTACTTGTTTCAAAGACTGGGAGAAGAGGAAGTGTTCGGTCAAGTTTGATCTTTCTCGCATTTCTATCTTGTTTTCTATATTCTTCTGCCTTCGTGGCGTTTTGTTTATAATAATTTTACTTGTCTCTTCCCAGCTTTGTGAGTGAGCACATTGAGACTCTTGAGGAGATAGATATGGAGTATAAGCACTTGGCACTTGAATCCGGGATTGAAAACTGGGGGCGTGTGCCTGCTCTCAACTGCAAGTCTTCGTTCATTTTGGATTTGGCTGATGCAGTAATTGAAGCCCTACCATCTGCCTCGGCGTTGTCGCCCCACACAACCTCAACAGATGCAGACGATCACGATCCTTTCCAATATGCTATCAAATTGTTATTTGGTTCAGTCCTTGCATTCATCGTGTTACTTTCACCAAAAGCATTTCTGGCTTTTAGGAATAATTTCCTTTAGACTATACAAGACGGGAATAACTCTGGTGTAGCTAGGATTGGGGGAAAGATTGATTTTTTGGGATTTGGGGTTCAACTTGATTTTACATGAGAAAAAGAATAAAAATTTACTATGCCATACACATTTTTACGTTTTGTATAACTTTTATATGAGTAAATACTTCTGTATTCACTATAACAATATTCAGCGTTTCAAAAAAAAATTCTATCCAATAGGCCTGTTTTGTAATCATTTTGATGAAGCCTAATCTAATCTTTTGTTATTTATTATTTACCAATGGTTTAAAAAACAAAAACAAAATCAAAATTTAAATCAGTGTTGCATTCGCGATCCTATACAGTGTCTATAATTATTCAATTTCCTAAAGTTCGTAGGACAGCCATAGAGAGAAACGGTTGTGCAAAAGAGAGTAACAAAATTCCAGAACCGTTTTAAACGTACCAAAACAAAATACAGTAAAGAATTCAGGCATAAAAATGAGGTCTCATAACACTACCTGGCCTAATAAAAACTAACCATAGGGAACAAAGTTAACCGTCCTCCGCAACATACACACCTAAACACACATACATTGATCAACTTTTTGGTGATGCTTTTACAACCCCACTTTGGGGCGCTGTCTGAGCAGCCGACGCAGAATCGTAGCCCCCACGAGTAGCGCCACCTGCATTACCTTCAGATGAATATTGGGGCTGAGGGTAACCAGCACCATAAGAGGAGCTATAAGGTGCTGGAGCTTGCCCGTATGCTGGCTGATTTGTTGGAGGAACACCATAAGGCGGTGGTGCAAACCCTGGCTGAGCTGCAGTACCATAACCGGATGGTGGAGCACGTTGAGTAGCAGAATCTGATTGAGTGTACCCAGATGTGGGAGGCTGAGAACCTGAATATCCAGACGGCAATGCAGCAGGTTGCCCATAGCCACTGGGCGTGCTTGGTGACTGAGTGCTCTGACCATATGCCGGCGGATTCGCAGGCTGTTTCTGAGTCTGAGGAGCTCCATAAGCAGCCCCATACGCAGCCTGAGCAGCTGGTTGATTTCCATAGCCAGTTTGGGAAGGTGCAGTCATTCCGTACCCCGACTGACTTGGTGGAGGGTAACTCCCTGGGTTAGGGCTAGGCTGTTGATTTGCACTATAACCTTGCTGGCTCACTGAAGAGGGCTGTGCAGCAGGAGGGACCGTCTGTGAGGAGTCCCCTTGAGACCCATATGAACTGAGCCCATCTTGGGCTGCATTAGCCACATTACCATAGTTTGCAGCAGAACTATAACCTTGCTGATCATATGTAGGCGGCTGGCCGTAACCAGACTGAGGTGCATGGTAATTGCCACCATAGCCATCTTGGGAATAACCCTGTTGATTATAAGTAGAGGCTTGTGGTTGACCATAACTGTAACCACTGTTGTCTCCAGTAGCACCAGGACCTCCAGGTGTCTGTTGTTGCTGCGGAGGTTGTTGACTGTAGTAATCATAACCACTTCCCTGAGTAGCAGGTTGATTTGGCGGAACAGCAGACTGGTCCCAATTGGAAGTATATCCACCAGATGCCGGTTGCGAATAACCCTGATAAGGAGGTTGTGGCATGTTATACTGAGACGAAGGAGCAGAGTACCCGCCTTGTTGTCCATAGCCATAACTAGGCTGCTGCATTGGTGGAGCCCCAGGAGGACCCCAACTTGAAGGGGGTCGAGCTTGATAACCTTGCTGATTATACCCTCCTGACATACCTGAATTTCTTGCACGATTCTGGGTAAAAACATAAAAATAAAAAACAAAGGTGAATCTTTCTCAATTAACATGAGACGCTGATAAGGGCATGGTAAGAAGAGGAAAGCACAACATTCATATGCGAAATGGAAAGAAAATGCCAAATCCGAAATCAAGGATATGCAAGAAAAAAACCATAGTCAGTATGTTTTGTAGAGGATTAAAGGAGCTTATACTGCATTAGGAAGAGTATAAAACACCAACATACCGTACTGGATGATGAGTTATTGAGTTACTCCAGCAGAAGCTCAACCTCTCCCTATTCGAAGTGAATGGGTGCAAAGAGAACCAGACGACTACAAAAGCTTTTACAGAACAGAATATATGAACTTAATTGCCCCAAAAGGCAAACAAGTTCATAGCAAAGCATAACAAAAGAATGCCTTCCCAATTATCAAATCCTCTATAGAAGAATCAATTAGCTGGATATCAAGCTAAAACTAAACGACCCCATAGACTACTAATCTTCAGACACCAATAG
Source organism: Citrullus mucosospermus (assembly GCA_030954485.1). Lineage (NCBI taxonomy): Eukaryota > Viridiplantae > Streptophyta > Magnoliopsida > Cucurbitales > Cucurbitaceae > Citrullus > Citrullus mucosospermus. The sequence goes on from CM062062.1 coordinate 27,537,597, forward strand.
AATATGAAGAGAAATATTTTATAGTCCAAAGAATTTAATTGAAAATTATTAAAAAGAAAAATACTTCAGAAAACGCTGAAGAGCAATTTGGATGATGAGACAGAAAACAGTAACAATGTATACAGACCTACAATGAACCATAACCTCAGAAGTAACCAAAAATAGCCCATAGAGATCGAAATAAGAAAATATTCTTTAATTACAAGAAAATGCAAGGCCAATTTTAATTTCAAAAAGAATGAAAAGAATTTATATTTAGATTATCCATCCTTTCAGTGGTAAACATATATTAATAGCTAGCACACTAGACCGAGAAAGGAGTCTAAAGAACTTTATGGAATACCCATCAAAGGCAAACTCAATGAAAAATCAGGTGATGTTGACACTATAGTATGGAAGTACCAAAAATACATCATAGTAAGTTAATTCAACAAATTAACCCGCACGCCCAGAATTAAACTTCAATAATTTCACAAATGGCAGCAAATAGGCAATTAAGAGAGAAATTTTTTATAGACTAAAAGCTGAAACTCTCCTACATCAAATTAAACCACCAGAAAACGAATGGTAGCAAGGTAAGGTGACTTTTCAAATTTTACTAACGACCTTGAATATCCAACAGATAAACCTGCAACTTCTCTCCACATCATCACTTTATATCATTATAATATGGGATTCAGAACCATACCAGAGCAATGCTGAGAGAGCACCAACATAAAGGATTCCATGTTGGTGTCACTAATGGTCCAATAACCCTAACCCTACAATAGTTCCCAATAACAATATCAGTTGCAGGATACACAATTAATAAGCACATGTGACGGTTGAACAGGCCATAATCCCAATAATATAACACTTAGATATAAAACCAAGAATAATACCAAATGGGCTGCAGATATCTTAAATAGGAGAGATATCATATAACCTTAACAACCTAATAAGAGTAATATTGACTGATAAACTGAATATCCAAAGGAGCCAGCATATCACCAATGGGAATCTTTCTGATACAATAATCACTCTTCAAAAATTTACCAAGCAGTTTAATCTGTAAAATAACTTCACCTCTTTCCAAACCCAGAACCTTATGTCCTCCATCTCTGCATTAATGGATAATTGGATATATAGAATAAACAATTGCAGATATAATAACAAATCCAGATTGATTAGGGGTAAAAGACCTAAAAGCTGTGTCAACCTATAAGAGATCCAAAAGTATAACAGGTTGGTATATTCCAATGCTTCTAATTCCTTGAGTGAAAATACGAAGCAGCATTTGATTCCATAGACCTATAAAGGGACCCCCCCTCAAAGACGAAAGTATGAGTACAGTGAGTGACAAGCCTCCCTACTGTTCGACAATTAAAATAGTCAAAATGCTAGTGCATGTTAGCAGAGCATTAGCAATAAAACGATTTTGCAGACTTGCAAACATGGCAACATATTAATAATTGTTAAAGGAACAAGAAAACCAAATGCTGAGCATATTATGCAGTACTTAAGCCAAATTTTGTAGAAGATCCAGTTGATTAGTAGAGTAAAATTGAGAAGAGGCAAGAAGTACAAGTAATGAAGTAAAAAATAAATCAATTTCTTGTTGACTCCAGTTGTCCAACAAGATAACACAAAATGGAAAGAAATGTCTCGACTTTTTCCTCCTTCCAAGAAATAAACAGCAGCATGATGTTGTAGAATGATTGGAATACAAAATTATAACAAATAGAACAGGGTAAATTTTACCAAGAATGTGTATGAGAATATTATCTGAAAAGGGAACATAATCCTAAAAAAAAGCAGATTTCATAATCTACCACATGCTTAATGCTGGCCTTGGTGTTGAGGCAGAACCCTAAATATTCATAGAATTTATAGAACTAAAGGAGGTACAGAATCAGATGGAAAAGTTGCATCAACAGTTATAAAAATAACCAAAGGCAAGCAGGAAAGATCATTATAATCACCTTACAGCAAAAATTAATAGAATAGTCAATCAATGGAAGTAGGTGTTAACCAGGTACTTATTCAACTACAACAAGGCGAAATAAAAATGAAACAAAAATCTGCAAACACACCTCACTGATAACTTCATTAACCAACTGTTTTGCTGACTCAATCTGTTCGCTCGAACCATCAATCTGTAAGGTTCTTTCTGTAGATGTATCCCCAGGGGGTAAGTGCAATGGTATCACCTACAGAAAAGAAGAGTATATAATGCCATATAATCAAAATTAAAAACAATGAAATATAAATCTATGTAAAGAGAGACCAAACCTGAATACGTGCTCCAGTCCTAGCTTGCATACTTTTGATTGTCTCACCACCTTTACCAATGACCAAGCCAACCTAGAAAAAAGATCATTACAACAATCAGAAGTATAAAAAATAAACAAGACTTGTGTTCTCAAAATAGACAAATAATATTCCGGAAATTCAAAAAAAAAATGTTTTAAGAACCTTATTATTAGGAATTTTCATAACAAACTGCTCAGATCCTGAAGGGCCTGTTAATCTTCGTGATACTATGCCAGAACCTCCAGATTCAGCCTATTTCAAATGTTAAATTTATGAGACAATCAAATTTTCAAGCCAAGTTAAAACCCTTAGCTTCCACTGCAATCATATTTTGTATGGAGTGTATGAATAAAATATTGCCAATAAATAAAGTTAGTAGTTGAAAAGTTGGTAAGGCGATAGTTCATCCATTATCCAAACCAATGCATTGCAACACGGCATGCCAATGGTTTTAAGAGGAGACCACACACTTATATTGATGCAGCTACCCCAGGACACGCCATGCAGTTCAAAAAACTAGGAGTAAGACCAACCTCAGAAAGAACATCATTTATCAGCTGCTCGGCCTTAGCAATTTGATCCGGGGTACCCATTAGCTCAACCATACGGGTAGTAGAATTGGGATCTGCGTCCATGTCACGAGTAACTTGTATTTTTGCCCCAGACTGGAGCTGAAGGTACTTGATGGTCTCACCACCTTTCCCAATAATTACGCCTACTCTCCCATTTGGAATCTCAATTTTCTTGCTTGACCCTTGGAAACCGTAGGAAACAGGTATTGCTGAAGAGGCTGAACTTGACATGTGAGACTTCAGGTCTGCATCCAACAGATCAAGGTCGCCAATAAGCATCCAATAATACACAATTCTTACTTTTAAACCAGAACATTTTACTAAATTATTACAGGAAACGAAGGTAAAAGATCATGGAAAATAAATCAAACGCGATGCATCCATAGGCATTCTTAGAACTGATAGAAAGCTTTATCTATACCAGTAATACTGAAATCCAGAACGTTTATTTAATCCCCCATGTATAGGCTACGCCGAATGCAATAAAAAAGTGCAAACCACTTCATTTAGAAGAAGAGGAAAAAAAAAAGCATTTTCTCTACCCCTTTAGTAAATCGTGAACACTGGACCTTTTTATAAACACGCCACTCTATGAACAAGACATATATAACGAGCACTGCACAAGATTTTCTCCGACTGTTCTTACGTCTTTTCTTCCCATATGTAAAACACGGCTCACTTTGACCTCACTAAATCTTTAGAAAATCAATACATGTTCGACAAACACACAAAAGCAAGAAATATTCAAGAAAAGAGAAGATCAAAATAACAAACACCTGGACCAGAACTAAAACCCTTGTCGTAGGAATCAAACCCGCCGCCGTTCTCAACCCTCGGACGTTTGACATCAGCTCCAACGCCAGGTCCAGCACCGGCCCCGACGCCACCACTAGAGATAATCAGGCGAGAGGCAATCTCCTGAGCACGCTGCTTAGCGAGCTGGATCTCATCCATAGGGGGCGGGACGTTGTTGTAGGAGGGAGGCGGAGGATGCACCGAATCGGAGGAAGGGGAAGTGATGGGGCCGGAAAAGCCAGTCGGACGGCGAGTGACCATGGGAGGAGGTTGGTCCTCGTACTTGCGCTTGTTGGAAACAGTATCAGTACCAGATGAATACTGCGCTTCGTCAGCCATTGTTAAGCGTCTGAGAGAGAAACCCTAAAGAAAAGAAAGCTGGAGGCGAGAAAGAGGATGTGTTTCTTTCAATAACTCACCACTGATTTAGCGTAGGGAATTTATATTTATAGCGTACCGCTGTTAAGTGTCACTCGGGATATTTTGTCGTTCTAATTTCTAAATAAATTAAGTTCTTTTAGGTTTAAGTTTAATTGCAAATTCCTTTTCCTTTTCCATTTCAATTTTTCTTTTTCTTTTTCTTTTTTATATAAAAAATTATTATGAAAATATTAATTTACTTCCTAAACTTTGAGTTAGTTTCAATATTCCTCAATTAATATTTGTATTGATTCAAATTCTAGACTAATAGTTGTATCAATTCAGAATTCTGAGCTTTCATATTTACATCAATTTAAATTATTTATTATGTTTTATTTAGATAAATTACATGTTAGACTTATAGCTTTATCAATTAACCCTCTAAACTTACATTATTTAATCAAATCAGACTTTTAACTAAGACTTATTTGAAATTTGTCTACTCAAATTATAATCGTCAATTTTGTTTGTAGAAATCTACACTTGTATAGGAAATTATGCATTGACAATTTTCAAATATAATCATAATGAATGTTTTAAGTCAATTTGCTTATAACAGTTTATAAGTTTAATTGAAAAAATTAAATGTTTTGTGTTATATTTTCCAAACAAAATATGAATGAATATGTAAATTGATACACTGACGAAAGTTCCAAGTTTAAATTGATATACTTATGAAAAGTTATGGTTTAAATTGATACAATATTTAGTTTGGGTTTAAATAAATTAATACAAATTACAAACCTCGACGTTCATGGTTTAAATTGATTAAATTATTAGTTTATGATGTAAATTGATGCATCTCCTAAAATTCAAAGGTATAAATAGATATTTGCCCAAAAATATTTCATCTTCCAACTTTCATTAATGTGTACAAGTAATTATTTACCATTCTAAAAAGGTAAATTACATATTTGTCCATCAAGCATGACTCATTATAAAAAATGTAAGTTGAAAAAACATTTTTGTCCCTAAATTTTCGTGAAAGTAACAATTTAGTTTCTGAATTTTGGTTGGTGTGATTTAATTCATGTACTTTCAATTCTATAGCAATTTTATAACTAATGTTCAGTCCATATACTTTACAATCTAATCTCTATAGTGATTTTTTCATCAAAAGTAAGTGTCAACTTTTATTACGTGATGACTCGATCTTTGTAGTTTATAAATAAACTTGATTCCCAAATAGCTTATCAATCCATACGCATAAAAAATCTCACTATACTAATATTCTTCACGATGTGAACTAGATTGTTACAAATTGTAAAGTACGTACATTGATTAAATTATTACTTATTAAAGTTCTAAACTAAATTATTACAAAATTTGAAAGCATATGGACTAAGTGAATTTTTAGTATAAATATGGACTAAATAATTACTTATTAAAGTTTAGATACTAACTTGTTACTTTCATTAAAGTTGAGAATGAAGACCAAATGTTTTTTTTTAAAAAAAAAAAACTAATCATATGAATGGTTAAAATTTATCAACTACTTAACATTTTATTAAGATTCATGTATTTATTATTATTTTTTTAACACTTATTTATTAGATTTGAAATTGAACATTTCATGTAAATAATGTTTGTGTCTAATGCATATATTAAATTACTTTTATTGTGTAGAATATGTCAAAAAAAGATTGATTCGACGTGAAATTAGAAGTTTATAATTTTTTTTTATTTAAGAGTTCAAGAATATTACTTCCAAAAAAGTTGAAGAATATATGCACAAAAATAAAATGTTAAATACTTTTAAAATTTTTTTATAAATAGGCTGAATAATAGATAAAACTTGTAATCTTATCTATCTTTTATTTAAAAAAAAATATCGCATCCCTTTCTAAATGTCACTAGTTTGATTTATTTAACAATAGATTAATATTTTAATAACTATAAGTTTTTTCTTTAATGTTACATCAGTGATATATTATCTTATTTTTTATTTTTATTTTTAAAATTTAACTACAAAATTTTAATCTTTAACCATTTAGTCGATGATACATATTTGATGATAATTGAGTTATGTTCGTATTAGTTATTGTGGTAAAATTATTATATTTGTTAAACTATACACACATATATATGATGTTTTATATTTATAACAATAGAGAGAAATGAGAGAGATAATGACCCATTCACAATTCCTATATTAAATATATATGGATATAAACATTAGAGTTTGTTGATTAATATTATTATTTGAAGGTAAAATGCACTCGGATTTGATTTTATGCTTATATTTAATTCATACATTTCAAAAATCCAGCAATTAGGTGTTCTAAAAAGGTACATCATGTGAATTATTATAATTTTTCTTACTTCCACTTCTCGTTACTTTTTCAATTTATGAAATATGTTTATATATATATTTTAAACTAAATTGTTAGGTTGAGCGTGTATAATTAGTGCTACGAGGAATGCAACTTTTCAAGTGTATGTGTTTGATGATCAACACTAATTGACGTTATCGATGCCAATGGAATGTGACTTTTTGGACAGTGGTAGTTACACATTGAACACGTGCTTCTTTTCACATATGTGTAAAATCCATATATAAAAGGAGAGGAAAAAAAGTGTGTGATTATGTTCTTAATTTAAAAAGCAAATTCATGTTATTAAAATTTAAAAAAACGTACAAAATCTTTAAAGAGAGAGCTTTGAAAGTAAGGTAGATTTATATGTTGTATAAAATAAAATCAACCTTAGATTATAAACAAGTGCATAAATTAATTATTTGAAAATTAAAATATACATTTCAAAATAATTGAGAAAATTTAGACTATATGATTCCAAAATGAATTATTAGTTTTCAGAGTTAACTTTAAAATGTATTGTATTTGTTTTTAAAAAACTAGAGATAATTTCAAATTTGTAAAATTATATTTTATTTAAAGAATCATGAATTTTGCAGAGATTAAAACAAACCTCGAATAATATTTAATATGAGAAATTGATCTTAAAGCAAAACCATACCTAAATACGTTCTAATTACTTTAAATTAAAACTACGAAATTTTACAATGTTATGGAGTATAATTTTTGTATTCCTATCTATTTATTAAGTTTGTCATAACGTCATATCTTGTCATTCTATTCAAATGGTTACTACCAAAAGAAAAGGTACATATATATATATATAGCTTTGTAAGTACTATAGAATAAATTGTTTGTAAAAAATACAATAATATTTTCGACGAAAATTGTTACATTTTCTAACTTTTATAAGTTAATGATAGTTAAAACAAAATATGTAATGTTTTGTTTATTTTAGGCTAAATAATCACCACGTTTTATCTTTTTAAATTAAAAAAAAAAATACAAGATTTCACGTATATGTGTATGTTTCTAGACTAGTAAATCAAAAGGTTAAAATGTCATTCTCGTTAATTCACATTGGGGATTATTCAATTTTAATCAATGAACTTTCAAAAATTTGATTTCAAGTCTCGTTTTAGTATATGTATTTTCATATTGTAATTTTGGCCCCTATGGTCTGATAAAAGTTAGAATTTAGTTTTCATGATTTATAATTATAATTTAGTTAATATGATTTGACAAACTCGTCTTAAATAGCCCTCGTAGTATAGACTCGTTATGAATATTTTATCCAATTCTATAGACTATTTATAAGAATCTTCACTACATGCTTTGGAAACACACAAACATATTGTATTCCCTAGCATTAAGCTATTATTATTTAACAAATTTCAATAAAATATTATCTCTCACTGACTAAGTTTAAAATTCATTGGATAAAATTAGACATTTGAAAGTACATAGATTAATATTGAACAAACTTTGACGTGCAACACCAAAATTAATTAATTAACTATATACATGTATAGAGTTTATGTAGTTTAACTTCACAAAGACTCTTTATGAGGTTTTATAACTATAAGGAATAAATTATCTTCTAAAATTATATTATAATTTGTAAGAATAATTTGTCGAAGCAAGCATAACTCAGTTAACATCCGAATCATAGTTTGAGTCCCCACCCCCAATCGTATAAGAAACAATTTTGCAAAATAAAATGGTTGAAAAGGGATATTTGTTTGTAGGCCCACAGAATAAGCACGAAGTTTTGGGCCTACTTTCCGCCAACCGTGCCTTCTTGAATGGCCCGTAACCAAAGTATTATATGGGCTACAATGAGGCCCATAAGTTATTTCTGTTTCGTCCGTTTTTTTTTTTCTTTTTTGACATATTTCTCCCCAGGACCATTTTAAACTTTCAAGCATATCTCGAGCAATATTAATAGAAAAATATGCAGGTGCATCGTAAGCAATACTAATTTGTGTATTCTATTAAATTGTTCTATCATTATTTGTCTTGTGACAAATTCTTATTATTTTCTTTTTTATTTTATTTATTTATTAGTTTTTTGTGTGGGTTAGTGTGATGAGATGGGGATGTACCTGGGTATTATCCATATAAAAAATAACAAATATTCAAAGGAAGTGGTTTGATTCACCTTTCTCCCATTTTGTAAAAAGGAAGGAAAAAAAATCGTACTCCTTGCAATAATATGACAATTGTTTTAAGTTAAACTCTCATCGTTGGTGAATGTAAAAATTGATCGAAAACTATTTTACATTGCACAACACTCACTAAACTGACAAAAATGTAGATGAAAACAAAAATCATAAAAAATAAACGTCACAGTATCTCACTAAACTATAATTTCAAATATTTTTTCTTCTAAATTTATATCATTTTGTTAGATATTTTGCCAAAAAAGTTATCAAACAATTTTAACGTAATTAACATGATAAAGTTGGAAAGTGTTAATATGGCTTAATTGAATGAATACTCAACATTATTAGACAAAAGAAAACGAGTGATTTTATAAGCTCGTAAAACATTTATAAATACATCAAAGTCAATTTAAACACAACTCAACTTAAAAGAGTTAAAATATATATCATATGAACCAAAAGATTGAATAAGTTCTAAAAAATTAGTTACCACCATCTGTTCTGCTTATATGTAAATAACAACTAAATGTAGGAGAAAACTAAATTAAAAATTATAATTTTACCCCTATACCTACTGGGGAGTGAGGGCCCGTTGAATAATTTCCTGAAGTTTAGGGACGTGAGTGTGAATTAAATTGTCGGCACGTATTTTCTCTCGGGAAAGGACCTTTTTCTTTTTCCTCTTTTTTATTCAATGATTGGCATACATTTAAAAGCAATTAAAATAAGCGGGAGAAAATATAGTATAAATCCTTTTCAAAAAGGAAAAAAAAAAAAAATATATATATATATATACACACACTACAATTGGAATGGTGATAAAAACATGTTTCTTGTTTGACGAATAAATTGTGTTCAACACCCACCATTCTCACTTTTTTTTTTTCCTTAACAAAAATTAAACTGAGTATCTAAATTTGATTATGGTAAGCGATATATAACTCCATCTAGGAGTAGTTTGTTTGGATTGATTTCTCAGATATTTAGAAAATATACATATTTTTTAAATTTAATATCAGTTTTTTTTAATCTGAAAGCATGTTTAATCTATCCAAAATTTAAGACATATTTATAGAAAATAATCAACTTAGATTACACCTAATTTCATGCTTTATTTTTTTAGCATACATAATTTTTTTTCAAAAAATCATTAATGAAAAAAAGAAAACACCCAATATGTTTCCTTAATAAAATAATGACACATATACCAACGAGCTTATGTTTACAAGCTATATATAATGACTTTACCAAATTATACACCTAATGCTTCCCATTAGAAGTCGTGGATTGGATATATTTCTCCACATTTGTGATGATATAAACATCTAAGGTTATATATATATCCTCACTAACCAAGCATATGTTACGTCAAATCGAAGTCTTTAATTTTTATTAAGAATTGATTCTCATTTTAGTCCATAAATTATTAATTATTTTTTAAATTTTAATTTAGTCTTTAAATTTTCAAAATGGTCCATTTTAACCTATTTATGAACTGAAAAATAATCATTTTCATCCCTATTGGTTGTTATTATTTTGCCACTTAATAAATATATATTCATCTTAAAGTAACCTCTATATTCATGCTCATAAAAAATGAAAATCGTATACCCATACTTGTTCCAATGCACATACTCACATTAATTAGCATTTAATATACACATAATAATGTGCATTATGACCCATAGACGGTGGTAGTTTCTTTGTTTGTGGATATTCTTGTGGAGTATCAATATGAAACGATTAGTGCATTCATAATTTAATTAATCAGTGGGTATTTGCTTCTATAAATAAAACAAATTAGTCCAACAAAAACAATACACAATAGTCTATTTCAAATCTTAAATAGGGGAAGGATATTTGAAACCTCACCAATGAATTCTTCAAATATCTAGAAGACAATAAATTTAAAAATTAAGATTTTGTTGGATAACTATTTGGTTTTTAATTTTTTTTTTTTAAAGTTATGCATATAAACACCCATTCCACCTCTAAATTGTTTGTTTGATATCTAATTTTTATCCATTCTTTAAAAAACAAGTCATTTTTTTAAACCAAAAAAGTGTTTTTAAAAAGTAGTTTTTGTTTTTGGAATTTTGTTTAAGAATTCAACTCTTATACTATTGTTACAAACCATGCTTAATTTTCAAAAACCAAAAAATAAAATGGTTACCAAACTAGACCTAAGAAATCAAAATAGATTCCTAAACTTTTCATAATTCAAACATACATATTAGATATTACACATTTAAACTTCCAAACCCTAAATTCAATTTTCTTTAAAAAAAAAAAAAAAACCCTAAATTCAATTACAAAAAAAAAAAAAAGAAAAATCATTTTGATTCCTAAATTTCAAAATGTCACACTTTAGCCATTAAGTTTTGCATTCAATTTCAATTTAGTCTCTAGGTTCCAAAATATTGCGATTTTACTCATGAAATTTGAGTCTTGTTTCAATTTGGTCCCTAGGTTTCAAGATCCACGCATTCAAAATTTTCACTAAATACCTACTTTAGTATTTGGCGTCAATATCTATTAATTAATTAAAAATAATTATAAAGTGGAGTTTTAAAATTAATTTCAATAGTAAAATATAATAAGTATAATTTTAAAAATTAATCAATAAATATTAACACTAAATATTAAACATGATTATTTAGTTAAAAATCAAGATTACAAAATTGAAATATAAAATAATAGTGAGAAAAATGTATTTTTCAAAATTAAAAGAAAAAAATGAAATGTGTCGGTGGGATTGAAAAAAAGAGGGCGCTCGGAAGTTATGGGGGCACGGGAAGGCACATGTGAACGCGATAGCCGCAAGAAAAAGAGGGCCAAATGAGAATTAAAGGAGACTTGGGGATCGGATATTTATTTTTTGTTTAATTTTTGGGCAATCAATTTCCTGCTTTTGTTAAGGCCACTCACATGCTTACCATTGCCTTTGCATTTTCCCTTTGCTTCTAAAAACTTTATGCCCTCTACTCTCAATTAATGCCATTAATTGTTCGCCCCCTATGCTTTTAATTGCTTTCTCACTCACTCACTCATTTTTCAAATTAAAAATAAATAAATAAATAAATATCTCACTCACCCTCTTCATTCTTATTCCTTCCTATATTTTCCATGTTTTATTTATTATTCAATGTATTTATAGTATGGTGGTAGTTATAAAGTTAAAATATCATTTTGGTCCTCAAAATTTGAAGTTTGTTTAATTTAAGTTCCTATGCTTTCAATTTTCAATAGATCTTAAACTAAATGCCTCAAAGTTAATTTTTATGTGAATTGATTAAATAATAATAATATTTTTCATACAAGAAAATATTATATGTAAATATGTTTTCAAATTTTTATAGTAACAATGCTAATAGATAACAAATTAATTTTTAAAAAAAATATCAACAAAAACTAGTCTTATGGACTACATTTAAGTTTTATTAAAACGACATGGACTAAAATTGGACAATTGAAAGTTCAAAAACTAAAATCGAACAAATTTCAAAATATAAGTATATGAACAATATTGTAACCTATAGTTATAATTATACCCTCAAATTTTCAATTGTAAAAATTGAGTCTTCAAATTTATATAAGTAGTCAAATTGGACTCTAAACTTATATAATTGTATAAATTGTAATAGTTGTATAAGTTCGAGGTTTTAATTTTATCATTTGAGGGTCTAAGTTTGAGAATCCAATTTTAACACTTGTACAAGTTTGAGTGCTCAATTTTTACAGTTAAAAGTTTGAAGGTGTAATTGCAACTACCACCATATTTTATGGAAGTTTTTGCAATTTACCCTTTATTATTTATTTATAACAAAAAAAATCGATTGATTTATTTGATATTGTCTGATTGGAAACTCTGTTATTTGTTGACTTAAACAAATATCAGCTTAATCGATATGTATGTATTTTTTTTAGGTGAGATGTTTAAATTTTTGTATCGTAAAATATATATTTTTTAAGTTAATCTAAACATGCTGTAAATCTTGTTATTATTAATTTGTTTTTGTTAATAATTGTATTTTAGAGACATTGTTGTTACTTTTGACATTTGAGAAGTAGTAGGAAAATAATTTTTCTTAGCTATTGGTTAGGTAGGAGATGCTTGATTCTATTTTCAAAAAATTGTTTTTAGAGATCAATTGGTTGACATGATGTTAGTGAGAACATGTTTAAAAAAATTAAGTTGTTAAATTTCTTTCTAGTATAGTAGTTTGATATAGCATCCTAATTAGATGAAGATGAGTTAGGAAAAAGAAACTTAATTTATCCCTAAATTTTAGGTTGATTCATTTCAATTTTCAAACTAACAAATTTTGTCAATTAGAATCTCTTTATTAATTATTCACATGATTACATCTAAATCAACTATAAACTATAAAAGTATTCTTCTCCTAAATTATTGTGTGAAGTAATTCATATATATACAAAGCTTTCACATATGATATTCTTCCTAAATAAGTTGGAAAGTGAAGAATTGAAAAAAAAAAAAAAAGAAAAAAAAAGCACTAACATTTAATAAAAGTTGCAACTATTTGATTTGTTCTTTTTTTGGAAAGGCAACTATTTCAATCTAACATTTTCTCTCAAACACATATGAAGTTAGTTTATGTAATAACAATTTTAATAAAAGTTTAAATTAATTCACTTAACACAATGTTGAGCTTTTAATTGTCTATTTTTAGTTTAAAGTTGTTATTGATTCAATCTTAGTTTTTAAAAATATGAATGGATTTATTCTAAAAAAAATAATAATGAAATTACAACGTATTATTTATTTTTTTATCTAATTAATATTTTATTAAACTATACAATAAAATTCAATATTTTGTGGATTCCTTGCCTATTTGACATCATAGTAGTGCAATTCAATGGTTTTTCTTTGTTAAGTGTAATTGCGACTATGTGTGCAAGATCTTGCTACATGTGCCCACACACATTGAATTGCATCGATTTAATTGGAAAACCATCTACCGATGGGTGTACCTTTTTCTTAACGTTGATTGTTGCTTTTCTTAATTCATTGGTTATTTTTATTTTTATTTTTATTTTTATTATTTTTTTTTGTTCTTGTCTCACCCTAAAAAAAAAAATCATTATCATTATTTGGGGAACATCTTAATTATGATTTGTGGTCAACTTATTAAATTTTGTCATAATTTTCCAAACACAATTGAAGGAGAAATGATAAAAATGAATAACGTAAAAATCATATATAACATATTTTCCATTTGAAGAAACAGACATAAGAAACTATATACATCATACATGGTAGCTTATTCACATAACAATTGTCAATAATTGTTTATGGCTTTACTTGTCAATGTTGAAATTAATGTAAACAGAGCTATTCAAAAACTCCCCAAATTTCTTCTTCTTACTTAAAATATGGGTTACGTGCACAAGCAAGCTAAATGGAAGAAGAAGGAGTAAAAAAAAAAAAAAAAAAAGAGCTTATTACATATTTATATTGTTTATATATAATTAAAAAGCAATTCATCTAAAATATTTATATTTTTAATTTTAAATTTCAAAGTAAAAGAAATCAGCAAACAGTTATTCTTAAAAACTTAGCAAATTTTTTTTTCTTGGATACTCTTTTGACCAAAAAAAAGAAAAAAAAATGTAAAGAAGTCTGTACAAATCTTTGGGTTTTTTTTTTAGAAAATATTAGAAAGAGTTAAAGTGATGAGCATCTAATCCTATAAATTTTTGTGTTTTCTATTTTTGTTATTTTCTTTTATTTTACTAATTAGAAACTCATTAAGGTTTGAGGATACTAGCATATATATATTTTAATTAATTTCTTTTTTTATTCTCTAATTTAAGAATAAAAAAATGGTGCGAATGCGGTATACAAGTTTGGAGAAAGTACAATTGTAGTCTTCGACAACAAAATCATGTGTGATTATCAGAAATTTTCAATTAGTTTTAAAGTCTTCTATATAAATGATGGTGTTTTTCCTTTTCGTTACATTCTTTTATTTTTAAATCGTTTTTCCAACAAACATTACTCGTACGCAATGTGTATATAAGAGAATGAAAGTTGGCAAAAATAGTGGGGATGTTATTATTTTTAAAAACTTTGGAAAAATAATTATGACCATATTGTTTAACCATATAATAATTATTAAAATGTTTTTAGCATAAAGTAGGAAAATGATTTTGGTGTGTTGAGTTGGAATGGAGCTATTGGTGGTTGTTGTTGATGGGAAGACATTAGAACTTCAGTTCAGATGTTGCTTTAATAAACATGGTTTTCTCCGTCCTCGTGTCGTTTAAATTTTGGTTCTGATTTCTAGTTTAAGAAAGAGCGACATGTCGAATTTAAATTACAAAATAACAACACCTAACTAACTTTATGGTTAAATAATAATTTTCAACCTTTTAAAATCATTGTGATTTGGTATATTTTACATTAAATAGCACGTGACGTGCGTGCAATTTTTTTTTCTTCATTAATTTACCATTTACTGCATGTTGGTCACGTGAATTATAGTTTTTTTTCTTTCTTCAAGCATTAAAAATGGACACTCGAACTTAGAATAATTGTAGAAATTGAACTCACAAAAGATAAAAATTGAACTCCTAAACTTATACAAATGTTACAATTTATACAATTACATAATTTTAAAGGTCTAATTTGACTCAAATTTTAATATTTATATAATTTTAAGAATTTTAATTTTAAAATTAAAAGTTTAAGGATCTAATTGCAATTACTACCATACTTTAGAGGTGGCGTTTTGCAATTTAATTCGTATCGTACTATTAGTTTACTACTAACTAAAATATAGTGAGATATAATGAAACTCGTAAGATAGAATGACATTGGCCAAGTTTTTAACATTTTGTCAAACACCCACTTGATGAAATGATCGTGTACTTACGTTGCCACACCATGAAGTGAAGTTCGATCCTTCAATTAATTATGTGGTTTATTATATACCATTCTTGATAGATTGAGATTAGTTTCTAAGTGTCAAGTGGGTAAAATGTTTAAGGCACAAAATATTTGCAATGACCTTGATGGTGCTCTTTCAATTAATATCGTCATACTTGGTCAAATATGACTATTTGGAGGTGGTTAATATGCTCTATGAGAACTCAATGGACTTTATTGAAGTCTCTTTCTTTATCGACGATGCCAGAACTCGGGTGCATGATCTTGGGAGATGTCCTCTTCTTTCATGTTTGGCATTCTCAGAATGCTTTTGCCACACACTATTGCTAAAAAAAAAAAAAAAGACGTTGGAAGAGTTTTCTTGTCCCAAGTATTTTTCTTTCTCTAACTTTCTTTTTGTCAGTGCTTTTGAAAATAAAAATACAGATAAATAATTAACTTGTGAAATCAATAAGATAAGAATTATGTTAAGAAAATCGTTTAGTCCATTATTATATAATATCGACCTTGAGCTTGTTGGCCCAAGATTCGTTAACTTCATCTTTTAGTTGGATTATCCTTAATGTAACATGTAATCATCACACATTTATTTATACATAATAATAAATTTATACAATTTTCATATTTATTTTTTTCTTATTTGTTGTTTGAAAAAAGAAGGGTAACAAAAAATACTTATAATATGACGTACGATCAATTTAGGACGAAAAACGGTGCGTTTTAACTACGGACTGACGTGGAATTTTCAACTTCATAAAGGACTTTGTCATATAAACGAATGAAGTCCTTCCACGTGTCTTATTCTAAAGTTATATATCACATCATTTTCCACGCTCGAGTGAAATATAATATGTAGGTATAAAACAAAACATTGTATTTTATTTATTTAATTTTTTGAGCAATCATTCTTTTTTCTCTTCGTTTCAAAAGAAAAGAAAAAAGCATTCCCTCCTCTTTAGTGGACCAAAATTCCAAAAACAAATAAAGCATAAAGAGAAAAGAAGATAAGAAAGATAACATAATATATGCTTCCACACATCCCTTAAGATGCCACGAAATTGCTATGGTTATGTGTACATTTTTGTACAATTATTTAACTAGAAAGATGAAATGCTTCGATACATTGATAAAAATCAAAAGTCGTTGTTCTATTCATTAAACCACATGTTAAATTGTATTAAAATCAGACATTTGAAAGTATAAAAACTACGAATAATATTTACCTTTGATTTAAGATTGAACTTAATAAAGCAAAAAATTTAAGGTGCAAATTAATCCACAAAACTATGAGGGAGAACGTACTTCCACACATAAGATATTATCCACTTTGGACGTAGATCTTCGTGCATTTGTTTTTTGCTCCACCCAAAATACCTCATATCACTAGAGATAATTGCCTCCTCTTATATACTCTAGCCAATGTGATACTTTAATCCTTTTCCTATAAAGATCCTTCCTTCGAACATGACCGTTGAGCCTTTCCTTCGCAAATAGTCATGTTTCTGTGTATCACGAGACTACATCTTTCGAGGCTCTCAATTTATTTATTTGGCACTTGAGGATTTCTACCGACATGGTTAAGTCAAAGCGTGCTCTTATACACTTGTTAAGGACAACAACTCTCAAATTATCTCTAAATAGTATGATATTATGTCCACTTTTGACATAAAACCCAAATGAGTTTACTTTTGGTTCTATATATCCAAGATTCCTCACATCATCTGAAATAGTTGCCCTTCATTAGTACTTATAATCATCCCTAAACGTAGTCAATATGAAAAGTTTTGTTCGGATTCTTTCGTTTTCAACATTTTTCTTAATCTTCTTTTATTGAAGTATGCATAAAATATTTCTAAAATAGGATAGATTTCAATTATGTTTATTCTCTATAGATTTTCATGTAACTTGAAACTTGTTCCAACAAATACAACTTGAGGGTTTTCTTTTTTCTTTTAATTATTATTACCGCACAAATATGTAAACGTTGATGGTGTAAATAATTTTAACCATTTGCTAAAAAGAGGTTTTAACGATATTTTGTAGATAAAATAAACGGGGATAACTATTTTATAGGATTGATAATGATTATTTTAATTTTTGAAAATGATGTAACTAATCTTTAATTTTTTTAAATAACATTTTATCATTATCATTAAAAAAAGTATTTTCTCATTATAAATATACCTATTAAAATGACACGATCCACACAAAACTATATTTTCTCATTATAAATATACCTATTAAAATGACACGATCCACACAAAACGTTACAATAGTGTGGTTGTATGTTACTATTTATACATTTTATTTTCACGATATAAATTAATTTCATGATAATAATGAAAATTTCTATTTTATTTGTGAAGTAATTCATTTCAATAATCTTTGATATACATTTTATTTTTTGGAAGTTGGAGGTTTAATCCATCATCCTTACAATTATAATAAAAGAAGAGTATCTAGAAAAGTTTTATTAAAAATGCAATTCATTTATTATTCAATAAAATGATCAAATCTATTTGGCCAAGGAAAGATGGTATTTAATAACTAACTGTGCTTAAAAATAAAAAACTTAACTTTAATGGCGCAACAATACTGTTAGAAACTCAACTGTATTTCTGAAGAATATTTAACAAAAGAAAAAAAAAATTATCAAAACAAATTAAAAAAAAAAAAACAAAAACAGAAACTAATTTAAAAACAATAAGATCCTGCAAAACTATTTTAATTAAATCCACCCTAGTTTTAGGCAACGCAATAAATAACAAAACTACATTACAATATTATAAAGGGAATTTAAAAAAAATTTCTTCCCAAATTTGTGACAGATTTTATACTTTATGAAATTAATGATTACGTTACTTTAATTAAACGCAGAAACAAATTCTGGGGCCCACAATAAAATATACTTCCCTTTTTTATTATTATTTTTTTAATCTCTTCCTAGTCAAAGCTTAACTACTTACTATTTCCCTCTTTATTATTAATTAAAAAATCATCGCGAAGAGACGAAAAGCGCCCTCCTTCGTGGGCCAAGAGAGCAGGTCGCTATTAAAGGAAATTATGGGTATTTTAGTAATTTCGATCGAACTGTCGGCCTCCTAACCATGGTTAAGCCAACCAAGGCATCAGGTTAGAGTTTGTTCGTTACAGGGCGCTCGTGAGGTTTCTGTCAATGTGCGACGAAGGGGAACGCGGCGTCGGTGACTCGTCTCGACTCGGACGATTCCATACGTCGAGTTGAAAAATTTTCCTAAATAATGTGGAGGAGGAATTGTTGAAGAGATTTGGTAGTATATAAAAGGAGGAAGAAGCATTCTGTGTTTTGAGTGGCGAAGAAGGGATTTCCGGGAAGAGAGAAAGGAGAGACAATAGGGATAGAGAGGAAAATGGGGGATTCGAGCGACTCGGTTTCGGTGGATATGGAGTCGATCTCTTCTGGAGGAAAGGTACCTGCATTTCCTGTCTCTTTTATGCAGCTTTGTAAATCATGTGATTAGATGTGTTTGAACACTGTTCTTTGTTTGCTTGCTGAGAAAATGTCGGGAAATTTGGATAGAATTGAAACATGGGGTTCATATTGTTTTATTTGGACGTGTTGGTGGTAGTAAGATCGTTTTAGACGAATGTAATTAAGGTTTCTGTCCTGGTTAGTGGCTGCATTCGTCCCTTTTCTTTTTGAATGTGCATTGTTGATTTTATTTAGATTTTGGAAGGGTAGTTGCTGTTGATTTTCTTTTGCATTTTATGGGGTTCCTTTCTTTGTTTACGAAATTCAACGGGCTACCAAAATTGGATGGAAGTTGGGTTTTTACTAGTTTAGAAATACATTTTGAATTTTAGTAGACAAAGTTTCTTTATGGGAAGCAAACATATTATGTTGTTTGCGTCTTCAACTGTGAATTTCCATATATTTAAGCTTTTGTAGTTCCCTTTTAATAGTAGTTCATATATGGTTCTCTACTAATTGCCGCCTTTTTTAGGCGTTTCAATTCTCTACTCCAGATGATTACGTATCAAAATTAATATTTGTCCGATCAATTTTTGGCAGGAGTATCTTGTGAAAACCTGTTATGGTATTGTTTCTGTCACTATGGTTGGAGACCAGGACAAACCAGCTCTAATAACTTATCCTGATTTAGCTCTAAATCGTGAGTATGTAGAATGTGTCATGTAAATTGTTATTCAAAATATGATTTTGAGTGCAGAAGTAGATCTCTCAATAAATTAGATACACTTTGGAGATTAAGGTTGATTAGAATAGAGTTTTTGAATTTTTTCCTTGTTGTTTCAGAACAAGTATATAATTGTTTTGTTTTCATCCACATAATTGTTTTATATCTTTTAATTGTAGCTTTTGAAATCCTTTTATCTTCATAAGACAAGCTCATTCTTTGAAAATAGATAAAACGAAGTTATCAAATGAGGACATAGCTGTCGGAAATCTAGAGGTTAATAAATTATAATATGGGTTAAAAAAGAAATGAAGTAATCTATGACTTGTAACTTTGAACTTTTTGTATCTATCTTTAATTTGTTCTGGTAGTTTACCAATGTTTAAATGTGTTATGTTTCATTATTTAACAGATATGTTCTGCTTCCAAGGATTAATGTTCTGTCCAGAAGCTTGTTCGTTATTGCTTCACAACTTTTGCATATATCATATCAGCCCTCCTGGACATGAGGTTTGTATAATTGGCATGGTCCGAAATCTCTACTAATGTAATTATTTACTTGTTTATCTATTTATTTATTATTTTTCTCTTTCTTTCCTTTTTTTTTTTTCTTTCTAATATATATTGAAAAGTAATTACTTTGTATAAGTGAATTACTTTTTGATTTATGATATGTAGAAAACAACCTATTGTAAATATATTTTTTGTGTTGCTTCAATGAAACTCTGAACTTTCCAACAAGTACGTTGTTTTTTTACTTCCACATGAATTCTTCTCATAATGAGACCTTGTTCAAGAGTTGCAGTTAGGAGCTGCTGCAATTTGCCCTGATGATCCTGTACTTTCTGCAGATGACTTAGCAGATCAAATTGCTGAAGTTCTTAACTATTTTGGGTAATTCAATATTCCTTCTGGCTATCTTCAATTTAGTATAACTCGACTTAATTTAGTTTAGAATTCCACTTGTGTGATGCTTGGAAGTTTTATTTGTTTCACACATGAGCTCTTTTCAAAATGAATATGCACGAATCCGATGACTTACTCTTCTCTTTCCCTTTCTCCCAGACTTAGTGCTGTGATGTGTATGGGCGTTACTGCTGGGGCATACATCCTCACTCTCTTTGCTGTAAGTTCTCTCTTTGTTTACCATGCACGTGATTTTTATTTTATTTATTTATTTTCCAATTCCTCTTGGAAATTTCTCTCATGTACTGATTTCACTTGTTGGTGGCAGATGAAGCACAGGCATCGTGTTCATGGTTTGATATTGATTTCTCCCGTATGCACAGCGCCCTGTTGGACAGAATGGTTGTATAATAAGGTCTCCTTTCTGAACTATTACGACCATCTTCTGGTTTATTGGAATCTTCTTTTAAACAAACTTTTCCATATGCAGGTGATGTCAAATTTGCTTTATTTCTATGGCATGTGTGGGGTAGTGAAAGAGTTGTTGCTAAAGCGGTATTTCAGTAAGGTAGGTCTAAATAGCTTGGGGTTCGACAGCAGAATTTACATCGTGATGTTGGTTTTTCCTTAACCCAGTCTTTGGATTTGTTAAATCCTATACAACTTAGGATACTTAAATCCAGGATTTTAAAACACATAGTTTGGTGACACATTGATTACAAACTTTCAAACTCTTTCTTTTCTTCCTAACTTAAACACGAACTGACTGCAGGTTACTTACAAAAACTCAAGCTCTTACTAGAATTATTCTTCCTCAACCGAGTTTGATTGGACATTTGTACTTTGCTGGTTGTTTGGTTGTAGGAAGCTCGTGGTTGTTCTCAAGTACCAGAGTCCGATTTAGTTCAAGCTTGCAGAAGAGTGAGTACTCCAGCATTTTTCTCGTTTATTTAGCAAACTTTAAACTGCCAATCATTCCAGAGGTGGAAAACTTGACAGATTTTAAGAGTTGAGCATTTGTTTGATCAAACATTATGTACATGTTCTATTTCTACAGTCACTTGATGAGAGGCAAAGTTCAAATGTCTGGAGGTTTCTTGAAGCGATGAATGGGTAATGCATCAAACTCCACTCTTTGATGTGATGTTTTTCATTAAGCTCTACTTTTGATGTGGGTATAGAGTTTGTGATAGATATGTACGGGGTCCAAGGTCCTGAACTTTGTTTTTCCTCAATGCAGGAGACCCGACATTTCAGAAGGGTTGCGAAAACTAAAGTGCCGTTCGTTGATATTTGTTGGGGACAGGTCCCCGTTCCATTCAGAGGCTCACCACATGACTGTTAAATTAGACAGAAGATACAGTGCCCTTGTGGAAGTATGTTGAACTTTCTTTTTTCCTTTCTGGAGATTAATATACATGAAAATCTTAAACCGAGCTTTATACTACAATGAATGAAAAGGGGTTATTCTCACTTCTCAGGTTCAGTCATGTGGGTCAATGGTGACGGAGGAGCAGCCTGATGCAATGTTGATACCTATGGAATATTTTCTCATGGGATATGGCATGTATAGGCCATCTCATTTTAGCGTCAGCCCAAGAAGCCCTTTGAGCCCGTCTTGCATAGCTCCTGAGCTTCTGTCGCCAGAAAGTATGGGCTTGAAGTTGAAACCAATAAAAACAAGAATCTCCTTGCAAGTCTAGAACGACGGACGATAAAAGGAGGCAGAAGAAAAGAAAATAAAGATCGCTTTTTGTATTTATATGTACTTGTGAGGAGTTGGGACAGTTTTTTGTCTTTTCTTTGGCAATCCATCAGTTCATGAATGAGAGGTGTGGGGTGTAGATAAAGAAGGAAACAGGATAATTGATAGTGAAAACTTCTAGGCAGAAATCAGAATTTGTCATTCTTTCATTTGTAATCAAAAGATTTAGTTGAGGAGGAGGGCCGTTCTCTGTAAATTCCAGAATAATTTATTTCCAATAAATACACAATGTTCTTAGATTGTAAGTTCATTTTTCTTTTGCCATTTCTTTTCAGAATGAAGTTTGCGATGATGCTTACTTTTCGCTGAATGAAGTTTGCGATGATCCTTACTTTTCGCTGACTAAGCGATTGCTAGTAATGTTTCCTTTGTACCCTTTGATAATTGCATTTTATTTAGGCTTCTAAGATGTAGCTAGGCGAAGCTAAAGAAACTCTTCAGGTTTCTTTGTTTCAATTCCATTACCAAAAAGAATATATAGTTGGAATTCAGTTTGGGACATGTTTGCAGACGTTAATACACTTTATAATCTATTCAAGTTCCACACAATTCTCAATCTCTCTTATCACAAGCACAGTTCAAGCTAGTCTTCTCGCTGCTGATTCTTATCTGGGTTGATGAATTCTTTCAGTTTCTTCCTCATTTTGACTGAATTTTCTTCTGCTCATTTCAGCATACATCTCTTCGATCATCGGTTTCCACAACCGGACACGAGCATTGATGAACCAATTAGACACCTGTCCAAATTTCAGAATAGCAGAACTCAGTAAAAGTGACGAGAACTCATGAAAGTCGAAGGAAATCCTTAAGCAGCAGCAAGAACCTGATTTCTGGTTAATCCACTTTTTACTGCAAGTAAATGCTTCTCTGTGTCCTTGGGGTACCTGAAAAATCACCAAAGAACAAACATTCCTTCAACTTATTTTACACATCTTCAAAAAGTTGACCAGATTTATCTCAAATTCTTACGGATGGAGGAAGTTCTGAAACATCCATGCCCTTAAAACGGAGACAGATTTTTCAGGCAAGCCTCTCTGTGGCCTCCACAATTGATTATCTTTCCTTTTCAACTGCTGGAGAGCCCACTGCTTCTGGATGAATGTTGCCTCAAAGGATTTTTCCTTCTCTTTCGTGCACATTGTGTTAGAATGCATCCCCATGGAAATAATACAATTGGTAATCCTCCCCCTCAGGTTTCTATACACTGAAGTGATTGTCTGGAGAGTATAACGAGTATGCAAGCGAGGGTCCAAATCAGTAGCGGCATGAAACGCAGATGTAACGGTATGAATCTCGTCCAAGCATTGAGTGTACCTCTCATCAATCTGAAACATTTTCAAATTATTCAGTATAAGAACGGTACAAAGACCAAAATCAGAGAATCATATATTTAATTTACCTACCAATTGTAGTAGAGTCAACAGATGGGATTTCTTGGCATCAACAGATAGTTTTTGCCATTCAGGCTCCATTTGAGAACTGTATTTACCAGTTACATCAGAACCATATTCAATTGTAGCATCATCCAGGGAACTTGATGAGAATGGCACAAACCCAGCTGCAGTTGTTGAATGACTAACTTGCTCTGAACCTTCCAGTGGATAGCTTGCAATCTGGGAAAGTACATCCTGAATGACTGAAAGATATCTTGATCCTGCTATTGCACGAGAAAGGCGAACAGGACTACTACATCCATAACTTAGAGAGAGGTCCCTAGAGCTGTCCGAATTCAGGTTCGAGGCTAATTCGGTGCTGTTCAAGCAAGGCTGAGTAGCACTAGAAAAAGCCAACTGTGAATACTGGTCCAGGAAATTGGTTCCTCCACTGAGAACAGCTTCGGATGTGGCAAGGCTTAGAGAAAGCTCATTCCATAACTTGGAGCTCATAGTGCTAGATGGCATCCAGCCATTCTGGTGCAGGTGTTCCGCGGACGAGATGGCCTGGAAATCTGATCCTTCTGGATTCTCCCTAGAAAGTTGCTGAATACAATGAAACCTGTCATTTTCCCACTTGATACTTGCATTACAAAGAGACTCATCACCTTCACAGATCAGAGAACTTGCGAATGAAGAATTAGAAGCATTAGAGGAACTGTGTAAGATGCACGTTCTAAAGGTTTCTAATTGCTGGAACTGAGGGTCTGGAAATGTTGAATCCTTCGTATTTTCATGAATAGCATTCACTGGAGCAAGAGAGGTGGACTGAAAGAGAGAAGTAATAGGAATGGCTCCTGCCAACTGATTTTGTATCTCAACATTACCAGAAGAACTTAAACAAGCATCCCCCAAATCAATTCTTTGCAGGGCAGTAGACATTGGAGAACCTAAAAATCGCAATTGATCAATTATTTGATTATCAGCACTAGTAAGAGCAGAGCGTCCAGACTCCCGCAGAGTCAAAAGGATAGGAAATCCAGCTGCAATATGGCTCTGATCATTAATTGGACATATCAACTGAGTTTCGAAACCCAAGATGCAGAATCTCACCCACAACAGCAGAATTTGGGCTTGCCATATCCAGAGCATTCATTAAGTCATTCTCCAACAATCCGAGCAACAGGTCAGGTTAACATACTCGAACTACTTTCTCGTTTTGGCTGCAATTTCAAAGTTTATTTCAACATCAGATTGTTTTGTACCAAACAAAGAACGAACTTTCCCAGTTCATAGGAAAAAGAAAGAAAAAACATGCAGCAAAATCCAGACATCCAAATTTACATTAGACGAGAGACAGGCTATATATTATACAATTGTTTTCTTCAATGTTGGAAAGGGAAATTAGCAGTTGTAGCATATCCGGACCCAATTGCCACAAGAAGGAAAAACATGTAACAGATAAGGACCAACCAAAAGTTTATATTGATAAGCCATACCCTGAAGCTTTACAATTTATTTTGACACACAATGAAAAGAGGGAACAGGCACAAAAGCATACAAGACAGAAGGAAATAGTGGTCCACATCAAAACTCACTCTATAAACCACAAGCCAGAACATAAAGATTGGGCGCTGTTTAGCACAAAATGACAAAGAAACCAACCTTCCATTTGATAACTCTTTATCATACTAAATAGGATGAGAAACTTAGAAGGAAAGCCCCACACAAAATCTTCTGAAAAGAACACAGTGGTCCTGAATTTCTTGGCAAATAATGGGTGTGATATCTTAGTGAAGAACTTCAAACTTGCAACGTATAAAACGCAAAAAAATTGCTATACTGGTCACATACTTTACGGTTCTTCGCTCGCAGGAGATCAAAGACAACATAAAAAAGCAAAAGGGGAAGATTCAAAGAACTTGGTTTCTTGTTTCTCCAGAAAAGGGTGCCATGGTGAAAATTCAGATAAAATGGAAGAGAAGCTTTGCTTTTATAGAAAAAAACAAGCAGAAAAGAAGTAATAATGACTGGTGCTGTATTCCCACTTTTCCGGCTTCTGCCAAATCAAAACAACATAAAGCCGATGGTAAAAGAAAAGTGATACAAAAATTTGCATGAAAAAAGGAGAATGGAATAGCTTCAAGCGCCCAAACCCCGAGAAGCTTAAGTTTGGAGCTGAACACCAGCGAGATGTATAATATCAATCTCTGGTCTCAAACTTTAAAGCTAAAATACGTACAGCTCTGGAAAATGAATGACACCCATCTCAGAGAACCATTAAAAGGAAGAAAGAGAGAGTCAAGAGGCAAAAGGAGGACTTTGCATGAAGGTGGAGATGGAGGAAATGGACCCACTAAATAAAGATAGAAGGAAGAAATAGCCGCACAAGAGAAAACCAGGGGGTGGAGAGAGAGAGACCATTGCTCTTGGGTGCAGAAACCACTTACTCTTTGTTGCAGGCTTTAAAGGGCCCATGCCCTTCCTCTCTGTGCCATCTCCTTTGTCCTGCTCACAACCTCTTATTATCTGATCCACTGCAATCATCATAATCAAAATATCTGGATTCTCTCTGTTGAAACTCCTGTTCCTGCCAGGTCTTCTCAGCACCATTTTTCAGACAAAGTCCTTTTCTTTTTAGCTATTCTGAACAAGAAAACCAAAGTGATGAGAAACAAGAGTAAAAACAGGAACAAAGTATCACACTTTCTCTCCAGAATCAAACAACTAAGAGCTTATGGCAATCAAATGAGAAAAAAGAGAGAAACTTTACTGTTTCAGCAGTGTACTTTTGAACAGATATAGTCTCAGAGAAGGGAGAGAAAAGAGCCTGAAAATGATGATGCAAGCATACCAAAACTGACGATAAAATCTTGTGGGATATCTTTGACGAATTTAATGGCTCGCAATAAACCAACACCCATCCGCTTGTTTTGGCTGTATGTACTTATTGAATTATGAGAGTAACCCTAATGCTCAAATTGAAACCATAATGGTTATCCATTAAGTAACACCATAATGATGAAACAATGCAATTAGATGCCTTCATTTCTCGGATCAGGATTCCATTTTCCATTATCATGCCTTCTTAAATCTAGAGCTCTGCCATTGGATCTGATGTGATACAACCCCACTTTTCCCCCCATTTTCTAAATCTTTCCTCTGATTTTTTCTTTAGAGCTCTGACCAAGTAGCTATAATGGGATCTAGGTAATGACCATAAATATCTAGAGGAAATAATGTGTACCTACGACCTCAATGCTGGCGCAACTCTTCCATCTACCTGTTATTAGAGAGAATGCCTTCTGGCTTCTGCCTTTTTCTCTGCACTGCAGGCTTGGTAAGTGAAACCATTAAAAGGGTTTAATTTCTAACCATCTCAATTGTCTCTCTGAAGTCTTTAATCCAATTTCTGTCCTGTCAAAGTCAACTAACATTTCAGGTTCAGGAGGTTCCAAGCAAGACCTCTCTCTTATAAAGTGGGTTTTAATAATTACCCAAGTAAGAAAGAAAGAGAAGGTTCTTTCTTAATAGAAGAGTTTATTGGACAAAATATGCTTCAAAGAGTACGGTTCTTGAAAGGATTAAAGAGAAAACATATTTTCACAGAAAAGACAGTACATTCATTAAACTCAAGTGTAATTATCATTCAGCTTCCACGTTGGATGCTTCAAGAAAGAAACTCAAAGCTCGAGATTGATTTCCAAGAAAAATTTCTTTGACAGCACAATCACAAAAAAGAAAAAAGAAAAAAGAAAAAAAGAGTCGAAAAAATTGACAGTAAAAAGATAAAACATATGGATTTCTTACCATTACCACATGGTTGAGTGTGAAAATTTGGGGTCGTGGGGTCTGTTCTTTGCTTGGTTACCTGCAAACCCAAACAGAGAAATGCTGCCAATCCACACTGCAAGACAAAATAGTTCAAATTCAATGTCTCGTAGCTCTTTTTTCCTGACCCATTTTTTTGCTTTCACACACCGTACTACTACTAAAAGAGAATACTGATTACTACCTTTTTCTTCCCTACTCGGGTTTGCTTTTTGTGTATTTCAGAACCCAGAAACTGGGCTTTGATTTGAAGAAGCAAACAATTTTGACGAAGAAAAAGGGGTCTCAAGGGTTTTGGGGTTGTTTATTTTCCTTCCTCTTTCTCTATAGGAAGATAAATCTCGACCCCCATGATTAAAGCGACAAAATTGAGGCAAAAATCGAACCCATTTCGTGAAATTGGAGAAGATGAGAAAGGTTAAGACAGGTTCGCAATGGGATTCAGAGAGAGGTCCCATGGTGGGTCGCCAATATCCGGACCTCCCCATGACTCAGAGTCAGTGTGTGCTCAGTTGAAAAGACACAAAGACCAATCAACCAACCAATATGGGGTTTTTTCTTTTCTTCTTTGGTTTTTCATTATCTTCTGATCCTCGGTCGAATTATATGATCTTTAATTTAAATAAACTTCTTCGCTTTAATTTAAATTTCAAACATTTAGTCCATAATGATTCACTTTCTTTTATTTCTAGTTTTTAAAATTAAGTTTATGAATATCAATTCTAATTCTAAATTTTATGTTTTATCGTCTACTTTCTAACAATATTTTAAAAATTAAGATATTTAATTTTTTCTTTTCAAACTTTTTTTTTTTTTTTTTTTTTTAAATTTGCTTATAGTTATCTCTTTTATGTAAGATGGATAAAAGTTATCAAGATAAATAAAAGGTGTTGTGAGAAATTGGAAGTAAATAATCTTAATTTTTAAAACAAAAAAATTCAAATAGTTACCAAATAGAGGTTAAAATTTTTTGGTATTTTAATAAACCTTAAAAATAAATCGTTATTACTATAATTTTTTGGAATATATTAACATGGTATATTTTCGTGAATGTAATTATTTTAATTTTATTAAATTCAATAAAAATAAACGTTAAATTATTTACAAGCTAATTTTAAATATAACTGTTTAGTTCATGAATTTTGGTTTATAACAATTTAGACTTTGTATTTTGAATTTTATAGCCATTTAGTATTTGAAGGTTAGTTTGTAAAATTTAGTCTATGTATTCTAAATTTTATTTCTATTTAGTACCTAAAGTAAAAGTATTGTTAAGACTTAATAAAATCTGTACAAATTGATAAACTATTTACAAATCAAATGTGCAAGACTAAAAGTTACAAATATCAAATCTTTACATAATAGAAATCAATATTTAAGTTTACAATAAAGTTTTAAGTTTAAATTGCTGCAAATTTTAAAATTCATAAACCAAATTTAGAAATATAAGAACAAAAACTTTTTCTATTAAAATACTAAATTGTTAAATTTTAAAAATACAAGTTATAAATCAAAACTAATTTTAAACCCAGCTATAAGAAAATTAAAAAAAAAAAAAAAAAAAAAAAAAACTTGTTATTATTTTTTTTTTTTGGAGAATAAGTTGTACGGATGCAAAAAGGCACAATTTTACATAAAAATGCAGGTAAGGTCTCTTTGGCAATAAGGTGAAAGAAAATGGATGTGAAAGGTCTTTATTGTCCCTAATAATTAGCGTTTTTTGCGTGGAAAGTACTATGAAATGTTTTAAATGACTCTTGTCTTCGTTTTGCTTTTGTCCCAACTTTTGTAATATCCTAAATATTAACTCTTATTCTCAATTTATTTGTTTGAAATAACTCAGAGATGCACTTTGAGAACACAAAAACATTCTCGTTGTGGCCTACCATCAAAAGTACCTTCAAAATTATGCAATTTACGAACTCTAATTTTTTCAAAAGTTCGTGAGTCAACCAAATTCAATTAATTGCAATATTAATGAAAGACATTTAGGCAAAAAAAAAAAAAAAAAAAAAAAAAAAAAAACTTTGTAATCAAACATCATACACTTTTAAACATTTGTTTTTTTATTTTTATTTTCTTTAGTTAAATGATAGGTAGGGTGGGAGGTTCAAATATTTTACAACTTAATAGAAATTAAATATTTTAATGAAAAAACGGGTAATTTGGTCCTTCTGTTTGTTTGTTTTAATCTCAAAATGTTCTAATACATTTGAACAACATAGTAATATTTTTAAATTACAAAAATCCATATTGAAAAAAAGTTAAATATATGAGACAATAATAATAATAAAATTTAAACATTAAAAAACTAGAAAATAGAGCAAAAAAAGGGCACGAAGTATGCAAATTCACCCCTATTTTTTGCCCATTTATCACTTATGAGCCCGGCCCAAATGCAAACTTCAAATTTTTTATAAAATTGTGATCTCTTATGTCATAAAGGATATTGTATTTTCGATTAAGAGATTAAATATTCTAATTTTTACTCTACACTGTGATCAACTAAGAATAACCAATTAATTTAAGGTGTATATCATAGGTAGAATCTTCTTATTCCCACCTACATTTACTTATTCATTGAGTCATCGTGACTTTGTGAAGTGAAATTTCGAGAGTGGAAATGAGGGATTTCACTTAGGTATTATGACTTTAAATGTTTTAATTTGATACTTCTAATTTGATTGTAGTTTCAATTTAGTGCGGTTTTCAAATTTTAAATCTCATCATCGTAGTTTGGTTGAATCTTATTAACTATCTCTACCATTATATTACAAGACATTATTACATCTTTAATACACAAAAATACATTAATGTGTTAGTTCACTATATTAGAAATTGATGTTATGTACAAATAGAAGAATTCTAGTGACTTTTTGGATGTATAGAAATAGTTTTAGAGATCGGTAGTGAAACACTAACAAAACTATACGAACTAAATTGAAACATCTAAAATTATAGGGACCAACTGAACCTGAACCACCATGACCAAATTGAAACTATCTCCAAATTATAGGAATTGATTAAAATATAATTGAACCAAACTTTTAATAAAGTTGAATTACATGAGATGCAATTTTTAAATAACATAGCTAGTTTCCAACTTTCCAATTGGGGTCTTTATATTAAAATTATACTCTGATAGTATCTATGGGCCATTTGTTCTATTATTTTGTATGTAGCAATAATTTATTTTAAATAAAAAAAATTAATAATTTTTCTAAAAATATTAAGTGTTTTTCTTTTTTTCAAAAGGCCATATGCTTAAGTGGTAAGTTAAGTTGATTTTGGCATTTATCTATTTTTAGTTAGACCATTGTAAGATAGGACCTTTAAAATGATAATTAACATCTTTATCAATTAGCTCAACATCTTTATTTAAATTTAAATATATCTCTAGTCCATAGGTCTTTCCAAAAAAAAAAAGTCTACCCTATAGGTTATAAAAGTCCTGATTGCAATTTTTTTTTATTTCAATTTATATGTGTATATATATATAGTGAATTTGCATATGAAAACAAAATTAAAAAAGAAACATGTAAAAGGAAAGTAATTAGGAGAAACATTCCAAATATATTAGTAAAAAAGGAAACTTCACAACCACCCTTAGAAATTCAAATGGTTAGTAGATCCATAAATTGTGAAGCAAACTCCATTCCTGATTGGGAATAATGTTAAAAATAATTATTCTGTTATTTTCAAACCAATATTTTAATTTTCCATAAGACTTATTTAAATGAATTACACAATTTTGAAGTTGTTTCCCAAAGTCCTAATCTTACCCACAAAAAAAAAAAAAAAAAAAGCCTTGGACATAAATACAGTGTTTCCTAAATAAATATATTCAATAATATAATCCACAAATAATGTAAAAAATTATCTTTCAAATGAAAATTTAATAAAATAATTTATTAATATTCATTTGTATATGTCAACTTAAACATAAATCAATTAACATTATATAATAAATCAAATTATAGATCGATTAATAGGTTAGATTTATTTGAAAAATATATTATATTCGTTCATATATATATTTGAACTCATTAATTAACATAAATAAATAGTTATGATTGGTATAATATATGACATTTAGAAGTCTACTTTTTGACTAAGGGGCAAAGTTTGGCTTGTTTTTCAATCAATATACCCAAAGTTTGCTTATTAGAGGAGTTTGGTTTGTGAATGTTTTTCCTTTATTTATTTGTTTTATTTGGTTAGATAAGATGTAGACATATAATACTATTTTTCTCTAAAAAAGAAAAAAAAAAAACCCTTATTTTGAGATAAGACAAAAATTTAAAATAAAACAAAGATTCCAAAATTGCTGAGTTATGCTTTCTTTAGATTATTGGATTTATTTGGTTTTAGTTTTCCTCCTTTAACTATTGATTTTTCTCATGTAATTATATGAGTTCACAAGTCATGAGAGTTATGATTTGTAATGTAGTTGCCCTCTACGAAATTTTGGTTGAAATATTACTCTAATTTAGACCCTTCATAAGAATTTGTTTGTTTTAGTACTTCGAATGTTAATAAATTATAGGGACGAATTTGTATTAATTAAAATTCAAAATAGTAATTAATTGTATCAATTTAAACATTTATTTAAATTTTTATAAATATTGAATCAATTTAGACCATTCCTATAATTATTTTGTTTTAAAGCCGATAAATCCATAACATTTCAAACATATATTAAACCTCTTTTTAACTTCAATAATTTAAGGTACACTAAAGAAAAATACAAAAATCAAATAGATATATAATAACCATTTTTCATTTGATTTTCATTTTCCTCTAGTTTTCTTACTTATTTAGAAGGGATTTTTTCAAATATAGCAAAATTAACCAAAATATTTACAAATATAACAAAATTTCACTATCTACCTGCGCTAGATCGCAATAGACTGCGTATTTTGTTATCAGTTGTAAATATTTTCAGCAATTTTGCCATTTAAGATAATTTTCATATTTATAAAGAATTATGTAATAACTTTTCTTTCTACTCTGCGGTGAAGAATAACTCTATTTAGGTGGTTTAAGTTTGAATTGCTTTTAAATGAAATCAAGTGCAAAATAGATACAAAATACTATTGGATGGGTTAAATTAATTCATTTATGAAATATAGTTTAAATTGATATAATTATCATTTTTAAATATTAATTGGTACAATACTCAAAATTTAAAAGTATAAATTTACATTTGTCGAAAA
This sequence comes from Citrullus mucosospermus, assembly GCA_030954485.1. Lineage (NCBI taxonomy): Eukaryota > Viridiplantae > Streptophyta > Magnoliopsida > Cucurbitales > Cucurbitaceae > Citrullus > Citrullus mucosospermus. The sequence goes on from CM062062.1 coordinate 27,570,335, forward strand.
TTATACACTTAGCGTCTTAAATAATGTTGATATATGTTAATTATTGCTTATGTGTGAATATTAATAAATGAGAAAATAGATTACGTAATCTTTTTGTTGGGTTATTGACTTAAATTTTAATTAATAGTAGCGATTATTAATATAAAACTTTTTAACCAAAAACTCTACATCTCTTCATAATATAATAGTAATTTAGTAGTAGGTGTATTCCACAAAGTTCAAAATATCATTTTAGATGATGACCTATATACTTTTTATTTTTAGTATATCATATTTTTTTAATAAATAAATTAAGCTTTTCTAGTCTTCATAGTTTCTACATTTTTTTAAAAAATTAAAAAAAGAAAAATAAAAATGTAGATTGTTTAAGGTTATAACCAGAATTTATTCATTCTCAGCAAAACAAGGTCTTATTCTCCAATTTAAAAATTAAGAAAATTGATAACTTATAATTAAGAAAACTTCTTCTTAATTTTTGTCTCACATTTTCTTGCATATCACTCTAATTATAAACCAATAAAAGATAAAGAGGGCAGATGCAACAAGCAACCTAAAAAGGCTAATTTATATATTAATCATGAGAGTAATTTAGTGGTTAATTGCATATATGGTTGCTTATAATTTAAATAATCCACCCATTTTCAAGTGACATCATACATGTAATTTAATCAATCTTAAACTGTACGTGAAATTAATTAAGCTTAATGTTGTCAGTACTAAAAAAAATAAAGGAAAAGAATGTCAACATTAGGGAATATTCAAGCATCTTACTCAACTTTCCTTGATGGATTAATATTAATATTAATATTATTGAGAACTTCCATTAATTCCATACCCTTAATTACATAATTATTTAGACCATATTCGATGAATGATCTAATTTTTATTTCAACAATGAGATGTTCCAAGTAAAAAATAAGATTAGAGGTTCGAATATTTTACTTCACATGTTATTTGAAAATATTGTAGTTTTAGAGTATTCAAATTTTAAATTTATTCAATTTTTTTTATAGAGTGCTTTATAAGAAAAAAATTTGAAAGACAAAAATGAAACAAATATAAAATCTTAGAACCAAATTTAAAAGTTATGTGCACTCAAATAAAACATTTTAAAAGTATACATTTCCAAAATCAGAATAAAGATGTTAGCTTAAGCATAAAGGATATAATAAAATTTTATACATTTAATTGAAGAATTAGACATTTGAGTTTCACCCACTACATTATTTAACTAAAAAGTAAATAAAATAAAAATTAAGAGATGAAAATACTTTTTAATTTCTTTAAGAATAAAAAAAAAATTCTTTCTTAATTAAGTTTTAGTTATAATGTACATTGTCTAATTTTGGAAATACAAATGGCTTGATTAAATACCCACAATGTAAATTAATTACATTAGAAATTGTGGTTTTGGATGTTGAGTTGGTCCATCACTTCTAATATATATAAAAATAGAAAATTTTGATAAAAAGTTGAATACAATATTGATTGTGGAATTCAAGGTGGGATTTTTTAATTTTTTTTTTTTAAACAAATGGTCTCCACACAACCTTAGCTTTTACCAGTTTTTAATTAATTGCCTTTTATCTCTGAATTAAGCTTTTAATTATTATTATATTTGAAAGGCTGATTTGCTAATAATAGCTAAGAGCAAGAGCAGTAGATAATTTAAAACTAGAAATTTAAGGATAAAAGATTTGATAATAAAAACATAATTGTATTTAATGTTTTCAAATATTTGTTTAGTAACATATTTAGAAATTGAATTCTAATTTAAACAGTTATTTAAAGTCTATTTGATACTATATACATTGATTGTAGTTACTCACTATTATTTAGTTTACATTAAATTATTATTATTTTATTTATGAATATGACTTATATTAAAAAATTATATAATTATTTATTTTGTAATATTATATAATTTATAATACACTACATAATACATATTACATTTTTTTTAAAAAATTGAATTGAATTTATAACATGACATATTGTATTTTTAAATATTTTTATCTTTATTTAATATAATTCCAAATTTTGAAATTTCAAATTCAAAATTTGGATACAATGAAAACATAAAATATTGACCCAAAATTTAATAAATTTGAAAACATAAATCATAATAAGAATTTTCTACCAAACGGACCTAATTGATTCAAGTTTATTTCTCAGGCTAAATGTATTAGTTAAACATTTAAAAATGATTTTTGGTTTCAAATTAGATTTTCAAAATTGAAATAAAATCAAACCAAATAATTCAGTTTCACTGCATATTTCGATATCATTTGGGATTTTCGATTTGGTTTTTAAAAGTGATTTTGTTTGTGCAGTTTGAATGAGGACTACTATTAATTATTCAACTTTGTGAAAAATGGTCAGAAGCCTTCTAAGATTTCAAAATTTATTTTTTTTAGAATTTTGATAACATTACATCAACAATTCGTGTGATTTTCTAATTTGAAAAACTTGATGATTATATTTAAGGGAGATACAGACAGACAGAGTATCAACAAATTAAAGGTTTTCTCTCTCTCTCTCTTATGGCAGCAGTTTTAGATATGGTAGAATTTCGGTCCTTAAAGATTCCGAAGTATAAGATGCATTCAATTTAAAATAACTTCATCAAGCGATTATGGAGTATGAAGAAGATAAAAACTTCTATCTAATACAATTTTTAAAAATTTAAATATATTTGAAATGAGTTTGCGTTCGTATACTCACATTAAGAATATTTTTGTAACTTTTTGAAATTTCCAAAGTATTTTTGCATATTATGTATATAACTATTTAATTAATTAAGGTATTGAACTTTGGAGAAGCAAACTGGTCCACCCTTTTTGTTTAAAACCTTATCTTAGACAGCCACTATTATTTATGATTTTTCCTATATTGCTTTGTTTTAAATAATCATTATTTGCAATTTATTTGTCGTGTTCCCCTAAGATTGTTATTTTATTTAGTCATTGTCTTCTAGAAGATTTTCAATAATTTCACGCACTCAAAAACTTGTTCCATATATAAGATTAATATTTTAATTTATTAGGCTTAAATCATATTTTAGGTTAGAATTACAAGTTTAATATTCAAAAATTTCAAATTTGTTAAAAAATCTCTCGATAAAAATTTTAAATTTCAAATATGCATATCAGAGACCGGGAAATACAAAATTAAAAGATCAAAATTATTTATAGGATCTTTAATATATTATGAAAAGTTTAAGGATTAAATTTGTAATTAACCTCTATTTTATTTTAAATAATGTTGCTTTTATTACTTATAATAATCTAAAACGTTGTATTTGAGATTATGTCATTTCAACCATCTTCCTTATCTCGCCATATGACAAAGAAGGGAAACAACTTAATTATTATATTATACTATATGCTTATTTTAAATCCAAGTAGAAACCAAACTAGCAGTCAAATTTACCATTTTTGTTTATAAAAATGGTGTGCTCATTGCAATGTAGAATTTAATTTAGATAAATAAGATAACCACTCAACTTGGTATTACATATTAAAAAGAAAATAAAGAATGAAATAAAGAATAGGTTCCATTCAAAGTGTGATATATATAATATATTATACTTTTAGGGAGAGCAAGTAGGATTTGAATAATTAGACCAAAAAACAAGAGATTGATTAAAGTATGTCAATTAATTAATTAGTATGGTTACATATAATGATATCTTAATTAAAATAATCATTTTTTGGGCAGATATTAGTACTTGTCAATTGGTGCAGTTTGTACATGTGATTCTTAGTTTTTAATAATTGAACAAGATGAGTGCAGGTAAGGCAAAGTCCATTGATTAATTATAAAAAGGAATATGGAAAAGGGGAGGGGTGATTAAGTCAAACTACTTTAGAAATACATCATTTCTCTTTATATGCAAATTAAATTGCTTTAGGATTGTTGGTAAAAGTTGGACAAAAGATCAGTAAAAAAGAAAGTAAATGTGGGGTGAATATACCTTTCACCTGCTCAAAATGCTTAATACTCAAGCAAATCAAAAGTTTATATATTTTGAAATTTTTGTAAGAGAAGGTAGTACTGAGCTATGTTCGTGTTCGTGTTCGTAAAATTTTGACTGTTTTTGTAATTTTAGACTCGTATATATGTTTTTTCCTTCAAAGTAAATACAAATCTATATATTGGGTTCTAAAGTTCATGTAGTTGAGAGCTAGCTTGCTCTCTTATTTTGTCTGCATAATTCTTTTGGAACAATAACCTTTAGGGACAAGTTGAGCTAATGTTTAGGGTTATGTTTAATGACAAGAGATAATGTGTCCAATGTTACACAAACACAAACATTATTATCATTTGTGAGAAGAATACACAATAATTATAATATATAGATAAAATTGGAGCTTAGAGATTTGGTCCACCATGTTGGGGACAACATGGGATTCCTAATTAAGAGTGAGATTTGATGGCCAAGGCATTACTTTGTTCTCATATACCAATATTAATGAATTTTAGACTCATATATATGCAAGTAGTTTTGTCCCTTACATTTTAAAAACATTTCATTTTTACTTTTGTATTTATTTATTTATTTAAAAGAATGAAAGTCCTCTCTATTGTTAAAATTAGTAAGATGCAACTTGATCCAATTAATGAGAAAAGTGGAAGACATATATGACCACATCTACAACTTATTCGTGTAAATTAATTTTATTAACATCAACGTCTATAAATTTATTTAAAATAGTTATAAAGTGAAAATTTTAATCTTTATTTTAAAAAGTGATGGAAGATAGTGAAACTTAATTAATTATAATTAAGTTAATTCATTTTAATTTATTAACATACATTAACACTAAAGATGAAAAATGAGTACTTAGTGAAAAATCAAAGTTAAAAATGTAAATCTTGAAATCTAGAGACCAAATCTCAACAAAATTCAAATCTCAAAGGTAAAATTATAACATTTTGAAACCTGAAAAACTAAATTGAAACTAAACTTAAAATTTAAAGGACTAAATGTGTAAAATTTTAAAACTAAGAGACCAAATAAATAGTAACAACGATCTTAATATATAGGTATAAAACAATATCACAATGAGTTCTTATTTTTACATACGAGGTACCATTGTCCATTTTTATTTGTTCTTATAATAAAAAAAGATATTTATTTAAACAATTTCAAAACTTGTGTATTCTTTTTAATAAAAATTTCAAAGCTTAATAGTAAAAAGTAGAACTTTTCCGAATTTAAGAGCACTTATGATTGAAATCTCTTAAAAAATTTAAAGATATTTTGCATAATTTAACTTTAAGATAAATAGGGATTACTATTCTCATTACCAATGAGAGGATTAAACACAATCCCTTACATTTTAGAAATCCTTTCACTATAAGAATGTCTGGCCATGTTTAGTTTGGAAGTTCATTTAAAAAAAAAATGAAAAAGAAAAGAAAAACTAGTTTCCACAACTTAAAATGTATGGCCACAATGTGTTTAATCTTGATATGGAGTAGTTGTTCTTCCAATTTGCTTGTAATTATTATTATTATTTTTTTCTTTTTTTGTGGCAAGCTCCAAGAAATTTCAAGTTTTTTTTGGCCAATCTCCAACTAAAAATAGCGTTTTGCTGGTTGATATCAACATCACTCCCTTTTTTCAATCACAATAATGTATGGTGGGAATTTTGTGGTCACCCCACCCAATAATTTTTTTTTTTTTTTAAATAAAAAATCTCTTTATCAAGATAGCTAAATCATTAATAAAAAAAAAAAAAAAAAAAACTATTGCACTTTTTCTTCCAATTCAAAATATTCTTATATTTTTAAAACTTCCAATATTATGAACTCTAAAATTTTTTAATCATTTCAAAATAATCTAGAAATCAACTAAAAATTTCGAATAGAAATCGAGATTTTAAATGATAGAGCCATAACTTAAAATGATATGGTGATCTAAAATTTTGGGTTAGATCACACCATAATTTTCATATACCAATTTTCATAAAAAAAATTTTGGATAAAATTATCTAAGGATAATTTTGAAACATTTAGGAAAGTTCAAAAGTTATATTATATCTTTCAACGTATAGGAATATCTTTAAAACAAAAAATATATTGTTATAAACTTATAGAGTGAACTCGAACCTGACAAAATAAGCCAAAAATCAGGAAAGATAAAATTTAATCATAGCTTGTTGGTGATTAGGAAAAACTCATATTCTTATTTTAGGAGGATTAACATTAACCCTAGGTGAAATCTCCTATGACGAAAATCTTTGACTTCTAGTCCATTGTAGAGTTCTCATTTTAACTTTATCATTGAAGTTCTTTTTCTCTTTTTGTAGGTCCTCTTTTATCCAAATTACAATCTTACCATTATAGTCACATTATGGTTAGATGTGTATTCTTTCATCCAAATTTTGGCATGAACACACACATTTATATAACATAACCTATTTAGAATACCTACCAAAGGCAGTAAAAATATAGTGTAAATTGTAAAATTAAAAATATATATATATATATATATATATATCCGACAAATACCTCACGTTTGTCATGTGCGAGTTTGAAAAAAAGATGCCATTTTTAGGATAAGGTTTATATATATATATATAAAATCATCCAATGAGAGACACACACCCTTGACTTGCTCTTTACGACACTAAACATTAAAAAAAACCTAGGAGGGATAATATGTCTTTGCCTGTCTTAATTTAAGTTAAACTCTTTCATTTAATTTAATTCAAATTAAGGTCATGCAAAAGCAAAACAACCCTCCATTTATACCTTATATTATATTTTGAAAGAATGGGTGTTAGTTTGAGATTCCCTTGAGATCAGAGAGAGAGAGAGAGAGAGAGAGAGAATATTTTGTAAAGAGAAAGAGGGCAAAAATGGTGAGGAAATGCTCACACTGTGGAAATGTGGGTCACAATTCAAGAACTTGCACCGTTCAAAAGCATAAAGGAAGCAAATTTAAGCTGTTTGGAGTTCAGCTGGATAATAATAATGGAGCAAATTATGGGTTATTGAAGAAGAGTATTAGCTTGGATTCTTTGCCTTCTTCTTCTTCATCTTCTTCTTTATCTTCTTCTTCTTCTTCTGAGAAATTATCAAGTGGGTATCTTTCAGATGGCCTCATCACCAAAACCCATGAAAGAAAAAAAGGTAATTTTTCCTTCACTAGTTAATGAATTCAAAAGCTTAAACAAACACTATATCTTTCTTCCTTCTAATTAGGTCAAAACGCTTTAATATTCTTAACATTCGTTGAATCCAAAAGTTTCAACAAACGTGTCTTTCTTCTAATTTCAATCCTGTCAAAACCTTTTCATATGGGTCTAAACAAACGGGCGTTTCTTCTTTCCAAGTGTGTCTAAACCACTTTTTATTTTTCTTCTTTCTTTCTTTTATTTTGGTCATATAATAATAATTATTTGTGTTATTTTTATAACCCATCCAATTAAATTTTGTATTTGAGCATAATTTTATGTGTTTCAACTGTTATAATGTCATTTTTTTTCTTTGATTTTGTCAATATTGATATCTACTCATTGAGTTTTTTTTTTCAAAGTAATTAAAAACTTCATAATCCATGAACTTACTCGAGTTGGTTGGTGACTCAAATAGGTGTCCCATGGAGTGAAGAAGAGCATAGGGTATTTCTAGTTGGATTAGAAAAGCTTGGAAAAGGAGATTGGAGAGGAATTTCGAGAAAATTTGTGACTACAAGAACCCCGACTCAAGTGGCTAGTCATGCACAAAAGTATTTTCTTCGACTTGCTACTCTCAACAAAAGAAAACAACGTCGCCCCAGCCTTTTTGACGTAAATTTTCTCTCTCAAAACTCCCTATTTTTTTCGTATCTATTAATTATTTTCTTTCAATTATTTCTCTTCTCAATTGGATTAGCTAGAATACTTTGGTGCCGTGCCAAGATTGAATTTTGAAGGACAACCCACTTTTCTTAGTGAACATTCATATAAACAAAAATATATATATATATATATATATATATATATCAACAAGACTAAGACAAAGCCAATTTTTGTCAATAGAAAACTTTATAGTTCGTCAAGAATGTTATCTTTTCTTCTTCTAATCAATAATATACATTACTATATTAATTTTAAATAACCCATTTGTATGTGTATACTTAGACTTTCCTTTTTCATTGACTAGTCATTAAATATATAAACTACTTACAATAATAATAATATACAAGAAGGAAGATGTAGACAACTATAGTTTAATATAATTATCAGTGTATATCTGTACATAATATAACACTAAGATAATAATTAAAAGACTCTTTATTTTGAATTAATAAAGTTAAATTACAGGTTAGAATTTAGTCTTTTGTGATTTTAAAAATTAAAATTTAGTCTAGGTTTGATAAAATTTCATAACTAGTCTTAATGGTTTGATAAAATCCTAAAATATAATCCCTGATTTATAAATTATATGAATTAAATTATAAATTTTTTTCAAACTATAGAGAAGAAATTAATGATTTAACTTAATAATAAACTAAAAAGGTAGCTAGTTGATTAATTTTTCTAATTAACTTAGCCTCCATAGTTTAAAGTTTCAAATCAGTCCTTTTATTGTTGTGTATTTCAGAGTGAATCCTTTTGTAGGGGTTGGTGTCAAATTCAATGATGATTAGGTTTTTATCATTGGGATTGTAATTCACTACAATCAAATAAAAACAAAAATATACATGTTTGTGATTATGAATGACACAGGCAGCTGCAGCAAGGGACAAATTGACAGTGCAAGTGGTTGAAGGAAGCAGCAATTTCAAACCAACCAATAATGTGCAACCTTCAATATCCAATATTTCCTTTGGGAATCCAACTCCAATTAAAAATATTTCTAAATCAAATCTTAATTGGTTTGGTCATGATCAAGATGAGCCATATTTCAAGTTTCTTCAAAGCCCCATCACCAAATCTTCAAGCTCAATTATGACCAACAACTTCCAACCAACAACCCATCATCATCACCATCATCAACAACCTGATTTGCAGCTAAGTTTGTCCACTCCAAAGCCACTTGAACAAGTAGCTCAGTGAACCATATGTATTATTATATATATTAATGCTAGTATAGTTTGTACTTTTGAAGTGGAATAACAGTGTTTTTTCTTTAAAAAAAAAAGAAATATATGTTCATGTTGGTTATTATTGTATTATCAAAACTCACTTGTGCACAAGCAAGTTGGGGTTTATTGATTATCAAAACAATAATAATAATAAAAAAAAATCCTAAACAAAATTGTTTGGATGGAAAGATCAGTTCAATCAAACCCATTAATTTGTTTTAAAAATTGATGCATTGGTGAAGTTAATTAAAGGAGTTATTTGGTCAGATGTGGCCTACCCTATAAAACTTAATAAATTATATGCACTTCTTTCTGCAAGAACAATACAACTTTTATCTTGCTTGTAGGCTAGGTGGGTTACTCTCTTTTAATGGCTAACCCAATAAACATTTATGTGTCTCTAGCTGAACCATTGAAAGAGTAATAAAATTTATATTATTTTCCAATTTTGTTCCTAATGTCTTAGAAGGTTATACTTTTTTGCCCTCAATAATATTCAGATCATAACATCTTTCAAATCAAATAACATATGGATAACCTACACATGTGTGTGAGAAAAATCTCACAAAGTAAATTATAATTTGAGATTTAAGGATTTATTTGGTTGGTAATTCAAATTTTGTTTTATGTTTTTTATATTAGAAAATATGTGTTTGGTAGACAATTCATATTCTGTTGTGTTTGAATTCTATGTTCTAAACCATGCAAATTCTAAAAAACACTTTTATGTTATTTTGAATTTTGAATTTTAAAATGCATAATTGTATTAAATAAATATAAAACATTGTAAATAAACTAATCTGGTTAACATAAAACACGTTCATAAATAAATTAATAACAATTTGTTGTCAAATAATACTTAGTGGGTAGCTACAACTAGGTTTATGATTTATATGTATAATATCAAATACGTTTTAAGCAATTATTTAAATGAGAAGTCAATTTCTGAATCTGCTTTCAAACACATATCTGAAAACATATGAAATACAACTCTGTTTTTATTGAATTCATTGTTTACATATTTTTGTCTTCAAATTCTCTAACAAACAAGCACTAACATTTTCTAACTCCAAAGAGGGTCATTTTTTGAAAGTTTGAGAACCAAAATTAACATTTTGAAAGTACAAAGCCTAAAATGAATCAAAGTTGAAAGTATAAGGATGAAAATAAACAGTTTAAAATTATGAGAGCCAAAATGAACCCAAGGTAAATGTATGACCCAAATATATTTAAACTTATATTCTTTAAATGTTGGTGGGTAAAATTTGAATGATGGGTTAATGTGAACAGATTTGAACATATATTGCAAACTTTAAATTAATTTGATTTTATAATTGAAAATATTACAAATTGGATTTTGTTAGTTAAAAAAGAGAAAAGCCCCTATAATATGATAAAGTTTTCAGCAATCTTTATCCTTATAAAAGCAAGCTGGACACAAAATAAAGCTCAACTTGACTGGAAAAAATGATGGAGCTTTTACGGCTCATCTTTGTTTGTCTCAACAAAATTTGGAGGAATATATTTGGAAAACTTTCTAAGAAGAGAATTGAGTGGACAACATTTTTCTTTTAACATGGACAGAAAACGATGCAAAATTCAAAGTGCATAGAGATAAAGCCAAGGGAAAAAGGCTCCCTTGTTACTGGCCTTTTTTCCTTTCTTTTATTTTTCCCCCAAATTTGGAGTGACTGCGGTCTCAAATCTTGGAAGACTAAGAAATTTGGGGAAGTTTTGAAAAGATTAAAATGGATTTCAGGATGACCACAGTGTGATTTCTACTACCCCAATCTTCATCTTGGCCGAGATTTCACCAATCCCAATCATCAAAGAAGAAGGGAGAAGAAAGAAAAAAAAACAAGACTTCTCCAAAAGGGTGCTTCTAGACAATTTCCCTATCCCATCTGGAGTTGTTTTTAGACTAGATAGTTATGTGGTGGAGGAAATCAATATTTAGGGTAAGACTATTTAGAGCTATTTTAGATTGTATATTTTGAAACCAAACAGACATCAACCCTAGATGAGGAATCAAAAGTAAACTTTTTTTCCCTTTGTTTTAACATCAAAATGATTTTACTGGTGAAAACTAAAATAAATACTCTCCCTACTGGATGTTAACATAACATTGAAATTATAAAGTAATGCGTTTGTTTTGACCTACCCTCCAATATGTTTTTATCACATTGGGTTTTTTTTTTCCTTTTTTTTTTTTTCCCTATTATTTACTGGTATTAATAGAAATCCCCGGTGGGGTGATATTTACACGGGAATTAACATTTGTGCAAACCGTCAGGAACAAAGTTGTTGCTATTAGCAAGAAGGTAAATGGCCTGAAATTAGAAGAGTACCCTTTTTAAAATGTAAAATAGTAACATTGGGTAAAATTAAATTATCAATCAGAAATTCCAGAGGAGAAAATATATATGTATATGTATAAACGTATATTTGGAAGAATAAAAATAAAAATACGAGGAAATTGGTGTCTTCCCCATTGAAAAGTAGAGGACAAAATAACAGGGTGGATGCCCAAACAAAAACAGGCAACAAGTGGACCATCCACATTTTTGTTTTTAGGTCAGACCAATCACTGTTTCTCTTCTTCATGTGGAAAGAATCTTTTCAGGTTTATTTGTTTATTTTACATTTTTGTGGTTGTAATTTGTTACTTTCAGATAATCTTAAATTTAGTTCTTAATACTAATTTGTTTTTTATATTAAAAAAAAAAAAAGTTGTACTTCCTAAATTTAAGATTTAATGCAAGTATTTGGACTAAATTATTGAAAGTACAAAAAAACTGAAAGTAAATCCAAAATTGTAATTTAACCTATAAATTTCAATAGCACATGTCAGTTCCTGCAGGCAAATCTTAAGATAAAGTGACATTTCAACCATAAAGGATTCTCTCATTTACTCCCTCAAACTATCTATCAACATCTGGACACCCAAAAAGATAAAACAAGAGTTAAAATGGTTGAAATCCCCAAAATAAAAACACAAGTTCTTCCATCTCTTGTTGAAAAATATTATTCTCCAGCAACCATATGTGCATAAAAGATTCTATTTTTAACTTGTTTCTGAAGCCTAATTGACAAAGTCAAAGGAACTCATATCCTCCCATTTTGGTTAGGTTGGTCAAATGACAAACATATTGAAGTTACTTCAAAACAATTCTTTCAATCAATGATACTGCTGGCAGTAGATAATTTTTTTTAGGGAATCGATGAACTTACAGTTAAGCCTTGGACCTTTTTTTCTTTTTCCTTTTGCTGATGACCATCTGATGAAGAGTCTTGAAGTAGCAATGGAAGGCTGAAATCAGATGACATTAAATGCGAACTTGGTAAAAAATCAATATTTACACTGCAAAAAAAGCAAAGTGATCATTTTGTGCAGTACCAATTTCATTATAAATATCCAAACTATATTACATTTTACAAAGAATCAGGTCATAGTGGAGAAGACAAATACAATAGTTCTATTGCACTGGCTCCTTACTGGTCATCCATCTCTAATACTCTCTAATCTGATTTTTCCATATCTAATGGTCAGTTAAGTGTAACAAAAAATGATTCTGGACACGCTTTTATATGGCTAGAAAAACATGAACAAATATACAGAATGGTTCGATCGACTTCGCTTGCACATGGGGATAAGCTGGCCAGAATTTGACTTCTTGAGCAGAAAATGATGTTTCATTTTCAACTGAAATACAATTACTGTTATGAATCATGAGGTCCCTGTACTATCAACATAACTCGCTGCTTTACACTGTCTGAGCGGATGATATCTCCTTTGAATCCAATCTGAATTATCACGTGGAAAAATGAAGATAAATTTGATCGTCAATGAAAACAGTGATGTATTAACCAGTCCTAGGAACTAGATTTAAGTAAAATGTTTCTACCTCGACGAGACTATCTGGAGAGAACCACCGCAATAGCACGCCTAAATGTACTACAGCAGGTATCAGCTTGAAAAGAAAAGGAGTTGTCACCTGCATAAAATTTCAACAAATGCCCCATCCAGAAATTTATTTCTTGAGATAATTAATCACAAATATAATGACGAAACACATGCTCAGGCAAAAGACATTAACATTGTATATACTACAAATTTTTCTAGAGAAAAGAAATCTATGTAATAGAACATTACAGCAACAAACGATGAAACCTATGAAACCATCATATCTATATATGCACGCAGAAATGAATTACATCTCACCAGACTGAGGGCTGTGGTCCCAATAAGCAATAGATACAGTTTCCCCTGAAAATTGTCATATTATCAGTATTCAGTAAAAAAAAAAAAAAATTATTTTCATTTATCCGTTTTCATGTAACAATAGTTTAACAAGCAAGCACACATAACTAAGTGATCTTGACAATATTTCCATTTTTTCAGTTATTTCAACACTTTTTGTCCAAGAGAAGTTTGTGGTAACTTTTATTTAGATTGGGTTCTCTGCTCCCCACTTTTGTAATCTTGAACTTCTATATTAAAAAAAATTTAATGGTAACAATAAAATAAGTGATGTTAAAATAAGTAGAGCGGTTAACTTGGGAGTGTGTAATTTGATGTTATCAAAAGATTAGCCATATTCAAGGCAGTGAAAGAAATCTTCTCGAGAAGAAAAATAAGTAATAAAAGTAAACAGTATTTTATTTTGAACTTTTTTTTTTTTGGAAATAATATTTTATTTTGAACTAAATAAAACAAACAAAAACAAAGGAAAATTATTTTAAATGACAAAACTATTGAAAATATTTACAAATAATAGCAAAATATCAGCCTACTGCAATAGATCGCGATAGACTAATATCTGTGTTTGAATGTTGATTTGTGATAGACACAGATAGTAGACTATTGCAATCTATCGAAGATAGATAGTAAAATTTTGCTATATTTGTAAATATTTTAGTTTATTTTTCTATATTTGAAAACAGCCTAACAAAACATAGTAAAATAAATTATATTTAAGATAAAATTAGCCATATTAAGAAAAAGTATTTGATTCAAAATATTAAGTAACAAAAGTATAGGTATGGCATTTAATTTAATTGTAACGACATTAAAATAGCAGAAATATGTAGTATTTTATTTTTAACTAATCATTTTAAAATAACCTGGAGAAAGGACTTTATGAAGCTAGTCAATTAAAATAACACAGTTCTAAGAAACAACTTTTTCCTATAAAGAAATTCTAAGAAACAATTTTAACTTTGGACTTGCAAATTTGAATAATAAGAAAAGTATTTTGTTTTTGAGAAACATGAGTAAATTTGAGTTCCAATGTAGTTTTCATAAACGTGTACACCAAACACAATTTTCTTCAACCCATACTTTCTAAACTCTCAAATTAAACCCACCACCGCCAGACTACCTAACTCTAGGCTTAAGAAAATGTACCCACACGCAAACAACCCCCAAGGATCTCAGAGATCGTGCATTATCATTTATGATCAACAGGATAATTTCTTTTTACATGCATCTCATTCAATGTTTTTTCTGAGAAGCCGTACAATGGCACTGACCTCAACTAGATGAAGATTAGAAGCGCGGCTGAGAAGAACAAAAGCAAATTCTCCTATCTGAGCCAGAGACATTCCAACCTACACATCACAAATCAACATCCAGAAGAGGGAAGACTAATTATAACATATCAGCTACTAAGGGGAATGCCGAGGATATAGTATATATAACCTTACCAGGAGTGCTGTCCTGTTGTTATACCCAAATCCCTTCACCACTGTGCTAATTACAATTGTTTTTACAATTATCACCAGTATAACAGCTGCTAGTAATATATCAACATGGTTCCACAAAAACTGAACGTGGATCAGCATTCCAATGCTGGCAAGAAAAAGGGCTGCAAAAAGGTTCCTTATAGGCTCTATCTGTAGACAATCAATTATAAAATCACTAACTAGGAATCAACACACTATTCTTGGGATACAGAAAAAAAAGCATTTCAAACAGAGTTCTAGCATATTGTCTGTATTAAAGTGCAAGAACCCACATTCCCTCACCTTGCCCTTCCAAATTCCTATCAACCTAATTTTCTTTATTTCTTTTCACTCATTCCTATCAACTTAATTATAGCCAGTCTTTGGATATTGTGATACCACTTTCTGAAGGCCATACAAAGCTAAAGCAAACTAATGGCATATGAACCACCCAAAAATAATAGCAATAAAAACCTTACATACATGCATACATACATACATTTATAGACATATACACACACACATATTCATCTATGCATGTATATATGTGGATATATATATATAAGACCAGACCGACATCCTTTTGCAACATTACAATTAGCCGTGCATCCTCTTGAAACAAAGTATGGAATGCCTTACTTGTTCAAGTGTGTGTTGAGCAAGATCAGTTGTCGATATCATCACTCCAGCAGCAAAGGAACCCAATTCTAGACTCAGCCCCAACTTATCACTACACTGAAATTGTAAAAACAGTTAATAACAGAAATGCGAATACTAAATAATTTCAATCAATCATATTGCGACCAAGAATATTATACAAGTTCATCAGACATGGGCATGGTATCCCCACCGAAGTATGTATACTTCAAAGCGCTATAATTGAAACAGAAGAAAAAGAAATGGTGCCACAATAAGAGGATGTTGTGTTGTTCCCTCCCTTTAAAAGGATAAAGGGAAAGTACTTTGGCAGACACTTCTTTTTTTTTTTTTTTTTTTTTGGTTTGGAGGTGTACTTGGTGTGACCCAAATAATAGGATCAGGGGTTCAATGGTCTTGGTGCGTTCTTTGGGAAAAATACTAAGTCTAATACCTCCTTGTGGATGGTGGCCCCAAAGGCCTTTTGTAATAATCTGTTGGGCGTTATTCTTTTGGGTTGGAGGTCCTTTTAGTAGGTTAGGGCTCCTCTTGAGCGGGCTGTCTTTTCAAATGCCCTTATATGAATTTCATGTTTCAAATTGGAAGTTAGGGTTTTTATTAAAAAGAATCAAGTTCCTATCATCCATGACTAACATAAATGATAGAAATTAAGACATTTCAAAGTATGTCACCTTCGCATGCATAAAATCAAACTCACACAGAAAAAGAAAGTAGATACCAACCCATGCTACGAGCAAGCAGAACGCCACAGAGGCTAATTGATAGAGTTCATTGGTCTGCAGAGAAAAATAAATTAGAAAATACATCTGAACTTCTTCCATTTGTCCAGTTGTTAAACCAGGTTTATAAATTTCAAGAATAATAAATATATCAATGCAATAAAGCATACCTGTGATGATAGACTTATCATCAACTTTAAAAGCCAGGGAATACATGTACGGGATAAAATTGACAAAGCAACCAAAAAAGTAACCAAGGTCACCAACCTGATTGAGAAATACAAACCTTGTAAATAAAAGATTCATACACCACAAATTTTCTCATAGTCTACATGTCATACAAAACTAGTTCCCAATCTTCTGTTATCAATAATAACCAACCATCTGCAAAAGGCTTAAAAAAACTAGTTCCATGTGGCTTTGATGGTAAATACACTATCAAAACCAACCATCTGCAAAAGGCTTAAAAAAGCTAGTTCCATGTGGTTTTGATAGTAAATGCACTATGGTTTTGCTCACCAACTTTAGCTCTTCCTTTTATAATAAACAAATATCTCACAAGAAGGAATGACACTCAACAAGTTTGTAATCAAAACAAAAATTATCCCAAAGCTCCCTAATCCCAAACATTTTAGAGAACTCTCCAGTCTATTCTTTAAGTGTTCTAAATAGAACACCTCTAATAGCATTAAGCCCAAAATTTTAAATTGCTATTTTATTTTACTTTTTTAAAAAGTGTGAGTGTCCACAAGCCAACTAGCGAGCACCTTGAATATTCTCGTAAGATGAGACAACCGTTCGATCCTACTATGTTGCCAACGTAACAACTAGATTTGAAGGTATGCTCGCGTAAACAAATAAATAAATAAATAAATCCTATTCATACGTACACTTTACTCATGGATATTACTCCTTGAAGAATACCAGAATTCCCACCTAGTACTGGAAGCAAAGCAAACAGTAACCCAACAGCACAGTCCTGCAAAGCCATGGAAAATGATGGGTTAGGTAATAATTTTTTCCCAAGAGGTCAAGGTTACATGAAAAAGATAAAAATAAAAATAAAATACCTGCAGAATAAGGGTGCCAATTGTGACTTGTCCATGAAGAGCATTAGTTGAGTTCTTTTCCATCAAAAACTTCAGCACCTACAATCAGAGACAGTAGTCATTTTATCATACAGGCAAGAACATAGGCCATAAAGCATGCCAGTGAACGTTGCCACGCTCATGCATTCAAAAAGGTATCGGTATCCCACCACCGCTGTTGAGGACATTGATAGAAATGCTCCAACAAAAACCCCTTCAGAAGCACTCCCACCGCATGACTACCCAAAAAAAAAAAAAAAGGAAAAGATTCACAACTAATGTAGTTAAAGTGAAGGAAAAGAGTCTTAAGAAAGGTCGACAACACAAGATCGTCAGATGTATCGTGATTAACATAATCAACAACACAATAGGGAAAGTGAGCGTTAGAACCACTGCATAGAGCAGGATCCAAATTAATTAATTCAACAGGCAAAAAATAGGGTAGTCAACAACACAAGATCATCTGGAATTGCTATTAACAGGAAAAAGGAGATAATACAGAGAAGCACTAGTTATTACCGAGGCTGTGATCCCACTGAGGCACATAAACAGGAAAATTTGGAGCAGGCCACCAAGAACAGCAACTGCACGAACAACTCGAAGCTAAAACATGCCGTTGGGGTTAGCAAATGTATCGTGATTTTATAAACATCTATAAATGACCTTCAATCTAAATAAAACCGACCTTAGCTGTTGAAAACTCCAACCCCAGTGCAAAAAGAAGAAAAATTACACCAAATTGAGCTACCGTTTCAACCTAATCACAGAAATCAATAGGAAGGAACTTGAGGACAAAAGAAAGGATACGGCTGTTGGTAAGAAAAGAAATCAGCACAAACATCTTTTTTCTCTCTCAATAACCATCACAAGAGACAAATACATGTTGCATGCATTTATAGTAGAATGATTTTCATAAATAAAACAACGTCAGAGAAGCAAAGTTCAGAAAGATAGTGCCAGAGTCATATCTTTTGAGACGGCTACCTCTCTTTGATATTTTTTTTTATAAAATAAAATAATAAATAAATAAACCCTTCACAAGTAGTAATCCGGAAAGAAGGGGGCAGGGGAACTTGTTTATTCTTTGATGGAAGACACCAATTTCCCTAACTCATACTTTTTAGAAATTTCCCTAACTCATACTTTTTAGAACAAGCTTTTTATAACAACTAATTACTAATGATTAATTGACTCCTAACGATAGACCTAACAGATTAGAATCAACTTAAAGAAATTTCATTGAAAGGCCAATGCACACAAAACTAATCAGCTTCCACTTTCTCGTGCATTCTAGAAAATAATCCAAAATGTAGAAATGCCCATTTTTTTACCATGACCTGTTGGTTAAAATCAATAAGTATAAAATATTAAACATATATGTATATAAAGATATAGATATATAGATATGTCTCTACTGGTTCGTTACTCACCATTTAAATGGGGTATTTATTATACTATACATCTGAGAAGATCTCATGAACATATAAAGAACTCTGCACCTGATCTTCTCAGATGAGCTACAAAGCCTAAATGTTCCCTTTTCAGCACTGAAGACAAGTATAAAACATACAGGAGCATGGACATGCACCCAAAATAACATGCCAAATGTAATTGTTATCTTCCAATTACGGGGCAGAGGAAAAAAGAACCCTGAAAAAAGCCATAAATGATAGCTTCAGGAGCAACGTACTTGAACCATTTCACTGACGAAGTTAAATCCTCCAGGTCCAATAATAGATCCTGCTAGAAGGTATCCAGTTATAACCTGATAAAATATAACAGAGGTTACATATATATTGGATTGTCCATATCATGGAAATCAGATCACATTCTGCACTTGTTATTCACAATCAAATAGCTTAGGTAAAAGGTAATCATACTGGTTGTCCAGCACATGCGAAGGCAATGCCACCACAAGTTGCAGAGACAATTACGATTACCAAATCAGAGATCAATCTGCCAACTCATAAAATCAGTAGTTAATATCAGTCATTAATTGAGGAACAATTGTATGAAATAAAAACATACCTCAAGTCTAATTGTAGCACTGGATATTTAGACTTGAAGTTAGATATTATAAAGACATTATCCTGGAGGAAAAAAAGAAAAAAAGGTTTTAGCTACCTCCGAGCACAAAATGAACATCTAACACAGAATACATACAAAAATTGAAATACTCATACCTTTCGATCAATCAATGTAGGAGTGTCTTCAGCTCTATTATCACTGTCCAAATTGAAAACGTTTTGAAGCTGAAACCTAAATTAGAAACACAAGTGCTTAGGGAAGTGCATGCTTAATCCAGTAGCCTGGCCTGAAAGTGAAATGTAATACTAAAGTAAGAAGCATATACTTTTCCTCTTTCGTATCATTTTTCTTTGACTTTACCCTTGCCACAGTCTCCAGAACTGCCTGATTAACAACGCCAATCAATGAGGGCCAAATCAGCACATTTTTGTGCCCGTATGTTTGAAACAGTTTATTTTACTTGTGCGAAATGCGAATATAATCCATAATTCACATGTTGTGCTCTTTAAAAAACAATGGTTACTACATTAACAAAACATATCACTACCAACCTGCTGCTCCGCTACACTGTTGTTGAAGCTTCCTGCATCAATTGCTGAAAAATGCAAGAGATAGAAATGTCCTCAGATTACTCAAACAGAGGATAGAAGATATTAACAGCATACGAGATGCAATAATGAAAACGCCAACGATCGCATTGAACAATTTTCTCAATTTATTTGAACATTTAAAACAGAAACAAAAAGTAAGAAAGGTGAGCAATAGAGTAATAGAAATAACAAACGGGATCGATAGGCATTGATCTAATATATAAAATTGAAAAGCTCAAACCAAACATATAGAAAGAATGATTTATACAGCAATCGTAATTACAGACAAATTTCGCACTAGCATCCTCTTACAAAGAAATGAATTCCGTATCCAGTAGCTACAGAATCGAAACATACCAGATCAAAATTGTCGGCTATCTTATCCTACTCCCAGAGTGTTAGAACCAAACAGACAAAGAAAAAAAGAAGTAAACCACATGGCCCCTAGAACGATAAGCCAAACCAAAACCGTTTCAACACTACCGCATACCACAATTAACTTGGATTCCGCATTATAACCGCAAATTGCTAAAGCGCACTAATGAAAACCCTAACACAAACGAGTGAGCAAACGAGATCTAAGATCTACTAACCTTCATTCTGGTCATTCTCCTTGAATTCATTCTCCAAAGCACGATCAATGATGTCAGCAAAACTGCCCTCCTTATTCCTCGGAACGGATACATTATTAGACTGGAGGGTAGCGTTAGCGATAAGCTGATGACCGGAGTCGGAGAGGGGAAGAGCGGCGGAAGGAAGCAGCGGCGGAGAGCAGAGGAAGATGAAGATGAAGATGGAAATGCGGTGAGATGAGGATAATAGCTTCAACATTGCAGAGTGGTGAAATGGAATGTTGCCGGCTAATTGGTCACCATGGGAGAGAAATGGAAGGGATGAGAAGACAAGGATTCGGAAGGAGATTAAGAAAATGGGGGAATGTGAAATGAATAAATAAAGGCTGCAGGAAGGAAGAGAGAGTTGAAGGAGAAGTCAGTGGCTAACCAGACCAGAGTTAAAAGGGTCAATGTGTAGTCTATGGCTAAAGTCTAGCTGTGAATCGTTGTTCGATGCCGCGAAGCAATCCGGATGGGCGACTTCTGGCGGTACTCGTGGGTGTCCTCCATTTATATGCTTTTTTTTTCTCCTTCAAAATACTTAGATGGGAGGAAAATTTTCTATATTAGGGTGGTGTCTTAGTACTCGCCATTCAATCATTTATTCATTTATTATTCATTTATTTTCAACTTCATCTCATTCTTAAATCTTGTTTATGTGGTAACCAAGGAACGAATTTAGTATGAAAATTTTTTATCTTATTATAATATAAGAAAATTTTTCGAGATAGGGATAGCTATGTAGACATCGAAATTAATAGTATAAATTTGTGTTAGTTGAAATATATTTATATTGACATTATTTTTTAATATTGAGATTTGAAGAATTTGTACATTTAATATGTTAAATTTTAAAATACATCATTTTAGTTTTAAGAATATGTTTAAAATATGTCTGAAGTTTTTTTTTATTATTATTTTAAATAATGATTTGACATTTAAATTTAGAAAAAAATAAGTAAAGTGAATATTAAATTTTTAGTCACTAAATTTTAAGAGATAAAGTGTATTTTATCCCTAAATTTTTAAAATGTATTGTTTTAGCATGTGAGTTTTTGAGTTTTCAATTATATGTTTAATATGTGGTTGGCTTATTTTGTATTTTTTAAAAATTAATCCATTAGTTTATTAAATATAAAATTGAAAATTGAATGTTTTATATGTGCTAACTTTAAAAGCCAATCAACATGTAAGAAACTATTAACCACAAGTTGAAAGTTCATAAAACTATTTTATTTTATTTTATTGCAATAAAGAAACATGATTTTACGGTCTAAGGTCAATGCACAAACAAATCGCATCCGATAATTGTAATACAAATAAGCAAATCCCAAGGAAAAGATTTGACATAACTATCCTTAGTGGATGCCCCATGCTACGTAAAATAAAATGTGAACAATTTACTCGGAGGAGCGATGTAGCACCATGCATACGAAAGTCATGCTCCTGCCAAAGACGATAAATAATCACACACCATGTCACTATCCAAACCTCCTAATGCCATGAAACTATCTAACATTTTAAAAGTACTAGATCTTCACAAAACTATAACTACAGTGACTTATCTACATATTTTTTGAAATGTCATAATTCTATTAAATGTTTAACATGGAAGTCAATGGACTAAACTTTGCAATTTAGCTCACAATAGCTATATGAAAATATAAGGTTTCAACCTCATTTCAACACGTAAACTTTAATGTTTGTTATATTCGTTTCCACACTATTTCAAAATGTATGTTTTTCAATTTCTAAGTTCAGTATACTCTTATCATTTCAATTAAAAATGTTTATTTCAATCCATAGCTATGTGGAAAACAATTAGTTGTGTTATTGTTTTGTTACCTTTCTACCTTAAACTCACATTATCCAAAGTTAATTACTTCTAACTTATATAACTTGAAATCATGCTCGCATTAACATGCCAGTACACGTGCTCAAAAGACATGTCAATAATTGTTTAAAATTAAGGGCGTTTACAATGGAAATCACTTGTAGGCCCAACAATTAAGTGTAAAGCAATGTTTTTAAAGAATTGCCAATATAACAAAATTTATCAATGATAGGCTTTATCGTTGATAAATTCTTATTAGCGATATAGTCTATCAGCGATAGACTCTTATTAGCGATACAATCTATCACTAATAAAATTTGAGAGCTGGATCTAATGTTGTTATATGTATTTGCAAATTCTTTTGTATTGTCTATATATGCTAATACTTTAGGTTTAATTACTAGATTTTGCAACTGTCCTTAAAATTAAAATAAAGACAACCACCAACTAATGTATTTTCTAAAGTTTGAAAATTAAAGGAATAAAATAAAGTAGACATTTTGAAATATCAAAATAGAATACACTTCAAAAGTTCAAAAGTCAAAATAAGATAATCAAGTTATACATGTATAATTATGTAAATAGAGGATCAAATTTAATATTGCTCGGTGATAAGACACAAATTACCATATAAAGGTAGAACATCAATCATCCACACATTCCATAGGTTAACTAAATGAAATGTAAAATGAATTTTTTAGTTCTCAAATACAACTTACATTTGAATCAAAGACCAAAGAAGAACAAGAGAGAAAACGAAGAGGAGGACTTAATAGACACAAAATCTAAAATTTCAATACCCAATAGACAATTTTATAGTATTTGTTAGATCTATTGATTTTTTAACTTTTATTTTTTTTAGGTAAGATCTAGGATACAAAATAAGTTTAGAAATCTATTACACAATTTTAACCTTAAAAGCAGAGAGATAAAATGAAATTGAAAATCAATAAATGCCATATTTAGTAAATTGTGATTGTATGCATTGTCTTTACTGTATGTTTATGTGTTTTTTTTTTTAATAATTAAATTTGTGTTTTTCAAAATTTTCTCGAAATACACTTCTAGATTACGTTTGGCATTGTGTTAGTTGTGTCAAAAAGCCATTTAAAAAAAAAATCGAACCATTTTTTTAAGTTTAGTAAAACATATTTAAATTAAATAAACCTGTTAAAATCACATTTAAAATAGGGGTAGTTGTATAAATGGCATTTAAACCCAAAATAATATAATATGTAGCACAAAGACAAAATAATTGCATAAATAGCACAAAAATTGGTAAAAAAAACTAAAAAGCCCAAGCCCAACCACCATTTTGCACGCTTCTTTTCGGTTTTCTCAAATTGAAAGCTACCATTGATAGCAGTTATCAATGAAAGCCACTAATAGCTGCTATCAATTGTTATCACTGATAGCTACTATCAGTGATAACTTTCAATTTGAGAAATGTGCTATCAGTTATAGCCTTCGATTTGAAAAATGTGCTATAATTTGTTATCAACGATAGCTACTATCAGTGATAGCTTTCAATTTGAGAAATATTAAGTTTTATGTCAATGATACATGAATATCACTGATATCTACCTAAGTTTTATCACCGATATCATTGATAATTAATATATCGATACACAATTATTACTGATATACGGATATCACTAATATCTACGTAAGGTATATCACTGTTATCATTGATCATTCATGTTAGCATTACTAATACACGAATATCATTGATATTTACTTAAGTTATACCACTAATATCCATGATATCTACCTAAGTCATACCACTGATGTCTACCTAAGATATATTACTTAAATCAATAATATTTTGACATTAAAGCTATCAATGATATCAAGACTATTATTGATACAAGGATATCACTAATATTTATCCAAGTTCTATCATTGATGCATGGATATCATTGATATATACCTAAGTTATATCACTAATATCATTGATAATTGATATTGCTGATACATGGATAACACTAATATCTGCCTAAATCTTATCATTGATGTCATTGATATCTACCTAAGTCAAATCACTAATATGAAGATATCACTAGTATCCACCAAAGTTATATCACAAATATCATCGATTTTAAACACTAGAATTACCAAATTTATATTTTTACATTCAAATAGGACTTTAGTATATCAATGACTATCACCGATAGACTTCTATTATTATGATAATAATAATAGAAGTCTATCGATAATAGCTACTAATAGATTTTATAGGTTTTAGACTTTTAGTTTGAACTTAAGTATATACTAATAAATTATTATACATTAGTTAACATAAGTCTATAAGGAATAGACTTTTATCACTGATTGAAGTAGTCTGTCAATGATAGAAGCATGTCACTGATAGACTATGACTTAGTCTATTAGTGATATCTTAGACTATCAATGATATGATAATGTTCTCATTTCTCATTTTTTGAGAAATAAACTTTGTTTGATAAACATTATTTTGTTTATTATTTCTAAATTTAAAAAGTAGTTCTAAAAAATGTGCAAAATCGATAATTTAAAAAAGTGGTTTCTTTCAAATCTGTTTTCATTTGGTATTTATATTTATCGTTTCGTTTTAAATATAAAATTTGACAACTGACTTGTTGGTATTAAAGCACTTATAAAAATGATGATGATTACGAAACTCTCAAATCTTGGGTCTGAGACTCCAACTCATCTATTTTTTAAAAATAAAAATAATTAATTTTTAAGTAAAAAGATAGATATTTTTATGAGAGGTAGAGGGAGATAAAATTGTGTTTCTTAAGTAAAAAATTAGTACTTTGACGAAGGAGAGAGAGGGAGTTAAAATTGTGAGCGAGAGGGAGAGAGAGAGGGGGATAACAATCTGGGGTGAGAGAGAAGTCAGGAAAGAGGAGTGACAGTGGGAGAAAAAATTGGGGAGACAAGGAGAAATTGGGAGAGAAAATTGGGGTGGGAGAGAGGAATGAAAGGGGGAGAAGGCCAAATTTGGAATTTAAAAAAAAAAATTAAAAGTTGACTAGTCAAAATTTGCTATATTTATAAATATTTTTAAAAT
Source organism: Citrullus mucosospermus (assembly GCA_030954485.1). Classification (NCBI taxonomy): domain Eukaryota; kingdom Viridiplantae; phylum Streptophyta; class Magnoliopsida; order Cucurbitales; family Cucurbitaceae; genus Citrullus; species Citrullus mucosospermus. The sequence goes on from CM062062.1 coordinate 27,595,726, forward strand.
GTGCTATATTTTTAGATTATTTTTCTAATTGTGCTATATGCTATAATTTCTCTTCAAAACATGTTAATTTTATGTTTACTTTAAGATTAGTATCCTATTAGCTTTTAAATTCTCATAAAATCAAGTAAAATTTTTAATTAATATTTAGTTTTCAATTTTATACTTTAAAAAGAATATTTATTTTATATATTTATTTATTTCTCACCTCAATCAAGTCTATTTTCCACTTTTCATGTGTTAAATGCATCATTTTTAAAAAAGTATATCATATTGATTTTTTTTTAATAAAGCTATTTTTCCTAATATTTAAAAATTAATCTATAATAAATAAAACTTATCCCACTAAACAATTATTTAAAATTTTAAATTATGAAAAAAGTTAAAAATTGATTATAAATCTATTTTAGTTATTATATATGAAATAAGATGTTTTTTATTTATTTACCAAATATCCTAGCCTACTTTTTCAAATTTAAGTTGAAATTTATCAAATATTATTATTATTATTATTATTTTCACAGGTTATTTTTTTTGAAATCACAATCACCATAAATTATTTTAAAAACTATAACAATCTTAAACAGAGCTTTAATCCACTAAAAATGAATTCAGTGTTTAATTTATATTTTTAACATAATTTATATACTACTAAAATTAAATTTGAATGGTTAAAAGTAATTTTATCTGACAGTTTTATTATTATTGTAATAGTATGAAATATGAATCGCTATGAGGAAAAAAACTACTAATATTTGTAAAAATGGCTTAGGTATAAAAATGTTGACCATATTTTGTATGTATTAAATATTTAAAACAAATAATGGAGAGAGGATGGTCTATTCCACCTGCCCTGCATGTGCATTGTCTTTTGGAATTTTGTAATAACAATTAATATATTAAAAAAAGATTTAAAAATAAATTGATAGCCCACAGATTTATTTGATTGCGATACATTTTACATTTAAAGTCAATTAAATTAAATAAAGGCATGTGAGTATTTTTAGGCTCGGTTTGAAATTATTATAGCTTTTAAAATGATCGTTGACAGTTGTATTTTTAAAAAAAATTAATTGAAAATATAAGTAAAATAATATTTGGTAAATTTTAATTTTAAATTATAAAAAAATAGTTATAGTGTTTGGTACATTAATATTTATTGAGGAAAATGTTACAAGTGAACTTAATACACTAACAAACTAATTACACCTTGACTTGAATAATATACTTTCCATGTATAAACAACTCTTATGAATTGAAATAACTAAAACCTCAAGATATTATGGAGACGTCAATAGACAGTCAAGACATGCTTCTAATAAGCGCTTCCATGAAAACAATTATTTGCTATGCACTTGATGCAAACAGACTACAACAATCATCTCAACAAGACACAACGACTAACTCTAGTAGAACTGCAACCTTGAACGACTCAGATCTGGCAAACTCTTGGATACTTCTCTCAACTCAACTCAAGATGAAAAGAAATAAATAAAGAAAGGAGATAATTCTTCAGTTTGAAGTGAGATGCTACAAATGAAGAAACAAGTTGTTATTTCTAAGCGAACAACTTAGTAACTCTCCAAAATACAAAATAAAATCAAATAAATACAAAAATTGAAACATTTATCAGATTAAACTCAGTTTAATTGTTACTTGACAAAATCAAATACAACTCATTCAAATTGAAGAAACTATAGATTAACATTCATACCTGTTAAATTTGTTCATGAAACATTATTTTAATTTGAAGTTTCAATTCAATTTGAAAGTTTCTAAACAATTGATTTAATATATACAATCAAATCCATTTTTATGTTTCAAATATTCACCAAGCTTTCACTATGTATATCCAACAATATTAAATTAGTATGACCTTTAAATCTAATTTTTCTGAGTCTATGCAAATTTAATATTAAATTCATTTAATCTGGTCTAATTTTTTAGATTTCAAGATTATGTAATTTTTAAAAACGTTGGTAGAAAGTGAATGACATAAGAGATAAATTCATAAGTAGTTTTTATGAAATTAATTTTTAAAAATAAAATACATAAATTGGAATGATAATCAAATGGGTATTTTAACTCTTTTGAAAATGACTTGTTTGGTTGTTATTTACTTATTTTTGTGTTTAATTATTTTTTATTATCATCGTTGTTTTAAAATTGAGGTGAGAATTCAAACTTGTAGCATATTTTGTTAAAGGTTTTATTTTGAATGAGCTAATTAGTTCAACCTATAATATAACATCTTGATAATTTTATGCAGTCTTAATCAAATAAAGTCGTTCATATATTTATGCAATTTTTTAGACAATTATGGTCGAATAAAGTATTGTTAGAGGTCATTATGGCTAAGAACTATTGTAAATTAAATGGAGATGTGGACTGAGATAACTTTTTTAACCTGTCATTTGGGGGGTTTTGATGTAGGCTAAAATATTATAAATTAAATTAACAACAAAGATCCAAACCAACGAATTTTTAATACATTTAGGTTTAAAATACCATGTTATACTTTCAATTTTATTTTTTATGATTTATAAATTTTAAACATATAATTTTAATTCATGTACTTTCAATAATCTTAAATTAGTCAACGTAATTAGTTTATTGTTGTTTTATTTTGAAAAAAGTTAGTCTCTATTAGCATTTCGTTTATAAATTGTGAAAATATATTCTCGTAGCGTCTTTTATTGCATCAAAATTATTGTATTATTATTATTTAACCAAGTTCGATAAAATTTAACTTCAAATGACTAAATTTAAGATTTATCGAAAGTATTTGATTAAAATTAGATAAGTGAAAGTATATAAACTAAAATAAAATGAAATCTAAAGTATAAGAACCAAAACAATATTTTAACCCTACACTTATTTTAAGCATGTAGTTAAAATGACCTAAAAGAAAATTAGGAGTGATTTGTTGTTTTCTTTTTCAATTAAAATACGAAGTATGTTGGTATAAATAATATACCTTTTTTAAGGCTCCAAAACAATAATAAATTAGAATAAACAACAATACTGCATACAAATCAAAGTCATTTTAAAGAGTTTGAAATCAATCTAACTCAACTAATATAAAATTTATATTATGGATCTTAAAGTTAGCGTTTATCTTTCTTATTTTCATTGAAAGTTTGAATAGATTAGAATAATATTTTATAACGTTACATGAAAAAATAATGATAAAAAATAAAGCCGATCATATCTTTCCTTACACAGAATCTTATAACTTAACCTAGAGATAATATAAAGTAATTAAATACGGGGGGCCAAGAAACCTTATGGCCACAAGTCTAGTAAATAAAAACACTTTTGACGAGTTATGAACCACTTTTTTAAAAACACTTTGTTTAAAAATAATTCAAAGAGGCCCAACACAAAATAACATAGAGTGCAATCTATTAAATATCAATTTTATTTTATTTTATTTATTATTGTTGTTATTATTCGACGTTTGGATCCAACCCAACTAGTTTTATTTAAAAAAAAGTATCAATCATTGTAATGTGCAACACTCAAATATTTTGTTTTTATTACTAGTTTGTGTTCTTTTTCCCAACAATATTTGGAATTTTTAATCCAAGTTGATGATGTTTATTTTGATTAATTGGATGTTTATTTTGATTAATTTGATGGCAAAATTCATGTTGAGAAGACCTAAATGCTTAAGTTAGAGAATGAAATAGCGTGACAACTTTAAGATTTGAGAGTGAGAATAAAATTACTTACCTTCAAGTTGTAATAATCATGTATTTATAGGAGTAGATGACTAGAAATATCTCCAATAGAGTTTTGGAACTACGTTACGATAACCCAACTCAATAGACCAAGACATGCAAGGGGCGTGCCTCATTAGGCATTTTTTAAGGCTCAACTTCAACTAAAGGTTAATCACCTTCTCTTAAGTCCATTTTGATCATAGAGCAAAGTTTTGGATAGAGATAGGTATGAGCCATACTCCATCTAAGCCACATTTTGGTCCACTTCTCCTTAGTCCATTTTGACACTACAGTGATGTTTTAGATAGAGGCATGCACTGGCCATGAGCCATTTAAACTTTATTACGGTCTTAGACTACTATTCCACAGTGATACTTCTCTTTTTTTATTCACATCGATTATGGCTTTCGATCTAAAATTGGTTGGGTCATTCTGCATGATAAAGCTAACAATAATATGATTTGTTTTAAGCTTAAAGCTATTAAATAAAAAAAGGGGTTAATCTTCTATGTAAAAATTTGATTAAAAGTCCCATTTTCAATGCACTTGATTTTTGCTCCACTTTTTTAAAACTTAAGAATTTACAAAGTTACCCTTATGTCTTACTTTTCTTCTAGTGTGAACAACTTTGACGAGATCACAAACCGACTTCGATGAGTCCACAAGAGCAAGTATTCCAACCATCTTCTCTTTTCCTTTCTCCCTCTATTCAGTTTGCATTGTAGACTAAACCAAAGAGTGAGAGTTCAAAAATGTAGATTGTAAGAGAAAGGGAGAGAGGAGAGCAATTTGTGAGAGAAAAGAAAGCGAGAAAAAAAGTAAAAGAGTGAGAGTAAGAAAGCGAGAAAATTCATTTTGCACGCATGACCCTCCTTTTTGTAATTTCCCTCGAGTTTGACATTAGCAAAGGATGAACAAACCTCATTCTCAATAAGTGGGGGCAAATCTCAAAATTTCCCCCAAATTTGGGTTATCATTCGGGGAACCCTTTTCCATACCCACAATTATTTATTTATTTATTTTTTAAATAGCAAAATTCTATACAAAATGGCATTTTTCCCAAACAAAACGTACCATGTTTTTCCGTTGGGTCATTCAACAGAATAATCTGTCCCATTCGCATGGCATCGCAGCTACGAGGACGGACCCACAATTTTGGATGATGAAAATCGTCCTCGTTGCATTAAGATAAAACATCCAGATCCAGATTGATCTCCTACCTGTATGACACGTAATTCGAGAGAGATGGGGAAATTTTCGCTGCGATCTCTGTTTTCAGAAGGCGGATATGGAGGAAGGAGATGATGGTGGTTAAGCTTTCGTAACTTGTTTTGGAGATTGAGTACCGACGGCCATGGATTTATCGGTAAATACTCGACGCTTTCAACTATTTCATTAACGGATTTGAAACTAGCATTTCACTCGTTTATTGAATATTCGAAAATTTAAGATGAAATTGGGTTTTGGGTTCTTTTCTGTTTTTGTTGTTGAATAGAGCTCAAGTTTTTTCTCGTTAAGTGAACGGATCTGTGTCGCATTTATACCAATCATTGCGGTTGTTGAGGCTTTGATTATGGCGATGAGCAGGTGCTTCAATTGTTCCCCTGAGAGTCAGAAAGGTCTTCGCCGCTACGGTGAACTTTCCCGGCTTGCTAATGAAACTATATGTAAGGGTTTCTCTCGATGTTGCATTGGGCTGCTATTTTTTTTTTTTTTTAAATTCTTTTCTTATCTAGAAAATTAGACTGCTTGTATAATCTGATTTCTTCTTCGGACTTTCAATGGGTTTTAAATTTTAGTTATGGTGTGTGTGATGCAGTTTCTGTTAATGAAGTGGAAGCGTTGTATGAGCTTTTTAAGAAGCTGAGCAGTTCGATCATTGATGATGGATTGATTCACAAGGTATGTGACTTATTTGAGAAACTTCCTGCTCTATCTGGGCTTATGAAGCATGTACCCACATTCCTTAATTCATGAGCGTCTTTATGGTTATTGTTCATCCACAAGCGTCTTTATGGTTATTGACTCGTTCCCGCAAATGTATGAAATCTAACATTTTGCTTACATCACAGAGCATTAACACATTTTATAACATATCGCATTAGGGATGACCATGTCTATCGTAGCTCTAACATGATGGGCATCCTTATCGCTATCTTTATTTTTCTGTTGTGTTTTTCCCACTTTTCTCCTAGTTTGTTGTGCTTTTGGTATTGCGTTAGGGCTATGCATGGCCATGCCTAATGCGATATTGTGCTTTTCCCATTCTTCTCACAGTTTGTTGTGTTTTCCCATAATATTGAAAAAAAATGAAGATCGCGATATAGATAGCCATCGTGATAGGGCTATGATAGACATAACCATCCCTAACGCGATACATTATAAAATGCGGTAGTGTGCTGTGACATAAGCAAAAGGTTAAATTTCATAAATCTATAGGGAGCAAGTCATTAATCATAAAGGACTATGTGAATGGGTCATCCATACAAAAGAACTTTTAAGTTCGTACGCCTCACTAAAATACTGAAAAATATCATATGAATATAATGGGAACTTGAGTTTTTATTTATTTATTTATTTTTAATATCCGTGAATGTTCCGGCCAACTTATGCATACACCAACTAATCTAACGGGACTAACTCGCTTGACCCTACAACATTTGACAGTAGGTGGCCACCATGAATTGAACCCATTCCCTCTAAGCCCTTCATCAAGACTCCTTTATTCACGACTAGGCAAACCCGTAAAATCAATTCACATTTATGTATGTTCAAATGTAATTAATGGAACTTACACAGAGTGATGAATCTAAATTGACATTTATGTATGTTCAAATGTTTGTATTTTGTTTCTGTCCATGTTCACTGGATAGGGAACTTAATGTAATTAATGGAATTTACACAGAGTTATGGATCTAAATTGACATTTATGTATGTTCAAATGTTTGTATTTTGTTTCTGTCCATGTTCACTGGATAGGGAAATTGTCGCCAGTTAGAATAATAACCATCTGGGATGCTGACTATGTCTGGCTTCATGCTGTAGGAGGAGCTTCAGTTGGCACTTCTCAGAAGTCCGTATGGCGAGAACCTCTTTCTGGACCGGGTAATGCAATAAAATCAATTTATGAAAGCCACTTTTCTTCATTAAGTTTATTTTCACAATGGCATGGACACAAGACACATATTCAGGGGGTGAAATACCGAATGAAAATCAAAGCCTAACTTGTCCGATTTGGTAGATTCAATGCTTCATGAGCATGAGTGACTATAGAAATATGTCAACCGTCTGAGGGGACGTTGATGGCTGAATGCAAGTCACTGTCATCATCAACGTATTTCTTTTGTTGGATGTTTGTCACCATTTCAGTTAAAGGTTTTCAATCTCATATGTCCATGACTAAAATTTTTACAATAGAATGTAAACATACGAGTAATTCTTATACACGACTTACTGCTGGTAGAAAGGTTAACTTGGAGTAGATTTAGTTGAATCACCAAAATACCCCTCTTTTATGTGAGTATCAGTTGTATTCATAACATCGTATGGCATTAGAGGTATAGGAAGAAACAAATTGAGCAAAAGCTATTTACAGAAGTTGCTAACTAGTTTGAGGGTTGCAACATTTGTTGCAAACGTTGGGAAACTTCAAAACGTGATTTTTTCTTTCTTTCTTCTTCTTCTTCTTCTTTTCTTTTTTTTTTTTTTTTTCTTTAATATATAAAAAAAGAAAATTTAATTTTGAGAAACAATGCTTCTTATTAAAGTAATATATGAATATGACAACATTATGTTATAATGACCAAGTATTATTTAGTTTATCCGATCCCAAAAAAGTGTCCTTAATGTTCTTACTTCGTAGTAATTGATGCCTTATTTTTTACTGTTTGAAGAACAGATGTACTACAGAAAGTATAATGGCAGTATTGATGCTTCTATGTAACTTATGATGCTAACGTTTTCAAAATATTTTCAAATTTCTTAAATTCGAAGGTAATTTCAATGAAAACTTTCCAATTTCTTATTTGATTAGGTTCAAAATCTCTGCATTCCTCTCTCTATAGAGTAGATTGAACATACAAAATTACTATGTCTTGGACCAGAGGTTCTAAGCATATTTAAACAATTTAGAGTTTCTCTTCCGTTCACCAAATTAAAGAAAAAAAAAGTTTTATGGGTCAAAAAGGATTTTTATTGGCCAATTAGATTAACCATGTCATTTTCCTGGACTCTAAATTACTGCTTTTTTACTTAATAAGTTGACATTTCACTACTTTGTGCTTAGGTTTTTGATCTTTTTGATGAAAAGAGAAATGGGGTGATTGAGTTTGATGAATTTGTCCATGCTCTTAGCATCTTCCATCCCCATGCACCTATGGAGGAGAAAAGTGATTGTAAGTGTAGAAGAAAATGTCTGCCTGGTTTCTACCATCTTCTATATATATTGATATTTTCCTATGTATGATTTCTTGTAGTTGTGTTTAAGCTGTATGATTTGAGGCAAACTGGGTTCATCGAACGTGAAGAAGTGAGTATTATTTGCATAGTTATGGTTTATTATTGTGTTAACCTCCTGTTAAGAAAGTATGTTCGAGGTGGGGCAAGAAGGTCATTTCGCCCTGGACAAGCTGTGGTCCAGACGTGTAGCTCTGCGTATGAGTGAGGAGGAAGAATGTTGTTATATTGTCTGTGAGGGGAAGTGAGGTCGCTATCTGGGAATTAGTGTAAAGGATCGTTTGGGTCTTTTTGGGGAGAGTTTCCAGCCCTTTGGCATTGGTTGAGATTATCTCTTTGCAATCGTTCTTGTTCTTAGTCTTGAGTAGTGGGAACTCTGTTTTGAAACTTGTAATCGTATCAGTTCTCTTGAAATATATATCATAGTAAGGAGTATCCTTACACAGTGTTGGTCAAACTGATGGGTAAGACGGGTTTCGAGGGGTAGAAGATAGTTGTTATGTTGGAGATATCATCTGGGCTTCTTGCTAACTAGGAATTTTGCTGGATTCAGGTTAAGCAAATGGTTATTGCAATCTTAATGGAATCTGACATGAGGTTACCGGATGAACTTCTCGAAGCAATTCTCGACAAGGTATGGGTTGCAACCTGTTGCTTTATTTCTTTGTGAGCTTTCTGAAGTTTCTAATGCCTGTAGTTCTGCAGACATTTGCCGATGCCGATACTGATAAGGATGGAAGAATCAGCAAGGAAGAATGGAAGGTTTTTGTGCGCAAACATCCATCTCTCTTGAAGAATATGACTCTTCCTTATTTAAAGTAAGCCACATCTCTTATGCCTCTAAAACATATTATCCTCGAACTATTTTCATGATAAAAAGAAAGAAAACATAATCATATCTGTTAAATGCCGTTCAATTACAGAGACATAACGACAGTGTTTCCGAGTTTTGTTTTCAACACGGAGGTTGAAGATTAGAAATTTCACCACGTTAATGTCAAGAGAGCCGTTTTAGCAATATTGAATGGAAATCACTGGAATTTGCTTTATGAGACGGTTCGAATTGTGGCTGGCCCTTGTTGGTTAGAAATGAGGAAGCATGCATTCTTCGAGTCGAAGAAAGATCAATGGGGAGGTATAGCTCGGGCTAAAACACTTTGGTTATTCCATCTATGCACGATCCAGATTATTGGAAGGGTGCATTGTAATTTGTACAGTAGTTAAGAGTTGCATTTTCCTGGCTGTGTATTTGTTCTTGCCAGCACTCTTACCATTTTGATATCAAGCTGAAATTATTTATCAAGCTTCCATTCGGGGTCTGCTCGAAGTTGTTGATGTCTCCTAAGATATGTGATTGAATCTACACTTTGAATGCATTTTTTAATTTGACATCGACTTCTTTTTCTTTTGACAAATGTGCTTTTAATTTTTTTTTACTAATTACTAATTATAACCAAGTTTCGGTCCTCCTCAGATTAGTGTGTATATTTTCAAAACAATAAAATATGTTGTTTGGTTCCATAAGTTAAAAAAAAGTGACAGTGTAGTACTTGACCTTTCAAAAAACTAACTACTTGTCCAATTACCAAGAAGAATGAATTCCTTTGAACAATCAGAGATTGTGGCAGATTGACACATCAATTCTAATCTTTGAGTTGCCACTAATTCATTCCAATATTTGAGTTAGAGACAAAAATGGTTTGTCTGTTTTTCCAGAAAGGTGAGTAAGTGTTGCATACTCTACTCCAAAATTTCATCCAGAGGAATGTTATAGAGTGAGAAAAGAGACCAACAAAGAGTAAAAAATTTTAGAGAAAAAAATTCATTGCATTTTCACCAGAGAAAAAGCTTTGAGAATCGCATTAAAGGGGAATAAAGGAGGAAGGAGAAAGGCAGGGGAAGAAAGAGAGACAACTATCAATCAAATCATCTTTATTTTGGTGAATTAATGCTCAAGCAACCTTTTAACACTAATTTCAACGTCAGAGATTAAACTATCAATTTTTTAAATTTTGTGATGAAAATGAAACCTATTTTCAAATTCAAGATCCAAAGTTGTATTTTACCATTTTTCAAAACTACAATAGCTCGAGTTAAAACTAACTCTTCAGTAAACATTTGACTGAAAAACTACCCGAATATAAAATATTGTAATTGAGTAAACAAAATCAATAGATCTGTCGCTTTTCAAAAATTTAATGGTCAAGTTAATGAAGAGTTCATTGCAAGATGAAAATTGAACGACTAATTTTTTAGATTAATTTAAGGTCCATATAGATTAATTAATTTCAAAAATAAATATTTTTTTTTAAATCTATTTTCATTTAAACATTTTTTATAAGTATTGTTTAAAATATATACATTAATGGGTAACAAAAAAAAAAATTATTTTAAGTAATGGTTAAATACTTGTATTCTAAACAAATTTGAATCGAAGATTATTAGAGCATCTTAAAAGTGTTATTCTTCATTTTAAATAATAAATAATAAATAAAATGGAGCTGCTAGGAACTTTTTTATTTTTTTCATCACATTCCAATTCCAAATTTCCAATTACGGCCTCCGCGTTCTCTCTAAGCTTCTCATCTCTTCTGTGCCCTCTCCGATCGCCTCTCTTTTGCAGCAATGGCGGATAAACCCAGTCGAGCTCTGGTTATTTTCGGTGATGGGTTGGCTCGCTTTGTCGATCAATCTCACACCCATCTACATGCTCTCGCATCGCTAGCTTCTTGTGGGTTTTTGTCACTTTCCAATGCTCCTCCTTCAGGTTCTATCACCGCCTCTCGCTTGCTTTTGCTTTTCTTTCTTTTCTCTCTGTGCTTTCTTGGTAAGCAAGGTAATTTGTCGTCCTTCGAAATTAAAACCACCAATTTCTTTACCATTCATTACCTTGTGCCAATGAAAAGGTTACTCGGAGAGCCATTTTTATTGAATTCGATTGCCGTTGGTTAATTTTCGACCCAGTAGGGAGGAGAGTTCGTTTTTGAAGATTGGGGCGATTTGTTACATGACCAACTCTAATTACTTGATCCCATCATTTGGGTTGAATATGATATTTTCTTCTTTGGTTCAATGTCTTCCATGTTTTCTTAGGTTTATGTTGTCATTTCAGTGAATATGAAGTAGGGAAAATGATGATTGGGGGATAATTTTGTTAAGCAACCTTTTTATTAGGCATTCTGCTTAGATACATGCGTTTTTCCCCTTCCCGTGTTGTTAAAACTTCGATTTATTGATCAAAACATAAAACTTGAGTAAACTCAATAGATCATTAATATCTAAACTCGTTGTGGGCTAGTGAAAAGAATTTGTTGGCCTTCCCTTATAATCTACCTGGAATTGGGGTTTATTTGATGTTTTAGATTGCAGAGAGTGATGAAAAGCGGATGATTCGAGAGCTTGCGCTTCTATTTGACGCATGTGACTCACACGTCAACAAGGTATGATCTTGTTGCTCTTTTGAGTGTCAAGGACTAATTTTACAATGAAAGATAATATTTGGTTTCTCAGAATGGGGATGGTTGCGAAGGAAATAGTCAGAGGAAGTCCATACCTGAAAGGTAGTTTATCCGTCTGTTATCCGTTCAGTTGATGTCATGAGCAGGATAAATCTCTGTGGTCGGTTTGAATATTGGCTGGTGGTTTTGTGTTGCTTCCTACTTCAGGTTCATGGGAATGAGAGCTGCATTACTGACAAATAATTCGAGTGTGCAGTATTTGGGTTCTGAACTTGGCGTCTCTTCGTTGCGACTGGATGAGTTGATGAAAACGAACCATCTTGGGTTGCCACTGGTTGACTTTCTGACCTCTGAGTTGCTGAAGAAGCTTGGCTTTCAAGATGGGAAGATACAGGATACAAGTGAGTTTGATTTATTGTTTGTGCATATAGGAGTTGGTGACGAAGTCCATGGTGACAAAGACAAAACAACTTTGGATGAATTGAAATATATTGATGCTTTGGTCGGTGATGTATTGCAAAAGACTCAGCCTGGGTCAGAAATTGGTTCCCGTTTGCACTTGTCCCTTCTGATGAGCTATGGAAATGTCTTTAAGGATGATGAAAGCTGCTTGTCTGTTTTGACTTCCAATGGTGTGAAAAGTTCTGACTTGTCAGTGCTCTTTCCTCGTCAAAGTTACACGATGATGGGGGAGGTCCAGCGGAGTGATGTTCGGTGAGTCAAAATCTATGGTTTTTCTTTGGATTGATGTTTTTTCAAAATTTCACTGTCTGATATCCCTTGCATTATCTAATATTGGTCATGGACAAGGCATCATTCACCCATGTTAGCTGCTCAGTGGCAATATGGAGTAACCCGCAAAGATAAAGCAGAAACATTTTCTTTCAAGGAGTTTAAAGAGGTGAACCTCAATATTTTTCTCCTATTGCTTCCACGCTTTTCATTGTTTCATGCATACATCCATGAAAATTTGTGTCATCTTGGTTGGTCTTCAAAATACTGAAGCTTTGAAGCTCTGCTGCCGTAGGCGAATAGGATGGTTTCTTAGTCTTGATAAGTTCTACTTCTAACATGATTACAAATGTTTATGTTGTTTTAACATCTTAAATGCTGGAATTACGCAGAGATTCGATCATCTTGCATTGTTATTATGTTGCTTGCATGATACGTATATTCTCTTAATGAATATGAACTTTTGTGATTGCTCATGCCCTGCTTTTTTTTTTCTTTCCCCGAGTTCATCATGTTTTGGTGTTATTAAAAATGTAAAGCTTCTACTCTGGCTTTCCTGACCTGTGCTTGAGTGGGTGGTTCTCCGATATGACGGTTTGAGACATTTATTAGTGAATCTTTTTTTTCTTTTTTTCAGCTTGGTAGCAACCTGGTAATACCAGCCGACAGATTTATACATGAGGTAGCATTTAAGCTTTGGAAGGCCCCCAAGTATGGAGCTTGAGATGGACAGCACCTCAAGACCAAAACGATAATAAGTCCCTTAAAGCACAAGTTTTGCTTGGGAACACGTTGCCAGAAGCACTTTATGGATTCCAAATACTTTTGCTTATAATTTGATGCTTGGGAAAAGCAAATCGTGAGTGCTGCAATTTTCATAGAGAACGGCTTCTGTTATTTGCATTGTAATGAAAACTCCAGTTTCAATTTGGAAATTAATGCAAATACATTTTGCTTTTTAAGATGAAAGATTCATCTATTAAAGAAAAGAGAGCAGGAAGATAAAAGAAAAAAGGAGCTAAGGCAACAATTACTACAATGAAGTTGCAATCAGCAACAAGTGTTATATTGCAGCAACTTGTAATTTTCAACATATCAGGAAAGTGAAAATGACAAATATGAATATTGGTAACGTATGTACAGTGAAACTAGAGGGGTGAAACAGAGAGAGGATATAATATCATTGAGAGTTTTGCAGGAAGGTGAAGTGAATAGGAAACTAAGCACTGGCTGCTGCTGCTTCCTCGACAACCTGGTTCGTTGGCTGTAGGGTGCAAATCAGGTTGCGATCACCATACACATTGTCAACACGTCCTGAAACCACCCCAAAATTTCATTCAGTAAGAGAGTTAATGTCAACATTAACCAGGCAGAGAAATTAGAACTGAGTTGCTCGTGGTACCTGTTGATGGCCAGAACTTGGAAGCCCTGAGCCAGGAAGCTGGAAAAGCTGCATATTCCCTAGAGTATGGCTTTGTCCATGCATCTCCCATTAGCAAAGATGGTGGATGAGGTGCACCCTGCATTAGTGTGTAGGCAAAGATAATCCTTGTGAAGGTCTATTAGATGAAAAATGGTAAAGTTATTAGTCTCTGGTGAAGAGGACCTCACCTTTAGGACATTGTTGTTGATATCAGCTTTTCCTTTCTCAATCTGGGCGATTTCTTCTCTGATCGAAATAAGGGCATCACAGAATCTATCCAACTCCGCCTGCAAAATGTGTTTGTATTTACTTGGCAGGGAGTGTGAAGAAAAAAGAAGTTATTGGGATCAAGCAAGAGCATGTGTGAAAAAGGAGGGGTACCTTGCTTTCACTCTCTGTGGGTTCGATCATGAGTGTGCCCGGGACAGGCCATGACATGGTGGGTGCATGGAAACCATAATCCATTAGACGTTTAGCAACATCTTCAGGCTCTATTCCAGCAGTTTGCTGCCACAAATGTACAACAAAAATGAGCGCCAACCAGTTGGATATAACATCATAGACTTTTAAAGAAAGAAATTACCTTGAAGCCTCTCAAGTCGATGATGAATTCATGGGCAACCGTTCCATTGACACCACGGAAGAGAACAGGGTAATGGTTCTGCAGTTTTCAAAGCAAATATAGAGATATATGAGAATGAGAATTAGAAAGAAGAAAAGTGCAGAATCAGGCATCTATTCTGAACTGTGTACAACTAATATCCAAAGGGTGAAAGGAACAAGAATAAGAATCAGGAACCTCTAAACGTTTGGCCATGTAGTTTGCGTTCAGAATGGCAATCTTAGATGCATTGGTTAGACCCTCAGACCCCATCATGGCTATGTAAGTGTAAGATATTGGGAGAATAAGAGCAGATCCCCATGGTGCAGCAGCAATGGTACCAAGAGGCTGTGCTTTATCAGGAGCAGGAATGCCTCCAGTAGGTATCTTCAGAATTCAAATAATACCAGATTAAATCTACTGCGAGTGTATAGCAATCATATTCAAATAAGAACTAATTATTACCACAGGATGTGAAGGCAAAAATGGTGCCAAGTGCTTCTTGACACCAATAGGGCCCATGCCAGGGCCACCTCCTCCATGTGGAATGCAAAATGTTTTGTGGAGATTGAGATGGCAAACATCAGCCCCAATCCAACCTGGGCTTGTTAGACCCACCTGAAGACACCAAAAATCAACTGTGAATGGTGAGTTCCTATACTACCAAAATGAAGAAGAATCTGCTCACTTGTCAATTTACTTTGGGAAATCAAGATCATAAGATGGACAATGTACGACCTCGAACGTGATTTGTCCTATAGATTATACAACTGCATCTTTGAGTTTTAAAGTTGGAAATACGACATCATACATACCTGGGCGTTCATGTTGGCTCCATCCATATAGACTTGACCTCCATTCTCATGAATGATCTTACAAATCTCATCAATGCCTTCTTCATACACTCCATGAGTGGAAGGATATGTAACCTATCATCATTTCAAGGAAATAAACTCACATTACACTCAAGTTTTATTTCCTCTAGTTCTAATTCTCTACCAGCATCAAAGAAGGCTATATCTGATCTAACCATGAGTGCTGAGAGATTCTCCTTGTTGGCTTCTGCAGCCTTCTTCAGCTCTGCAATGTTGATGTTTCCCTTTGAATCGGTTCCAACAGACACGATCTTCATTCCACACATGGCAGCACTTGCAGGGTTCGTCCCGTGTGCTGAGAGCGGAATGATGCACACATCGCGGTGGTGGTCTCCCCTTGCCTGCAAAATTTTGAGTTTGTCAATTATTTGCCAGCAACTTTTTTTTCCCCCTTTTTTATTCTGACAAATGCAACAGATAAATTGAAGCAGGTTGCTCTGAAGAGAAAGTCCTAAGATGGACGATGAATTCATGATACTATGTCATGCTTTCTTCCACATGAATATTCCTAATGTAATTTCTCATCCGGGCCAATTTCTTTCCCATATTTTTTTAGTTTTCAGAACTTAATTTCGTTTTGAATAATAAAGCATAGGAAGTTATGGGTTAATGTTATATTTTATAAGTTTAATTTTTACAAATAAAAAACTAATTATTTATTTATTAAAATTTTAGAAAAAGATGACTCTTTGAAGGCCATTCAGTTTTTAACTTTCAGGTTTTTGAAACATTTAACTTATAAATAATTAGTTTTTTATTTGTAAAAATTGAACTTATAAATAATCTCAAATTGTATCTTCAAATTTATTTTTCACTTTTTAAGTAATACAAATGTAGGTTGAACATCGACCCCAAAAGAAGGGCTAGATGCCTTAATTGTTGAGCTATGTCGACTTTGGGCAAGAGTATCATAACTTTTCTTTCACTCCTAAACTCAACTTATTTCCCACACAATATTATGTTACTTGTCCTTAATGTCATTAATATAAAATATAAAATTTAACCAACTAACTGTTAAATTATCTTTATTATATTTTTATAAAGTGAAATTCTGTTTATTAATTATGAAATGAACAAAATTTTAGTGCAGGGAGTTTGAGCTCATTGGACTGTTGGTTGACCCAAGGTTGACTTACAATATGGGCAAGTGAGGCAATCACTCTAAGACCCACCATTTTCGAAAGCCTTACTTATTTTATATAACATCCACATGCCGGTGTTATCGATTCTTTTAGTTCATAATGATTATGATAACTCTAATCAAATATTTAAATAATTTTTTAATTTTGTGAAAGTAACGGAAACTTATATTAATTTAATTTAATTTAGTACATATTTTCTAAATTACAATATTAAAAATTAATGTTTATTGTAGCTTTTCTTATTTAAATAATTTTCTCTTGAAATTTCCACACAAATGCAAATACTCTTGAAAACGCCTATCATACATTAATGAGGCCTAAATTCTCTAAATTTCTTCACCTTTTTTTCTGAATGAACATCTCTAAATTTTTCTTAAAATCCCATCACCCCTCCAAAATAATAATAATAATAATAAAATATATTTTTTTTTATTAATTAAGTTATAGAAGGTTTAACTTTATGGTTAATAATAATTATGCACATCTTTCTTACTAAACATAATTGAAACTATAACAATTCAAATAAAAAAGTGTAAATATATATAAATTTTTTGTAGATAAAAAGAACTTGTTATTAAACAAGTTTGTTTGTGTTGTTTTATTTATAAAAAGTAGAAAAGCTTTTGAAAAGATGCGTTGCCTTTGTATCCAAAAATAGGTAGCAAAGAACGTACCATATGGTAAGCACGGATAACCATGAGGCCAGCATACTCTCCAGCCGCACCAGCATTTGGTTGCAATGAGAATGAATCAAACCCAGTTATTGAACATAACAAGTCTCCCAAATCACTGAACATCTCCTGCACAACAGAACAATTCGACGTTTGACAAAAACATGATGTTCCAATCGTCCCTTTCGGGCGATCGTTCTCACACCCGAGCACAATGTAAAGGCCAACTTACCTGATACCCCTGAGACTGCTCAATAGGAGCGAAAGGGTGAAGGTTGGTGAAACCGGGCCATGTTACGGGCATCATTTCCGTTGTTGCGTTCAGCTTCATCGTGCAAGACCCCAATGGAATCATACTGTGGCAAAGCGAAAGGTCCTTCGATTGCAACCTCTGGAGGTACCTCAGCAATTCATGCTCTGTATGGTACCTGATGCAGAGCAGAACATAGTTATAGAATTAAACTACCTATAGTTTTAGCTACAGGAGTTTACGATGCATACGTGTTGAAGATTGGGTGGGTAAGGTACGGGCTCTCCCTCACTAGTCCTGAAGGAATTGCACTCTCAACCTCGTGAGCAAGAGATGCAGCAGTAAATGGAACCTATACAACAAGATATTGTCAAACATGAAAAATGATATCAATAGAAACAAGACTACCATCCACATAATTCCATACAATTCAAATACTTACTGGCTTTCCACCAGAGAAAACTGAGAAAAGATCATCAACATCTTCTAAGGTTGTCGTTTCATCAAAAGCAGCAGTGATCTAGAAGGCAATCCATCGACAGTTAATTACACAACATGAAATATTTTCATTAAATATTTGATTCACACTATAGAATTTTGGTTACCGTGTTCTTGTCGATGATTCGCAGATTAATACCGCTCTTGTAAGCAGCATCTGCAATTGCATTTGCATCAGCAACCTTAACCTTCACAGTGTCAAAAAAGGGAAGGCCTTGCACTTCTGCCGTGCCTAGTTTCTTCAGTCCAACAGCGAAAGCACCAGCAAGGCCATGAACTCTATCTGCAATCGCCTTGAGGCCCTTCGGTCCATGATACACCGCATACATTGCAGCCATGTTCGCTAGCAACGCCTAAATAAACAAACGCGTATTCGAAGCAAAGACAACTCAATATAACATACATATTTACTAATCTATGCATCTCAAAATCATGCTATGAATCATAATCTTAATACCTGAGCAGTACAAATGTTGCTGGTAGCCTTGTCCCTCCTGATATGCTGTTCTCTCGTCTGCATCGCCATACGCAGGGCAGGTTTACCCGATGAATCAACACTAACACCGATGATTCTTCCTGGCATCATCCTCTTATATTCTTGAGAGGTGGCCAAAAAAGCAGCATGAGGACCTCCATACCCCATTGGAACACCAAACCTCTGTGCAGATCCAACAACGATATCGGCCCCCAATTCACCTGGTGGCTTCAACACCGTCAATGCCAGAAGATCGGTCGCCATCACAACCTTAACTCCGTTAGCATGAGCATTCTTAATAAACTCCCCATAGTCCAATACTTCCCCTTCAGTGCCAGGATACTGAACAAGAACACCACAAACATCACCTGATTTATAATCAATATCCTTAAGATCTGCAGTCACTACTTTAAGATCGAACCCCGCCGCTCGAGTAACACAAATATCAATCGTTTGTGGGTGGCAATTATTCGAAATAACAAACGTTTTCTTCTTCCCTTTGAGGATATTATTACACATTGCCATAGCTTCAGCAGCAGCAGTCCCTTCATCAAGCAATGAAGCATTGGACATGGGAAGACCAGTGAGATCTGTGATTAAAGTTTGATAATTAAGCAAAGATTCAAGACGTCCCTGTGAAATCTCAGCTTGATATGGCGTGTACTGAGTATACCAAGCAGGATTCTCCATTATATTCCTCAAAATTACAGGAGGAACAAAGGTATTATAATACCCCATCCCAATATAAGATTTGAAAATCTTGTTCTTAGCAGCCAAATTCTGCATATGTTCAATCATTTGGCTCTCCGTTAACCCTTCATCAAACTTAGAGAATTTCATCGATTGAAGCCTAATCGATTTAGGAACAGTGGCATCGACAAGTGAATCGAGGCTATCAAATCCACAAGCCTCTGCCATTTTGTTCTGTTCTTCAGGGGTAGCAGAGTTGTGGCGACGGGGAAAAGTGTCGCTAGGTTTCAAAGCTTCGACGGAAATCGAACGACTCTGAGACCCAATTCCGATTCCATTCCGATGAAATGAATCCGATCTTACGCCTCTAGACAAGAACGAATTAGAAGACAATGAAGAAACGTACCTGGAAGGCGTAAAGGAAACAGGGGAGGAATTGAAGAATGGAGGATCGATTTGACGGTGGTCCTTCGACGCTGAAACAAGGCGCCTCAACGCCGCCTTGTTCGCCGCCAACCGCCGTGCTCGTTCCATAATGAGAAAAAAAAAAAGGAAGAGAAAGAGAGAAAACCCGAATGAGATTTTGGTGAAAATCAAAATGGGGAAATGCCCTTTTGCTCAAAAGCTTAAATTTGAATGGCTATGGCTGTGGATTACACCATGGGAGGATAATATAGCAAAAGTTCACTCTTTTCCAGAAGCAAAGAAAAAATGAATATTGATATTAATACAAAATTGGGTCCTTTTGTTGCAAGAGGGAGCATTAAATTGTTTTATTTAAATAAAAAATGGAATAAAATTGGAAAAAGTGTAGAAAAAAATTAAAAAAAGAGAGGAAAATATGAGAGGATGAGATATGGTGGAGATGGTAAGTGGTGGGTGACGGCGCACCTAGGTTTGAAAAGGACAAGGCCATTTTTGATTAGAAGGAACCACAGCCAACCAACTCCCAAATAAGATCTTGCTCATGAATGAACGGTAGAAAATCAATTGAAGAAGGGATTATGTTTCAATGGATCCACATTTTCTTAATGCAAGAATATAAAAATGGTGAAAATTAATTAATAAAATGGTAAATTTGTGCAACCCCTTTTTTATAATGGTAGAAAAAAATTAACACGTGACAAGTATTGATCGGATGTTGTCTGAATTGCACAACAGATGAGTGCAGCTCCAACTGCACCCAAAATATTTTCTTTATCTTTTAGGTATTTTTAAAGTCTACCTTGAGTATAATGAAATTTAAAAATTAAGATTCTACCTAATAGAAATTTAATTTTTATTTATGATGGTTTTGATATTTATGTTTCAATGAATTGAAGAAGGAATTATGTTTCAATGGATCTATATTCTTTAAAGAAGATCTTTCATTGGAGAAATGGAAAATTAATTAAGCCTCAAAAGTTAAGTTTATTCTTTTGTTATTGACTTTGTAATCATGCTTTCAAAATCTACTTAGAGTTTTAAAAACTAAGGCCTCTTTTGGTAGGGGTTTCATTTTTAGTTTTAAGTTTTTGAAATTAGGTTTGTTTTTCTTTCAATTTACTTTGCATGGTTTTTGAAACCTTTTAATTTTTAAATAATTTTTTATTTTTTATTTTTTTAAATTTCAAAACTTTATTTGATTTTTGAAAATATTAGTGGTTTTAGCTCGTGGACAAGTTTAGAGACAGTGTTTATAAATTTAATGTTAAAAAACCAAGACATTAAATAGTAGTTTTTTAGGCTTCCTTTCCTAATCAACTAAGTATTTTAAAATTGTGCTTTTTTTTTTTTTTTTTCATTTAAAATTTCTTACTGTAGCTTTTATCTTTCCTAAGCAGTGAACATTTGAAATCATCATTTATATTTTTCTTTTCAGTTTTTAAAATTCAGCTTAGAATTTAAAAATATTTCTATTAAGTAATAATAAAACAAAGAACCAAAGATTTTTTTTAAAGGTATTTGAACCAAAGTTATTAACACCCGCGTAAAAATTTGTTTTTTTTTTTAAATTAAGCTAAAAAATTTAAATATTTACTAAAAACATATGAAATTGTAGTATAGATATTATAAATCCAAACCTAAAACACAAAGTCCCGTTTATGAATGTTTTGATTTTTGGTTTTTAGTTTTTGAAAATTATGCTAACTTTTTTTTCACGTTTTCATATTTATTATGTAAACATTTGAAAATTCTCAATCAATGTCCAAAAATAAAAACAAAATTTTCAAAACTTTATTTTTACCTTTTAAAATTTGGCATTGATTTTGAATACACTTCTAAAATATATACAAAGAAATACATAAATAAATAAATAAATAAAATCAGTGTTTATAGACTTAATTTTCAAAAACAAAAAACCAAATGGTCAACAAACGGATGTAGTGGAAAAAATCGAAGATTTTTATAATTTTTTATTTCAGTTTTTTAAGTTTCATTTTGTTGGCAGAATCTCCTTCTCAATTGGCTCATCTTCAAATCCCACCTCATGGAAATACAAACAAAATATTGTGTGCAAATCCAAGAGGGAGCTGACTCAGATGTTTTTGGTTCTTCTTCAAAGCAATAATCTTTGTTCAGATGTGGGAACCATTAAATCATGATTTTCTACCTTCTTTGAAATAATAATATTTAAAACCTTCCTAATATTCTTTAAAAAAAAAAAAAAAAAAAAAAAAAAAAAAAAAAAAAAAAAAAAAACCTTCGCTTTTTACGAAACATACCACAATTCACAACAGTTTATTTTTAAATACAATAAGCTAAAGTGATTCAAATTATAAACCTCTTGATTGTTAAGACCTATGTTATAGAGATGAGTTAAGTTTATTTTTGACAATTGCTCTTTCTATTTAGCCATAAAATATTTTATTTACAATAAAATATGATGGACTAAATTTCACTCTTCAATTTCATTGTCATCTGCATGAAAAATCAAAAGTTTATTAATTGAAGGGAGAAGATAATAGCTTTGAATGGTTTGAAGTGAAGTATAATTCATGGGTGGGATTGAAGCAAGAGGGGGTTGGGGACTTTATCTTCAAGTTGTGATTTTTTCTACAAAATTAATTTTTAATGGTGGGAAAAGTTTGTGTGTTGAAACTTTGAAAATGGTACCATTTTTTAAAAAATAAATAAATAAAAGAATAAAAATATTGTATTGAGTCCAAAATGAGATGGGATATTCTTTTTTAGCCACTATTTGCAAAGCCTTATCTTCCATGAGATGAGATACACATGAACAAGCCTAGTCTATTTATTTATTTATTTATTTTTTTTGGGGGGGGGGGGGGGGGGGAGGTATACAAAGGAGACATAGTAAATAAAAATCTATATGGAATTATTATTTATTACTCATTTATGTAATTATCAAACATATAGATTCTTATATTCTAGATTTTTTAAAAAAATATTTGCAGTGATAAATTAATGTAATAAAATTTTGTTCAAATTACAATTACAGTTTACTAACTTTTAAGTTTATGTTAAAACAGTTCTAAATTTTAAGAAGTGTCTAATAAGTAATTGGTCTGTCAACTTTGTATCAAATACGTCCTCAAACTTTAAAAATGTCTAATAAGTCTAATAACTTTCAATTTTAATTTGTGTCTAATCGGTGTCATATTGAAAATTTAAAAGATTAACTTATGTTTTAGATTTAAAATTAAGTTTTATGTGTAATAGGGACTTAAATTTTCAATTTTGTGTCTAGAAGTTTGTGAATTTTAAAAAATGTCAAATACATCAATGGCCTATTAAAAATAGAATTTGAAATTTAGGGACCTATCGAATAAAAAATCGAAAGTTTAAAGGACATATAAAATATCTTTTTTGAAGTTTAGAGACTAAATAAACACAAATCTAAAATTTCAAAGATTAAACTCATAAATTAATCTGAAATTGTATTCAACCTTAGAGTTCAAACAATGTATTCTTATATGTAAAAATGAAGTAATTTAAACCTTTTTTAATGAGTTAAAAAAGTTTAGGTTAGAATTCAAATTCCTTTACCAAAAATGTTGCAAGTCCAGTATACATCTTTTCTTTTGTTAACCATATATTTTCATTCACATGTATAGTTAAGACTAATTGGTAATATTTTTTTTACATGTAAAATTTCACAACATGCCCTTCTGATCTTAGAGGTTGAATCCGTTCTAGAAAATTATTACAAACTAAAAAAATATCAAACTATTTACAAATATAAAAAAAAAAATTTATTATCTATCCGCGATAGACTGTGATAAACTTCTGAGCCATAGAAGTCAATCCTAGTCTATTGCCTAGTGATAAAAGTCTATCACGGTTTATCACTAGTAAAAAAATTTAATATTTGTAAATATTTTTGCTATATTTAAAAATAGTCAAATATATTCTATTAAAAATAATAATATTGAACGAAATTGAAAAATAAAATCCAAGAAAATTATTTTAAGACGTGAGCTTTGAATCCATGTATATATGAGCCAAACAATTTGAAGGTGTGGAATATTTTTCAAGTGTTTAATTAAAAAATATAAGTGTTTGAACCATTTTAAAAATCATTAGTATTTTTATTTTAAATAATTTTGATGATAAGGTAAATGAAAATGAATTTTAAAAAATATTTGTCTTTTGAAGTTATTTCAAAACCGCTCTTATTATCTCTAAAATCCTTGATTCGGTAAGAAGAGAAATTATTGAAGATTCATATTATATGTCTACTTCTATCGGAAGAATCTTGGATATTATATATATATATATATATATATATATATTGCAAGCAAATTAAATATTTAGAGATTCCAACTATGCTAGATAGCCTCTGATTTTTATTTATTTCATCACACACATATAATATTTTTATATTAAAAGTAAGAGATTAAAAAAATAATAAAAAAAGTTAAAAGGAGAATCAATCATGAGCCATTAAAATAGCATCACTGAACCTCACGTGCCCTTTTAAAACAAAAAGGAACTCCTAATTTTTATACACTTATTAGAGATTTTATAATATTTACTTTTTCAGTTCTAAAATTTTAAAGAATATTATACATTTGGTTATGAGTTTTAAAAATGTAACTTTTCAGTTATTTGATCCATTTTTGAGCTAAGCTCATTTTTAAACATTATTTTTTTAATTTAAATGCTATATAGTTATATAAAATAATAATAAAATAATTTAAATCTTATTTTAGTCACTAAACTTTGAATAGTATTCTATTTTGATCCTTAAACTTTTAAAAATGTCAATTTTAGTATCCGAACTTTGAATATTATTATAATTTGGTCCCCAAACTTTTAAAGATCTTCATTTTAGTCCCTGAACTTAAAATGCTTATTTTGATCCCTGCTATGTTAAGATTTTGTTAACTCTTTAATTAACAAAATCGTGAAGTGACTTCTGTTTTTAGATGACTAGCTACCCAATAAAGTTAGCTACACTAGAAAAATCTAGAGTTTCATTTTGAATAAGGTGGCAAAGTAGGAGAATTTAAAATACATTTTTAGTCCAAAATTTTGGTCGTTCAATATTTCAACGTGTTGGTTGTTGACATTAATACATCTAGAGCCTTGTCATCCAAAAATACAAGCTCTCTCACATTTATGTTGAAAAGTTAACATAATTAGGGACTAGACTAAACTAAACACTTTTTAAAATTTTAGGGACTAAAACAAATGTTTTTCAAATTTTAGGGATTAAAATAGAACAAGACTCAAAGTTCAGGGACTAAAATAGGATTTAAACCTAATAAAAAATTTTAGGAACCTTTTAAAACTATTTTTAAAAATTTGGGAACTAAAAAAATACATTTTGAAAATTTAAGGACCTGTACCTCTTACTAAAAATTTGAGAATTAAAAAGATACATTTTGAAAACCTAGGGACCAAACGCATTTATTCTTCAAAACTTGAAAATTGAAAAGTTAATTTTCTCTTTTCTTTATGTATGAATACTTATACTTTTATGTCCATCGAAACAATAATAATATTCAGGTTTAAATACATTCTATTTTGGTATTACTACTTTTTACTTTGAGTTCATTTTATCTTTATGTATTTCAAATTTTTGTTTATTTTTGGGACTACACTTTTAAAACGTCTAATTAGGATCTCTATACTTTAAAAAAGGACCATTTTGATATATATTTACAAAATTTTAAAAAATTTTATACAATGAAAATTTTTATTTTAATGGATGAAATGTCATACTAAATAATCATGGGTTGGTCTAGTGATAAATAGGGGCATAGCCTTAAATAAAGACCTAATAGGTCATAGGTTCAATCTATGGTAGTCGTCGATAGAAAATTTGGCCTCACCTTTCTGGCCATCTGATCACAACAATAGACTTCTCAAATTCAATGGTGATTAAGCTTGGACCACAATCGATAAACTTAGTAAGTTGTCTGATTGGACTTGAAATTATAAAGAAATTATAAATTGGCTCGAGCCCAAGTAATTAAAGTTGTTTGGGTCCAAACCTCACCCTAATTTAAGCCCATGGTGGGAAATTGGGCCGAGGCCCAAGTTCAACTAGAGCCCTTGAAAACTCTATAAATAAAGCCCTTGTCCTTCATTTTGAGGGGGAAGTTAGAAAAAAAGACTAAAATTTCAAGGTCGGAAGCTCCAAAGACCCAAAGATTGAAGCTTTGAATATTTGAAGAATAAGATCTAAAGACTAAAACTCAGATTTTTAGGAGATTAGAAATCTCTTTGAAGCTCATGAAGTCAAATTCCATAAAAGATCTAAAACAAAAGTCAAAGACTCCATAAGAAATTTTATAGAGAATTAAGAAAGAAGAACACTCTTCAAACTCTCAAGAACCAAACATGTCATTGAAAACCAAAAGCACTTTAAAGATTAGACAACTTCCAACAACCTATGAAGTAATAACTATAGCACGAGAAAAAGCTGAAGAACCCTTAAGATAAATATGTGTTTGTTGCAAAGCCCTTGAAATAGATCATTATTGAGAACGAGCTACAAAACCCTATTCAAGAGAAATGATCATTTACTAGAGATTGTACTCACTATGCTAAAAACAATATAAATTCAAAATTCATTCAACGAATTAATTTTTTCGAAAATCTCATCAAACACATACAACTGTTATTTTACCAAATCTCTATTTTCAAATCATTTATCAAATGCACACCCTAAATTATTATTTTTGTTGATATTACCTTGCTTTACTTTGGATGAGAAGACTTAATATTTAAATATTTTTTCAGAAAACTTGGCAAGTTATATCACATCATCAAGTCCTTAGCCATCGAGCGCTGTGGTCCGACCTCGAGCCATATAGTTACATATATGCTTATGAAGAACTAGCTGCTTCCGGCATTGTCTTTGTCACCCCCAATTTGATTTTTTAATTAGTAGTACTTCTAGAGTCCACCGTGAACTCATGAGTTAGAAATTGATTACTCCGATACCAAAATGATAAAATCTCAAAAATAATTGTTGTTTTTAAATATAGCAAAATAAGTCACAAAATTTATAAATATTGAAAAGTTTTATATTCATTGAAAGCATCAAAGGATCAAGAGAAAATATCAAAGTATCATTCACTAAGCAATGAAGTCTATCGCAGTTTATGACGGTCTAGACAGTGAAATTTTTCTATATTTGTAAATAGTTTGATATTCTTTCCATTTATAATAATTTCTACAGAAATAAAAATTCTCATATAAATATTTTTTATAAAATCATAAAGACTAAACTTTAATTTATTCACAAGGATTAAATGTGAAATTTAACCATATATATTACAAAACAATGAAACTACCGGATTGTTGTTAAAAGGAAAACTAAAAATAAGATCATCATCGAACTTTTTGTTTCTTTCTCTTGGTTGAGGTATTCTTTTTTGTTTAACTACATAGAGACTTTATGTATACATAATCTAATCTAATGCGTTGGGTACTTCCAAACCCTTTTGAAGACCATAATTTCCCTAACATCATCTACCTCTTTCTTTTTCCTTCTAACACAATTTTTAAGAAACAATTTCATCCCAAAAGAAAAAACCAAAGCAATGTGTAAGTAATTGAATTTGAAGTCAAGCCCAAAGCGCAAGCGAAGACATCAACCCCGCGCCGAGGAAGAGAGTACAATACGAAACAATTTGGAGTCTAAAATTGCAGCTCATTCTTTTGCTAAGAAAGTCGGCTGCAATCAAATCAACCAGAGCCATGTACACCAAAATTCCAGCCGATAGAGAGTCCAAAATGCCTTCAGCAACCAATGCCCCGGTGCTGTTGGGGTTGTAAGTGGAGGCAATGGCAGCGCCTATGGAGATGCCGAGGGGTGTGGTGATGGCGAAGAAGACAGCCATGAGGGAGGTGGAGAGGGTGTTGAATTGAGCCTGAGAAATGCAGCCACCAAGGGCAAAGCCTTCAAAGAACTGATGGAAGGAGAGAGCTGCAATTAAGGGTCTAATGGTGCATGGGCTGTGGGACACTCCAAGAGATAGCCCAATTATGACTGAATGTGACACTATTCCAAGCTCCAAAATCTGCCCAAATAAAATTTTTAAACAATTACATAATTGGGATTTTCTTTATATTACAATGCATTGTCATGTATATGGAATATTGTGTTTTGTTGTTGTCTTGTTGTACGTTCTGATTGTTTGTTCTCAAAATTTGTCTTTCTTGTTTGCAGTACATGGTAAATTATATATACGCATCATCAAGGCCCAAGGGGACCCTACTTTTATTATCTTTTTGAAATTTGACCGAAATTTTGATTTCCAAATCAGCAATGATGAGGTAAAAGCCCTAATCCCATACTTCCCTCCACTTTACACACACAAATTTTAACTCATTTTTTTAAAAAAAAGTTCACCACATCACAATTTTTTTATTGACAACTGGGAACTAATATTTATATATATAAAAGCTATTAATTTAATTTTCAAAACTAAAACTTGAAAAATTCACAGAAAGTAAATAAGGAAACAAAGAAAGTGTGTATAACCACCTTAATTTTAAAAACTAACCAACTAATAAACTGACTTTAGTAATTTAAGAAAAATCACTAAGCTTGATGGTTGATCTAATAACCTTTGTGTCTAGTTTAAAATTTAACTAATTTTGTACTCAACAAGTACTTAAATTGAGTTTTGTGTTTAATAACCAATATTGACTACTAAAATGTTAAACTTTGAGAATTTACACCTATTCTGCATCTTGATTTTATAGGGAATGAAACCCTTAGTTTTTATTTTGTTTCTAGTAGAAAGGTGATTTTTTAAATAAAAAAAAAAAAATCAAAATTAGACTTTAAACTAACAAGTCATTTGAACTTTCAATTTGGTATTAAATAGATCATGAACTTTAAAAATAAATAAGGCATGCCTAATCAACTTTTAAAAGTTTCAAAGTTTCAAATAAGTTTTTAAATTGAATAAATTCACTTATCTCACCCAACAGAAAATTGAAAATTCAGGGTTCCATCTAACATAAAATTGCATTTTATATCTAATAGATGATTATTCATTTCCTTCTTTCGATAAAAATTAAATAAATTTAGAGGCCAAATAAATATAATAATAAAAGTTAAGGGCTAAATTCGTAATTTAACCCTAAAATTAATAATTTAAGAACCCAAAAAAGGAGGGAAAAAAAACTGATGACCTACTGGAAACAAATTAGGATGGGTTGACTTTGACCAAAAAAATTACGTTCCTTACAAGGCAGGAGAAAAAACTCAGTCAGTAATTTAAGCGACAATGACACGTGGAGGGCGAGATCTCGAAGAGGAAAAAAAGTTACCTGGGAAACAACGACATGTCGTACACCGCTTTCGTCATCGTCGCCGTCCAGCCCATGAGAATGAACATGTCCATGGGCATGCCCGTGCCCATGCCCATGATCATGACCCGTCACGTGCCCATCACATGCCTGCTTCCCCTGTGGATGACTGTGCCGGTGGTGGGCGGCGTGGGCATGCATTCCGACAATGTGCATCGCGCCGCCGTCCTCTTCCCCAAACACTTTCACGTTCAAATCTCCGGCCGGAACAATGCCGGATTCCAACCCCGAATCCATAATCGACCCGACCCGATTCGCCTCCTCTTTCGACCGAATCATCCCCTGTTTCCGCTCGTAGTACTGAGTTCCGACGAAATCGACGAGGAGCGTCAACAGCGACGCCATCATCGCGAAGAATCCAGAGAAGGGGAATTTAGACCAAGGAAATTCCGGCAAGCACGGATCGGAGAGGGCCTTCGATCCATCCGGAAGCATATGGACGAAGGCGGTGGCTAGAATCACACCGGCGGCAAACGCCTTCGCCGCCACAAACAGGTTGCCGTCTGTTTTGAGGAACCGACTCTGTCTACCAAACAACGGAATGGCGATTCCGATGACTCCCGATGTTAGAATCGAGGCGATGGCGACTAATTTGAAATGGAGCGCAGCCGTATCATTCCTACAGAGTTCTAATTCCGAGACCCCACAAGATGAATTGGCCATGGATTCGGATATCGTCCGTATAAAAGACTCTGTTTCGATCAGGAATCCCCAGAATTGAAAAAAAAAACCGAGAAATCCCCAGATTAGAAATCTCAATCATTCACAGAATTCTTCAAACAAAACCTAACATAACTAAAACCAGAAATCACGAACCAATCAATCAATTCCACAATTGACCCAGTTCAATTCAAAGCAGGTTAAACACGAGGAAGACAGAATAATTGAGGGGGAAAAGGAAATTACCAGAGAGAAGTCGAGTTGTATCCTGAAAACCTCGAACGAAGAGCATCTGCCACAAATCCTGAAAAAGAAAAGAAGGAGAAAAGCGATGAGCAAAATAAAATTGGGGGAAAGCAGAGAGAAAGGAAAGAAAAAAAGCAGGGGGGGGGGGGGGGTGGGTGGAACCAACCTCAATGAAGAACATGAGAGAAGAGGAAAGGAAGAGTGGGGAATTAAAACCCGATTAGAAATTCGAAGAACCCAAATCTGGAATCTTCGAATAGGGAAAGGCGCCTGAAACGGAATCAGGCGAAGAGGAAGATAAGAAGTGGAGAGATGAAGGGTTGTTTTGGGTTTTAAAAAAGAGCAGGAACAGAGAAGGATCGATGATGTAGAAAGAAAAAGGGAAGAAGATGGGAGTGGGGAAGTGGGAAGGGAAGAAGAAGGGTGTCGACATAATGGAAGGAAACAAAGGGCAGAAGCAGAGGAATAAACTAACAGTTATGACTTTTTGCTTCAGAATGAGGGCGATAGTGTCGACACTCTTTATGCCCTCTCTTTCCATTGCTAACTCCTCTTCCTTATTTGCCCTTCCTCTCTCTCACTTCTTCTTCTTCTTCTTCTTCTTCTTCTTCTTTTCTTAAAAAAATAAATTAATTTCATTATATTTAATTCCCAATAAATTTTAGAATCAATGTATGGTGCTTTTTAGTTTGTTTGAAAGAGTTTCATCAAGTTACCCTATAGTATTGAATATGTGGCACGAAACTTGTGTGTTTTTTTCTTTATTTGGTTCATTGCATTAGGTTTTGGCATAGAATTTAAATTTTAGTAAAAGAAGGAAAGTAATGAATTTTTTGGCCTTAATGAGAGCCAAGGACGGTCAAATTAGATTATGCTTCGTTACAAAAGATTATAGTTCTCTTCTGAGTGAAAAAATAAATTCTTATTTTATTAAGTATAAAGATTTGGTCATGAGTTCACGAGTTAATTTAGTTAAGTATGAAAATTGACCCATAGGATCAGCCATCAAATAATATGTTTATTTAGCTAAGTGTGAAAACCGGCTCATAGGATCGACCATCAAACTATAAATTTATTTGGCTATGTATGGTTGTCCATCAAGCCATAAGTTTATTTGGCTAAGTATTGAGACCAATCATATGGGTCAACCATAAAGCCATAATGTCTAAGTATGGAGAACTACCATAGACCTTAAGGAGGTCTTGTGAAGGTAAAGATTATGCCTAAATAGTGTACTTTTGCACATGTCTGGGTCACTAGTGAAATAAATCCAACAATCATAACGATTAGAAATGACTTGATTAATTTCAAGAGGTTAATTAGCGAATAATCATTATGAAACCTATTTCTACATCATCAAGAGAACTAATGACATTTGAGGTATGCTGAAATACATTATAAATTCTCTACTCTCTAGCTCTTTAAACCATTACTGACTTGATCGTCAGAGTGTTAGTAGCCAAGCACCATATTAGTGCGAGTTTTTCCTCTATTTTGCAAGATAATTGTTTGATTCCTCCTAAAACATTACAAGTTCATCGTTGTTACTAAATTTTGATATCAAGAGCTTCTAAATTGTGCATAAGTGAAGTTGATCAACTTCATTTTATGATTAAACTAAAGGTTTGATGTCAAATATTAACTACGGAAGCCTATAGTTTCTAGACTATTTTAAAAAAACAAAGTTGATGAACGTTTAGAATCAAACTAAAGGGCATGATGCAAGATATTGAATACCTTGTGGTGGTCTAAATCTTCGTGGGAGTTCTAAGATATTAAAATATATGCAAGTGTTAGTAATCAATAGAAAAAATCATGAACCAACCTGATTGCTGCCAAAAACAATTCAAATTATTGAGTTTGAAAGATTAGGAATCCTATGTATATATTTTGTAAAGTTTAATATTTTTATTTTTATTTATTTTATATAAAATTTATGTGAATAAGATCATGTCAATTATAGTTGAGCAGTTAACTCACATAATTGTTATAAATAATTTAATTACTAACTAGCTCTAAGATTGACAAAAAAAAACTCGGAGAATTCCAAGTTAAGTTTGATCGGAGATGGAGGTCAAATTAGAGACATTCTCCGGATACCCGTCCGAGGATGGGACGAGGATTGGGAGGGTATCCTGCCCCGGCCTCGACCTCGACCCCGATTTATCCTCGATCACCCGTTCTCGTTTTATTTATTGGTAGTAATTTGGTACTGCATTTGAATTCTCAGTCTCTCTCACAGTCTTCTAATTTCGTCCCTACCTACAAATGGCGAGAACGGGAGCGAGAATGAATTAAATTCTCCAACGAGGGCGGGGGCGGAGAACCCCACTCGCCCCGTTGCCAACCCTAACTAGCTCAACGCAAATAAATTCTCAAGACTAATTTTTTTCATAAAAAAAGTGTGACCGTGCAAAAGATGCACGAGAGATACATGAAAATCATTGTATCATAATTAAAACACAATATTTTCCAACTTTTCCAATTATTATTAGTTTATTTCGACACTATAGTCTTATCGAGAGTATATTATGAACAAAAACTCAGAATTCTTTTTTGTTAATGATTTGAAATAGGAAGTAATTATAAATGACGTGAATCGAACCAAATTAGTATTTGAGATAAATTGTAATTTTGAATTAAGAAAACAGATTAGGATATTAAATAAATTAATATTAAAATTGATGAAATTTAGGTATAGAGTCCAAAGTAGACTTATTATTTTTATATTTAATTTTTTTAATTTATTTAAAGATAATCATTTAAAATTGCAGGATTAAACTGAATCTAATTTTGTTTTAAAAAATTATTTAATTTGAAATTATTTGATATAGTTTTAAGAAAAATAATTGTTATGTTAAAAATAATAATAATAATAATAATAATAATAATTGTTATAAAACAACCAAAATTTCACAAGAAAATAAATGCAAAAAATGTATTATAAAATTGAGATTCTAAAATCTATATTAGTAAATTTTGGTGTTTATATAATTAAGGTCCATTTGGATTAACTTAAAAAAATAAATATTTTTTAAAAATTTATTTTTATTTAATCACTTTTGATCATAAGAACTATTTAAAATAAGAACACTAAATAACTTGTATTTATTTTAAAATGAATTATTGTTTAAATTAAAAATTTGAAAACATATTTCAAACACATGATTAATTTTTAAAATTTAAAATCTAAATAGTTGTAAACAAAATCTTAAAATCTAGTTTTTTCAAAATGTTAGAGTTTAGTTGGGTCATTGACCAATTAAAAATGTTTTTTTTTTCTTAATCTTCCCCGATAATAGTTTAACTCACAACTTGATTAGGTCAAAAGCGGAAATAAAATACAACCAGAAAAATTATTAAAAAACACAATCAAAATATTAATAAATAATATTTGTCTTCTAAAAAACAAGTACAATGTCGACATTTCAAAAGAGTTGTAAAACACATTTTCGACTCAAAAGCCTCTAAATTATATCATTAATATATGTCGACATCCACATGGGTTGTTTTTTTTTAAAAAATTGTTATAAATAAAAAAATATCAAATTATTTATAAATATAGAAAAATTTTACTGTCTATCAACTATAGATTGTGATAGACTTCTATCGCTCAAAAGATATAAGTCTATCATAGTACCACTCGAGCTATAAAAGTCTTCCTGATGAGCAATAAGATTTTTTTATATTTATAAATAGTTTGGCTCATTTTATTATATTTGAAAATAGTCTTTCTTTTTAAAGTTTTTTTTTTCATTTATATTAAAAATATTATATATATATATATATACACGTCTCACCTACTAAAATTTGCTTTAGTTGAAAAAAGTGTCTAAGCTATTATAAATCCATTACTTTAGACTAATTAAAAAAGTGATGTTAAATTAATGTATGAAAAACGAAAAATGTTGGTTGGTGGCTAGTGAGTTTCAAAATACAATAAATTCAAACTTTTTAAGAGCAAACAAAATTTGATGATGTAATCACTTATTTACAACATCATTTAGTTACATGACATGTAGTTGTTGGGTAAAAATTGATGATATAAATGATTTTAATGATACTTTTTTAAATTTAATAAAAAAAAGAGATAATTGTATTATTGATCCAAAATGAAATTTGTTCCACTTTTCAAAATGTAAGTTTTTTTTACCTCTTGTATGCATGTGTCATCATTGGCAAAATTACCGAAACAACTTTATCATGCAAGTATATTGGACTCTTGCTAGTCCCGTCCCCTTACTTTTAGTTTTGCAACTTTTGTTATTTGATTTCTTTTAGTACAAAGAGTGAAAGCAAAGATCCAAGAGCATTTGCCACGGACAAAGAGCGAAAGCGAGAGTAAAAACAAGTCTGTAAAAGAAAATAGAGAGAAGAGTGATAAAACCAAAACCCTAAGGAGAGAGAGTGAGACCTCAATTCCATGTTGATGTAATGTAGGTAAAATATTTGAAAAAAAAACTCATAAGTTCAAAGAAGTGGGACAAATTCTATTTTAAACCCAAATTGTATGTGTGTATATATAGATGTTCTAAGTTTTACCCATTTTGTACTACATCAATTTTCATTTAGATTCAATTTTAACTCCATGAAGATCACATTTTAAAATATGGAATTAAACATTAAATAGAGATATTTAGAGTGATTTTGAAACTCCCAAACATACTCTTACTAACATAAAAATTACTTTTACAAGTACTAAACACTAAAAGTACACTTTGGATGATTTTGTCAGATTACACAAAATATATATATATATATATAAATCTTTGGAACTTAAAAGTACGTGTATCTCTTTAATGAGTATGAGATTTTCAAAAGTAAATGATATGATACGACCGTTCTCTTTATAGATCAAAAGTTTGATCCTCATCATTCTCGCAATTTTTGTACTAAAGTTGATTTCAAGCGTTGCTGAACAAACCGCAAAATAGTGGAACTAAAGTGACAATCAATACCTTCATTTTTTTCAATAAATCGATCGACCTCAAGAGAAGAGATAAGATCACTCTGATCTTAGAAGAGATAAGATCACTCTGATCTCGAGGGAGTTAAAAAAGTATCCTCTATATTATGGTTTTCTGTGTAATTGTAAAGTACATTTTATCTTAACATAGATAAAAGTAGTTAAAAGATATATCTACCTTCTTAAAATAAAATATTTTTCTAAGATGGAAAATTAATTAATTAGATTTTTCTAAAAGATATTATGAAAATAATTTGTCTATGATATAGTATGAAATTCATTGATTTATCTTTGGCTTGTAATTTGAAATTAAATATTAGATGAGATCTTTCTCTAAAAATATAATAAATACTATTAGATAGACCATATTAATACAAACTTGAGCCGGATTCATT
The DNA here is from genome assembly GCA_030954485.1 of Citrullus mucosospermus. NCBI lineage: Eukaryota > Viridiplantae > Streptophyta > Magnoliopsida > Cucurbitales > Cucurbitaceae > Citrullus > Citrullus mucosospermus. The sequence continues at coordinate 27,630,765 of CM062062.1, forward strand.
TGGTTTTGACGTCGGTTCACAGGATCCATCATCCGTCCACAAATTCTTCATTTGGAAATCATTTATTACTTTAAACTTGTTTCATTTATTTAAGAAAAATTTCAATTCTGAGTTAAATTTCAATAACATAGATTATTTATTTTCTTTTTAATCTTCAAACCTAACATGAATATGGAGAGATATTGTTAAAAATTAGACCAAAAAAAAAAAAATTAGTATTTAGAACCTTACTTTTCAAAAATAAAAAAAAAAAAAATTAGTATTTAGAACCTTACTTTTCAAAAATATAAAAACATTTTAAAAGATCAAAGCCAATTTTTTAAAACTACCTAAATTAGTTTAAAAAATCTTTGATTTTTTTTTTTTTTGTTAAAAATTTGGCTTAGAATTCTAATATGTTATCAAACTGTCTTGCTTTTTTATTTTTAGTTTTTGATAATTGTATTTGTGTTTTTTATTTTTAGTTTTTGATAATTGTATTTGTTTACACAATTTCTTAATCATGTTTTTATTTTTCGTAAATAAATATTTGACTTCTTAGTCAAATTCTAAAAATAAAATTAAGATTTTTGAAAACTAATACAATTTTTAGATAGTGTTAAATTGATCTTATTTTATTTTAAATAGAAAATAGCAAATAAGAACTATGGAAATGACATAATTGAATTTTCGCTACCCAAATATAGATAGTAGCTATTAACTATTTTTCTAATTTTTTTTAATAAACTCTAAATTTAAATTATCTTGATTTGTTTGTAGACAATATAAAAACAAAAATTTCTAAATAAGGAAATTATTCACTAAATCTTAGGTTGAATATAAACTAAATGTTGTATAGTTGTTATTTTGTAAAATCATAGAATTTATAATATATTATATAATACAATTTTAATTTAACAAAAATAATTGACTTTATAACATAAAATATTATATTTTTAAATATTTTTATCTCCTAAAATACAATTATGCATTTTAAAATTTTAAATTTAAAATATGAATATAGCATAAAAAAACATAAAACAAAATTTGAATTTTTAAAATAAAACTAACTCAAACCCATAAATTTCCATATTTATAAGATTAAATAAATTAAGATATCAATGCTCTTACTCAATCATTTGCAAAAATCAAAAAAACAAAAAGAAGGAAAAAGAAAGAAGGAAAGAAGGATTAAGATATCAATACACTTACTCAATCATTTGCAAAAATAAAAAATAAAAAAAAGAAAGATTCTATGATCAACAAAGGGACGGGCCAGCACCAAACCGGGCTAGTATTTTTTTTTTTGGTTCAAATATCATTTTAGTTCTTGTATTCTTTAGAATTTGTTCAATTTTAATCTAATTTTAAAAATACTAATAAAAATAAAAATGAAACATTTGAAAGAAGGAACAAACTTTTTTTGGTTGTTTTTTTTAGAGACTTTTAGAGGTTACTAATGAAAGTTCATGTAAATAAGTAGAAAATGGAAATGGAAATTAATTAAGTTAAACAAATTAAAGGGTAATTTTTCCCAATTGTAGGAATGTAAAATATTTCCAATTTAGTTTCTTTGCTAACACATTAACACATTCAAATCATAATCTGTATATCTATATCTGTTTCAAAGAAAAAAAAGAAAAAGAAAATTATAATCTAAATTTAAAGACTAAAAGTGCCCTAATGGGTTAGGGCTTTGAAAAAAGAAACTTCATTCTCCGATCATTCAAATTGCAGTTTTCTTTTCGTATCCAATCTTCTGAAATAAGCCCCGGCTTCCAATTAAAATCAAATTCCGAACTAGTCGCACCACTTTGTGAAATCGCCGCCGTCTGTCGGCAATATCGGAGCTGACGGAGGACGATTCGATGCTGAGCCTCCAGAAGAGTAATTTCACTCTGCAATTCACAGATGATTTTGTAACATCCACCAGCGAGATCACTGGCGCGACAATTGGCTTCGAAAATTATACACTCAACCGCTTTAAATCTGTTATCAGGCTCCAAATCGGCTAGGGTTTTGAGGACGTTCTTTACGCCGAATAATTTGCGGACGTTTTGAAAATCTTGAACACGATGCGCAGGAAAATAGGGAGCCAAAGGACAATCGGCAGAGCATTTTCTTCTCTGAAATTTGCAGGCAGCACAAGCCGCCTGAGTAGTCGGATGATTGTTGTTGTCCTTGACTCCGCCTTCCTCGGCGGCGGTTCCGCTGGAATCTCCGCTGATATTCATGGCAGATGAAAAGTCGGAGGAGAGGAGAAGAAAAAGAGAGCCAGAGAGGACGAAAAGTACGTAACTGACCCACCTTAGTGGTGGGTTTCTTTTGGGAGCGCAACTTATTAGGGATTTTCAATATTTTCCCAATTAAATTTTAAAAAAATATAATAAAAAAATTACAATTTAGTCCATAAATTTTAATAAATAGCAAATTATGCTTGTATAGTATAAATAAAAAACTAATGAAAGGATCATAAGGTACAATAGTTAAGTAATAATCTAAAACATTGTAGTTATTATTTTGAAAGTTATCCCTTAAGGTTTAAAGGAATTAATAATTAGGGCTTTAATATGTATAAGCTGTTTAATTTTGATGTTAAATTGTTAAGTAATAAAAAAAATTAATATTTAATTTGATGGGGTCTTATGACATGGATTAAATTACTATAAATTTGAAATTACATTAACTACATTGTCACAAATTTGAAACTACAAAAGTTAAAGGTTACATGGCAAAATGTAAAATCTAAGTTGTTACAAAATTAAAAGTATATGAACTAAATTGTTATAGACTAAATTTTAAAAAGTTATATTCGTTTAAAAGTGATTTTAAACCTTTTTTATTTAAAAAAAAAAACTGATCCATTGATTTTTCCCGACTTTTGAAAATAGAATATACATAGCCTAGTTGTTGATTATAATTATTGCAAAGGTTAATTGGTAATTACCCTAAATAATTGCAATTTAATATATAGGTTAATGAGTTATATTAATAAGATTAGGGTAAATTTATTAATATATTAATTATTGATACATATAAACCATAGTTAATTATAACTTGCTTGTTTTCTAAAAATAAATTAATATGTTCATCATATCTTCATGAATTGTCAAAATAAAAATGGCAAAGAACCAATAAATAAATTAGCTTTTTTCAAGTAGATTTGGATTATAGTTTTAGAGTGACCGATCCTTCTAATTTTATTCATATAAAAAAGAACAATAAATTTAGGATAAAGTTAAAAATTGATGTACTTAAAATCCTAAATGGTTGATGTTAAATCAAAAATTTCTTATAAATGTTTGTGTAATAATGATGTAAAATCCTATAGAGTTTTTCCTTTCTTTCTTACTTTGATAACATTTTTTAATCACAATTTTATGGGTTTGGGTAATGAGTTTGTGAGTAATTTGGCCTATTCTATTAATGACTTAGATGGCAATGTAATAACCTTATAAGATATGCATTAGATGAAGAAAGTTGTAACTTTTTTTTTTCATTGCTTTTTGTGTCAATGTAACAAACTTAACATGTTAGTTTGTCCCATGGGATTTCCCCAATTCATTTTAAAACAAGACAAACAAATCAATTTAGTAAATATTTCATTATTTTTTTAGTATAAATTTTTTTTCCGTCCATAAATTTCATAATTGAATTATAAAATTTGAGGTTATTGTGTAATTGAGATGATTGTTTATGGATGGGACTTCGCAAAACAAAATTTTAGAAATAAAAGTAAAGTTTTCACCCTTGTTTTGAAATGCCAACTTAATTTTGGACTTTTAAGAACAAAAGAAAAATGTTAATAAAAGTATTCTTTCATATTATATATAATTCTATGGTAAGAAAATGAAAATTTGAATCTCTAATCTTTTATTCAAAGTTATAATATCTTTATAATTGAGATATGTTCATGTTAACAAAAATGAATCTAACTCACATAAATTGAAAGTTATCTATATATATATACAATGAAGATTAGAATTCTATACATCTATTTGCAATGGTTACTCATCGTGTTTCATTCCATAAAATACCAACAAAATACTTGCAAGGGGGCAAATATGGTTTAGTTTCATTTTACTTTATTTTGCTTATAAGCAATAGACTTGGATTTGTGGTCTCTCATGAATATGCCAATGAAGTTCATATTGCACAACAAATTCAAAGGACATCTTATCACTTCCAATCCCTCAAAAATTGGATGAATGGTAATACATATATTCTTCCAAATTTGTTTCACTATTTTTCTCTATTATTTCTTTTTCTTCCGATCTCTACTTTATTTCATATTCTAACTTTGTTATTTGTTTTTTTGTTCTCTCTTTGGTCGGAACCGTATTTGATTGGTGAATCATCAATATACTTTATTATATTGCACAGATTCAAATGGTAAGAATATTGTTAAATTTTATAACAATATGGGATTAAATTTTAGATATATTTCTTCTTTATATAAGTTTGTAAACAACAACATTATGATTTATTTACTTTGGTCATATTTATTAATTCAAATTACATATATATCGTATCAAAAAAATTTTTTTAAAAAGAATATGACGTTATAAATGAAGAAAAGAAGATTCAAACCTACAACTTATAAGGAGAGACATTGTTGTTAATTTAAATCATGCTAATGTAACTCAACGAACAAAAACATTTGATAAATTACTTAGAAATCAGGAAATAAACTAAAAGAAATTCCCCAAATTATTTTCTAAAAATTATGATTTTTTCCATTTGTTGAAAGGGCCAATGTTCTACAAGGGAATTTACCACTTGTTCTATCAGCACAATCCCAATGGAGCTGTTTTCAACAGCAAAATGGTTTGGGCTCATTCAATATCACACGATCTAATCAATTGGGTCCATTTGAATCATGCCCTTGAGCCCACTGATCCCTTCGATATCAATGGTTGCTGGTCCGGGTCAGTTTCCTTTCTCCGCAAGAACAAACCCGTTATTCTCTACACTGGAATCGATTCCAGTTTCCAGCAGGTTCAGAATTTAGCAATACCCACCAATTTCTCTGACCCATTTCTCGAGAAGTGGAGAAAATCCACCCAAAATCCGATTATAGCTCCTCCCAATGGCGTCGAGAGAGACAGATTTAGAGACCCAACAACGGCTTGGCAAGGCCCAGATGGAGGATGGAGAGTCGCCATTGGAGGCCAGACGAGCTATGGAGGAGCGGCGATGCTTTACAGAAGTGAGGACTTCGTTCGTTGGCATCAATTCAGGTTTCCTCTTTATTCTTCTCAAGATTCTGGAACTTGGGAATGCCCTGATTTTTACCCTGTGATGCTTAATGGAACGGATGGGATTGATTTCTCTAGTGGATTTGGGGTCGGTGTTAAGTATGTGATGAAAGCTAGCTTTAACTCTCGTGATTATTATACATTGGGAATTTATGCTCCTGAGAAAGAGAAGTTCACTTCTGATTCTGGTTCTGGGTTTGATTTTAGAGGAACAAACTTATGGTTGAGATATGATTATGGGAAGTTTTATGCTTCCAAAACGTTTTATGATAGTTCAAAGAAGAGGAGGATACTGTGGGGTTGGGTTAATGAATCTGATAGCAGAGAAGATGATATCAAGAAGGGATGGTCTGGACTGCAGGTAAATTTTGGGATGCTTGTAACTTATGATCCATTTTCATGTTTTAGATTATGGACGTATGAACTGGATGAATTGGAATGAATCTCGATTCTTAAACTTCGAAATGCAGGTGTTTCCTCGAAAGATTTGGCTATCTAAGAGTGGAAGGCAGTTGATACAATGGCCAGTCAAGGAAATTGAGATGTTACGTAGAAACCATTTTAGTTTGCATAAAAAAGAACTTAGAGGGGGATCAACAATGGAAGTTCTTGGTGGCTCAGCTTCTCAGGTTTGTGTTTCGCATGGTGTGATCAATTGATTCTATGAGAGTCTTAGCTAGAGGTATAGGAGGTTTATTAGTAGAATATTAGTATGGTTATTTTAGTTTGCATCATAAAGAACTTAGAGGCAGATCAACAATGGAAATTCTTGGTGGCTCAGCTTCTCAGGTTAGTATTTCACACAGCGTGATCAATTGATTCTGGGAGAGCCCTAGTTAGAGATATAGTAGGATTAGTATAGGACTAATAGTAGAATATTAGTATGTTTGAAAGGGCATATTTGTAAATAGGTAGTAACTAGTAAGTTTGTTAGAGCTTTTAGTTATAAAGAGAGGGAATGGGGTTGAGAGGAGGGTGTGAAGAATTTATTGAGATTTCCTTTGGAGAATTGTGGAGAGAGTAGCCCTCTCGAAAGGCTATGGTATATTATATTGTAGTTTCTTCACTAATATTGCAATATATATTTCTATCTTTTAGTGTTCTTTGTGTCTTTCTTGTTTTTGAGTGTTCTTGTTAGAAGGTATCCTAACAGATTTTTCTCGATTTGATTGTATGTTTGATCAAATGGTTCAAGGTCGATGTGGAGGTTTCATTTGAATTTCCAAACTTAGAGGAGGCTGAGTCAGTGGACACAAGATGGGCTGATCTTGATCCTCAATTGCTGTGTGGTAAAAGAGATGCATCAGTGAATGGCAGAGTTGGGCCCTTTGGCTTGTTGGTTTTGGCCTCCAATGACTTATCTGAACACACTGCAATATTTTTTCATATTCTTAAAGCTCACAACAGATATGTAGTGCTCATGTGCAGTGATCAGAGCAGGTTACATCTATGCCATGACTTTTCTATTTACAAGCATTTTGAAGGTGTTTTTTTGGATTGCAAACTCAACTGAATTGGCTGTTTCTTTTAAACTGATAGGTCTTCTTTCAAAAAGGCGGTAGATAAAACCACTTATGGAGCGTTTGTAGATGTAGATCCACGCTACGAGAAGATATCGTTGAGAACACTGGTACTTCCCGATTAGTTCGTGTTGTTTGTTTTTGTTTGCAGAGTTTGCTCTTTGTTTTTCATCTTTTGGCGTCGATTTTGCAGGTAGATCATTCTATAGTTGAGAGCTTTGGAGGAAAAGGAAAAACTTGCATCACGTCCCGAGCATATCCAACTTTGGCTGTCGATAATGATGCTCATTTATACGCATTCAACAATGGAACTCAAACTGTAGTGATTTCCAGTTTGAAGGTTTGAAACATGTCAAATGCTCAAATCAAATGAGTTTCTGAAGCAATGTGCCTTTAATTCTCCTGCTTGTGTTAGTCTCTTCTTTTTTCAGTGTTGCATTTGCAAAATAAAGAAGCTAGTAAGTGATTAAAGGGATGAAATGTGTTTGTAATCTTTTGTATGTGGACAAAAAATGGATTAGTTCGCTATAATTATTACTTATTTGGTTAGAAACTTAGAAATCATAAATTAGACTTCAAATTGCTATACTATGCATTTTGAAGCCTTTTACCCAACTTATTTGCATTTCTGACCTTATTACTAAATTAGATGACATAAATTGTTGGATTGTTCCTATTGTAAATAGTCACCTAGGGTTCTTCTCCAAGTCAAAAAGTGTGTATATTTCAATTTTCTTTATTTTCCTTCCACTGCCAGATTTTTGGCTAATTACTAGAAATGGCACAAAATATTTTTTCAAGTTGTACAAATAGCTCCTTTTTAAGAAACTTATTTTATTGTGCGATCTCGGCCTGGACTTAGACCAAGAAAGAAAAGAAAGACTGAAAAAGTTAAAGAGAAGAGAAAGGGGTAATTCTCGTTGTTGATCTTTTCTCTTAAGGGATGTCTGGAATTACTAATCTCTTATATTTTTATATTTTTAAATAACCATGTTTGTTTTGTAAGATTATTTTTCAAACATGTTGTAATACTTGGATAAATATACTTGTTTCATAGAATTTTTACTTGGTAATGTTTTAAATTTATATAATGTTTTAAGAATGCTCTTACAACTAATTATTAATTTTATTATAATTTAATATGATTTGAACTTATATAATATATTTATTTTAAGATTATATAATATATTATATTACAAGTATATAATATATACTTGTTTTGTAAGATTATTTTTGCAAACATCTTGTAATACTTGGATAAATATATTTATTCCACATAATTTTTACTTAGTAATGTTTTAAATTTATATAATGTTTGAAGAATGCTCTTACAATTAGTTATTAATTTATTATAATTTAATATGATTTGAACTTATATAAAATATTTATTTTTATTAATTTAAATTTCTTTTTAAATCGATATAGTTTATTGTTTTATTTGTTACTTTCATCAACAAAATAATATATATATTAATTTAAGATTTTTTTATAAAATAAATATTAATTTGAATTTGAATTTAAATGTCTTTCTAAAAAGACAAAAACAACTACAATATGAAATATGTGGTTGATAGTATTTATTTTAATTACATAATGAAAACTAAAAAGTAGATGGTCTCAACATAAAAGTTTAGAAAACTCATGTTTTGAGAGAGTATCCAAAAACTTTGGAGATGTCCAATAAATGTGGTAATCTAGATGGCTCATTCCATGAAAATCGTCTATCCTAACAAGGATTAACTGTCCTTTTTTCTAGTCTCGATCTCTCGCTCGAATTGTCATCTAGAAAGCGTAGTAAAACCTTTCTTAGAAATTGGGTATTTATATAAAAGAAAAATATTTCGTGCTATTTCTAGCAATCATCCCATGTTTTTCAACTATTAGGTGGTCCAATTGGATCATATCAACATGCTTACGTGGTCATTCAATTAAAAAAACATAAAAATATATCCTAAATTTAGGAGTTGGATTTTTGTCAAAATTGGTGAGGCAAGTTATTCAATATTCCATAGTCAATTTTGTGGTATTATTAAAAGTAGTGAGTTTTTAAAATTTTACATTGCTTTTCCCCCCCCCCCCCCCCCCCCCCCCCCCCCCCTTTTCCGATAGTTAGTGAGTGAATTTGAAAACATCAATTAAATGGTAAACGGTTTCAATTTGTTGAATGCCAAAAGGTTAGCTAAAATATTGGACTTTGTGTCAAATTTGTTAATAAAAAGTCGATTCTTTTCCCTCCAAGTAAAATTAGGGACAAATGTTCAAATGAAACCATTTGAAATTATATGCTAAATAGAGAGATTTCAACATTTTCTCTTTACTTTGAATTCCTAAATCATATATATATATATATATATATTTTATACTAAACAACTCACTCATACACTTATCTTCCTAATAGAAAACCTACCATTCATGGCATGAAATGTAGTACATACCAATTATAGTTGACTACATATAATTGTCATGTCATTTTATTTGTTATTATTTTATCAAAAAGTTGACCGAAGAATTAATTTGAAATATATTTAGAGTTGAAGTATTAAAAATAAAATAAGTTTGAAAATTGTCAATGGCATTTTCAAATATAATAAAAAAAAACCCCAAAATATTTACATGAATAGCAAATTATGAATGTAGCTCAAAAAGAATTAAATAATACAATAAAAATAAAATTAATGTAAATTGACGAAAAGCCCAACCCATCACGCGAAAAACCACTCCGCCTGTGGGTTGTCCACGAATTAATCGCTCACCTCTTCAATAAATTAATCGCGCATCACGCTAACGGATGAAAAAAAAGTCGTGTGATACTTCTTTCTTTTCAACTTTAATTTTCAGCTCTACCTCTTCATCTTCTTCATTGTTGTAAATTGAATACAAAATGTTCACTTGTTCGAATGATGACTTATTGTTGCAAATTTTCTTTTTTAAAACTTTAGAAGAATTCTTGAAAGTTATAAAATTTTTGGTATTTTTTCTTATAGCATTTAATCTATCCATTTGAATTTGAAGTGACTATGAATGAAAAAACATAGTATTCTTGCTTCTATCAGTGTCTATCATATGTACAGTTTGCTCACTGATAGAATTTTGTGGCACATGAGAATTTTTATGTTCATTGATGAAGTTTTTTGGAGTTTTGTCCAAGTTGTTAATCCATGATCATGTTCCTAGGTGCAGGTGTAGTTGGAGTCTCATTGATAGAGTTTTTTGGGCACATGAAATCTATCATGTGTGGAGTTTTGGGGCACAAGTGTAGAATATATATGTTGTGATAGAAAATAACAGACTTCTATAAGTTTCTATCACGCGTTTGTGTGGCACACTGATAACATTTTTATTTTTCTCTTTTTTCTGTTTTGTTATGTCGTGATAGAAACAGTGAAGGTGAAGATGTGGATAGAATCTGTGTCTATCTGCGATCAACACAACTAAAATTTCTATTCGATAAAGTCTTCAAACTTTGATTTTTTTATACATAATCATTAATATACTAGTATATAACACAGTTTGTGATGAAAGGAAGCAGCTTTAAGATGAAATTGGGAATTTGTAAAGCTGTTTGAAGGTTATTTGGTTAAAGAAGTTGTATGATTTGTGTTTTATATGTCGTGATACTTCTATCACTGTCTACCAGTGATAGAAACACAAAAGGTGTAAATAGACTCTTTCAACAATGGACAGAGATAGACTTCTATTTGTGTCCATTTGTGATTGACACAACTAGAATTTTTATCAAATAGAGTCTTCAAAGTTTGTTTTTGATACTTAGTCAATAATATACATAATCTTCAAAATAGAATTTCTACTAGATAGAGTCTATAAACTTTGTTATGATTTCAAGATATTGTTCAATTTGTTTACCTCTCAAGAAGATAATAAATAAAAAAATAATTTTGATAACCAACAAACAAGATTACATCACAAGTAAATAAAATTAAGAAACAAGATTACAATATTGTGATTGAACTCTATCAATCTATGAATGATAGAGTTGAATTCCAACTTGAATTTTGACTTGAATCGAATCAGTCAAATTTCGATCAAGTTGAATTGAGCTAAAACTGTTGGATTTTGATTAATTGAAGAAGAAGATTGATTGAAGAATAAGAAGCCGAAGAAGAAAATCGATTGAAGAAGGAGAAATAGAAGAGGTGTTCACTGATTAAACTTCGATCAATTGAAGAAGAAGAAGAAGAAGAAGTTTTGAGGTGCAGCGGCCTATCGTTGTCGATGAACTGTCGCGAAGAAGAAATCGCCTGCCGATGAAACAGAACCATGAAGAAGAAATCGCTTCGTGAAAATTCAAATAGAAAAGAGTAATTTGAGAATTTTTAAAAAATCAAAACAGTATTTATCACTATTTTTATTTATTTATTAATTTTTTTTATGTATTTGTAAATAGTTTCAATTTTTTTTGCATGTATGATAATTTCCCTTATTGAAACTTGCTCTAAAATTATTGGATACTTAGTATAGTTTAGTCATTTGAATACAAAGGAAAGAACTTTAGTAGATGGGTACGCCCAAAATCCACTCAGCTTCATTATCCATAAGGTTAGACGAACACGTTATGAAACCATCAAATTTGATCGAAACAGACGAGTTCATCTCTTATTTTCGAAGGAAAATTAATGGGTTTCGATTTGGAAAAGGGAATTACATAGAGAGATAAGAAGGATCGAAAATCGATTCTCCTTTGCGTGTATTTCCATTCCTTCACCTGATCACAACCAATCAGAGCCGTCGGTTTTCCTGACCATCCCATCAAGTTCAACCTTTTTTTGGGAATCGTAGCGCTATTTCTTCTTCTTCTTCTTCTTGTTCATCGTTCTATTTTGATCCCCAGAGCAGAGGGTCCTGCAAGAAAACGAGGGAAAACTCCTTTTTCGAGTTTCAAGATTTCGGAGTAAAGGGTTGTTTTGTTTGGTATCAGATACCAGGGAAGAAGAAGAAGCTGTAAATTGGGTAATCTTTATCCTGTTTCATCTTTGGTTTAGCGTATAATAGAGAGAAAGGGAGAGGGGTTTTGAGGAATGCGTGTAGAGGATGCCGATGATCTTGAAATGGGGGATTCAAGATCAATTCCGATTTCACCACGAGCTTACAAATGGCTGACGAATTTCCATCGTGATTTGTTGGCGGGGGCTTTCATGGGCGGACTTGTACACACCATCGTTGCCCCAATTGAGAGGGCGAAGCTTTTATTACAGACCCAAGAGAGCAATCTGGCCATTGTTGGGGTTGGCCGAAGGAGATTCAAGGGTATGTTTGATTGTATATTTCGCACCGTTAGGGAAGAAGGCATTCTTTCTTTATGGAGAGGCAATGGAAGCAGCGTTATTCGTTATTACCCTTCAGTTGCCCTCAATTTTTCTCTTAAGGTATCATCAATTTCTGTTCATTTTAGGAGTTCCTTGTTCTTGTTTTCTGATTTATCTGTTGTTAGGTTCGAAATTTAGATAATCAGGTTATTTCTGAAGGGGGATTAGTTTGTTTCCTGGAGAATGTTTTTGATAGAATTTTAGATGGAGAAAGCCTTAAGAGAATGAGATGAAGAAGTAATGGCTGCTGGACAACCCCTTTCTTTTTCTGTCTTTTGTTTACCTGATAGGACATAAGGAGTAATAAGAAATATGATGAACACAACCTCTACTGTTAACTTGGGAATGTTGTCGTTTTTCATGGCCTGAGTAAATTCATGAATCAGTTCATGGTAGAAGTTACATATTAGTAATGCTCCGTGAGGATAGAAGGCAAATGTTAGTATAGTTTTGTTCAGTTTCTCCACATTCTGATGATGATAGGAGATGAGAAATCAAGAGGCTGAATGGCTGATGACAGGACATTAACATGCTTGTTCTATGACATAAGCTATCAGTTGGTGAAGAGTGAAAGTGAGAAATGGAGGAGAGAATATATATGCACATACTAATCCCCCTTTTGATATCTCTAAGCTGGCCAGAAATTGGTATTAATGGCAAAACGGGCAAATAAATAAAGATCGTTCTAGAGGTTTGTTCCATTCCTGAAAATACTATGTTATAAGCTTTTTGGTAGATCTGCATTTTGTGTCTGAAGTCTTACTATTTTGTATGCCATTCATTTTCAATTTAGAACTTGGGATGCACCTGGTGTCTGAAATATATCAATTAGTGGTTGGAGAAGTGGCTTCTTTTTGTAGAGACTTGGTCACTGATGTTTTGGCTCATTTTTATGGGGAATCGCTGTTCAGTTTTGGAATTTTTGTATTTTGTCACTTCATGAAATGAGTTTGTGGTTTATGAATATTGTTTCCATATGCAGGATCTATATAAAGACATGTTAAGGAATAGCTTTGTAGATGGTCACTTTCTTTCTGGTCCATCAGCCAATTTTATTGCTGGAGCGGCTGCTGGTTGTTCAACATTAGTTTTAATATATCCTTTAGATATTGCCCACACTCGTCTTGCTGCTGACATCGGAAGAACCGATGTTCGTCAGTTTCGAGGCATCTGCCATTTCCTTTCTACCATACGCAAAAAGGATGGGATTCGAGGGATTTACCAGGGACTTCCAGCCTCTCTACAAGGAATGGTAGTGCACAGAGGCCTTTATTTTGGCGGCTTTGACACCATGAAAGAGATTTTGGTAGAACAGTCTCAATCAGAGTTGGCACTATGGAAGCGTTGGGGAGTCGCTCAAGTAGTCACAACCTCAGCTGGATTGTTGTCATATCCTTTCGATACGGTTAGAAGGCGGATGATGATGCAATCTGGTTTGGATAAACCAATGTACAATGGCACCCTGGACTGTTGGAAGAAGATTTATCGAATGGAGGGGGTTAGCTCTTTCTATCGAGGCGCTGTTTCGAACATGTTCAGGAGTACAGGTGCAGCTGCGATCCTAGTTTTGTACGACGAGGTAAAGAAGTTCATGAAATGGGGTGGGTTGTAGTTAGATGGAAACTGTTTGTCTGACATTGATGACATCTTGTAGCCTTTAGAAATTAGCATGATCTAAAACACAAAACTTTAACAGGGACAAAAATATCTTGTAGAGTGAGTCCAGAATTGAGCTCGAGTTCGTGCTTGTTCTCGTCCTGTAACAGTGTTCCTAAACCATTCATTTGCCTCGTTCTCTCTCAAGGCAATCATGTGAACATTGATTTTTTTTTTCTTTTTTTTTTTTTTTTTTTTTTTTTGGTTATATGTCGAATAATAACAACATCAGCAACAGGGGGAAAAAACAATAATGAAAGAACAGATTCTGATATGGAAAGGAAATTACTTTGCGTCCTATTTCTTCTGCAAACTTTTTTTCCCTTTACAAAGCTCCTTTAAAGAATGCTTTCTGACATATATTATCATACTAGAGAAGTGGGACTCTGTCTCTTTACATATCTTTCTTTCTTTATCTTTGTTGATGGAAAATAGGGGTTTTTGTGCAAAGGAATATGTTGATTGCTTTTGGTAGTGAGATGAGGCTCAGCGTTGAGAAACCCTTTATTCTTCTCCCTTTCCTTTCAAAAATAAAAAAATATATATATATGTGTTGTTGGGTAAATTACACTGTTAATCTTTTAAAGATTAACATTCAAAAGTATCTGATAAATCTCTATCTTTAAAAATATTTAATAGGTTCTTTAAGTTGATCTATTAGATATAAATTTAAATTCTATGCCTTAAATTTTGTGTCCGATGAATTTGTGAATGTTGAAAATATTGTATTAGTCATCTCTCTTAGACAATTGAAAATTAAAAAAATAAATAATAATAATAAAAAATAAATAAATAATTAATCTATTAAACACAATGAAAAATTTAAGGATTAAAAAGTCTAAATATATGAACTAGATTTATGATTTGACCATAATGTTTTTACAATGTTTATCCTAGTGACCAATTGATAATTCTGCAGCATATTTCGTTATGTGGCCTCCAAACATTGTTTTCTAACTTTTCTTTGGTACTTCAATTTTTAGGTCCTTTTTTAGCAATCCTCTTTTCGTTTTTATTATTATTTTCTTTTAAAAAATGAGTTCATTATTTTAACCAAAAACATAGTCAACATTAAAATAATAATAACAAGGATTGTTTTCAAATATAAAAAAATAAACTCAAATATTTACAAATATAACAAAATTTTACTATGGATGTCTATCTGTCTTGAAAGACACAGATAGTAATCTATGGTTATCTATTGTGTTTTATCGCAGATAAACTATAATATTTTGTTATTATTTGTAAATATTTTAAACAATTTTGTCATTTAAAATAATTTTAAATTTTTTTTTTTTTTTAGATTTTAGAAATTTGGCCATGATTTTTTTCCAAAAATTCAATAACTTTAATTGCGACATATTATGTGGAAAATAAATTAACGAATGAGATTCTGTCATAATTATTTCTAATTTTAACATCGAACCATTAAGAAGTAGCTATATTGCACTACTCTTCAAAAAGAAAAAAAAGAAAAAAAAAAGGCTATATTGAACTAAATTAAAAGAAACGACAAAATCATTAACCAAAACCAAATTCATATATTTCCTTTTTTTTTTTTTGGTTTTAATATTACACGATGGGGGGGGGGGGGGGGGACTTCATTGTTTTTGGGCAATGAGAGGATGTTTAGGCTACGACGACGGCCACATGTTCTACGGTGGCGACGAGAGACTTTGCCAATAATTACAAAACTACCCCACAAAAGTAGGAAAGAGGCAGAAATCCTCTGTGTGGCACCTCATGACAAGCACTCCTGATCTCCCACTTTCAACACTGCACGTGTCCCACCTGCAGTGTTAGTGTATCACTTTTCCATGAGATTATTCTCAAATACAAAATTTAATTTTATCTATTGCTTTTCCTTTTATATGTACATAATTCTGGTTTTTAAATAAGATTTGAATTTTCAAACTTTTGAAAATATATATATATATATATAAATAGATAGATGCCTTTTAACTCCTAAATTATGGAGAAAATTATTAACACATAGTACCTACTTGTCATCAACGAACTTTAATTTATTGCTTATAGCAAAAAAAATTTTAACGTCTAAATTATAGATATTGTTTCATGAATGAATGGATATATATATATATATGTAAAATTTAAATGTTTTAGTTATAAGTGTCGGTGGTAATTAATGTCTGTGTTAGGTTATATATGTATAAAATTTAAATGTTTTAGTTATAAGTGTATGTGGTAATTAATGTCTATGTTAGGATATGCATAATAATTAGAAGTTAAGTATATGTGTTTAATTTACTAATTTTTAATATAGAAAGCAAAATTAAATAATTATTTAATTAAATATAAAAGATAAATTAAATTTAGCATTATTTAAATATATTGTTAGTTTTTATTAATTATTTAGTCATTTAAAATAAAAATAAATGTATATTTTCATATCCAAAGTGAACTAAACTCAATTAATTACTAAAAATAATTATATATATATAAATTAATTAATTAGAATATTAATAATTAATAATAAAATCTTATATTAAATAGTTGTTTAAATTTATTAAGTCTAAATAGTAGATTCGTAATAATTCATTAATAATTATGTTGATTTATTAACTAATTAAGCTATATTTTTAATGTTCATCTTCTAAGCATAAAAATTCCATGCGCATAGAAGGTATTCGAAAATCTATATTAGATGAGACTTAAAGTTCCGGTTTAAAAGGTAAAACTATGTAAAACAAATACGGATATTAAATATTTGTCAGAAATCTCACAACAAAACCTGTAAAACAAACATACCCCTTAATGATATACGTAAACATAAAGAAGAGGGTACTAAACAAAACAAATTCTAATAGATGCTTATATTGGCACGAGTTATTATCATATTTATGATGTTCAAATCTCACCCATGCTTATTGAACTAAAAAAAAGAATTTAATAAAATACTCTAGTTATTATTGTTGTTTCTTGTTTCTACTAAAGCAATTTTTTTTTTCTGAAAAATCTCGTATCAGATGATGGATAAGATGCAAAATAATAACAAACAAGGATCAATAAGTGATAATTTTCTTAAAGCTAACACTATACATATATTTTTTTAAATTCAAACCCTAAAACTTAACTATTTGATTTTTTGTTATTTATTTTTTTAAAAAATAAGTTTTTTATTAGTTCCACATCCATTTATGGTTTTTTCATTTTTGTTATCTAATTTTAAAATATTTCAAAATTCAAAACATGAAAAAGTAGTTTTTAAAAAAAAAAAAAAAATTGTTTTGATGACAATAGCATTATTGTTCAAACAAGAAAATTGAAAATGAATATTCTTTATTTTGTTATTTACTTTTTACTAATATTTTAAAAATTGAAAGTCATATTTTAAAAAATAAAAAATAGTTTTTAAAAATTTGTCTCTCTTAAAATATTTATTTTAATTTTCTACTTTTGAAATTCTTACTTGTTTATTTCTGATATTTTTACTTTTTTTTTTTCATTTTGTTTAGTTTCTTAAAAACATTAAATTCTCAAGTGAAACTCTAAAATTTAAAATAATCAGAATAATAATAAAACTGATATATATATTTTTTTTAATTTAACTTTGTCTTTGAAAACCTTAGTAAAAAAGTGAATAAAACAAAGAATTTTATAGGTAAAAGAATTTATGAAAAAGAAAAATAAGCTCCTCTGATAATTTTTTTTTTTTTTTAATTTTTTTAATGTTGTACTTGCTTTCTCACCATTACATCATCATGGTTTTCATATTTTTCTTACGTAAACAATTGAATTCTTAGTCAAATTCTAAAACACATATAAGTTATTCCATAAAAAAATTTGAAAAGTTTTTATTTTTATTTAAGGTTTCGATATTTATTTTAAAATTCGAAAAACACTCCTAATATGTAGATAAAAAACCTAGAGACCAATAAATTGAAGTGGTTGTTAAAGGCATAATTTTAAAAAAAAAAAAAAAAAACAAAATAGTTATTAAACATGATCTTAATTTTTATTTTTAAAATTTGATTTAAAATTCAAATATTTTGCAAAGACAACTGTAACAAAAAATTTTAAAACGATAATATTGTATTGATATCTAAAATAATTATAGTTTAAATGGTGAAATAAGTGTTTGACCAAACTTAGTTTGGGTGGAATGAGTTATAACTACTGTTATCTTACTAAATATTTGTAATTTACACCAAAAGTTGTATTCCAAACTTAGACTATTACAAATTAAATAGTCTATGCCAAAGACAAACTATTATAATCACTACTATAACTGGGAGACTAAACTAGCTTACTTAAATATGTGTATATATATACGTATAGTATTTTGAATTAGAGGCATACCGGGAGAGCTCCAACTTCGATGAGTTTAGGAACGAGATGGCCGCTAAGATGGAGAGCAACAAGAGATTCCAAGCCGCCGAAGCTAGCGCCGCCGATGAAAACCGCAGGCGCCGAACTGTCCCGAGCAAAAGACGAAGAAGGAACAGCGGCGATTTCGTCGTGATCGTCAAGTTCGATGACGGTGGGATGGACTCCGATGATGGCGAGGAGAGTCTTCATGACGTGGCACATGCTGCAGGAGGAGCGGCTGAATATGATCACCGGATGCTCTGCAATCAGCCGCCGGATCCGAGTTTCCGACGATTCATCCACGTCGATGGATAGGGAGGAGGAGGAAGTCGGAGAAGGAGGAAATTCCGAGGATACGACGTCGTTCGCGCAGCGGTGCATCGCCGGACAATTGGGAGACAGCGGGAGTCGGGACGGGAGGAGAAAGGGGAATGGTTAAATTTGCGAAGGGGCAAGGGATTTCTTAAGCTCTTTATATATAAATCTTTTATTTTATTATTATTACAATTCCCATTATTATTATTATTATTATTTGCAGTGAAAGTGGTGGCTTACGTCATTTGATTTTTAGTATCAAATCGGTATTTTGGACCCAATAAAAAAGAAAAAGAAAAAGAAACGTCTTCAAATTTTTTTTAGTGTTTTTTCTTTTATCTTTTTCTTTGAAAATTATTCTGGAAAGTTATTCTAAACTTATTATAAGCATGTTTTTTTTTTTCTTTTTTTTCTTTTTTTTTTATAAATAATACATTTATAAAATAAAAAACCTAAACTTTGTTTTAAAAATACTCACTGAATTTTTAAAAGGTTTCAATAATATTCTACTAAAACTTTTGAGAAAAATGTTCCAAAATACTTCTA
Source organism: Citrullus mucosospermus (assembly GCA_030954485.1). Lineage (NCBI taxonomy): Eukaryota > Viridiplantae > Streptophyta > Magnoliopsida > Cucurbitales > Cucurbitaceae > Citrullus > Citrullus mucosospermus. The sequence continues at coordinate 27,649,692 of CM062062.1, forward strand.
TGGTTGGTTTTTAGATGAAAGGTCATTAATACATTATTTCAAAATTTCAAAAATATTACTAATCTTTCCAAAGTTTCACTAATATCCTTAAAATTTCTAAGAAAAAAAATACTTAAATATGAAGGATTCTTGGTAATTCCATTATTCTTTTTTCTTATGATTATACTGTATGTTTGGAGCGATTTTAAAATCATCAAAATCACTTTTGTCATTTTTACAATCATTCAAAAATACATTTAATCACTCAAAATTAATTTAATGTTCAATTTTACACTTTTATGCAATTTTCATATCATCAAAATTAGTTTTTAAGAATTAAAAATATGTTTCACGATGATTTTCAAAATGACAAAAGTAATCTTAGTCATTTTAAAATCACTCTCAAACATGCTTATAGTCTATATAACTTGATTGAATGGGTAATTTTAGATGTTGGAATTTAATAGAAGAAAGAGGGTAAGAGAGTGTTAAAGAAGAAAAGGAGAAACATAGGGAGAAAAATAGTGAAGTGTTAGTCTATAAATTGAACTAGACTAGAAAGGAAATGGAGAATAATGATGATGTGAATGGATAATTAATAGACTTTATAAGTACATTTTTTACACTGTTTTTAATTAAAATATTAATGCAACTTTTGAAAATTCATATGTGGCGCTAACACTCTGGTATGTCTCTATTGAGGCTTACTGTTTTTCCGACAAAGATTGTGGATTTATTTTTCTCTGATTTGTCGTCTTTAGTTGTGTTGTAGCTTGTTGGTTTCTTGGGTTTAGAAAAAAAAAAATAGACGTGAACCGTTTTAGTCTATATACTAATTGTACATTATTATTATTATTATTATTATTATTATTATTATTATTGTTGTTGTTGTTGTTGTTTAATTCTAATTGTATTAATGAAAATTTTAAAAGTTAGTGAGTATATATATATTTGGACACATTTTTCATCATAAATTGAACGTAAAATATCCAATGAGACAAACCATATAAAAACATAGCATCTAATAGGATACTGTATATGATAAAAGTTTTTCATTTAAAAAAGAAATTAATCAACTCTGATATTTAATGTTAAGTAACTTTTATCTTACACGCAAACGATACTCTTCATTAAAATATTGATAATCACGTGACGTTATTATAATATCAATTATAAACATATGCGGTGGTCTACAAAATATGGAAATAGAGTGATGAAAGTAAAGTAAGAAAATAAAATTTTAATCTCCATTTATTTTTATTTCGTTGGATTGACATCTTTATATAAATAAATAGCAAAAGACAATACATTATCAATTTTTTTTTTTTTTTTAAAAAAAGCATAACATTACAAATTTGTTTTTAGTTTGTTACAACTCATTAAATTGGTTAGCCATATTATCATATGAGTATTATGATTGTTCATTTATCGAATGCATTATTTTATCTCTTTTAATATCTCTGTTGTTCTTCAATTATTGATTTCATGTCCTCATGTTGTTTGGTTTTGCTGTTGATTCTTCATTCATCAAATACAATACTTTACATTGTAGAAACTATGTGAGTTGAAAATATATTCTATCGTTATTGGATTCTTCTCATTGTTTTGACTCTATTACAATGGTACTAGCCATCTTTAATGGAGACTATTTAGTGGGCTTTTTAAGTTAATTAATTTTCTAGTCCTCTTAGTTAATCTAATATCCTTTTGCTCTATGCTTATGTGACATAATGAGTTAGTGAATTGAAAGAAATTTTAGAAAATAAAATTAGTGACCAATTAAAGGATGCTTATCATCAACAAATTATGATAAAACACAGAAACAAAATGGAATAAGACGATGGATAATGTTATTGTTTTCCTAATTTTGTGTTTCGAGTTAATTTGTAAATTAAATGAGAAGAAGAAATTTGAAGAATTAATTTGTTAATGTAAGAAAAATGTATTTGGATGAGTTGGGTGGGAATAAAGGATATATTTTTGGCTGAAGGGGTTAGGTGGTCCAAACTTTGATCGAAATAGACAGGTGGGTAAGATGAGGGTAAGGCAATATGAAGGCAACTCATTCACACCACACTCGCCTCCACGTGGAAAGTGAGCAGCGAAAATTTATTTACCTTTCACATGAAAACCTAATAATACACACATTACAAAACAAAACAATCAATCAAATATCTTATGACGTGGCCTAACAAGATTGGTTGGTGGAGTTGGACCCCCTAAGTAATGGTTTTTTTTTTTTTTGTGAAAAACCCATAATACGACCCGACACTTTCCACTTCATCGTCACATTACTGAAACGACACGTCGTCCACACTCTTCTGTTTACTACTTTCTTTTTTTCCTTCCCGCACGAGTTTGGGATACTGACGACGGAAGTGATGACGTGGACCAATAAGAGGATTCCACCTCATCTATTAGTGGCAATACTGGGGTCTATCTCAGAAAATGGGGTACGTGGCCGATGCCGCCGCGTACGGCGTCTGTCTGCCACGCTCTTAATAATTGATGAGTAGATATGAAAATTTTGCTATAACTTTATTTTTATTTTTTTTGTTTTTTGGAAAGGACTATAATTTTGCCCCTTCCCTTTTCATACAGTTAAGTTATCAAATAATTAAAATGATGATGTGATTGAGTATTTTCGTACATTCTATATTATACATTTTCTTTCAAGATTTAATTATCATGATATTTTTTGTTTGGACAAATATGAGTAGCATTAGGAAATTATAGGAGGAGGGAGGCCACAATTGCAATCCACTTGCTACATTATAACTTAGAAAATTTTGTATTCACAAATAACAGTTCACTCGACTTAAAATTTGTATTATTATATTGAAAATACAAACTTAAGTCTTTCACTCCATATACCGTTACAAAAAAAAAAAATTAACATTTTTATATTAAAATAAGAAAAGATATTAATTTATAATGTTAAAATTTTAATAGTTATTTTCTCTCCTGAGTCTATTTTCAAAATTTAGAATCGTAAATTAAATTTTTTTTTGTAAAAATTAAAAACTTCAACTTTTTTGTTAGTTTAAAAATCATGAAAGTTATTTTATAGACTAATTGAAACGTCTAATGATAAATCAATTAATTAATTAATTAATTTATTTATTTATTATTTTGGAGAATGAATCAGTCAAGTATGTGGTGTGGATTAGCCTAGAACTCTCTCGATAGAAATTTATGGTTCTATGTTGGGTGGCGAAGGTTAAATATGTCCACGTCAATGGTCAACGTACTTTACCTTTCTTAATATTGAAATATCAATCTCCCCCCTCACATTTTGTTTAATTAAAAATAACTAAATATGTTAAATGTTTCATAAGATTTTATATCATTTCCCATTAAAGAGAAAAAAAAAAAGTCATTCTTAAAATTTGATTTTGATTCCTCTATTTTGAAATTTATCCAATTTTAATCTTTATACTTTTAATTATTCAAATTTAATTTTTGTATTTTTATTAAATCTTCAATTTAGTCTCTCAAACATTTGGGAATAAATTTATGATCTCTTAAAAACATAAGGACTAAAATTGGACAATTAAAAATACAATAACTAAAATTTAACAACTTCAAAGTATAGAAACAAAAATGATATTTTAACAAAAAAAAAAAAAAATCAATTTTCAATTTGGTGTATTAAAAATACTCAATTAGCTAGACATTTAGGCAGCAAAAAATTTAATTAAATTTATTAATAGAAAGTTGAGGTGTCATTACATCATTATTTTATTAATACATATGAGCACATGGACATGCAAGCTTAAAGAAATAGGTTTAGTATTGACGAGCATTTTGCTTTAATATATCAATTAGCTTATGAGTGACATGTTCTTGTATCTAAACATGTTACAAAAAAGTAATAGACGGTCTAGCATATTTAACTTTCTTTAACAATCTTGTTTAGAGGGAAAAAAAAAACGAGTTTATAATAGTAAAGAAGTAAATTTGGAATTAACTCAAAATATCAAAGACTATTTTGTATGTTTAGTCGTTAAAAGGCTTCTTTTTTATAAATAATTTTATCTTAAAATTTTGAGTTTAGTTTTTAGCTTTTATGTTTATTTTTGGTGTTCAGTGTTAAACTTAAATTAATTTATTTAAAATAATCATGATTAGAAAGGTGAGTAAATGTATTATTAAGTAAAGCTTTTTATTATATAAGTATTATTTCTAAAATCTTTTAATTTCATCACTTTTTTTTTTAGGACACTTTACATCTCAAACTAATATAAATTATTATCTTACACAAATCATGAATATTTTAGCTCAAAGTTAGGCTAAAACCTCAGCCACTTACGTCAGCTCTTACGCAACTTGGTTCCTCCGTGGTGCACTTGTTCTCCTTCTCCTCAGCCTTTCTCAATTCTCTTAAATAATAATGAAAAAAGAATTTAAAAAAAAAATTATAGTAATTTTTATTTAATCTCTGAATTTAAAAACTCTTATTCTTAAATTTTAAATTTATTTTCTATTTAGTTCTTAAATTTTAAAATCATATATTTTTACTATTAAATTTTGAGTGTAATTTTTATTTAGCTCGTAAATTTTAAAAATTTATACTTTTACCTTTGAGAATGAGTTCTCATTAATCAAATATACACATTTTTTTATTTACAATAACCCATAGAGAAACCAACTCACTTTTAACTTAGATATGAGTATAATACTAGTTTGAATGTCTTAAAAAATCGGACCGTTAGATGTCAAGTAATTACGTTCTTTAACCAAACCTTCCCTTAGTCAATTCTTTATGCATCCCCATTTAAATATAAGTATAACTCAATTAATGAAAATATTTACCACTTCCTTTACTTTACTTTAGAGGTAGTTAAATTAGACTAAACCCCAACTACTTGTTTGAACAACACAATGTGTTTAAATTTCATTATTGTCCCTACATTTATTTATTATTATTTTTTACCTTTGTCTATAAACTTATCAATTGTGTCCATTTTAGTCCATGGACTTTAAGATTTTTTATTTTGAGAATTTTACTATCAAAATATGTATCTTAGGCTCCAAACTTTGTGAAAATAATTATTTTGGTCACCACATCCAGTTGTCTTTCAAAGATAACAATAACATGAGAGAATACATATTAACACATGAACCACTCAAACCACATATGTTGAATCCAAATACTAGGTAGAGATATTAGACATAAAAGTGATATATTAAGAAACATACTAATTAGTTCCGAAAATTTAGAGATTAAAATAAACATTATAAGAGTTTTAAGGAGAAAATAAATACATTTTAAAAATAACTTTTTTATAAAAAAAAAAATTGAGACTAAAATTAACATTTTAGGAACTATAAGGACATTAAAGCACTCCCTAATTTAGATATATTTAGTTTCATCGATTGACTAATATATCAACAAAAATTGATTGGAAAATGTTAAAGTGAGCATAATTCAAGTGTCATACGAATATCTTAGCAATCAATAGGTTTGTTGTTGTGCTAAAAAAAAATGGTCGGGAAACATAAAAAATTAAACAACTACACTAAAAAAAAATCCCTAATTACAAACCAGAAAATAAAAAATGTGATGGATGATTAGATTTAGAATTCAATGAATGAACCTCTAGCTCCTTAAGAAACAAAGTAGAGAGAAGAAGAAAAATAAATAAATAGGGGAAAAGGGTAAAAGTTGGAAAGCGACATGTCGTTTCGAGGGCGAGACGTTGGTTTTTAGTGCGACTTGGCGAAAAGAAATCGAAGAGGGGACTCTTCAACTTGAAGAAGGGTTAAAAGCAAGTTAATTTCTTTCCCAAAAAAAAAAATAATAATAATAATAATAAAATAAAATGCAAGTTAATTCGCTCGTGGTGTGTAGGATTTTTTAAAAAAAAAAAAAAAAAAAAAAAAGGGAAAAAAGAATACTATTATAAAATGTTACCCTAGTTTTTAACCTTTTGAGTTTAATTCAACTTAATATCTAAATTCTAAAACTTGAAGTTTAAATTATGTTTTAGTTTGCCATTGTAGGAACTGATTATACAAAAATTTTAACCACTTTTATTGTTTCTGGTAAATCAAATTATTAATTAATATATGACAATCAATTTTTAAATTGTAACTAATATGTAAAATCTCATGGTAGTAGATTCAATTTTCTTACAAATTTACTACTTTCTTAACCATTTAAATAAATATATTATAATAATATTCTTCCATATTAATATATATTTTCTTTCATAGTTTTTAAATTTTAATCGATTCAATTTCTTATATCATCAAATAATTGAGGTTAAACAAAATTAATTGAAATTTAAATCATATAAAAAATTTTAAAAATATATGTATTATGACAAATTATAAATTAATTAGTATTTCAAAAATAATTAAAATAATAAGCCTACTTTGATTCATATAATTAAATATTAATTTATCTAATACCATAATTAGTTTTTATCACTTAAAATTAAAATTTATCAAACATAATTTTACTTTATTTCAAAGTTGATTTCTCAGTAAGCAAAGCTCATAACAATTATTTTAAAAGCTACAACAATTTCAAACTAAGTTTTATACTTTTAATCTCAATTTTTTACTTGATATTCAGTTTAAGACTTTGGTATTAAAGTTTATTAATTAATTTAAAATAATTATGAAGTAAAAATTTAATATTAAATACTGAAATGAAAAATTAAAATTAAAAAATGTAAATTTTACAACTTAGAAACTAAATTGAAATAAAACTCCAACTCTAAGAGATATTGTAATATTTTAAAATATAGTTATTTAATTACTTGATTTTGTGGCATATTTTTTTATATTTTTACAACATCGACACTTTTGTTATTGTATTATCTAATGACTCATGTGAGTTAGCAAGTTGTTTAAATATCTTTTTTTTTTTTTTTCACTAAAAAGTTATTTATTTATTTATTTATTTGGATCTCCTTTATTTCTGTATCGTTAATATTATAGGGTGAAAACTTTAATTGTTTATTTTATTGTTTTTCCTATGGTCTAAAAACAGATATTTAAATTTGATACAACATTATCTTCTATTATCTTAACATATAGTTGTTTTACAAATTAGGCCAAAGGAAAATTGTAACGGGTGATTATTTAACAAAACAATATAACTAAACTTATTTTTTTAGTTCAAAGGTGGAGATTTTAATTTCTACCTTTTTATTCATCATAGAATGTATCACTTAAACTATCTTCAAATTAGAAAGGTTTAAGATTTAAAATGATTGTTTGCTAAAGGAAAATAAAAAGATTCTAAATGACTAAAAATAAAATATTTTAAATTTTCGCTCTTTTACTGATAAGATAAGAATAATATATTTACGAGTACATAATAATTTATATCTCTAAATTTTGGATTGTATTAATTAAAACATGAACTAATAATTGTATCAATTTAAAATTTAAAATTTTTATAAATTATTAATTTACACCTTCAATACATTTAGTTTGGAAAAAAAATCATGTTAGACTCATAATTATACCAATTAAACTACTAAACTTTCACAAATTAATCAATTTAGACTCTCATTATTATTATTATTATTATTATTATTATTTGCACATGCTTGGATCTCCTTTTTATCTCTCCATCGTTAGGATTTCTTAGGTGAAAACTGAAAAGTTAATTCTATATTTTAGTGATTATTTAATTTCTATTATTCAAAAGCAGGTAAATTATTGGGGCAATCAAGTCTCTTTCTTTTAAAAAAGTAATATGGCAATTAAAAAAAAGAAAAAGAAAAAGAAAAAAAGTTAAAATGCCAAAATAACATAATTAAGAGAATGAAGTAACCTCACTCTCTCTATCTCTTAATTTGATTAGAAATGCAATGCAGCTAATGATTTTACACTTTCTGGTGCATCAAATTTGCAAATCTCATCCAACGGCTATTAAGAGCCGATTTTGAAGCTATACCTAACCTTTATTAAAGGACGTGGCGGCTGTATTCTATGAATTTTCGTCTTTTATGTTCACGATATTTTTATTACTAAATGTTGATTTACTTCCTAGTGACTTTAAAAGGGTTTAAATCAATTTTTTTTTTTTATTTTGTTTTAATTATTCCAAATCAATTTAATGAAATTGAAACCTTATGTTCTAAATAGATAGAATTTGACAATTTTAGGACACAATCAATTATTTCTAAAAAATTGTTAAATTTCATCAATTCCCTGAATATATATTCAAGAAAAATTATTATAAATAAAAAAATATCAAAATATTTATAAATATAACAAAATTTTAATCCATGTCTATCTAGTAGCATGATAGATGTTTATCTAATCTATCACGATCTATTACAGATAAAAAATAAAAATTTTGTTATATTTATAATTATTTTCAACTATTTTTCTATTTTTAAAAACATTCCTTTATTAATATTATAAGAAAAAGTTAAACTATTTTAGTCATAAATTTTGTGTATTAGATTCGTTTAATTCCTTAATTTTTAAAATAAACTCTCCTTAGTCTTTGAGTTAAACTCAAGAAGAAGTTTAAATAGTCTCTTCCTTCTAACGAAATCATTACATGCTAACAAATAGAAACTCCTCCAATTGCCCACACTGAATTGGGTAATGAGTATGAATTTTTGGTTGCTAGCATTTTTCTTAATTTGTTTATCATTTCTTATTTGGAATCGAATTATGTTACAATCTCCCATAATTCGAGAGACTGTACATTTTGTTCATTACCTTTCCATATTTAAAGGGGGTTTAATGAATCTACGGCTATTTTGATTCTATACTTTTAATTTTGGTTTATTTGGGTGTCTGTACTTTTAAAATGTTTATTTTAGTCCATATACTTTCAACTTTAATTTATTTTAGTTATCTATACTTACAAAAGGTTCAATCTAGTCCTTGTATTTTTCATTTTTGTTCAAGTTGGTCCTTTTAATTTTTAAAAATTGATTATTTTGGTCTTTTCATCTCTATCTTTATTTCATTTTTAAGGGATCAAGATAGTCACTTTTTGAAAATTCAACTACCAAAATAAACTAAAGTTGAAAGTACAAGAACCAAAATGAACATTTTGAAAGTATAAGGATCAAATACCTTTTCATTTATAAATTATATGATAAATACAATTATTAATTGTTTTCCCTTGAATTTTTGTAAAATACACTAGAGATAAGGGGATCTGAATGACAAACCAAGAGGTCAGTAATACATATGTTTGTCACTCTCTGGAGTTTACGAGTGGAAATGGTGGACATAATAGAGTAGGAAGATTAAAACACTAATTTAACTTTGCTCATGTTCTGAAATAAGATGATTGAATTATTGAAGATTAAAATACTATTTTGATGTATATAGGTTAAATCTTATTAAAAATGAGAAAGACTAAAACTAAATAAACTTGGAAGTGAAACTGATATTTTGAGATTTAATAGAAAAATATGTTTGAAAATTGTTTCCTCCCCATATATTTCACAAAACTAGAAGAAACGAGAAGTTTCGATTAGATATTTTAGTGAGTTGGACAAGTGGCAAGAAGCTTCTAACAAACACCTGAAAAAGACATGCGCAGTCCTAGAACCTTCCACTCCGACGCCATTAAAATTCAGTTTCTTCCCTCCATTTATCATTCAATCAAACCCTAAAACCCTTTCTTCTTCAAATAATCAATCATTAACCTTCCAATCTCAGATTAACTACTTCCGATCAAAGCAGTAATGGATGAACTGAAAGTGAAACCGGAGGAGTCAGCAGTGCCCACCGGCACGGCGGCGTCTTCTTCTTCTTCATCGTCTTCATCCGTCACTCCCCAGCCGATCGAAGGCCTACACGATGTCGGTCCACCTCCATTTCTGACGAAGACCTTTGAAATGGTGGAAGATCCATTGACGGACTCCATTGTTTCCTGGAGTAAAGCTCGCAATAGTTTCATCGTTTGGGATTATCACAAATTCTCTAGTACTTTGCTGCCTCGTTACTTCAAACACTCCAATTTCTCTAGTTTCATTCGTCAACTCAATACTTATGTAAGTTTTCACTATAATCGATTTTCGTTATCTTTCTTTCTTCTTCTTGTTGCCTTAGTGTCTTTGAAATTTTGGTAACGTGATCTCATTGATGTTGAAATTCTTTAATTTAGGGTTTTCGAAAAGTCGATCCTGATCGTTGGGAGTTTGCGAATGAGGGATTCCTGGGAGGACAGCGGAATCTGTTAAGAACCATAAAGAGGAGGAGACATTCACACCAAAGCATCCAGCACCAAGGAAGAACATGTGTGGAATTAGGACAATTTGGACTGGAAGCCGAACTTGAGAGGTTGATAAGGGACAGAAGCTCGTTAATGGCGGAATTAGTGAGATTGAGGCAGCAACACCAGAGCTCAAGAGAGCAAATAATGGCCATGGAGGATAGGTTAGAGAAAGCAGAGAGTAAACAGAAGCAGATCATGACATTCCTCAGCAAAGCCCTCAAGAATCCTTCCTTCATTCAGAAATTTATTCATAGTAATCAGGGAAGGGAATTGAGAGGCGTTGAAATTGGAAGAAAGCGAAGGTTAACTGCCAGCCCAAGTGTAGAGAATCTCCAGGATGAGAATGTACCTGTAGCTGTTAAACAAGAAGAGCTAGAAACTTCTGAACAAGATATAGAGACGCTGTTAACAGTTAACTTTGAAGACGAGTCAAGCATTGAGATCCCGGACCCTGTTTCTGATTTGGGTCACTCTGCTCATGAGGAATTGGGGATCTTCAGTCAACTTTGGGCTGAAGATCTTATAGCTGGACATCCAGAAGAAGCCATTATTGTTGGTAATCAATCAGACGTTGATGTGGAAGTGGAGGATCTGATTGCTGAACCCCCGGATTGGACCGAGGACTTGCAGGACCTCGTCGATCAAATGGGGTTTCTCCGGCCAAAGCCGTAGATATTAAAATGTAGTCAATTTGTTTGGCTATTGCTCCTCCTCGTGTGGAATAGGTTTCAGCTGGCTCGTGTAGGAAGGAATGGTGGATATTGCAGGGGAGCTACAGATGTTCCTGTTTCCTTATATCCTTTGAAACTCATTGGTTTTTCAATATTATGTACTAAATATTTTTGGTTGTGTTAAATTGGTTTATAGTTATTTTTTTCTTCCGTGGTTTTATTTGCAGGCATGTGCAGAAAAAAGGAGGCCTGCGGGAAGATTCGGTCATTTGCTGATTCGCCTGATTTCTTTACCATTAAGTGAAAGTCAGAGTAATTGTCCCATTCATTAATTGACAACCAATACCTGCTATTCATTTGAAGTGTACGAGTCTGCTGAAAACTAGAACCAAATTTTTTCCCTCAAGTGTAGTGAGGTGTTCGCTGATTTTTGTGGAAGATATCAAAAAGCAGCTATCTTTCGTAACTTTGGAAATATGTTCTGATTAAGTATATTTTGAATCTTGATAGGCTCTTGGTCCATGATTCATGGTTCGTGTTTGAGCTTTAATAATGTGAAGCTCAGCTATGTAAGATGGAATAAACAAGTTCAGAGTTCCAGGCTTCATTAACTTAATAGAATTCTTTTCTATAACTTAATAGAATAAGCAAATATCCGGGTGCATCGGCTAATCCTAAGCCTCTAAGCTTTGTGTATCCTTTGCCTATTTTGTCTTATTGTAATTTGTGCAACAGTCTCTTGAAATAAAAAGTCTTGTTCGTGTTTCAAGAATACTTGATAGAATTCTTTGATAATCTTCTATGCTTTCATGTATAAATTCAATTGGTTGATTGATATCCTTTGCTGACAGAAGAAGAAAGAATCCATACTTTATTATCTCATAAGGAAGAAAGAAAATGTACCTAGAGGTAGTTTGCTCTCTCTCTCTGAAATGCACCTCCTTACAGGATGAGAGCTTTTGGTCAATGTCAATGGATGGGGTTTTTCATATTCATGACTCGACTGTAATATTCCTCCATGGCATTAAAAAGCATCTCACATTTTTCTTATTTTGGAAGGGCTCCGGAGGCACACATTTGAGATCTCTTGCATGTATAGCTTTGCTGGGATAGAAACACACATCAAGATCATGGGCCCTGAACTATAAAGTTGTTTTCCCTTTCCCTCACGTTCATTGAAAAATATAATATTTGTTCTTTATTCCAGGGAAGTCAATGATCCAGTGAAACAAGATATGTACATTTTAAATCATTACAGGTAGAAAGAACAAGGATGAGTTCCATTTACATGAAAATGCGACCCAAATCAGAGGTTTTGTTGGGGGCTCCAGAGGCAGAAGCCTTAGATGGGCGCTGTTCAAAGATCCACAGGCACCCTGGGGCTGGGAATCCCCATATATGAGAGCCTAGGAGACATCCTGATTTTCGGGCTTGGCCGAGGTGAAGGTATCGGAAGCGAGCCTCCGAAGAAACTCGGTGAGGGTCTTGGTGACAAGTTCACTTGCTCCAGTGCCCGCGCTTGCAGTTCTGTTGGATACTCCTTCACACACCCAATTCTGGGGCCAACTCCACTGCTCCATCTGCACAGCAAACGCTTTGGTATGTCTATCAGTGGTGCCTCTCTGCTGCTACCTGGATTCTCTTGCTGCTCATTAGTTGTAACCAACTTGACGGGTACTGCCAAATCGACTTCTTCATCTGCAACCATGTCTTCTGAAGATGTTGTCGTCGATGTTTCTTCACTCGCGTCTTTATATGAGTAGTTGTCATCATCTACTGAACACCTCTGAGTAATTATGAAGAAAACCCCATTGGCAAAATTGAGGAAAACAAGTTGTGCAATCTGAATAAACTGCATCCATGTAGTTATATTATCTAAATAATTACCTTAACGTTGGTCAAGTCCACTGTATGTTCTTCAAGGAAAGTAATGAACTCCTTAAAATTGTTCTCTGTTGGGAGGTAATGACCACTGTATGGCCATATTGCCTGAAAATTCAAATGAAAACATCACCTCTATGTATTACTCTACAGAATGATTATCCAAAATGACACCCATATGGTCAAGCCTTCAACTATGCACCTTCAGAATTCCATCGATGGCAACCAATCTTCCTGCAGCTGTTATAGCCCCTCCAGAGAGGAAACTGGAGTGTTGAAAGAGACCTTTCTTCTTCTGCCCCACATACAGATCTCTTGATGTGCTGAGTACAAAAATCCACTTGGAATCTTCAACTGTGTTGATGGGCATTCTGCTTTGCTTGTAAACAAGCTTCCCATTCTCCACAATCACCTGGTATTCCTCCCTTTCTTTCTGCAAAAGAAATGAAGAAGAAACAATTGCGTACTGCTTGCAATGTACTGCAATACAATCAGGTCACTGAGATTGGGGCTTACTGGTCCAAGGTACTTGATGCATTGCTTATACAGAACTGATCTACGGCATTTCTCAAGATTTACCCTCTTCCCATCACCAATATCCAACCTTTCCAAGGAAGCTTGAAGGATAAGATTGAAAGCTTCCAACAGTGCATATGGGAAGGATTTACTTATGTAATGATGGTAGCAGTTGGGGAGGGAAATTACCAGTAGAAGAAAGGTTGAGTGCTCTTGCTGTCAAACCAAACATCATAGTAAAAATGCAAGTTATGTCCATAGCGGTGGCGAGGATCAATCTGCGGACATTGAATTTGTATCTTAGTGTGAAGAAAAAAAGTTTGAATCCCAGTACCTTGAAATAATCTCAAGCTGCTCGTCTGAAATGTTAGGTATCAAATAAGATTGTTTCTCTTGCAAGTAACTCAAATATAACTTGTTCAGTTTCAGATAACAAAGTAGAGGATTCAACAAAAAACTTATAATCATATAAACTTACTGCCTCAAGCCAGTGTTGTAGAGCTAGTTTTTGGGCATTCTCATCCTTTGATAAACCCTTCCCAACCTAAACAAGTGAGAAAACATCATCAGTGTCCAAATTCCCACAAAGAAACAGAAGCCACAAATAAAAAGCACACTCAGAATTTACCTTTGCGGCTCTTGTCCTTGCTCGGGACCAGCGGGACGTAGCGGTTTCTGTCTTTTCGACGTCGAAGAATGACACAGAGCTTACCTTGAGAGCTGCAAAATCTAAAGCTTTCCACCTTCAAGGTTAATTGAGCAGACTGAGAAACAAAGCATTTAACTTCCTTCAACAAAAATGAAAAGGAGAAAATAGAATTCTTTCACAGACCAGAGCTCCTCAACCACAACTGCACAATCTGCCAGGTTCCTTCTGGTTCTGTAGCTTTTGTAGACTTTTTGTAGCTTAGTTGCTGCAGAATCCAATTCACTGACTGGCTTAGTAGAAGAAACAACGACGGGCTTGGGAAGTGAAATGCTGGGTTTTCTCAGATTTTCAGGTTGTCGAATTTTTCTCTCTGAGGAAGAGAAACTTTTGTGGTCAACGACCATGTTGTTGAAAGAATCAGAGACTTGTTTTAGTTGCAAACTCTGTAATCTTGGTGGGTCATTTGCTCTGATTCTGTTACCCCCTCCTTCCTCTTTCAAGCAAGATTTCTGGACATTCATCTCTCTGCTCTGCAAATCTGAAAGGCAAAAGTGGGTTAAATGTATCCATGGAAAAGAAGAAAAAGCAAAAAGAAACAGGAAGATTTTGACCATTTCTCGAAAACGGATAAAAACCCAGGTGGGATTTCAAGAAAATGAGTTTCAGACCTGAAATCACAGAGGATGTTCTGCCTGTGCTTCAATGGAAGATAATGGAAGCTTTCTCCTGAAATTTGGATGTATTTAATGGAAACGTTGAGGGTGTTCTTTAATGGAGTTTTCGTTTTCTGGGCCAACAGTCGTTTTCAAACTGGAGAATCGTAGTCGGCAGTCGCAGAGAGAAAGTCATGCATTAATCTAAGCTAATCTACACGACATTGGATTGTTAAAAGGTAAATTAATCCCAAGTAGTTGATTTGTTAATTGATAAAACAGAGGATATTTAATAATATCTGACAAGAAAAGCCAGCCATGGAAGCTCAGCGATGCATGGTTCCATCTGTACTGGCAGCCATTATTGAAGGTGAATGTCATTTCCAAATTCTATCCACTTCTTTCAGAAGGCAGTTGAGACTCCATAAAACCAATTTCTTCATATATATATATACAACGATCATACGTGTTTCGGTGTCTATATATATTTATATATGCACATACATACAATTGGCTGCCATTGTTCGAGTAGTTTATAGTTTTTGGAAAAATCGGCCTTCACATCGTTTGACATCGTTTGATCAAAATATGTTCGTAGTTTTTAAAATGTGCCCGTAGCCTCATTAATTATTTTACTCTAAATAACTATTTGAATTTTTAGTCCAATTTCTCGGTGGAATTGGTGAAATGAAAATCAATATGGATACCTTTTTCTTTTGATATCATTAAGATTTAAATTAGATCGTGTAATATAAATTTTTCAATTTTAAAAAGCGTGATAAAGTTTCTAGCTTTGAACATTGGCTAAAAGATTCTCAACTTTTTTGTGTTTAAGAGCATTTTAAATAAATCCATTCACTTTAGAAAACAAGTCAAATTACTATCAAACACGAACTGAAAATGAAAGTTTTAAAAACATTCTTTTAATGTTCAAAGATCCTCTCCCTCTCCTCGGAGATCTATTTGTCACTTTTGAAATGTTTGGAGCTACACTTAATATTGAACAAAATCTGATAAGGAATTTGGTTCTTGAACGTGGTTGTGTTTGTTTTGCCGATGGTAGCAAGAACAAAAATACTCTAAACATAGAAGTCTTTCATTTTTTCACTCCCAAGAAGTAGGGAGTCAAGGACATACCGATTACAGGGAACTAGGAAGAGCATGTCTCGTTATAGACTCGAGCACATATGATAGTCACAACTTTATGCAAGAGTAGAACTACATAATTAGCAAAGTCCAGTTACAAAAGCATTCTAGAGAGAGCGTTAACAGCGGAGAGGGTTCAGTTTATGCAGCAGAAGAAGAAATTGACTGCGTCTTCTGCCGAGGCGGGATTCGGAGCCATAACTTCATGCTATCATATGCTGCAAATCCAATAGCCACAGAAGGAACAATCTGCCAATTCATAAAATGGGAGAATTATATGTACAGTTAACAACAGCATTGATCGGTTATGCTACATTTTGCCAAATGAAAGTTACACTAATCTTATTTAGTATACAAATTTTAATGTTTCAATCTCAACCGTTACCTTGATATAGTTAATGCTCAGTCCTGCAAACAACTGTCTCCACCCTTGGTTACGAACGATCATTGTAAGACCTTCTATCGAATTCCTAAATCTGACTTGACCATTAAGTGAAGATGGCATATCTCCAACCTTTGATGGCACACCAAATTGGACTTGTTCAGTTCAGTTTCCAACGGAATTGTCATGGAGATCAAAACCCGTAACAAAAAAGCTTGAAAAAGATCAAGAAATACCTGCATTTGTCTTCTAACGACGTCCAGGGGATACGTGAACGTCTGCCCCAATAACCCGGCCAGAGCTCCACAAGAAAGTCGCATCACGATGGAACTTTGATGCTCCTCAGGGACATGACTTTTCAGTTTTTCATAAATGTAGAACTTCAAACCAGCATAAGGAAGGATTCCCGTTAGTGTTGGACCTGTTCATACATGATAACTTATTTTCATCAGTCTGCCCATATAGAATAGGTTACATATTTAGATAGAAAGACAACCACTGAAATCAGAGTAAAATTCTTTAGTAAACATGAGTAAAATCAAGCTATAGAATAAACCGAAAACAATGACAAAAAGAGATGACAATCAAAATACACACACCTACACCACGATAGAGGCCACGTGCCCCGCCAGTTCTATAAACACGCACTAGAACGTCCTTGATGCCATTGTATGCAGGTTGAGTATGGTAACTTCTTAAACCAGAGTTTCTCATTCTTGTATCAGTAGTCTATATCACAAGAAAACTAACAGTTAGATGTATGAAACAACAGTTCAACTTCACAGAGATTGACAGAATAAAGTGGTTGAACAAGAAATTGTCCATATCTTCGAACATAAAGAGGTAAAAATGACATATATAATGAAAGATTACTAGAATTGAGAACACAAAGGAGGGGGGAAATTACTTTTCACAAAAAGGAAATTGATAGTAAATATACCTGGTAAGCCAGTTTTGTTCGTGCCAGGTCCAAGGGATATGTGCATAAAACAGCTGTTCCTCCAGC
Source organism: Citrullus mucosospermus (assembly GCA_030954485.1). Classification (NCBI taxonomy): domain Eukaryota; kingdom Viridiplantae; phylum Streptophyta; class Magnoliopsida; order Cucurbitales; family Cucurbitaceae; genus Citrullus; species Citrullus mucosospermus. Next base: position 27,666,788 of record CM062062.1, read on the forward strand.
TACTGAACCAGCTAAAAGATCAATATGAGGCCCAACTCCCAAGCCTGGATAGTTATCCAAGATCCAACACCTATACTGCTCATATGTCATGAAATGCAGAGCTGCATAAGGAATAATTCGAACAACGCTTGCTCCATTTCCCCTAAAGCATAAAAAGTAATTGACTTATCTTTAAATGAAATAAGTTTATACAAAGAAAAGGAGAAAACTGAACAAAATTCTTGACTTACTTATAGAATCCACGAACACCTTCATGCTTCAGCACCTTCTTCAAAGATTGAAGGACTCCAAGAGAATGAAATCCTTCAGTTCTAGTCTGTCAATGTTCACAACACAGAGGTCAGAATAAAAAGGCACATATATTTCCATCTAGGTTGAAAATTAAACATTTTTTCTACTGATCAAATTTTAACAACCCATCAAGACTTGGGTGGGTATCGCTAAAACTATTTTGTACCATGATCAGCTCACCTGATTCTCCTACTCTCCCAAGTGAATAAGCTTATTTACTTCGAAAAGTAATTATACTTTTTGGACCAAAAAATTCAGCACTACCCAAGGAGCCCCTGGTAGTAAGAACTTAGTATATATGGAGATAGCCTCCAAATCTTAGGTTTTAGCTTCAAGTTGAAAATTCTCAATTACTTAAAACCCTTTTCGTCTGGATTGACCTTGAGATAGGCAGAGCCCAGAAATGGTTCCTCATCCTTCATAAACAACCCAACTATTACAATACAACACTTAATCCTAGAGTCTTGCAAGGGATTCATGCATTCAGATAAAAGGAAATTAACAGTAGTACAGTTAAATAAAATAAATGTCTAAAGTAACCAACAGTCACCTGCAAGAGTATCTTGATCCGTTCCAAGGGTGCAACAGCAGTCTTAGCAAAGGCACCAGCAGCACCTCCAGCTATCAGCTCTTTAACGTATACAGGTAGACTGTCAATGTATGAGACTTCTCTTTTTGCAGACGAACCATCAACAAACCCCGCAACATTTGCAGACAAGGTAGACCCTTGAGAAGGATTCATTTTGGATAAGCCAACACCTTACAACTGCTGAAACCAAAACAACTTAAAAAAGCGATCTCACAGCAACCAATTGATATTATCCGCTCTGGAGCTTGAAGAATTCTTTATCCCATCTATCTCTCTGAACACAATGTGAGAAAGCCTTTCTCTCAACAGACAGACAAGGCGGCCTGAGAATACCCAGAAAGGATTTGGGCAAATTCACAAGCCGATCTTCTTCTTGAATGACGACAAGATACATCCACAGGAACAATGAAGCTGAGCCTGCAGACCAAATATATTCCAAATCCCTTCAATTATAACAAAGCCCCCATCAATCTATCAAAGAGATACCAATCCCCCATCAGAATTCGATCACCGTAATCATAAAGAATTACTCAATCACAACAAACTCAGAGAAAGGGGTAAAAAACAGCTGCAACCCGATACAAATTACACCAAAAGAAGAATACCCTAGGACCCCTAATTAAGATTTTGATGAAAACAAAAACCCCATTCGTAGAGAGATTTCCAGATCGAAATTACAAAATACGCAAAACCCATCAGGAGCAACCAATCAAAACAAGGAAACACGTCGAAAAGAGGGGATGAAATCAAATACGAGAGAGAAAAAAAAAAAAAACAAACGACAAGTTGAAGGAAGAACTTACTCGTGATTTGACTGAGTGGTGACGGGAGAAAGGGCAGTCTAAATCGCAGTTTCTTGTCGAAAGCTTAGTAAAGTTAACGTATAAAAGATCGAAACCGTCCTTCTTCACCGCAAGGGAAAGGGATTCTTTCCTCGCGGCTCCGCCGAATCCCCCGTCTACTCCGGTCGCCTCTCTGTGGGTCTTCCTCTCCTCTCCGGAATCAGGATTGGTTTGTTCTTTCGAGGCGTTTCCAAGTGGGATTTTAAAATTTGTTTCTAACTTTTCCTTCTCGGAAACGTGATGCGTTGGAGAATCGGCTACAATCAGACCTTCGGTGGACCTACCAGCTGTGGTTGTTCACGTGGCTGCCACGTTCGCCGTTGACAGAATCAAACGGACCTGAATTTTTTTTTTTTTTTTTTTTGTAATTATGATTCTTTTAATTCTTTTAAATAAATTATGATTATGTGGCCGGCTTTATAGTGATTTGGTTAAACTACCATTTTGATGTTTATATCGGAAGATTTCTTTTAATATTTTAAATGGTCTAATTTTAGTCTCAATAAATTTTAATTTAATTTTTCGAATTTAACTTCTATTAAAATTAATTAAATAATAATAATAGTTTTTCAAAAGTTAAGTTCTACTAATATAATAATATAATATTGATTAAATAATAATAATAATTTCTATGCCAAACAATATATGATTTAAGAATAATTTTAAATTTTATAGTAAAAATGTTAATAAATAAATAAATAATTCATTAAATTTAAAATTCATTAAAATTATTAGGAATAAAAATTGAAAAATTAAAATATAAAGACTAACTAAACAAACTTCAAAGTATAAAGACCAATATAGTATTTTAACCAAAGTTTAATTCACTTCATATATTAATTTCTTTTTTTTAATACATCAGTATTCTTTTTTAAATATGAAGATTCTTAATTTTTTTTTTTTAGGTATTTGAATTAGGGCAATGATTAGGTGTAACTTTATATCTTCCTTTATTTATAGCAATCCACATTACAATTAAAGAATAATTTAACATTTTTTAAAAAGTCGAAATTTATTGCCTTGTGACCCTTTTTAATTGGACAATTGATGGGTTGCAATAGGTGTAGCTATTATTATTTTTTTTTAATTTAAAGTCTGATGTAGATTGAGAGGGAAAATATTTGAATATCTGAAATGGAATAATAATAAAAGGGATTTTTTGTGTTTAAAAAAATATTAACAAAATAGATTGGTTTTGTAATACCAAAGGCCATTTTGCATTTTTTTTTCTTTTTTTTTTCTTTTCCTTTTTCTCTCGATTGTTTATTGGTTTTTCTCTTAAGAAGTAAAATTATGTTTAATAAACTTCTGTTTAAGTTTATTTATAAAAAAATAAAAAAAGAAAAGAAAAGAAAGAAAGGGGAATGATAGATTCTAGACCATACTTTGGTGCTTTCAAATTTTGTATGTTTATAAGAAGCTAAAAATGAGAAAGAAAAAAGGGAGGTCCAATGATACCAAAGCATTCTTAAGAAGAAATTAAAACAAAAAATCAATTTATGGGTCCTCCTTGTTCGAATTGGATTTTTTTTTTTTTTTTTTTTTTCCATTCTTTCAATCTTTCTTCTCTAATATAACATGAAGTTTCATTTATAGATTAATTAACGAAAAAATTTATAGTACTCTCGTAGTATCATACTCATTATGTTCACATTATAAATTATGTTTTTTAATATTTATGTACTTCATAATAATGTAGGTAGGTCTCACCATATTTATAAAAGTTCATTGATGTGACATACCGTAAATAGAGGTAGTATAGAGAATTTTTCATATTACTACAGTATAAGAAAATTTTCCTTAATTGACAATTAGATGAGTAACTTCCATGTCTCATAAACTATATGGTCTCTTTTTAATTTATCGAATCATCAACAATTTTTATTGGGAGATTTATGGAAAAGAAAAAATACATTTCCAAATAAATGTAAGGTGCCTTGAATTGGTAGTCTGAAAATCAAAAATGGAAAATTTGGATTAAATGACAACTACCAGCTAAATATTTAGTCAATCTGTACAATTATTAATTAATAGTATTTGTGTTAGAACGGTATTGTATAAATTATATTCATAACAATTTATGCTATACATGATTAAATTTATTTTTTTAAAAAAGTTAGAAATTAGTCTATAATATAAAATAATAGGTTTATATATTTGTTTTCTTGGCAACCTTGAAGTTTCCAAATTTGAATATAGTACTTGAGAAACGATCAAAACATGGAAGTAATGTTTAGAAAATTTAACCGTTTAACAAAATAATTGATTAAGTGAGTCAACCTGGAGAAAAACAAATTGAATCATAATTGCTTACTATGATACCGTACCTAAATTATCTTAAAAACACGATAACGAAATGAAATAATTTAAATTTTTATACCAAATAGATTTTGACTTTAGTCTGGAGGAGTGTTTGTTCTGAGAAAAACGAAAAAATAAATTTTTTCTTTCCCCACCAAATCTGAAATAATCTTATAAAAAACTTATTTTAAAGGTCAAAAATGAAAAATGACTCAAATTTTTTAATGCCAAATAATTTTTTTTATGATGTCATATTCATGTGAAATTACAGTATTGTCCTTAATTCTTTTTTAATCTTCTTTTTCATCATTCTCACTTTTCCCCCTTTTTTCTCTTCTTCTCCATAACTCTTCTTTTTTATTTTCTTATTTTCATTTTCTTCTCCTATTTTTTCTTCTTCTCTAGTACAACATCAAGCTTCGACAAGAGAGAGCGAGAGTGAGAGAGATGAAAGTGATTGTGAGTGAAGAAATGAAATGCGAGCAAGACCGAGATCGGCTTTTTCCTCTAAGCGAGTTTATTTCGGTAATTTCATTTGAACTTGGCGTCAGCAAAGGGACATTTAGCATTTTTGACCCAATTTTTATGTTATCCATACAAATTTCCTAACAATTTTTATCATGTATTTAAATTTAAACAAAGAGTCGAAAATTTGTCCACAACTTTAATTTTTTAAAATATACTTTAATGTCATTTGTTTGTGTAATAGGCATGAGAATATATTATACAATAATTACGTAAACTTAAAAAAGAAAAAGCTAATAGATGTATAAAAATATATTCTAACAAATAATTAGTGAACGTGATAAAAACTTAGGAGGAAAAATCATTCTAGGTTGTATCAAATCTAATCTTAAACTTTTATCTTCGGACCAAATTTGATTGCTTGTTAAATTAATTATCTTGAATTATTTAGATGATTATTTGAATTTTGAGGTTTAATTGGTTAACTTTAAAAATAAAAAATAAAAAAAAAAGTGAATTTCTATTAAAGTAGGGTCTCGATGTGGGTGCCAGTAAAATAAAAAAAAGAAAAAGAAAAATATTTTTCACTCCTCCTTCCTCCCGACGCCGCACCCACTCCCTCTTGTTGCCTTCGCCGCCGAGCTCGCGTCGATCGTCAGCCACCGTCGTCCTCACCGCGACGGTCGCTGCTTGAGGTTCCAGCCGCAGGGAGCCCGACACTGCCGGCGGCAACCCGCGTCGGAGCTCCCCCCTCCCTCTCGTTTTTCAAAGCCAGCAGCCGCCGCCCTATCGTGCGCGTCATCATCGGCCGGCAGTTCGCCTATCTCGCCGAATATTTGGGTTTCTCTTGTAATATCTTTGTGTTGGATTTGTAGATTCAATTTTTGAAAGGGCTTTGGAACTGAAAACAAAGTCGAGTTTGGACCGAACTGCTGTGAGTAAAAGTATGTGTTATCGTTGTTGGCCGAAAATTGGGTTTGAAAGAGGTTTGGAGTTTAGTTGCACGTTGGTTGAGACGGTTTGGCTAATTTGCTAATTTGTTTTATCTGTAATTAAGTTGAAAGACTTAATTTAAATGGGTATATGTACTTTTTTATATTGGTTTTTTAAATAAGATCGTTGAAGAAAATTATAGTAGACTTGTCGGAGTGTTTTTTCTACTGGTAACCATTGACTTTTGGTTTAAAAAATAAAAAATAAAACTTAATTACACTTGAGTTTTCCTTAATGGAGTACTCTCATTCTCAAATTGACTGTTAGTATCGGTTTATTTTTATTTTTAGTTCTCATCGGTTTCAAGCCCTGAACTCTGTTTGTCATTTAGCTATTACATCATGACAAAACTTTCACAATTACCCTCGCTAGAATCTTTGTCTCATTTTCAACTCGAGAAAGTAAATATATTTTAAATGATTTTTTTCTTATTTTTAATTAGAGAGAAAATGTATGTAATGTTGTTTTTCCATATTTTCTTTTACGTATCAAATATTTCATGGCAACTCGTTGATTTCTATCGTATTCTTTGTTTTTTCATGTTTGATTTTTTTTATATTATGTGATATATTCCATTATTTGTTTTGATTATTATTTGTTTTCATCTAATATATTCTATTGTTTATTTGGTGTATAAATTTCAAGTAATTTGATATGTATGTCAATATACTTTGAAACATTTTGTTTTAGATATTTGTCATTATTTTAATCAATATATGAAATATATCGGTAAGATTGATTACAAGTTCAACCTAAATCATAATATATATGTCATAGTTTCATTTATATGATAGTATATATCATAAATTCTATTTAAGTAGCTAAAAATCCCAATAAATAAAAAATTAACACAAGCTCCCAAACAAAAATTGATACTTCTTAATTAATACGACAACTTCAAATTTATTTTCAAACCACATAATTTTTAAATAAACAAAGTTATCTACCATATTATAAAAATCAGGGATATACTCAATGTTCAATATATAAAAGTGTATATATCATAAAACAAGGAATCTAAATATATATATATATTTATATATATATATATTTTTTTTTTGACGAAGAAATACATATATCCACCAAATCAAAGCAAAATGGTCTTGCTAAATTGGCCAAAGCACGACGGCGAGACTTGAGGAAGAAACCCATGAAGGCAAGATATGGGGACGAAAACCACAACGACGAGGTACGAGGAAGGTGACTACAGCTAGTGACTGTGTGATATACGAGTGCTTGATTTGAAAAAAAAAAACCTCATGGCAGCGAGATTTATGTGCAGTGAAACGAAGGGAGGCGACAGTTGGATATTGGCAGATTTGGCTGAAAAAGATGAAAGAGAGTTTTTGTGGTCTGGTCGTTACAGTTTTGAGAGAAAAATTGAAGAGTATGAAAAGTTGTGGGTATTTGGAAAATCTGGGGTTTTATCATAAATTCTATGTTTTTTTTTTTTTCCCTAAAGAAATTGAAATTGAAATCAATGGCTAAAAGGTCATTACATTATAATTTTTCTGTAAAATATCAACCCGTTAATCCAATTATGAAAAAAAAATGTTAACTTCCAAAAATAAGTGTAATATGAGCTTTTTATAAGGTTTCTTCATGTAGAAAATTCTTACTTTGTTTGAGTTGTGTTTCATTCTAGTCAAGTTTTCAAATCTTACATTTTTAATATAAAATTTTATTAAATACTAGTTTTCAATATTGATGTAGTGACTATTAATTAATTTAAGATAGTTATGAAGGAAAAATTTAAATTAATTTTAATAGCGATAAAAAATGGTAAATTTTATTTAACCTTAATTATTTTAAATGAATTAATAGATAAAAAAAAAAAAGAAATATTTAGGAAAATTAGTGTTAAAAATGTAAATTTCAAAACTCAGCGAATAAGTAGCAATTTGGAAAACAAAAAACTAGGGACAATTTATTTTCTCCACAATTATGGAAATGGGCCTGTTCAGACGAAATTTGGCCCAAAGCAAAGCTCTGTGGCACGGAACCCTACTGGTTGTGTAGTCGCGCCAATTGCCGTAGCCGAGTAAATCAGAGAGAAGCTCTCTGTTTGTCTACAAGGAGCTCTAATCTGACTGCCTAGGTCCTCGCCGGAATCCCTCTTTCTCTTTCATTTATCCATTCCTCAACCATGGAGTTTTCTCAGGATGATTTTGATCGCCTCCTTCTCTTCGAGCACACTCGAAAAACCGCCGAAGCTAACTACGCCGACAACCCGCTTGATGCCGATGTATTTTTTTCTTCCTTTCTTCCTATTATCTCGTTTCACGTTTCCTATTCTATATTTATCTGATTTTACTCACCGTTGAACTTGACGTCCATATCACCAGTTTCTGGTGTGTTATGTACTGAATTGCTGTTTCCGGGAAGGGGGTGGATTGATATCATCCTTCAATTTAAGCTGTTGAAAATAGTATACTGTCGTCATATGGTTCTGTTCATGCATTTTTTCAGAATTTGACCAAGTGGGGAGGGGCGTTGCTTGAGTTATCTCAATTTCAGAGTGTTTCTGATTCAAAAAATATGATTAAAGGTACTTTCATTGCCCTTCTAAATGTGTAAGAATGTGCATTGGCTCCAATATTCCATGATGAACTAACGCATACAAATGAGAACAAACTGAATCTGGTCTTGCAGAAGCTGTTGTGAAGCTGGAGGAGGCTTTGGCTATTAATCCCACGAAGCATGATGCTCTCTGGTGTCTTGGAAATGCTCACACTTCCCATGCTTTTCTGACTCCCGATGGGGACGAGGCCAAAGTCTATTTTGATAAAGCACATGAGTGTTTCCAGAAGGCAGTAGATGAGGTGATATGTGTGGATTTCGTTGAACTAGCCTGACTTTTGAATTCATTAAACTTCAATTGATTCTAAATAGTTGGAATTTTTTCCCTCAGGATCCTAGTAATGAACTATATCACAAGTCCTTGGAAGTCACTGCAAAGGTAAGGATATAATATAACCCTGCCATTTGGTTCTCGGTCTGCATTGAATTGCATTTGTATAAATTCCTTTGAAGTGAGTTATCTCAAAGATTCAATGTACTGTGCAACACCTTTTCGTTTTTCCATACTCGGTAGGCATGGACGGGACTCTAGGACAGTGTGGTGTTAGTAACCATTGAGTTTATTTCTTTGAGCAAGTACTCTGATTCTTACTGTTAGTTTTACTTGCTTTAGGCTTTTCGGTTTGTTGCATAATAGAGTTAAGATTAGATTGAGGATGACTTCCATTAAGGCGATGTAGGTTGTGCTTATGTGGTAGAATCCTCTTCCTTCTTCCACCTACACTTGCATGTCATTGTTCCTAGAGTCTATGGAAATTTCCCTCGCATAATTAATGGATTTTAACATGGTTGAAAAGATGCATAGGGTTGTCTTAACTTTCTTAAACGAAATTTAATCAGTTAGTCTAGTTAGTTCAGAATCTTTTTAAGCATTGTTACTGTAAATGTAATATATATTTGTATATATATTAGTCCAAAAGATCAGTGGGCTTGTAATTATGTTCAATCCAAGTATGTATTTTTCTCTCAAGATTCGATATTTCCTTCTTCAAATGTTTTCTGCTCACTGTCTTTGCAAAGAAGGCTACAAAGCTTCTTGGTCAACGCTCTTGTTGCTATATTTTGGGTTATCTGGTTGGTTAGAGTTTGAAGAAAATTTGACTAGTATTGGAAGAAACTGTTGAATCTTTAATTTTTCTCTTTTGGCTTCTAGATGGTGATGGTGCTCCGTAGTTTCTTCCCCGATGGTTGTACTTGTCTAGATTTTTGTAATTGTACATTTGTACTTCGTTTTGTAAAATCATTGGCATAGCCACGGATGATGTGAATTTATTTCGTATGGAAGAAGAAAAATGAACGGAAAAATGATGTTAAATGGGGATGAGGAATGGGAATGAGACATGGATATTTACTCCCATCCAGGATTGAGGAGTAGCAATTCTGTATCATGTGTTATGGTGAATTAGTAACTGAGAGTTTCTACAGGGATCTATAAATTGAAAGTATTGCCTTTACTAGATATCTGATGTTTATGCTGTTTCAGGCACCGGAGTTTCATTCGGAGATCCACAAGCATGGCATCGGTCAACAGAGTGCAGGGCCTTCAGGCGGGGGAGCTACTGCCGCTTCAAACCCAAAGGTATACTACTGATGGAGTCTTTTCCCTCTCCTTTTGGTAAAGCATATGGTCCTCCTGCTAATGAGGGTTGTTTGTTATTTTCTTCGTTGTGGTACAATTTACAAACGCCAGAGTTCCAAGAAAAAGAGCAGCGATCTCAAGTATGACATATTTGGATGGGTCATCCTTGCTGTTGGAATAGTTGCATGGGTTGGAATGACGAAATCCCACGTTCCACCTCCTCCTTCAAGGTGAGACTTTTAGATTCTGGAACTGCAGAAATCTGCTCTTCTGAAAAGTCTCTTTGCTGGAATGGCCCTCGTGGAAGTGCCCAACAAGATACAATGAAAAAGAATCTTTACATTGTGATGAAGAATGCCTCCCTCCCTCCTGGTATTTAACTCACAAGTGCTTCTCATATCTATTGTGCTAGGTTAGCTTTGAGATCATTTTTTTTTAGTTGATAATTAGACAAAATATTTGAACTTGTAGTTGGTTGAAAATTGTATTCTTACTATGTCAGTTCGTTCGGTTTTGGCCTTTTGCATTTTGGTATCCCTGTGATAACAGGCAGCCTGACTATATCAAGGATTTCAACTGGGAGAATGTTTCCCCGTTTTGTAGTTTTAGAACTTTTATTTGCATTTTGATGGGTAGTTTCGGTTGGTTTTAGTCTAAAGTTTGATGTTAAAAGAAATAGATATTGATACCAAGTTGCAGATCATGGAATTTGTATATGAACGCTTGTATTCAGCCAAATTTAAAAATTAAGTGTATTGATTTTTACCCTCTATCAACTTTTCTACTTTTAATTTTAAAAACTATGGGAAATTGTCTGTAAACTTACTAATTTTTTTATAAATCTAAGTTCGAACAACCTTGTCTACACTCACGTTTAAAAATTATATATATAAAAAAAAAGGATATGTCTACGAGAATTAAGTCAAAATTTACCCTTAAACTTGTTAAGATGTATTAATTTTCACCACAAACACTTCAATTCACTAAAGTTGAAGTATAACCATTTGTTTAATATTGATTCATAGAACAATTACAAATTAATGATACATCTATGGGAGTGAAGTCAAAATTTTACCCTTAAAACTTGTTAACATGTATTAATTTTCACCACAAAGTCTTAATTTCATCTATTTAAACCCATAACATGAGTTTTACAATTTTTACCGTTTATTCAAATATAATTTGCTAATTGTTTTAACAAATAATAATGTAAAAAAAAATAAAAAAAAAAAACCCCACCAATTTAATTCATATCTGATAGCGGACTGAATATAAATTTGTATTGTTCAATATTATGTATAAATTTCATTAGACATATATGAGAATATTGTTTTTAGTTAAATGATGTCTATGGTTTGAAAAAAGTTAGAGTTTAGTCCCTATAATTTTAAATACTTTAATTTATCTCTCGTGGTTTGATAAAATCTCGTAAATGATTTTTCTAGTTTGATCAAATCTTCATTAATAGTCCATTAATTATAACTTTCTCCAAACTATATGGATGAAATTTGCAATTTAACCTATTTGTTTCTGACAATTTATCAAACTAAAGCCTGCTATAAGAAATAAATTTCAACATTGTGTTAAATTTTAAGGTGAACAATTAAGACATTTATCGAATTTAAATCTTGTGATAAATTTTGACACATATTGCTAACTTGAGGTTTAAAATCGATCTTTTTCCCAAACTAGAAATAAAAAAGACAAAATGTACACACCAATATGAGTGTTGACATTCGGATCTCATCCTGGTTGGTGTTGAGCCTATTGCACTGTGATGCCTAAGTTAATACATGGAGTGTTTAATTCAAATAAGCACAAAAGAAGCAAGAGCCTCTTCTCTAGAGACTACCTACTCACCTTTATTTAGGGTGGTCGAATAAGGGTATTTATAAAACTGTCCTTTGACACGTGCATTTGGCTACGACAATAATGTTGGGGACGTTGCTCAAGATTGTAAGATGCCCACCTGAATCTATACTCGATTAGTTTCTAGTTAGTATATATTCACCAATTTGATTGGTCAATCCAAAACTTGAAGCGTTGTCATTTTCCTTTTAAGATGCATGCTCTCTGTACCTCGTCCCTGTATCTTATAAGTTTGAGTCTCCTTGTAAGCTTTGGGTGATAATTCATAATTCACATCAACTTCTTCGCTTGAAGTTAAAAGTTTTAAACCCCAATTCTTACGTTTATCGAACTTAAAAATGAAAAATATTACATGTACATGATTTGGACCAACAACTAGCCTACCAAAAACTGCCCATATCGACATAAAAAAACGATCTGATCCCTACACGTGGCACACATCCACAATGCCACGTGGAGCAACTTAAATTCAAAAGTTTATGAGCGAACGGCTGAGGAGCTACCGCAGAGCAGCTGTGTGTTTCTGTGCGGCGCTCAATTTTTGAAATTTCAAAAAAGATTCCTCCAACGAGGCAATAGTTGCAACCAAAATTTAAAATTTCACCATCAGCCCCCCCTACTTTTCAATATTCCCAAATACCTCCATAATATTCTCTTTATTCCCAAACGTCTCCACACCCAAAAACCATATAAAGTCATAAATTAAAATTTAAGACACATACACAACACATGTTAGTAAATAAATATAATTCCAAAAAGAAAAAAAAAAAAAAAAAAGGACTAAACTCTATAAATTTAAGTGATTAATTAGGGCCTGTCTTAAATGTTCAGGAAATAGAGGTCCCTTTCATTATCAAAGTGTACAAAAGTCAAATTCTCAAAGCCAAATAAATAAATATTAAAAAAAAATGGCAATCGAGGTCCATTAATGAAGTGGATCCAATTCTTCTTTATCATAACGTGGCAGTAAAACAGAGCGAGTATCATACTTTTGACGTCAACCGCGAGTAGGTAAAGGACGAGCTACCAGAGTCTTAAAAAGAGAGATTTTTGTTTTAGAAAAAAAAATTAATAATAAAAAAACTCATTTATCTTCTCATCCTTTTGTCCGAACCAAAATAATTTTCGATCCCTCTGCTTTCCCTCTCTCTTTTCGCTTTCATTGGAGGGAAAAACCTCCAAACTTCCAAAATCCAAACCTCTGTTTTGCTCTCTGCTTAAACCAGACTAGGGTTTCTTCTGATTTGCTCAAGCTTCAACTCGATCTCTCGTTCAATGTCTTTTTTGAACTAATATTCTCCTTATTTTTTCCTCTCCGATTTCAGTCAAAGTAAGCAAGCTGTTTCCCCCGCTTTCTGATCTTCTTCTTGGTTCAATTTTTGCCTCAGGTGCTGTTTAACTTTGATTTAGTGGCTTTCAGCGTTATTATATGTTGCTTCAGTGTACTTTCTTTAGCTTTCTTAAACCGGAATTTTGGTATCATTTCTTGATTTTTATGATCTCTAGCTCTCTGTGTCGTTTTTTTTATTTTGTTATTTCAGACAATGGGTTGTGGGCTATATTAATTAGTAGTCGCTGCGTTTTTAATGGTTGTTTGTTTAATTCGAACATTGAGGATATCTTAATCAATAATCTATTGCTGATTTTATCGAAGTTTGCCATATTTGAAAGTTCTTGTCGTAAACCCTAAAACAGTTCGATTTTGAATTTCTTCGATTTAGCTCTTATACATCTAGCATGCTCTCAGTTAGTCTGTCATATGTTTTATTGAGTCTGCAATTGCGTTGGGGATTTATTTCTTACATGGTACATGGTGTATAACAGGGTGGGATTTTGACTTTGATCTGTGGGAAATTTCATAGCTCGTAGGTTGTTTCCAGCTCTAGTACTATTAATTACAGTGATAAGTTGTTTCTAAATCAGCTTTATTCAGATGTCTCTTTTCAAATATTGGATTGATGTATATTGTATACAAAGCTGAGAGTTGCTAGATTTTAATTGGATGTCATGTGTACCACTCACTAGTGGATACATGCTCTGTGCTTGCAGCATTTGTTTACATGCAAGGATAAATATCATTTTTTTTTTCATGTTTAAAATGTTAATCACGTGCTTGGTCTATAGGGCTTGGGCTCTATGGTACGTTAATACTTGATTAACGTGAGCTAATTTTTTCTTCAACCTCTTTTTGATTAAGATGAAATGGGGTGGCGGTCCTCTCATTCTTGTTTAGTAATGTGATCTTTTTAGAATTAATTATCTTCAGCTTTGCTGAAAGAGAAGGGGTTATTAGTTATCCAAATTTCTCTTTAAAAACCTGCAGCAATCTTTACTAATTGTTTATGATTATTCATTAGCTAATTTATTGATTGCTGCCAAAATCAAGGGGGCACTCATATCGAGTGACATCTTGAGATTGAAAAATGCAGACGAAGAAAAAAAGTCATGGGAGAAATGCTGCTCGAGAGCTTGTCAGTCCCAAGGTTTTACGATCTCAAAGAAAATATTCTGAAACGTTACAAGTTGTAGAAAAGAATATAACTGAACTAATAACATCCTCTGCTAGAAAACGTACTGTTGGTAAGCTGCTAATTTCTGTCTATTCATGGAAGTCTTTTATAAGAATTTTACTTTTTTTGTATGGGTGGAAATCTATGTATGTCTAGAGCATCTAATCTCAATTGAGTTAGATTGCATCTCTCACTCTCCATTTCTGACAAGTATTGATCGCTCTTGTACATTCCAGTTCTCTTGTCATTTGGTAACAGAGGAAGTTTCTTTATGTTGGTCACTTTTGAATATGTTTATTATTTCACTTCCTATCCAATAGTAGTTGCTATCTAAATATAATTTTAACTAATTTAGCCATCTAATCTGAAATTGTTTGCTAGAATAGATTTATCATATTCATTTCAGACAACCATGGCTTTTATTTTATAAAATTTCTTCACTTAGCCCTTGGAAGAAAGGAATCTAATTGAAGTTAAGTTTATTTATGAAGAGTTATGAGTGCCATTTTTAAGAGTTTGTCTCATTTTCAGGTGGTTTTCCATCAAAAAAGAATGAAGAAGATGTTCTAACAGATTTAAACATTAAATATGATTTTCTACGCAATGAGACATCCGGTGCTTGTTTGGACCATGATGCAACCGATGGTGCGACCTTGGGCTTCAAGGTAAATTATTCATAAATTCTGCCTAGACAAACGAACATACATGCATGTGTAGCTTTACGTTGATGGTTCTTTCTTATCTGGTTCTGGTGGGGAGGATCGTCTCACTATTTATTATGGATGAGATTACACCTGTACTTCATTTGGCAGGCTTATGGTGATGACACCGACAACTCTGCATCAGGAACCATATTTTCTCCTTCATTTCATGTACCTGCTCATGCTGGAGAAGAAGCTCATAATGGAGGTAGACTATGAAATTATTTCATGGAGGGCACTATTTTTCTTTGGAGTTAAAAATTATTCTGTAACATGTTTGGATTTTTTTTTCCTCTTGCAGTTGAGTTTATTAAATTCTTTCAAGGTGGAGATCAAGTGTTCCATTCTGATAGCAAACTAGATAACTCAGAATATATTGTTCATGGCGATCGAGATAAGAATTACAGTAAGGCCATATTTTCTTTAATAAGTACGAGATTCTCTGATGACAAGAAATTTAGTTGTGTAGAACTGTTAGGTTCAAGGAATTTGTTTCCATAATGCAGATCTAGGAGATGCTGGCCTATCATCTGAGGTATCAGCTATTTATCTCGCCATGAAAAACTCTAAGCTGGAGTGTGTTGACGAGCATGCCCATGATACTATAGCAGCTGAAGTTCATGTGCAAGATGATGAATATGAAGAAATAGATGATTTTGATCCTTATTTCTTCATCAAGAACCTACCTGCTTTATCAGCAGTTGTCCCAACTTATCGACCTATGTTACTACCGAAACAGACTCGGAGTTGTCCTCCCACGACTCTTGTTTTGGATTTGGATGGTAACAAGTCTTGACACCAATATGGTGCTTGTTTCATATGATGCACGTAGGGCGGTTATTGTGCAGATTTTTCTTAAATACGACCAGTGGGCCACTGCTTTTTTTTTGACCAGTCGAGACTGCATCTTCATATTTTAAGTGCTTAGTTTAGTATTTGCCATTTTTTTCCGATGCAATCATGAGCAGTGGATAGTTGAAGTTTAAAATATAAATTTGTGGATTTACTGATCCATCCTATCCTGGTGTGCCCATGCTAATTGACACTTTTTTCATTTGATCTTCAGTGTGAAGTCAGTTAAATTTTCATGTTCTTAAATTTAACCTTTTAAAATAACCCACCGTGCGTACATTCACTTTGCAGAAACTCTGGTGCATTCTACACTCGAGCCATGTGTTGATGCTGATTTTACGTTTCCTGTAAATTTCAACCTCCAAGAGCATACAGTTTACGTTCGATGCCGACCTTATCTCAGGGATTTCATGGAAGCAGTTGCCCGACATTTTGAGATTATCATATTTACAGCAAGTCAGAGTATTTATGCAGAGCAGCTCCTGAATGTTCTTGATCCAAAGAGAAAAATATTTCGGCATCGTGTTTTCCGCGAATCGTGTGTTTTTGTGGATGGAAACTATCTCAAAGATTTATCCATTCTTGGTCGTGATTTGGCACGAGTTATTATTGTCGACAATTCCCCACAGGTAACTATGACTATTACCATTTCCAAGTTAGAACGTCCTGATACTTACCTGTGGCTTGTAGTCTTTCTGAAGCTAGAAATGTTCTTTATGTTCATGTATTATTTCAGGCATTTGGGTTCCAAGTGGACAATGGAATACCAATAGAAAGCTGGTTTGATGATCGCTCAGATAAAGAGTTGCTTTTATTACTTCCCTTTTTGGAAACACTGGTGGGAGTTGAAGACGTCAGACCGCTTATTGCTAAAAAGTTCAACCTTAGACAGAAAATAGCAGCTGCTGTTTATCCTTCACTGAATTTAAATAGAGACCCCTTTGAAAGGCAAGCCTCTAATATGTATTAAGATTTTGTGAAGATTGTTGGAATAAGAACTAACAATATTATTCTCCCTATTTAACTCATTTGCTTTCTTCTTAGTATTTTTAGATTTATTTTTTCTCCCAAATTGACAAGAGGGGAAAAAAAAGGGTGGTTCTTAGGTCATTTGGCTTAATGAGGAAAAAAAAGAAAAGGAATTCATAATATCAGGTGCCAGTGTTTGATTTGAGAGATGATGCATATTCCTACAAATACTTGGATAGGTGAGTTCTCGGGAGAATAATCAAATTTTCTTCTTTCTTGTGTTACAAGTTGGATTGAAGTATGTTTTTGTATGGTGAATTTGAATTGCCCTTGGCTAAAGGGCTTCTTTGTCATCAAGATCGATACCTGAATTGTATGGGAATGTTCTGGTTCACTGTTTTCAATTTTATTTGAATTCCTAAACCATTTTAAAGAATTATGATGGGCAGACTTTAATGTTAATGTGTATGTTTAAAATATTGCTTAAATATTAATGTGTATGTTTAAAATATTGTTTAAATATATCTAAGTTTTGGAGGAAAAATAAGTTAATGGACATGAGAAATTGTATAAAAGAAAACAGTTTATCTAAATATATTTTTGTTGATCTTTTATCTTAAAAAATAAAAAGAAATAGGTTACTACAAAAGTAGTTTTCACAACAGCTTTGAATATTAGGTACAAGTTAATCACCGTAGGAGTTTTGAAAATATATCCTTTTAACTATCATGTAAATACTTTGGTTGTTCCAAATGATGTAATTCAATTTGACAGTGTCAAAAAAAAAAAAAGGAAAATCAGACATTAATTTAAGGTAATTAATTTAAAATTATTGAAAATTGGAGAGGTTATAGTATGTTTTATCATTTAAAAATTGATGAAAAAAGTTCCATTTTGAGACTTAGTGTTTTTATGATAATGTTATCAATCATTTATGCTATATTCTTATATTTTTGTGGTGGATGAGACAATTATGTTTCAATAATACTCCAAACATCATTTAAGATACAAATATGAAACACCATGATTGTTGTATTTTATTTATTTTCTTTTAGTATAATTCAGGTGGGAGGATTTGGACCATAGACCTCATGGTTTCTAATACACTCTTATGTTAATTGAGTTATGCTCGGTTTGACAACATCATGATTCATGATATGAATGTTGTATTTTAACAAAAAAAGAATAACTATTAGCAAAGTGGTACAACCTAGAATATGAAAAGATTCATATTCACAAAATATCAAAAAAAAAAAGAAAATTACTTCCATTCATATCGAAAGATTATAGAACTCACATAAACTAATATGTAACAAGAAAAAAAGGATCAGACTGATAGACTAATAGAAGTTTGTTATAATAAATAAGTAAATACTAGAAGTTGCATTTACCATCCGTAAGCTGAGTAAACCAGCGTGGTTAAATTCGTAACCGTGGTTAATATTTCTAAGCCGTCTATAAAACGGTACTCTTCATCTTCTTCATCTCCCGCCAACATTTTCTCAACACATTTCCTGCTATTTCAAAAATTCGAAACCGGTCTCTGGAAGGCTTCTCTTCTCCTCCGCTTCTCCATTTCCTTTCCAAACACTGAAAACATGGTGATTTCGACAAGCTCTCTGAGAATATATATATATCTATATCTCTTGCTGGATTGTAATTATATATCTGCGTATTGTATTTGCATCTACTTGCACTTTTTGATACGAATGAATTCCTCCAGGTTGTTGCACAGAAATTGAAGGAAGCAGAGATAACGGAGCAGGATTCTCTTCTCCTGGTTAGTTCCTTCGAAAACTATTTTATCACATTGATTTATTCTTGTGTTCTGGAAATGGATTTGAAGTTTTTCCTTCGCGGATAATCATGGAACTGATAGCTGAACTTGGATCTGTTTGTTTGCCTTATTGTCGAATGTAGCTTGCTCTCTTCTCGTTAATCTCATAGACTTCGATTTCATAATTTTTCAACTTCTGCTGGACTGCGATAGCAGTTATTTCAGTACTTTAGTCATGTAGACAAACATGAAAATCGGTCTTGAATTATGTATAAATTATGATATCGTAGAATTTTCTGGAGATCGTTTACTTGTATAAATCGGAAATGAAGATGAGTGTTGTTATAGAGAAAAGGAACTACACCTCCTATTTCAGTGAATCACATAAGACTGCAATGCATACTCGATTTTGATGGCTGAACGGATAAAAAATCACGGGAATCTTTTTCAACATTTTATTTTCGACGTGCTAAAGTTTTCTCCGTGGTATTTAACTTCTTAACTTCCAAATCGATGCTCTGCTTTTCGTTGCCAAAAATTAACAAGATATGAACACTCTCATTACGTAATTCAAATATTATTAATTCCGATTATTATATGGAATTTGATCCGATCGACTTGTTTGTGTTTTCTGGCTTCAGACGAGGAATCTACTGCGCATCGCTATATTCAATATCAGTTATATCAGAGGTCTTTTTCCAGAGAAGTATTTCAACGATAAGTCAGTTCCTGCTTTAGGTACGGTAATTTTTACCAACAGTTTTCTTCAGTTCTTATCAGTTTCTATAAGAGCAACTATTCATTTGATAATGAATTCGATTTGTTGACAGAGATGAAGATCAAGAAGCTCATGCCGATGGATGCAGAGTCTCGAAGATTGATTGACTGGATGGAAAAAGGCATGTCGAATCTAGCCTTTCATCTAATATCTTATGTTTCCAAGTTCTAATCTACTGTTCACAATTATTTTTTACGTTTTTTCAGGTGTATATGATGCGCTGCAACGGAAATACCTTAAAACGCTTCTCTTCTGCGTATGCGAAGCGGTGGAAGGGCCAATGATTGAGGAATATGCTTGTAAGCTCTCTTGATTTTATTTTCCTTGCATCTCTGGATTTTCTGTTTGATCCTGTTTGGAAAAATGAAATGTTTATTTCTTTGACATAAAGTTCTAGCGAGCTAATATTAAGTTCTTGCCTGCAGTTTCTTTCAGCTACTCCAGTTGTGATAGTCAAGAGGTCTCAATGAACGTCACTCGTACTGGAAACAAGAAACAGGGAGGAACATTCAAGTGCAATTCCACGGCCGAAGTAACTCCCAACCAGATGAGGTATAGCTAATCGAAGATCAAATGTTGCACTGCATCTCTCTCTTACATTTTTTGAATACTGTCGGCGGGATATGTGACAATAACTTGAACTTCAGGAGCTCTGCTTGCAAGATGGTTCGTACACTGGTTCAACTGATGAGAACATTGGATAAGATGCCCGAAGAGGTAAAGGCCTAACGAATTCATAATTTTAATGAGAGCTTTGAAGTTTCTAAAATGTAAATTTTCATTAAGTATTACAAGATACCATGTTTTGCATCAACACGATTGATTCTTTATTTCAGCGCACCATATTGATGAAACTCCTCTACTATGATGATGTTACGGTATGTTTCTTACATGCTCTTTTCCAGAACTATTCAACGTTTGTTTCATTCAATCGTTAAGGAACATTTGCACTTCACGTTCTATTATGACGTATTTTTCTTGCTGGTAGTTTTCAACCACGTTACACTGGCTAATCAATTGTTAATTTGTGGTGCTCCATTCAGACAAGGCTCGCGCGTTCACTTTCTTTCTGACAGTACAAAAGGATATTTTCTCGTTTAAAACAAAAGCCTCGTTTGGTGAAATTAGTAATTATGATTATCTTAATGCAGCCAGTCGATTATGAACCTCCATTCTTCAGGAGTTGCACAGAGGAAGAGGGGCATCATCCCTGGACTAAAAGTCCATTAAGGATGGAGGTTGGAAACATCAACAGCAAGCATTTTGTATTAGCTCTCAAAGTAAGGGATTGCAATTTATTGAGATGAAACAAGTTTTAATGCTCATGATTAATAATTGAGTTAGTTTGATTGATTATCAATTTTACAGGTAAAGAGTGTGCTTGATCCATGTGAGGATGAAAATGATGATAATGAAGAGATTGAAGTTAGCTTAGGAGCTGAATCGGAACAAAGGAACGGGTTGTCCGAAACTGACAGTGAGGTGAAATGATCCTAGTCCAACCTAAATGGCTGTTTTCAGAGCTAAATTTTGTCAACTTAACTTCAAGGTGCTCTAAAGCACATGACGATATTTCTCTTCCAAAATCAGGTTGATCCTTCCCCAGAAGGCGATTATATTGTTGCACCAAGAGGTTGTGGCATGAACGTTATTGTTATCGCTTTGTCCTCCTGTTATAAATGTTTGTTATATACTTATATTTCATAGTAGTTGTCAATGTAAATAACCAACTTTCCTTGGCAGAAAAGCTACAACAACAAGAACAAGATAATACTAGCAAAGTTGATGAAGGTAAGAATGTAATGAATGCGTGATATCTTTTGGTATAAACTTCTGCATTTTAAAGGAGATCATCAGCTGGAAACAAGAACCGGAATGGTATTGCAATATTTGAAACCAAATAAAGAAAGTCCACAAAATGTTTCTCAACGTATTTCCTATAACTCTTCACGTTTTCTGCATTTGACGACACCTATGTCGGCAATAAACCCTTCCAACAATTCGGTGTTTCCCAGCTTACAGGCCTTTCTCCAGAAGAATGTTTAGTTAAAGAGATCACATTGTGTGCAGATGATACTCAGGATCCAGAGGAAGATGAGCAGCAGTTAGCAAGGGTGAAGGACTGGATTAATAGTAACCAATACGACAAATTGGAAATTACTGACGTTCTTTCAAATTTTCCGGACATCTCAGTGGCAAGGACCTTGGTTCTCAAACTGTCTGCTCAATAACAGTTATTTACTTTGAAATGATATTGTTCTATTTTTCTTTTTACTGCAGGTTTTAACTGAAGGTATAGGAATGCGTCCCTCACTAAATTTATTAATGGAGAGAGCTAAGTTTACTAATGGAGAAATCCTTGGATGTCTTGAATCATGTGTTATTATTATAGATTTGATAAGACACATAAATCTTTTGATTGCATTTCAGAAATTATGGACAAGCTTGTGAACGAAGGTGTTTTATCCAAGATTGGAAGGGATTCTTACAACATCAACAGGCAGAAGGTTGTTATCTAACTCCTTTTTTGTTTCAGTCAGTCTCCATGATAAACTCGTATGCATAATTGATGACTGAATGCTTTTCTTTTATGCTCCTTAATCTGTTGGGAACATCAATTGTATCAGGCCTTTGACTATGAATTCGACTTGGTGAAAGAAGAAATTGATGGCCAAATAGACAAAGTTGGTATCAAAGCTACCACAGTCCACGATCTCCTGTATGTGAAGGTAGCTAAACTTATTTCATTCGACCATCCTCTGAAAGAATCTATTTCAGTACAGCCATGTCTTCTATGTCCCTGGATAAAAATCAAGCGGACAGTACTCTTTTACTCCTTTATTTATCACAAAAATTCGCTCGTTACAGCTTCAACTCTTTTTTTGCATAATGCTGACATGAATCAATGGAATTTGAATGTGCTTGGCTCGATATCCACATTTAATTTTGACTCTGACTTCTTTATTTCAGGCTTTATATCACACTCTTCAAATGAGTTATGTGACGGTTGCAAAGCTTCAAAACAAGCTTGAAGGAGAGGCCAGTCTCACCAAAGTGCGTAAAATCATTGACAAGATGATTCGTGATGGTTTTGTTGAAGCCAAAGGGAGCCGAAGACTGGGTATAGATCCACCACCTTGAAAATTCTGCAGTGTTGGCTTTTTATTTTAAAGGATCTCAGTACTTGCCTTAACTAATGAATAAATCATTGTTTCTATTTTCACAATCAGGCAAACGCGTGATCCACTCAGATTTAGCTGAAAAGAAGTTGAAAGAAGTAAAGAAAGTATTGAACTGCGAAGACATGGTAACAATTCAAACCCTCTTACGACCATAGCCGCAGGCCTGAGCTTTTTCCTTACGTATACATTTCGTGTTTTCTACTTTTCAAGTCTCTAATTTTTAATTCTTTTCCCCCAGGAAATCGATTCTTATGGACCACACGAAAAGTCCAACAACAAGATGGGTTAGTGACGACAAACTTTTGAATACTTCAAAACCAATTCCACCAGAAATGGTCCTATCTTTATCAGTGCTTACAGAAACAAAGTACGACCTTTGTTTTCTCAGATAGCAACCACAAGGACATGTCCACTTGTGGTATCCTCCGTTCCATTGGATCAGATTTAACGCGCATGAGAGTGACATCAGACACAAACCAAAATGGTTCGAAATCAAAGGACCTTGGAAACAACACTCCCACAAGCACGCCTGCGGTAAGTGCTTCTGAAGCTTTTACTCAACTAGTCAACTGACTATTGCCATTCGTTTCCCTCCATATTTGACAAATGAGTAGGGGTCAATGAAAAAAACTAATATACAAATTAATAATGTGTCAAATATAAATGAAACGAGTACGAGAAATGTTTCCTGATATTACTAATCGTGCAGCCAGCTGCCTCGAGAGAAAGTTTTGTGCCAGGAAATGATAATATTAGAGTGAATGGAAGTGCAAACCAACTTGACGAAATGGACTTGGAAAAATCTACTCAAGATAAACGATCAAGAAAGACAAGCACGGTACTTCCTAATTCATTAATTCAAAATGAATATCCGATATGATACTTCAATGAGAAAAATTTAATCTTCTTGTTCTAAAAGGTTAAGGATCCTATCCTCCAGTACACAAAGCGACAGAAATCTCAAGACCAGTGAAAAGCCTGGCTTTAAATATCTGACTTTGTTCAACCGTCTCTTTATTAAACTGGTAATTTTTGTAATGGATCGAAATTAGAATGACTTTCTAGACCTTGATGAACGTATCCATTATCCTTGGATTATTAATTTTCCCTTGCTCTCTTAGGTCATACTGTGGAATACAAGAGTCCAAGATTCTTATTTTGCACCAACCCGACGTTTTCAGGTAGATGAAGAAACAAACACAGAATCTATGAACTTTGATTTGTTCCTTCCTAGTAGTTGAATGTTACTGTTGGAAATCTTTCATATAGTTCGAACATTTGATTATAATTCGCTTCCTTTGTTCATGACAATCAAGAATTTACAACAAAATCTATACAATATATGTTTTCAACATTGAATTTTGTTCATATACACTTATTGTAACCCTTGATGTCAATGCACATAAAAAACAGTAGTTTTTCCAGACATTCCTCAAAGTGAGAAGGAATATGAGCTTATATAGCAGACGACGTTCAGGAAAACTGGCATAAGGAGAAACTGGAATTTTCCATTAAAACAAACTAACAACAAAAAGCAACCTCTGGAGAAATTACTCAAAAGAACCTTCTACAGATGAATAAGAGCTAACCAAAGATGAGGGAAGCATTGAAAAATAAGCACAGATTAACCTGAAAAATAAGATTTTGGAATTGTGATAGCTTTGCTGGAGAAAAACACTTACCATTAACCTCCAATAAATCATTTGGAATTGTCTTAGCTTTTCTGGAGGAGATCATGATAGGAGTCGCTGCGACCAGGCGCCTGGCTGATTTCACCATCCCAATGGAGCTGCGAATTGTGGCGCTCGAAGGTCCAGAACCTATAAGGTCGCAGCAGTAACTCCATATCTCCTTGGTCTTCAGGCACCGGTCTTTTACCGCATACAGGTGCTCTCTAAATCTTCCAACGTTCTCAGCATTAAATTTTCTGCAAACTTCATCTCCTCTTCTCTTCCTGATCCTATTTTAACGTCAAACCTAAGAAATCCCAACTTCAGAAGAGAAGGAGAACGTCTAGGTATAGCTAAACGAAGGATCTGAAAATTTGTCATGAAGAAATAAAGCAAAATAATGGATTAAACTGAGTTATAATTAAGTAAATAGATGATGGGATGAAAGGAGTTGAAGGGGGACATATTTTAAAGCATACATATGAACTATGAAGTGGTTGGTAGTGTACCTGCCTGCTTCTACGCCTCTCCTAAGTCCTAAGGTCTTCAACTGACCTGAGCGTCTCCATGAGTTGGGCAGTTGCGAATAAAATGGTCCGAGGCCGTAAAATCCTTCCCACCACAAATCTCCGGCCCCATAAGGTTAAAAAAATCATTAACAAATAATTTTCTTTAAAAAATGTATTTTTTAGTGAAAAAAGTTATTTTTTTAAGTATATAAAAAATCAATCTAAACATGTTTAGCAAAGGAATTAGCCATCGACTTCCTAATTTTTCAAGATAAAAAAAAAAATTATAATATTTTAGTTAATTTTATCATGTATTTTAAATGTTTACTTTGGTCATTTTTTTTTTTCATTTTAACGGTTCATTATAACTACATTTTAAGAAACTTTTTCTTTTACTTTTATGTTGAAAAAAAGAGAAAAAAAGAAAATGACTAGGCCCAAGGAGTATTTTTTAGAAAATAGAGATAAAATGAATATTTTGAAAATATAAAATTGTGGTTGGATTGTAGAAACTATTGTGAATATATTGGTATGTTAAAATTGTGATAGAAAAAAAAGTTAGAAAGAAAAGGAATGGATCAAAATAGATATATAGAGATAAATGTACTTTTAGCCATGGAGTTTAACATTCATGTCCAATGTCTTCAAAGTTTGAAGAGAAGGGAGACACTTTAGATCTTGAGATTTGCAAAAGGATGTTAAATGGTATTTGACTCAACTGTCTTAATAGATATTCCATCCATATCTACATTCAAGAAGTGAAATTCTTCTAAATCTCTATTCCTCTCATAAAAAGTGCATACTAGTTATTATTGTCATGGAATCCACACCCGTGCCATAGTTTGATCATTGGAAACTCCATTGTTATTCCTTGTGGAATTGAACCTCATCGTCCGTTGCACCCACCATCTTCATCTCAAAGGTGGATGCTTCCGAATCTCTTTTCCTCTCACAATTAACACATGTTAGGTGTTTGCTATCACACAACCCACACTATCGCAATGGTCTGATATTTTGACTTAGATATATATTCCTATTTTTCTATTAAACTAGGTTATAATTCAACCATTTAAAAAATCATTTGGTAAAAGTTAAGAATTATAATGTACTTTTTCAAACTTTAAGAACCAAAATACATTTCTCTTACATGTTTTGAAAATATAAGAAAAATTTGGACAGTTCAATATTTGGGAGTGAGAAATTCAAACTTTTCACTTATTGGTCAATCATAAATTTGAATTCCTTGGCTCCACAGTGTTATTGAACTAAAACAAAATCGTCTTCAACTTATCCTTCCGGATCATGGGGCGGGGCCACCTCTTGTTAACCCGACCCAATCTTATGTAGCCCAATGAAACCTTACTCCTGGGGCCCAAATCCTTCACAACTGCTCTTTTTCCAAAAATCCCTTCTCTCCTTCTTCCTTTTCCTTCTAGCTCACTGCTAATTACGAGGAGGGGAGCCAGATCTTGAAATCTTTTAGAGGGCAGGACTTTACATTCAAACTTTCAATACATACAAATTCTAAAAACTAATCAAAGGTAATCTAAAATGGAAAGTACTCAATTTAAATTTCAATATTTTATTTTGTGAATCTGAGACAAAGCCCTTCCGTTCCAACTTTGTCACGGATCATGGTTAGGTGTGCAGTGCGAAATCAAGAAAGTAAAAATTTAATTCTAATGGACTGATTTAGCTGATTTCAAGGAATTATTGGACGCAACTATCCTTGAGTAGTTACCATACTTTTCTTTTTTAGAGCTGAGAGCATAAGAGATTCGTATTTTCTTATAGACTAGGTCATAGTCCCATCCAATCCTAATCATCTATTAACGAGTATAGTCGTTCTTAGGTTCTCATTGCTTTTAAACGCATCTTATTGATTACTTTCCTATTTTACGGCTAAACTGTTTTACATTGAAAGCCAATTTAATACTAGTAAAATATTTATGGTTGGGTTAAATTATAAAAATTATTATTATTTTTTAAAATGCTCAGTTTCCTTTCAAAATTTACAATATTATTTTTGACCTATTATAAATATTTTAAAACTATATAAAACTTTGTTAGAATGTTTGGCGAAAATCATTATGGGAACCATTTATCCATAGCAGATACTAGAATACCACTACATCATTTTAGATCATTGCTACACCTATGTCAATTTTGTTCAAAATTCTAAAGAATTTTAACTTCAATGATTGCCTATTTCTTTGAAATTCAACCCTATGAGACATTTATGAAATGTTGAGGGTAATATTTCAATATAAAATAATAGGATTATTTTTTTAATTGACAAAATTCTAGTTAATTTTTTCAAAATTTAAAACTATTTTACCTTTAGTCATTTATGCTTTTTTAATTTTAGCATCAGAGTCAAGTGGGAAGACAAGGAGATTCTCAAATCATTTTGGATTTTATTCTCAATGAAATTTTAATATCTTTAATAATACTGGAATGAAAATATTTGTACTATAAAAGAAAAAAGTACATTTTATTAAGATTTTCTTTAGTATTTGTTAAAGTGAACGTAATTAACATAAAATGTATACTATTGACCAAAAGATTGCGGTTCAAATTTTCCACCCTCCTAAAAAAAGAAAATTTTAACCTTTAGTAGAAAGAATTGAATGGTAATAAACCTGTCTAATATATGGAGATGGGTAGTAGGGTACTCGCACTAAATCCCAGCCCAAATGTTACCCAGTAAAACTAGCCATACCTAAAAGTACATATCCAAATTAAATGGAGAGAGAAAAAAGGGGGAATAATTGATTGTGAAAAAGACAGAATAAGTGCTCCCCCATGTCTATGTATCTAATATTTATTTATTTACTTACTATTTGTTTTTATAATGGCTTTTTCTTTATTATAATTGATTTTGAAGAGGAAAAAAGCAAAAGATTAGCAGAAGACTAGGTCCTCCACTTGCAAGTGTTTCTGTGTGTGTGTCTTCCCACTACTTTCTTTTCTTTCTCTTTTTCCTTCCTTCCCTTTTTACTTTATTATATTTTAATTTCCCTCCCCTTTTACTTGAATCACTAAATGCATTTGACCCTCTAAAGAGCAACCACCATGATCTCAAAAGCTTCAAAAAAGAATGTTAGAATAATTGCTTTCTTGTTTGTCATATGCGGCTCCCCTCTATTTTCTCTTCTCACATGCTCTTCCAATTCTTAAATCTTTCCCTGCACTCTCCCTAGATTTGACCATTTAATTGGATAAAATTTTAAAATTATTTATATGTATATCTTTATATTTGCCTTTTAAATGCTACGGATTCTGTTGATATATTTTTAAATTGTTTAAAATACTTTCGGACTAATGAAATTAAAAGCCTTAGTTGATAATTAAAGTGCTTTTATACCTACTTCACTTAAAAATTATGCTCCCAAACCAAACCTAATTTTAAAAATTAAAATATTTTTAACTTAAATGACAAAACGAAATAATTTATTAAAAATACGTCGTCACTTTTATATTTCTACCCAAATGATTTTTTTTTTTGGGTATGACATAAGACTTTATAGTTAGGTTTTACTTCTATTGTCTTGTTAATTAAAAAATGATGTAACATTATACTTATATTTTTGAAAAAAAACAATGTTTTCCTCTTTAGATTAATCTATAGGTTTCAAAATGTTATACTTTTATGGTATACGTTTTGAATTTCAATTTAGTTTTTATAATGTTACAGTTTTACTATTAAGAATTGAGTTCTTTTTCTTTCTCTTTTTTCTTTTTTAAATTTGGTAATCTATATTTGAAAATTTACCCTTTTAAATTCGAATTTTCACTAAATATTCACTTTCAGTATTTAATATAAATGTCTATTATTTAATTTTAAAGAATTAACTTTCACCATTTTTTCATTACTATTAAAATTAATTTTAAAATTACACTTTATAATTATTTTAAACTAATTAATAAATATTAATGTTAAAGACGGGAGTATTCAGTGAAGAAAATCAAAGTTAAAAGTGTACCATTTTAAAACTAGACTAAATTGGAAAAAAAGAAAAAGTCAAATTCTAAGCACAAAATCTTAAGAAAGTAAAATTTAAGAAATAAATTGAAAATTTAAAATCTAAGGTCAAAATAAAAACTAAAGGATACAAAATGTAATTTCCCCTTATTTTTCTGTTTGTGTAATTCTTCAGTTGTTTCTTTCAAAATTATTACAGGTCTTTGTTTGAATTTCGTGGAAGATGCATTTTCTTACTCTCATTAACTCACACGCTATGCAATTCAAAAATTATTGCCAACCCCTTTTCTTCATCATTCATTTTCAATAATCTCAAATTTCACATAATCTATTCTAAGATGCCTCGGTCTGTTTTAGACAATTCTCTACTAAATTGAATTTGTTTCCTATTGGTTATTATAACTTCCAAAACAATAATCAGAAACGAAAATTTAATCAAATAGTAAAGGAAACGAATAATTCTAATGAAGAATATAATACAGTTTGAAAATTTTAAAGATTCTGAAAATCTAAAAAAATTAGATCTTTGATTACCTAAGGTCGAAGTTGACAATCGTTGCACTGTACTCTACAAAAATTATATTAACAAAAGTTTAAAAAGGAAAAAAGAAAGGAAAAACAGTGGGGGAGGTGGGATTAGAGATTGAGCCTTTTAGGAGGGATGGGCCTTTGCTTTGTTAGGTAGTCCCTTTTTTCCTCTTCCGTTACAACGACCGTTACTCGCCGTTTAAATTCCGTAAAACCGTAAAGGAGATTAAGTCTTCACCTCCGTTTAATTTAACTTTCCCCAATTACATCCTCCTCGTCATTCTCATTTAGAATTTCACCGTCGCCGTCGGCTTCACCGCCGTCACCGTCATTTTCCGGCCACATCTCCAACGGCGCACATTCCGCTTTATGCTGCAGCTTCCAATCAAGCGCCTGACAGGCACGTGAGCAGTAGTTAACAATCCCACAAACCGAACACCGACGAAACTCGTGCCTCCTTGTCTCCGGCCGCCCACACCCCACATGTGAACAAAGCCTCAGCCCCGGCCCCGGCGCGCCACCGCGTAAGGCAAACCACTCCGCCATAAACCTGCTCGCCGGATGAGCTTCCGGCGCCGGAACATTACACCCAAAATCGCTCAGCAACGGGCACTCGGAAGACGACCCCACCGCCGTGCGGTGGTGAGCGTGCGGATTGCACGTGACCCAAGAACGTGAAGCCGCCGCTGTCGACGACGACAGCACGGCGGCGAGTTCCCTTGCGTTGGCTTGAACTAGAAATCGACGGCCCTCCATAATGTTCTGACAAACCCCATAGCCATCTTGAAGGCAATGTCCAAGCTCCCTTAAAGCGTCAATATGGCCCAAAAAGGCAGCTCTGGCACAAAGGGCCACACCCGCTCTTAAATCCTTATCATTCTTTGAGCCACCGCTGCCGTTGAACTGTATGACGGAGAGTGAGTATAGCGCCGGCGCGTGGCAGCTAATCGCCGCCTTCGCCATTAAAGAAGCTCCACTCCCTCGGTTTTGCAGACAGTAAAATCGAATCTAAAATATTAAAAAAAAAATTCAGAGACCCAAAACAAAACCAAAAAAAGGGAAATTTGTCAATTTCCTTTTAATCTTTTTACCATGCCGAGAATATAACAAGCCTCAACGTTGCCAGCGTCAACGCACTGTTTAAGGAACCGGTGGGCGGATTCCGACCAGTTTTTGGCACTAATTCCCAAAGTTCTTTGAGAAGCTTTGGATAAAACAAGGGAATGACGCCCTAAATTGTTGAATCTTTTGCATCTGTTAACACAAAAAATTCAATCAGCCAAAATTGTTCATCTTTAATTGACAAAAGAAAAAAAAAGTGTAATAAGAATAAGATGACGTACGTAATCAAAGCTTTGATGAAATCGGAAGGGGAAGAAGCAGAGGAGGCAAGTTTAGATAGAATAGAGATGAGAAGATCGTCAGGTAAAGAGTCAAAGAAATCAGATTTAGAAGAGAAACGATTTCTTTTGAAGGAATTAGAAGAATAAAATCGTGTGTTGTTGTTCATGGTGATGCTGTTGGGAGTGGGGGTTCTCATGGGGGCCTGACCTGACACAGTCAAACGCAGAAGGAAAAAGGAAGTGACAAAGAGGAGCTCATATAGAAAGAAACCAAGAACCAAGAACATGAACAACAACAACAAAATAAAACAGGGGAGGGTGTGCGAATTTACCAAATTAGCCTTCGCTGGTTGTTGTCGTATTCAAAGGTCAAAATTGGGTTGACCGAAATGCCCGCGAGGGTCCTCAGGAGGAGGGGCAGCTTTTTGGACTGCTCCCTCCTCTGTTCTGTACTACTACAAACCCAAAAGAAATAACCTTTTCTTTCTTTCTTTCTCTTTCCTTTTTTAAATTTAATTTAATTTTCTGTGCGTTTGTGTGTGGGTTTCTCTCTTCCAAAATAATGATGTTCTTTTTCTTTGTTTTTTAATTATTATTTTTATAAATTTAATTTTTGAACTTTTATTTTATTTTTGGATGTGAAATAAGTTTCTAAAATTTAAAAATTATTAAATAGATTCTTAAACATTAATTTTATTTGATAATTTGTGGAGAGGTTAAATTACAAACCTCTAAGTAGATAGTTTATATAAGTTGAACTATGCTCATGTTAGCTTGAACATTCAATTTTTTACCCATTAAATTTCTAAATTTTGAAAAATAGTATTCATTAGGTTTATAAACAGTCAATTTTGTATTCAACAAATCCTTAAATTATTCACTTTTTTATTTAGATTATTGATTTATTCCACACACTTTTTAGAATTCACATCTCAACTAAACTTAAACTAAAAATTTGGAGTTTCAAATTTTCATAAACTTTTTTTTAAAAAAGAAAATTGAATATATCAAAGATCTTATCGGATAAAAAATGTAAGCATATTAAAAACCTTTTAAAAAGTTATGAAATTGAATAGGTTGAAACTAAAAAATTGAGACTAAATTTGTAACTTTGTTTTCTTTTTTTTTTTTTTTTGGGGTAATTTAGGAGAGAGAAAGGGAGGAGGGGTTTTGGTTTAGGTTTCCGTTACAGTTTCGGTTCGAAATTAATAATGGTTTGTTGGGGGACAGATAGGATAGGGGAGGGGCGTTTCAGGTATGTATGTATGTAATATGAATTGTATTCTTGTCTTTTTCCTTTTCCAGTAGAAGCGCTTTTTTGGGGTTTATTCCTGTTTTGAAAAGCGGTTAATTGTAACTGGTTGGCTCTAAATCAATTTAAGAAAAACCAACTGAGTTCCCATTTCGGCTGCCCCTCGCCCTATCTTATTTCATTCTCCTCTTTTTCAAATTACCCCAACCTAACCCTCTCATTCAAAAATTCCAATTCAGTTTTTGAATTTTTAGTTTCATACAAAATTCAACTTTCCACCTTGAGGTCTAATACAATTTCTATGTTCATGTTAATAGTTTATATAAATTTAGTATTTCTATTCTCAATTAATCTTATAATTTGTGTCAACTTGAGTATAGTTCACTGGGTATTAAACATGCACTATTATTTTCGAGGTCAGAGATTCAATTTTTGCAACTTCGCAAATTTAAAAAAAAAAAAATTAAAAAAATTAAAATTAGTTTAGTAGTTATGATAATTATTGATCAGTTACAAAATTTATAAACAAAGACTAATAGAGACTCTCTATTAGAAAAGTGTTAGCGATAAACTAACTCTATGATTGAGCTATAAGGGCCAAAATAGTATTTTAGCCACTTTTTAAGATCATGGTAGTACCTTAACTCTTTTATTTAGAATTTGACCTACTATATTAGATTCGAACTTTCTATTGACGTGGCTTCAATTTAGATTTCACTTTTTGTCCATGGAACAACAATTTTAATGCTGGGCTTAATTTGTCGTATCCAACAAAACAACTTCTCTAGTATTTTGACAATGTGATATATATGTTAACTCATTTTCCTAAAGAAAGTTTTATTTTAACCGTAAACACGAGTTTAGTAATATGAAGTTTTCAATTAAAGTTATGTCTAGTAATATGTCATTCAAATTTCATGTCTAAAGAGTCCTATGATGTCTTTTATGATTTATGTCTCTATGAGATATTTTGAGTTTTTTTTTTTTTTTTGTCCCATTGAACTTTTGATTTTTTTTTAAGTAATATCATCAAAAGTTATATGATATCTGCTAGACTAAAAATTAAGACTTTAGATGTTCTAAGACTCATTATCGAGATACAACTTTAAAAGTTTAATAACTAAACAAATATAAATTAAGTAACTTTTTATTGACTAGTGAGTTTAGATTAAAATATTATAGGACACATTAAAAACAATCTCTTAATCAACATTATTCAAAAAAGAACCAACTTAGATAAAATCTTGGACTTCACCAACTTCCCATCATATAAATTTGGACCATATATATGCTCGTCTCTTCAAGCTTTATATTTCTAAACTTACAATAAGAAGGAATAACTTTTATATATATATGCACACACATTTGTGTGGTTGTGATTAATGAACAAATGGACAAATAGAAAACACCAAAATTTATTAGAAATCCGACAAGCTTAATGGCATAAGCAGCAGTTAGAGAAGAGAAAAAAGAAATCAATTTTAAAATTCAAACTGCAACTAATAACAATAATAATAATTAGAAAGAGACCAATGGCTGAAAATGCATAAATGTTTGTCAGCATGGGTTCGGTCGGCGTCTAACTCTAACCGAAGCACCGCCGGCTGAGTCAATCTCACACCCTCTCAACCACTCCTCCGCTACTTGGGGTTGTTCTAGAAGACCACATTTCAACCATTACTTTTCGCTAAATAAATGTTTTAGTGTTTAATGTTACGAACATACGTAATTGTTAACGTATTTTTTGATTTGAAATTATAGCAAAGGTCAATATTTTTAAAATTGAATTTGAGAGTAAAATAAATTAATTAGTTAATACGACAATTATGTTGATGAGTCGAACAAGAGTTGATGTTGAATACGTGAGCTAGATATGATCAAGTGAGTTTCTCTATTTACTCAATTTAAAAAAAAAACTTCAAATTTTTATAGAGAGAAATTAGAGGATAATGTTTATAACTTTCTTCAATATATTTTCTTATCAACAATATAAGATAATTTTGTTTATGATATGCTTGTATAAAATGGTACTTAGTTTGCATAAATTTAATTATAAATGCTGTAAATTAAGAGAAAAAAAATTACTCTTTCAAACTTTTGGTTATGCATTATGCATTGTGTTAGTTAGTTTATCCCGGGTCAATTTTAATATTTATAATGATGCAATTAAAAAATGTTAAAATATAATATATTAAATCGAGAATGTTGAATCAATAAGACTAAATTTGAAAAACACCAAAACCATTAGGGTAATAAATACACATATTTAGGTTAAGTGATTTAACCATTATCTTTTTAGTTAAATTATTGCTTCAATCTTCGTACACTCTTTGGTTTTAATTTCCATAATTTCGTATTTACAATTTTAGTTGGAAAAATTATTTTAAATGATAGAACTATTAAAAGTATTTATAAATAATAATAAAATATCATAATTTCTCTGCAATAGATTGTGATAGCGTGTTATTTATATCTATCACGATACAAATAGCAATCAATCGCAGATAGATAATAAAATTTTACTATATTTATAAATATTTTAATTTATTTTTTTATATTTAAAAATAGTCATTTTAGCTAAATCGATAGTTAATGTTTATAAATTAACTAAATGTTGTTAGTTTTCAAGTGCATGACAAATATGCTTTCTCTGGACACTAGCTCATCATCACTTTTATTATTATTATTTTATTTATTTATTATTATTTTTTTTAGTGATAACATATCATATACATTTTTTTTTTTTTTAAAAAAAAGTTATCATGTAAGAAAATTATTAACATTTGGTAACCTCCTAAATACATAAGTAACACATTGGAAAATTTTACTAAATTTCAATAGCTTTACCTTTTTAACTTTTCAATAACATTTTCATATATGTCAGAAAAGATTAATAGGACAACTTGTTTGAATAGTTAAAAGAAAAAAGTATGTAAAAAAAAATAGTTATTTATTTATTTTTAGACACTTGAGGATAGAAACTCTACGGTGATGGCGAATAAAAAGAAATTAAATAGTATGATGTAGAAAACTTGTTTGAATAATTAACTCTAACTTTTTAAGATCATTTTGAATTACATTGTTATCCGCCCTAAAAAAAAAATTTGCAATTATATCTTTAAACTTTCAACTTTAAAAATTAAACCCTCAAAATTATATAAATGTTAAAATTTGGTCAAATCGGACTTTCAAATTTACATAACTGTATAAATTGTAACATTTGTATAAATAGTTTAATTTTTATCATTTGTAAGTCCAATTTTTACGATTATTGTAAGTTTGAAGGTCCAATTTTAACAATGGTAAAAGTTTAGGGGCTCCATTTTTACAATTAAAAATTTGAAGGTCTAATTGTAATTAACCATCTCCTACTTCAAAGAATTTTGCTTCCAATTTGCCCAAACTAAAAGAATTATTCCTCTCTCTCTCTTTTTTGTTTGTTAACTTATTCTTATCCTTTCAAGTAAAGTAAAATAAAATAAAGATTGTGAATTGTGATTTTAGAGGCCTAATTAAGCTCTAACTTTATAGATCTCTTGTTATAATTCAAAAGAAAATAGTCGGATTAGATAACAATCTGACTTTTAATTTTAGATTTCGAAAATTAAGTTTATATACATAAATACTATTTCTATCTTAAATTTTTTTTTGTTTTCTTATTTACTTTCAAAAAAATGTTTTTAAAATTCAAGAAAAATTTAAAAGAAATTATATAGTTTTAAAATTTTATTTATTGTTTATTATTTATATTTTTTAAATTTGATAAAAGATTCAAATATTTAAATAAGTTAAAAGAAAAATCGTGAGAAAAAAGTTCAAATTTCAAAAATAGAAAATTAAAACTCAAGATCTCATTTGATAACCATTTTATTTTTTATTTTTGTTTTTGATAATTAAGGTCTATTTCCTCTCTTGTCTTACATTGATTTGCATCTCTCTTTAACTACAATAGTTGAATTATTTGTCAAATTCCAAAAACCCCAAAAACAAAAGTAAGTTTTTAAAAACTATTTCTTTTTTTTAGTTTTCAAATTTTGATTTAGGTATTTTAAACCATCAGTAAAAAGTAGAAAACAAAAGAATAAATTTAAAGTGAAAAGTAGCGTCTATATGCCTAATTATTAAAAACAAAAACAAAAAAATAAAAAAATTACAAAACAGGACATAAACACCGTTGAAAAAATGTCAACTAATTTTACAACTCAAACAAATCTTGATTAATGTCTATTCTATTATTTCTTTTTTGTGCTTTTTGTCAATCTTGCTAATTAATTAGCTTACATAAATAAAGTTGCCTTCATTATTGTCCCATAAACACCAAAAGAAAAAAAAAAAAAAAAAAGTAAAATCAATTCTATGAAGAAGACCACTTGTAATTATTAATGAAAGTAGTTAAGCTAATTTACGTCGTCGATCTTGCATCTGTATTTGTCTTTAATATTTTAGCTTTATGCCTTATTATCACACATCAACCTTCTCTCACCAATTAAATTTATTTTCTAAGCCTTTCTCAATCTCCACCGAATAATTATGTGAATTTGAATATGGTTCAATTTATCAATTTTTTATATTTTCGATCAAAAAGTTAAAAGTTTAAATTTCTCGACTTACTGTTGAATTAAAAGTAAAAAAAGAAAAAAAACCAGAAGTTCGAATTCTTCATCTTTATTATTATGTTGAAATTAAAAAAGAAAAAAGTTATTAAATATTTTAAAATTTCTTCTACTACAACTATTGTAAGGTGAAGATCGAATCATCAAATAAAACTGACAAATATTTATAGTTTATGACTTAAAAGGATAAGTTTGATTTAAGTTGTTTTAAATAATTATATTGAATCTCCTAACTTCTAAACCAAGTTGGTATTTGATGTTAGCGATTAATACATAATCAATTCGCATATAATGCATGTTTGTTTATGATATACAATCACTTCATTAAATGGCTTCTAATTAAAAATGACCCCTTTTGTTAGGTAAGAAAAGCCAATAATGACCATCCCTAGCTTTAAACAAAATACATCAAATTCAACTAAAAAGTCAGATATTTTAATTAATATGATAAGATTGAATGATAGTTTTAAAAACAAGTTATAATTTTTTTTTAAAAAAAATTGAATCATATGTGAAAGTGAAAATTTTCAACCAATTAGTTAAAGAGATATATGTCTTAATCAATTAGACGCTATGCTTATATATATTGGTGAATGAGGTTAATACTCCTTTGCAAGTATATTATTTGTATGCTAATGAATATTATAAAAAAGATGAGTACTTTTCTTTATATATATATATATATATAGGTCTATTTCTTAAATCTTATAAAAGTTACCAAAGAAAAAAACATAACACACCCAACTAATATTAGGATAACAAATCTTTATAGATAGATTCGTTTTACCTAAAGAAATAGAAAAATGATGAAGAACAATTTAATTTGATGCAAAAATCAACCATATATATTGTTTTGGAACAACAAATGGGGATATAGAAATTTGAACGCCTACCATCTCAAAATAAATAAAATAATAATAATAATAATAATAATAATATGTCAATTATTGTTATGTTACAACCATGTTATTTAATGGACCACATCTTAGAAATCGAATATTGATGAAACAATAGATTTTAAGAGATTAAAATAAAAAAAATATTGGGATTTAATATATGTGTATCATCATATAAATTAAATTAAAGTATATGAGATGTATGTACGAATACTTGTGTTTTTATTTATGTATGATAGAACAAAAAATATATTTTTAGACTTCAACAACATGTTGGTGAATGATTCAAATCTTTGATTTTTTATTGATGCCGATATAGTTAAATAATAATATAACATAATGTTTTAGTTTTAAATATTTGAAAAGACAAATTAGGGAAAAATTCATACATTTTCTCTCTACATACACACATAAGCAAAGCTAGATCTTGCCTAAGGATAGTCCTTATCATAATTCAAAATGGTTATGTTTCTTGAAATTTATCAATTTAATTAGTTTAAACAAAACGTAAGGAATAAATGTCTTAAATGGTGACATTATTATTATTTTTTTTCTCCCCCTTATTTTATGTTCTAAATTTTATCTTTCTGATAAAGACATGAATACACGTGTACGATTCTCTCATTTTATTATTTTTTTCCAATGTAGCTTTTAATTAAAATTATACTATAAACCAAATATGTTTCAGTAAATCTTATACTTCCATCGATATTATTTCCCACCAACATATAGATTAATAATTAGAGTATAAGATCATTTTTATTTTTTTAAGAATTATATATTATATTAAAAGTAATTATTTTAAATAGTAAAACAACTTAAAAATATTTTTAAATATAGCAAAATACAACTATTTATCAGTAATAGACAACGATGAACACTAATAAATATCTATCGATGTCTATCATTAATAGATACTCATAGATGATAGTGTTATATTTAGAAATATTTTGGTTATTTTTTTATATTTAAAAAAATAATTTTTATATTAAATTAATTTAATTTGTCCATTCAAAATTAACTTGAATAAATATACACTATGTCTCCTCTTTTTGTTAACTAAAAAAAAGAAAATAAGTTGACTTAAATTTTCAAAATACATAGCCATCATCAATGGATAACGTACATATCTTCAATAAAAAGCAATCAGAAAGAACTGTGCAAAGCCATCCTCAATTTTATAATAATAATAATAATAATAATAATAATAATAATATTATTATTATTATTATTATTATTATTATGAAAATGAGAGAAGGTTGACCAATGAATATGATAAATTGGAGAGAAAAGTTAAAAGGAAGATGAGGGTACCGGCCACGGGCATCCCCTTCCAACTTCAACACCGACCGACATTCTTTATTTTATTTGTATCATTATATTTTATATCACCAATTACTATTTTTTTTAAAAAAATTAAAATAATGTTTGCTTTCTTTCTTTAAAGCCTAAATAGTCTAAATAATGTAAAGATATCGACTATGATGGATAAAAATATCGAGGTCTTAATTTTATGAAAATAGCAAAGAAAATATTACGACGGTAGATATTCTTAAAAAATTTATTAAAGCAAAAGATTTAAAAAAAAAAAGTGTTTAAATTATTAAATAAATATTATAATCATTTTCAAATAAGTTAAAATATTTATTATTTATATTATATTTACTTTACTAACATTTTAATTACTTATTTTTATTTGTTTTTGTTTTTTTTTTTTTGTTTTTCTCTTAAACTATTTAGGAATAACACAATTTTGTTCATGAAGTTTATTTTAGTTATATTTTGTATATCCAAACTTTCAAATGTTTATTTAGTGTCTAAATTTAAAAGAATCATCCATTTAATTGTTGTCATTGATCCAAACTACTGATTATAGATGGGAATGAGTCAGGATAATAACAATGATTAAATCAATATTTTAAAATTTTAAAGATCTACTAAGTTTTATATAGGAATGTTAGAGACTAACAAAAACTTTTGATAGACGAGGAGATAAAAATGAATAAACTTAAAGTTAGTCGAAGATAAACTTTAACCATCCTTCCTTAATCACTTAAAATATTAATGGAGAATCCATATTCACAATAAAAATGGAACTATATAATCCTTGCACTAACTTTGCACTTTTTTTTTTCATTTAAATCATGAAAATTTGATTATTTAATTAAACTCCATCTAAGAACGAAAATGATAATGATAATAATAATAAAAAAAAAATTTGTCATTATGTAACTCTTATTTTACCCTTATGGTTAGTTGTTTGGTAAAGATATATAATCTTGAAATTATTTTTTTTAATAAAACCTAAATTTAAATGAGTGGTAGTTTATTGTAGGGGCGAAGATACGTAGGTGATAACTTGTAGAAATACAAGTTATATATTGTACTATTTATTTGAAATAATTAGAATAATTTAGAAGATGAACGCATGAATTTAAGAATGAAATAGTGTGGTATGAATAACTTTACGTTCATGATGTTTACAAAATCTTCTATATGGAAATTATGAGTTTTTATCTTTTGAATGCATGATGTGGCAAAAGAAGCCAAAAACGCTAAAAGACAAGAAAAATATGTTGCCAGAATCACGAAGTTCACATCGTTCCAATGATCAACGCGTCGAAGAACCCGATGTCAAAAAGAAAAAGAATCATTAGACGCATGGGTGATGGCTGTCGTGTCTATGAGCAAGTGGATGACTGATTTGACCGGGCTACGACAGAACCAATGAACCTATGACGCGATGAAGTCTGCGCAGTAGGGCATGAAATTAAATGCAAAGTGTCGGACAATCATGATACCACTTTTTGGACGCCTATATGAGTAGCCCACACAAGCTCAAGTTGAAAACAGAAAGAAAATAATGGGTGAAAACTCTGCTCAATCTCCTCACCACCATCGCCACCTTCTACCTCGAGCTCTCTTATGAGAAGTTTCTAAGTGAAAGTTTAGTGTCGCATGTTAGAGAGTGAGAATCCATCAATTTTTCCCTGTGCAAATTGTATCAAACAACCTCCATTTCAAGCCTCCAAGAAGAAAGACATTGCCATTGGCGACTTGATGTTGTTCATTTCACATTTTACTTTCATTTTCACCTTTCTTATTCGTATCAGGATTATGTCAATCGAAAGAATTACATACTTCTTTAATATAAGTTTGATTGATTTCATATTTCCATCCCTTATCGTCTTTAACATCCTAGA
This sequence comes from Citrullus mucosospermus, assembly GCA_030954485.1. NCBI lineage: Eukaryota > Viridiplantae > Streptophyta > Magnoliopsida > Cucurbitales > Cucurbitaceae > Citrullus > Citrullus mucosospermus. Next base: position 27,707,065 of record CM062062.1, read on the forward strand.
TCACGGGTGATTAAATTTCTTAATGGGTTGAGGAATGAAACTACATTTTTTAAGTTTTACTTGAGTTGCCTTCATCTTGTTTAAATGTGTGCTAAAAACCTTGCATAAATCTATCGAACAAATAGGTTTAAATAAGTATGATCAACTGCTCGAGAGAGTAAGTAATTGACTAATCCCGTTTAAACAAGAAAAGAATTGGCTTTAGAGATAAAGTTGATCTTTTGTAAGAAGAACTCATCATGCGTATTAGAAATAAGATAAATGTGGCGTCGAAGCATCGAGAGATGCTTTCCCAATTTCGAGTTTGCAACATGAACATCTGCTTAAGTATTACTTAGAAATATGCTAGTGCAATCGTCTCAACCCTAATTTTTCCATGGACTTTCCCATCCTAATGTATGTTGTTTTGATTGTATTTGTACTTGACACTTTCAACAATTTCCTCCACGCATCATCATCCCATATGTTCATCCACCATTTTTATACTTGTAAATTTATTTTAGTTACTGTAAAGACACCTCAACGCCTTCTTTTTACATATATTCATTTGTATAGCAAACAACATTAAATCAAAGAACTTTCTTAACATCAGATTGTTACAAATTCTTGTGTTTGGACATGGACTCTCTAGGAAACCTATTTTAAACTCACTTGAGTTTTTAATAGGAACACTTGCGTTTAAACGAACCAATCTAAAGCAACATCAACGCGGGATAACCCCAATTCAACGCATCATGCACAATCTATTTTCAATGCAACTATAGACTAGGGGTTCGTACTTCCCTCAACTTTTAACTTTTATGAATTGGTGATTATTATGTGGCACGGTTTGGAAGTAGTTGATGTATTTTGGTCTGATGGTATAAATCTCTAATATCTTCAAAGCTTTGGTTCAAGACTCAAGAAGATGATGCACTAAAGTTCGAGACCACTTCAATAATAAGGTCCAAACCTTTGTTGATGACATTTGAGCTTTCTATCAACGAGACATTATTTTAGGATTTTCTTTTTTTTTTTTATCCTTAGCATTGTAGTTTTAATTATGTTGCTCATGGTCTAGCTTGTGCCATTCTTGATGAACCACTGCCTCTGGTGTCTAGCTAAAAAATCACCCTCCATGAGTTAATGATACTGTGAACTGTGATTTGATAACTCTTTAAAGGGTGTTTATGCCACCAAATTGAAGTTTGTAAAGTGAGCTATTATAGCCTTCCATGTTTGAGGCACCAATTATAAAAAGTTGGTGGTTCCAACTATTATAACTTAAAATTAACGACAATATATTATTTCAAATCTCTCTTTACTACAATATTTACTATTTCCTACTCATCCTGTTTTTTTTCCTTTTGGTTATGGTGTTTATTATTTTTTCTCCAAACCCAAAATAGTATACACTTCAAACACATATTGTTATAACTCACAAACTATAATGATCACTTATTATAATAACCAACTAAGTGCTCCAAACTTGTGTTTTTATTATGATATTATATTATTAAAGAAAAAAAGGGGGGGATGATGCACTATTTTCTTTTCTGAAAAGAAAAATCATATGGCTTTTGAAGGGATTGGAAGAGTAATGAGATTAGGTATTTATGGTGAAGCAAACAAAGTAATAGATGCATCATTGAATCCCATTAATTTAAAAGAGTCGGCATCTAATCTCTTTTATTATGATTACGACTCCTCCAAATTTCTCAGTTTTTTGTTCAATTAAATTATACTTACACAATTTTTTTTGTTTGAAATATATGCAAATCTTTTTCTAATTAACTAAAATGCATACGTTTTTAATCACTGAAAATTAAATTAGTTTCCACTACTAGCTTATTGTTGATCTTTAAAATTTTTTATTATCTATTTGCATTATTACAACAAATTTTGAGAACATATTCTACATATGTTATAAATATTATTATTATTAGTTTTTAATCAACTTTGGTAAAAATTAGTTTTGAAAAATTAAACTTAAGATTACTAAAATTAGACCATTAAAAATATAAAAGACTAAAATTGAACGAATTCAAAATATTAGATCGAAATAAATGCATGTCTCTATAATATCCATTTAGTTAATTTGTTATTTTCTATGTTTCTATACTATGGTTGAAAAGACAACAAACATCAACTACCTAGAGTTAACCCAATCTCACAAGCATGAATGCCAAAGGAAAGTGGGGGATATTGAAGAAGGGCTAATTAAAGAATAATTTAGAATGAAATAGGATGTTCTATTTAACAATAATTTGTCACTTAAATCAAATCAAAGCTTTCAACTAAAGGAGTTGAGTAAATAAAATTATTATAATTTTTTTTAAGTACACATGAGTACTAGGTAGAAGTGTTATACTATTTGGTTAGTCAAATCACCATATTTAGAAGTTAATTTGCAAAAATAAATACAACTCAACTTATATAAAACTTGTACGGTTAACTTTAAAGTTCAAAGTGAAAATCTCCCACTTCACGTGTGGGAAAGAAAAAGTTGATTTATTTAAATGTCAAATTTAGCTCATGCTTTAAAGAGAGAGTCTAATATGCCCCTCACTCGTGATATTAAATTTTTGTTGATATTTTTATATTTTCATAGGTTTTACGTCAACATGATGGGGTGAATCGAAATTTGTATTATATTACAACAAAATATCACTTATGTATTATATTACAATAATGTTTCTTTATAAACTTCGATAGTTTTTTTAAAAAAATTATGGCATCTACATTCTATTGACATTTTTATAGACATCTTCGTAAAATTGAGATATTTGTTTATTTCCTATTTTTGAAGAATTAAAAATATAAATATGGTTAATTGTTTTTGTTGTTGTTTTATCTAAATAAGAAACATAAATAATATATATATATATATATATATATATATATATATATATAAATGCAATAATTGTTTTATATAGAGTTAAAGAACAAAATTAATGATATGAATACACTCGAGTATTGCGTTCGATATTGGTTCGATGCGATCATTTCCACTGGACGTCGTTAGATGACACATCAGCACATAATATTTGATAATTCCACTTATAACCCTACCAACAACAACACAATTCAAAATGAAGAATTCAAAGCATTCAATGAAGAAGTCAATGGAAGATAGAGGAAAAATGATTGGGCAGCAAGAGTGTGCCCTAAACCCTAATGCATGCCTCTGCCTCCCACGGTTGAATAACTTTAACACAGTGTGGCCCAATTCCTTGCGCCTTCAAAAGTAACATTCCATTTTTACCCCTCTAAACTTCAAGATTTCACTCATAATTAACCTCTTGATTCGGGGCCACACAATCCACTTTTATTGATTTTTTCTTTTTTCTTTTTTTTTTCAAAAATTATGTTTAAATATTATAATTTTTAAATTTTGAGTTAAATTGTAACTAACTCTATAGTTTGAGAATTTGATTCGTAATAATATTTGTACGAAAATAGTCCAATTATAAAATAAGAAGGACATTTTGTTAACACGACCATATTTCAAATATTCTCAATTAACATAAAGTATGCATATGTTTTTTATCAAGAAGTAAAAATAACATTGTTTAAAATTTCTTCCTTCTAATAAGTTTTTGTCTAAAAGATTATTACAAATATATTTTTATATGCCTTTAATGAATTATATAAAATAATATGGTTTAAAATTGATAAAATTTTAAAGAAAGGTACATCGGAGCTATTTTTTATTAAAAAATTATAAGTTTTGACAAAGTTGTTGAAAGATAATTTGTACCTTAACCAATTGTGGAAATCTTGATATAATTGAAATCAGCTAGTTTTTAGAGATTTTTACACTACTTTTTATAAAATAAAAAAAAAAAAGAAAAATAATAAATAAATAGTGAGGGTTAATTAGTGAAATTTGTATATAAAGCATATTGATGACCCTATATTGAAAAAAATTAAAGAAAAAATGAATGGGTTACTACTCTCCTTGTTAATTAGTTTTGAGATGGAACCCATGTTAGCTAATATGATATTAGATCTCATATAGACCAAACGGACAATCATCCCAAAATGTTACTACTTTTACCATTTCATTCATATATCTTATAGTGTAAATCTGTAAGTGACATTGTGACAGTCTCGTCAAAACTATAACAATAGTGCCTTGCAAAATGAGGTATAACAAGTTTGACGGATGTGGATTTGGAATTCACCTCCTAATAACTACTAATATAAATCTGAACTACTTTTATTATTTTAGTTTTCTGTATTTTATAGTACAAAACTGTCAATTACATTGTGACATATCTCCGTAGCAGCCTGGTTGCCCCGCACCGCCAACCAGCCATGTGAACAATCAATAATGAAAAAGCTGCTGCCAAATCTGAACCAAAAGGAAGATTCACATAGAGAGAGGCCTAATAATTCTTTTGGGGACCAACACCAAATCCCCTTTGCTTTGTCTTCTGGCTTCCAAATTGTTTACTGTGAATTTTGGTATTTGTGGTAATAATAACCACCAAAAATGTCACTACAAACCATTTCCAGTTTTCATAACATCCCCATAATTTCATCATTGGCCTTTCAGATCCAATCCAAACCCTCTGTTTTTCCCCTTCCATTCTTTTGTTTTTGCTTCTCCTCTAAGAAAACTTGGCTCATTTCTGTCCCCAAATGGATGCCAACTGGTTGCTCCACTTTTCCAATCCACATACATATCTAATGCCTGAAAATGCTTTCAAGGTGTTTGGGAAAAGTCCTCAATGAAAAGTCTACTCTTCAAGTTCATGCATGATTGCCCACATGGCTGAATCAACAGAAAGTAAGACATGTCTCATGCTCAAATTGCACTCTTTTTTTTTCCTTCCTCTCGTTTCAAGATTTGTTTGTTAATTATTAGTGTTATCTTACCAAACCCAGCTTTTAATCTTTTGATATTTGGTGCAGATTTGTGTAGAGAAGTCATTTGATTGAATGATAATGCTATGATTTGTAGGCGTTAATACTACAGGTTTGCTTTGCTTTGCTTCCTTAAATCCCACAAATTTTGGTATTTTTTTGGTTGGTGTCTTCTTCTTTGAAGCTCTAATCCTTATGTTCTGTTGCTTAATCATTAGCCAAATCTAAATCTTTTGTGAAATCAATAATCCACCCTCCTTGATAATTGGGAGTTCATTTAGTATGATTATGTTGTTGAGTTTAAATTAAGCATGTTCTAATTTATGAACAGTGAGTATAACAAAAGATAAGAAAGAATTTTAGTAATGAACTTTGGATAATTCTGATGGTTTTTTGGATGGAGTGGGGGAGTGAAAATTGAATAGATCCTTCATCATCATGCCCAAAATTTTACTAACTAATTCGCTAAGGTCTTGTTTAACGATTTTTTTATTATTTTATTATTATTATTATTTTATATAGATTAAGCCTATAATAACTACTTCCACTATAAGTTTCACGTTTTGCCATCCACTTTTTACTCGTGTCTCAACAAACCAAGTCAAGTTTTGCAAATTTAAAAAAAAAAAAAAAGTAGTTTTTAAAAAACTTTGTTAATGTTTTTAGAAGTTTGTCAAGAATTCAAATGCTTTCTCTAAGATAGTGAAATCTAGAATAAAGAAATTGAAAGAAAACAAGCATAAATTTCAATGACATAAAAATTAAAAACAAAATTGTTATCAAATGGGTCCCAGATAATCGATCTTCCCACCCTATTAACAGGTATGAGAGATCAACCAAACCAATCCAATTGAATTGGTTTATTTGAATTCACGTTTGATAACTATTTGGTATTTTTAAAAAAAAAAAATTGTGTTTATTTTTTTTATAATTTCTTTACAATAGTTTTTTTTTTTTTTTTTACAGAAAACATTTAAGTTTATAGAGAGATTCTAAAAAAAAAAAAAGAAAGAAAAAAAACCTTTTTTTTATTAAAAAATATATATATATTGAAAACTTGACTTGAGTATTGAAAATATCACTAAGAAATGTATCATACAAAACAAAGAAATATGTAGGTGAAAGTAATGTCTGTAAGTTAATTTTAAATTAAACGATTATCTAATAAAATTTATATCGGGACAAAATATTTATAGATGTTCTTTACATATGATTAATACTTATTCTAATTATTCTTTTCTAGTTGATATTTGTTAACCTTTCTTGTTGTGATGTAATATTCTAAAAACACCCAAAATCCCAAAGCAAGAACTTATAGTAAATCACAAAAATATTATTATAAACAAATAATGAACCTTTACTTGACAAATATTTAACTTATTTGAATGATCAAAATAAGCATAAGCTAAGTAGAATACAAGTTCAAATATTAAAAAAGAAAATCTTTAAAATCAACGGTTTAGTTGGTTAGTCGATAATTGTAGGGTGATCGGCCGCCCTCTTCCCCCACCACCGCGACTTCTACACGACATCCGACCCGACCCGGAACATGATCGGCACCCAACATCTCCATCCGACCACCGGGCACATAGACATGTGACCCGACCCGACCCATTACAAGTCGGACACCTCGGCATCGTCCCTGCCGTCGGTAGTTTCTGTTCAATGATGGACTTCACCACCACGGCGCCGGCCAGCACACTCAGGCCGGTGGCAAGCTGACTCAGAGCAATTGGATCCATTTTGTTTAGATTGGAAAAAGGATATTTGAGAAGAAAATTAAGAAATGAAATGAAAGAGGATGAACAAGAAAAGGGGGAAAATTAGGGTTTAAATAAACAAAAAGAAACTGGAATTGGAAGTGTTAGAAGAAAAGGAATACAAAATTGGTTACTTCGTTAGATTTTCCTTAGAAGTGGGTCTTTAACGAAGTAACCCAACTTTTAGTTGAATTGACGGTTTCCATAGAATGATACTGACAAAATAAATAAATAAATATAAGGATTTGAATCACGTGTGAAATAAAGTCAAAATTGGAAGCTTTTGTATTTTCCGAATCTGGCTGAGAAAAGGGTCGGCCTTCAGCCGTCGGCGGAGGGCGGTGGCAGGTGATCGATGACGACAGCGGAAATTTCAAATGAAAGATTCAAGGATCAGTCAAGTGAAACATGTGCTCCCACTGTGCTTAGGAAAATTTCTTTAAGATGGCCACATTAAATTAAATGGTAGAGGTGATAGTTAAAATCTTTGATAAATGTGAGAAGTAGAAAATTTATGGAAAGATATAATTAATAGATGTATACCAACTTACAATGTTGGTGGACCAAACGACTCTAAATTTAATATTTACACTTTTTATAACGTAAAGTATATATAGTTTAATTAACATATAGTATATGTTAGTGATTTAAAAATTTATGGTTTGAATTCACGTTTCCTAGTCTATCTATTCTTTCTTTCAAAGACAAATTTTTCTTTGGCAAGAGATGTATTATTAATCTTGGAGAGGTCCTAATAATCGAAATATTAATAGAATATTTTTATTCCACGAATGAGTAACTAGGAGCAACATATGAAATATGAGACTAGGTATAATTAAAAAAAAAAATGTAATGGACAAGGATAATCATGATAATGAAACTTTGAAATTATTGAAATGAAAATGAATCAAGATTTAAACTTTATTATTATTAGTATTTTATTTTTGCATTTAAGCAAACTTATCTTCAATACTCTGAATTTCAAAACTTGATAGTGTTGGGTTTGAATTGGGAGTTTTGTGGGCTAAAAGGGATGTTAATGTGAGTTGGGCCTTCTCCAATTTCAGCAGCTGTGTACATTTCAGCCACATTAGGAAATTTATCAAAATTTATCATATATATCCTTTTATTTTAAGTAATTTTCATTACAATCCATGATATTTATTTATTTTCAAATTGATGAATATGTTATCCTCAAACTTTTCTCAATGTTTATTCTCCATCCTTCCATGAAAACAAAAAACATGGATATAATGTTTTTTTAACATTAAAATTTTATCTATTTAGTATTTCAACTTAAAAAATGGGGTTAATCATATAGATAGCAGGAATATTAGCCATATATTAAAAAAAATGTATAAACTTCTCCTTTCTTACACAAATAAACAAATATCTAAATTTTTTCACAACAATTAGGGCTCAATTACTTTTAAACCCTCTAATAATATTTCTCAATTTTAAAATATATACAATATTTATTTCAAATAATTCAAGAACACTAATAAAGTATATTTCGCTGTTTATGTCATATTTGCTCTAATTTTTTGTTCTACAACATTGTTATAATCACTCACAAATCTATAAATGAGGGTACATATTTATGGTACACAATTATTGTCATTGTATGAGAATATGGAAGTATATCAGTGAGATTTATTTCTATTTTTTAAAATCTTCAAATATAGTTTTGAAGTTTATTTCATATTTACACCCCAAATTTTCATTTGGTAGCATCATGGTTAAAATCAATCGCATATGTGTATATAATATACATAGGAGACATATTTATGTATACATTATATATACAACATATGGTGAAAATAGAAACAAAAATATGAATGAATATATACCAAATATATAAGTGACTGAAGATAGAAAATTTGAAGGAGTGAGATTTATTGCATGTTTGGATTAACTTAATGAAATAAATGTTTTTAAAAAATTCAGTTTTATTTAAACACTTTTGATAACAACGGTTTAAAATAAAAACATCAATTCTTTTTAAAATTCATTTTTAGTGGTTATCACACCCTTTATTTCTTTTAAAATAAATTATTTTTAAATTAAAAATTTCAAAACTAATTCCAAATACAGTGATGAGACGAATGAAGATAAAAAAACTAAAAGAGAACCAAATATACTAAAATAGTCAAATGTAATAAATGTTTCAATTAAGACAATTCCAAAGATTAGAAATTTATTAATAAACTATGTAAAAGTCTATGCCCATCCCACCTATAATAAAAGGGAATAAATACTAAAATCTATTGCATTTAATGGGGAGAGATAAAGAAAATTAGGTATTATTTTTTTCGAATTAGTAAGGGTAAAATTGTACTAAAGAAAAAAAAAATTAGGTACTATTTTCGAATTAATAAGGGTAAAATTGTACTTAAAAAAGTTAAATTCTATTTGTGTAAAAATTCAAATATTTGAACATTTGTGAACTTATGGTAATAACGATGGTATATTTGACTAAAAAATAAAAAAAAAATTAAAAATTAATAAATAAATAAATCTTACATACTTAAAATTTTCATTTTTTTTAAATCACATAAATTAATCAGATACAAAATTAAAAATTCGAATATATATTGGATCCAAAGTTAAAAACTCAAGAACTTGGGTGACCTATATATTGGATCTATTTATACAAATGTCCAAATAAAAAAAAAATGACAAATGGACTTATGGACTTGTTTTCTACACAAATGTTTTATGACTTTTTACATTTCAATCCCTATAATACTTTAAACATTAGAGAAAGATCAATTTATAAACTAAAATTGAATAGTTTCGTTTCTTCAAGCGTAAAAGAACATAAGTAAAAAAGAGAATATTTATTTTGAAATAACATCTGAAAAGGAAATGCAAACAAAAACTCTTCACTTGTCGTAATTAAATTTTAAATGCTTATAGTCATTGTCAATTTTTCAGTTGCTGAAAAATTTGACTTCTACAATAGTGAAACAATTACAGAGATTATATAAAACGTTGTATATATGTGTGAAAACATATCATATATTTTTGTTATTATAATATCGTGGTATATATAAATTCATATATTATATAAACTAAGGTATATATTAATTAAACATACATCTACAACTTAACATGCAATTACTAATTAAATATTGAAATAACTATATATAATATAATTGTGGTATATGTACACAATAATATATCATATACTCTTCGTTTTGATATCATAACAGAACATGATGCTTTTTGAAATGGCAAACATGACAAATATTTCTTCCTGAAATTATGGAATCTTAACCAAAAGTATTATAGTGAAAGTATTGAATTTATTTTCTAAAATATGCATTTTAAAAAGAAAGACCCTTAAAATTCTAAAAGAAAAAAAAAGAAAAAGAAAAAGAAAAGATTGACTACATTAAATTTGGAGAGATAAATGAGTATGAGATTAAAAAAGTCCAAAAAAAAAAAAGAAAAAGAATCAACTGAAATCTAATTGTAAAATAATTTAAATGTTTGGACATATTTGAAATATTAAATGTGGAGTAGCCTATTTAGCTAAATGTTTCAACTTTTAAATACTTTCTAAAATTAAAAGACCTACTGAATAGGAATACAAAATTAAAATTTGATTTATTAAAAAAAATTTCAAAATTTGTAGACAACATAAATACAAACTTGAAATTGTATAAATTAAAATTGTAATTTATTTAATGGGAAATTAATCGTAAAATGAAAACAGAAATTTCAAGTTTGTGTAAAGTTTGATTGTGTTTAATGTAAAATTGGAAATCGAATTCCGTCTGGACATCCCATTGTTGAATTATTGGAATATGTGACATTGATTTCCATACACGACTTCTTTTATATGTATTCAAAAGTATTAATTAAATCAATTTTTCTTGAGGAAGCGTTAATCAAATTCCTTTAAAAAAAAAATTGTATGGATAGTTTATACGAACATAGTTTAATTGGTATTCGAGATGTGTTAGCTATCAATTCAAATCCTTCACGCCCCTATTATATTAGAAAGGTTAATAAAAATAAAAAAAAAAATAAAATAAATTGCTTTCTAAAAATATTCACAATATTAATTGTCACAGGTGGATTTGAATTTCAAAAACATAGATACTTTTTTTTTCTTTTTGGTTTTTAGTTTTTTTCTTTTTTACTAATATTTAATCACTTTTGGTTATAGAAAATTTTTAGAACACTTTTAACGGGTCAAAATCACTATTAAATTTTAAAGTGGTATTTTGATAATTATTAAAGTTTCATTTTAAAACTAATTCGTTTTAGTTTTTTTTGTTATTGAAAATTTATTTCTTTGGTAGAAAATGGTAAAGAATCTAAATGTTTACTTAAAAAAGATTAAAAACATTCTAAACAAACGGTAGAAAAAAGTAAAGCGCAATATTTAAAAATGAAAAATCATCAACAAATTTATTTCTTTGGTAGAAAATGGTAAAGAATCTAAATGTTTAATTAAAAAAGATTAAAAACATTCTAAACAAACTGCAGAAAAAAAGTAAAGCGCAATATTTAAAAATGAAAAATCATCAACAAATTAAGGGCTATTTTCAGCAAAATTTTACCAGATAGACCGCGATAAACTACTATTTGTGTAACGACACAAATAATAATGTATCGTAATTTATCGCAAATAGATTGTGATATTTTGCCATTAGTTATCTATAAGCACTTGTAAAGTCGTTTTCAAACAAAACTTAGGATTACATTGTTAGATTTGTTTGGAAAATAGATGAGGAGGCTGCAAGTTGTCAAATTGATGGTTTTTTTTTTTTTTTTTTTCATTTAAGTATTAGAAGTTGAGGAGAGATGTTTTTCAATTAAAAAGACTTGTCAAAAATAGTTGTGGTTGGAAAGGCATGAAAGTTTTTTGCCATTGTTGATGATAAAAGTCGATTGAATTAGCCTATTAATTGAAGCTTTTATGTTGTCTTGTTGGGATTTAAACTTTAAATGTCAAGGTCATTCCCAATTGTCTTTGTTACCCTAGAGAGAAATCTTAAGTCACCTCTCTTATTATCGATCGTTAGCTCCACATGTAATTATTCATCCTCAAATAGAGTGTCTACAAAAATAAATCGACTTGATGATTAAATTATAGTATGTAGTGTATAATTAATTTAGGCCCCATTTGGTAACCATTTGACGTTTCATTTTTTAAAACTAATCCTATAAACATATCTTCCACCTCTAAAATTTTCGCTTTGTTATCTACATTTTACTAATGTATTAAAAAACCAAACCAAGTTTTAAAAACTAAATAAAATATGTCTTGTTTGGTAACCATTTGATTCTGGGTTTTTAATTTTTGAAAACTATGCTTGTTTTCTCTCAATGTCTTACAATGATTTTCATGTTTCCTAAGTAAAATAGTAGAATTATTAGCTAAATTTTAAAAACAAAAATAATTTTTCTTTTATTTTTCAAATTTAGGTTGTTTTTGAAATTATTGGTATAAAGAATATAACAAAGCAAAGAACCCTAAAGGTGGAAGAAGTATTTATAGGCTAAATTTTCACAATTAAAAAAGGTTACCAAATGGTGACAATAGTTTTTTTAAAAAAATCAACCATTTTACTCACAAAAAGATAAGAAATTGAGAGTAAATAAGCTAACATTTTAAAAAGCACCAAATAAATATCAAATGGGCCCATATATTTTTTTTTTTTTTAAAAAAGAGAATTAGAATGTCACACGTTTAGTCTTGATCAAGGGGGGTGTTATTTAAAAAATATTGTCTTTATTAAAAGCTATTTTTACAAAAGTGGTTTTGTATAAATACGACTTTCCAATATACGATACAGAACACCGGCGCCAATATTCTTCTTCCTCCTCCCTTCAGGAACAGTTATTCCGGCGAGGACGAACTCGCCGGAATATAGGACGTCGATAACGGAAGCAGTCGGAAAATGGCGCACAAATTCCATCCCCTCACCTCTTATTCTCCTAAGTTGCCGTCCTTTGCGATGCCGCAGCTTGCAAGTCTCAGATCTCCTCAGTTCGTTATGACCTCCCCTCTCCACTCCACCCCAAGGTAATTTCCTTTTCATTTTTGGCTAAATTATTAAAAAAAAAAAATGCCCTTAAAAAATACTCTTCAATTTTCCAAAGTTTTAAAAACACTCTCAAACTTTAGGGAGAGTTCAAAAATAATATTGTGATTAGTTTTGGACAAAAACTTTTAGAAGTTTTATTAAAAAAAAAATACTCATGAACTTTCAAAAGTTTCTAAAATAACTTGGTACTTCTCTTATTATCTTTCTTCTTATTAAAGTATATATACCTTAATTGAAGTGTGCAATTATTTCTAATATACAAATGTTAAACATTTAACAAAAAGGGAATAAGAGAGTATTGAAAAAGAGGGAAAATAGAGAATTAAAACGGTATCAATAGTTTTTGTTTATATAATAAGAAGGGTAATTTTGAATTTTTTTCAAAGTTTTAAGGGTATTTTTTAAACTTTTGAGAGTTCATGGTATTTTATACACAATATACTAATGGTTTTCATCCAAAACTAACGTTTAAGGTACTTTTGGACCATCTTAAGAGTTTAAGAGTATCTTTGAAAAATTTGAAAATTTGAACATTTTTTATACAAAGTGTGAAAGTTAGGGATATATTATATAATTTAACCTTCTTCTTTTTTTCTCATTCTTTCTTTTAATGCTTTTCAATAGCTTCAAATTACTCAAAACATTAAATAATAATAATAATAATAATAATAAATGATTAGATGCAACTTTTGTTTAAAAGAAAAATAAAAGAAAATTGAGATATGGGAAACATATACTTAAATTCTTATTGACGGATGATGTTAGCATTTCGTTGTGCAGTTTTGTTCTCTATTTTCTAATACATTAGGTCTCTCGTACAAATGCCTTTGGACAATATTTTTATTTAATATACCAAACAAACTCGTATCTACCAGCACTCTAGAGAAAAAAAATTGCCAAAAATATAGGACTATTTTAAAAAATAATGTTATTTAAAAAAAAAATTCGAAAAATAGGGTAGTTTAGAAACTAATGACAAAAATAGGGTAGTTTGAAAAATAATTTAAAAATTGGGGTGGTGAAATCGTGTACCTACGTGGCGGTAGTAAGTCGTGGACCGGGTCCACGAGTGTTGACCAAACTCGTGGACCAGGTCCACGAGTTTGCCTTTCCACACAAAGTTGGACTCATCATGCTATAATCGCGGGGAAGGAGGAACGAGCAGTTTACGCTTTAGTAGCTACCGTTTCCCTGGCTCTAGTATTCACAGGCTTTCAAGGAATGGAATATTATCAAGCACCCTTCAGGATAGTATTTATGGTTCGAGTTTTGATCAAAAAGACTTCTTATCCCCGTTCTTTTCTCATGATACGTCCAAAATCATCCGATTTTTTTCCCATGATAAATAAGTTAATTAGTTAATTACCCACTTAAATGAAAATTTGTTTCTTCCTTGTGTTCATCAATTATTGTATTAGTTTCATTGATTCTTAATTTTTGAAAATGTAATAGAAAATCATTAATTCATTTAGTTAAAGATAAAAAGTTAATACAAATCAGAAAATTTAAAATACAAATCAAGTGCCACATGGTGGTCTTCTTCGCGCACGTTGTCCACGACGAGGCACAGGCACTTCAATTTGTTGTTGCTGGTGGATTACATCGTCGATATCTTGTTGGGTGACGACAGATGGAAATTCATCGTGTGCATAATATTCCTGTTGATGGCCAGAACCGGATGCAATGTCTGGTTGTAATATGTGAGGTTCCTAGTCATTGGGTTGCTATGGAACACCTTCGTCACGTTGTCTCTGTCGTCTACGACGAATACGTTTTCGATCAGTGTCAGCAACATTGAGCCTCCTTGTATGTTGAATGATTTCTTCAACATTTACCATGTTTTGCTCACACATTGAACTCAACTCTGGTAAATTGTGTTCTAAGGAGTAACTGTGCACATCGTGGAGAAAATTATTCTGCACGATAAAAAAAAATATATAAGTATAAAAGAATATTCTTAGCATGTAATTGAAAAACACTACATAATAAGATGCTTACATGCAGTAATAGTAGGCACCGTCAGGTGTGATAAATCTTCTTGTGATAGAGTCGTACCAGGACAAATAATCATTAGACACATCCGACTCGTTTATTATTTCTCCTTGTGCACAGCGGCCATGACGTGCACGCCAAAATGATATATACTCTGCATGAATTTGACGCCAGTTTTGGTCGTGTTTACCTCTTAAATCGATTTGGTTAGTTGAGGAGTGTATTACACAATGTCGATACTGTTTGCCGCATACCGAATTGTCTCAACACTCGATCTAGTTGATGCCACTCTACGATATGAAAGCATATAAGTGGGCTGACCATCAACCAAATGTCTTCTCCATTATGACAGTAATCAGGCAACAACATAACATGTGGTGTATATGACGTCCAATTGATTTGAAACCATGTACAATAATAATTAGAACCTAAAAACATATGTAATATTCAGTTATATGCAACATATTTATTATTACCTAGTTTTGCATCAAATGGTCAAATATTGAGCGATATACCAGCAACATGTTTGCTGATTGTTCAGATGCAACTAATACACCGCTCCATCTATCACATGGATATAAAACAATTAAATAGTTTGCTAATTGTATTGACAAATAAATTAATATATACATAAAATAATACCTGGCACTGAGTGGACGTTCTATAAAATGTTCTGGAGGTTGTAATTGGACTTGTGGTGCAACAATGCTAAATCGATCATAGGCCCATACTTGAAGTAGTATCAGTGGGCCTGCTATATCCAAAGTTTGTGCATGACTGACTCGACATAATTCTCTGTACAGCCATGCAAGACAAGCACCACCCCACGAATAATTACCAGCTTGCTCAAAACTGGCCAGTAGTGGGAGGAACATTAAATGCACCAGCGTGTTCGACTTGTCTGCAAACAGAAAGCCACGAATAAGCTACATGATATATGCTCGTGCATATCTCTGTATACTGACGTCATCAGCACCAAAAGACAATTCTGTAAACTGAGAGGCTAACCACGGGAGACTCAACCTTGAGCCTTTTAAGTCAAGTGGTCGAACGCCTAAGAAATCTTCACAACTCTGTTTCCAATCATGTTGCAAAAAACCAGTAATAGGTTCTCCGTCCATTGGTAGTCCAAATTGTACTGCAATGTCCTGCAGCGTAATCGGGCATTCCCCACCAGGCATATGAAATGTGTGAGGCTCCGGTCTCCAGCGCTCCACTAAAGCAGTAATGAGGTGTCAGTCGTATGAATCCAATTTGTGCAACCCCAATAAAACCAGCCTGTTGTAGATAAGGCACTATACGTTCATCAAACGGTATTGTATGCTGAGAAACTGCCTCTCTTCTCCGACAACATAGCACCACGGTGGATGCATTATCCCATACTGTCTATGATCGGTGAGTGTTCTGAAGATATAGCTGAACAGGGTTAGATGGACCAGGATCCATATTCAACAATGTTAAAATAAACAAAATTCATTACAATGTTAAATAAACGAAATACATTACAATGTTAAATAAACCAAATCCATTACAATGTTAAATAAATGAAATACATTACCATGTTTAATAAATGAAATACATTACAATGTTAAATAAACGTAATACATTTATTCAAATCGATATCAAAAAAATATTCAAGACATTCAAGGTTCAATTTCTTTAACTCTTTCATGTTTCGAATGAACTTACGTATTTGGTGTTGATTTCCAGCCATAAACACCAAATCTTTAAGTTGCTTTGATTTGTATTTCGAATTGAAATTACTCGCAACATGACGTAAACAATAACGATGATATGCTTTAGGTTCAGCCCAACCAATTTCCTCGTTGTTAATTGCTGCAATGATCCCTCTGTGTCTATCCGAAATTAAGCAAATCCCTTCTCGGTTAGTAACATACTCGCGCAATGCCCACAAAAACCATGACCAATTAGATGTATTTTTCCCTTCAACAATAGCAAATACAAGAGGAAATATATGCCCATTCGAGTCAATAGACAAAGCAGTGAGCAATTTCCCTTTATACTTGCCGTAAAGATGAGTTCCATCTATTTGAATTAAAGGACTATACTTAAACCCTACAATTGCAGGATCGAATGCCCAAAAAACACGACCAAATATAGTTTTACCAAACACATCAGAAGGGAGAAAATGTC
Source organism: Citrullus mucosospermus (assembly GCA_030954485.1). Classification (NCBI taxonomy): domain Eukaryota; kingdom Viridiplantae; phylum Streptophyta; class Magnoliopsida; order Cucurbitales; family Cucurbitaceae; genus Citrullus; species Citrullus mucosospermus. The sequence goes on from CM062062.1 coordinate 27,723,887, forward strand.
AATCTACTCGTGTACCAGGATTGTAGTGCACAGCAGCACTCAACCAGTACGGAAGTTCTGAATACGATTTCTCCCAATCGTCGAAGACTGCAACCAAAGCTTTTTTCTTAGCTTCCCACACACGTCTGTATTTGACATTATATCCTTACTGTTTTTTAAGTGCTTCTTGTAGTACCGCTACAGGCACACTAGGATAAACTCTAACTAAATTTTGAATTTCAATGCTCATGAAATTAGAATCAAGTTGTGAATTATCTTGTGCCACTTCTGTGTATAAACAAGTATGGTTCTCTCCAAGTTTAGTAATTTCAAACATCCCATGGATTTTGCGTCGACAAGCACGCAACCTCCACCTACAACCTTCATCCCATTGCTTGCATCGCACATACCAAATATCTTGGTTCGATTCTACCACAGATATTTGGTAGTGTTCAGTCACACAATATTTTTTTACTGTCATTTGTAGGTCTTCTTTCGTATCAAATACCATTCTTTTTTGTATTATACTAGAGTTATCTAGACATTTTCTCCTTTCCTCTTGATCCTTGTTCACAAACTGAATCAGTAATTTCCCATTCTATCTTTGTAAATATCTCCGACTGAACCAACTCATTTTCATTTTCTATATTTCTTCTTCTCCAAACAATTCATCAATTTCTACATCAATGTCACTATCCGCACAATTTCCAGCTTCAATAATAACTAAATCTTCTGGACGAAACGACACGTTTACAACTGTAAAGGTTAAAAAGAAAAATTAGTCCAAATCTACCCAAAATTATAAACTCGTGGACCGGGTCCACGAGTTTACTACCCAATATAACTAATTTCCCACCACATTATTTACCAATAATTATTCCTACAACAATAAAAGCTGAATAATATTCAACACTCAAACCTAAATTTTTTAAATTTATTCATGCATGCAAAACGTCTACATATACAAATTTATTCATTCATGCAAAACAAAACGTATATAACTATTGCATATTTATAAGATAATTAGAAAGGAAAATGTATATGCATACGTATATGGCGGCGGCGGCGGCAGCAGCGGTGGCACTAGCGGCGGCAGTGGCGGCTAAACGAAAAGGGAATGGTTTGAGAAGAAGAAGAGAAATGACAGCGACAATGACAAACAAGAAGTGAAATAAGAGAAAGGAGAGAAATGAGGAAAGAAATGAAGAGTGAAAGAAGAGAAATGAGGAGAGAAATGAAGAGTGAAAGGAGAGAAGTGAAGAAGAAGAAGCTGCCGGCCGGTGTTTAAAGAGGAGGGGACTCGTGGACCCCGTCCACGAGTTCGATCAATGCATGCTGTGCATGCAGCGTCAGCCGCATGCAGATCGTCGCAGGGTAATCGTGGACCGGGTCCACGGTTTCACAACCCTAATTTTGGTATTTCTTTCCCCCCACCCTATTTTTGGAATTGTTTTTTAAAAAACATTATTTTAAAAAAAATTCAAAAATATAAGTATGTTTTTATTAAATAAATTTTTGGAAAAGATGTTTTCTTTCTAAACCATTCCAAACAATCCCATAATCGGCCTATGCAGTGATGAAAATTCTATGTTCATTCCAAACATATATATATATATTTTTTAATTGTGTGTGTGTTTTGTAAGATTATAGGGAGGTTGCGATCCTTAAGAAGAAAGCTTTTAGGGCTCCAAGGGAAGTGCATGTTGAAGTAACTCACTCGATGCCACCCCAGAAGATAGAGATATTTAAATCTTTGGAGGATTGGGTTGAACAGAACATTTTGGTTGATTTGAAACCAGTGGAGAGGTGTTGGCAACCACAGGATTTGTTGCCAGACCCAGCATCTGAAGGATTTCATGAGCAAGTCATGGAGCTTAGAGAGAGGGCAAAGGAAATCCCTAATGATTACTTGGTGGTTTTAGTTGGAAACATGATTACAGAAGAGGCCCTTCCTACTTACCAGACAATGTTGAATACCATGGATGGAGTAAGGGACGAAACAGGAGCAAGCCCTAGCTCTTGGGCTATTTGGACAAGGGCTTGGACCGCTGAAGAGAATAGGCATGGTAACCTACTAAATAAATATCTCTACCTATCTGGGCGAGTGGACATGAGGCAGATTGAGAAAACAATTCAGTATTTGATTGGATCGGGAATGGTGAGATCCATATCTAAAACCATCAAAATTAACTTATTTTCCTTAGATTTTTTTTTTAATCCTAATTTATTTATTTTGGATTGTGTTTATAGGACCCAAGGACTGAAAACAATCCTTACCTAGGATTTATATATACCTCATTTGAAGAGAGGACAAGCTTCATCGTCCATGGGAACACTGGCAGACTAGCAAAAGAGCATGGAGACATAAAGTTGGATCAAATATGTGGAACAATTGCAGGTGATGAGAAGCGACACGAGAGTACATATACAAAAATAGTGGAAAAGCTGTTTGAGATAGACCCTGAAGAAACGGTGGTAGCTTTTGAAGAGATGATGAGGAAGAAATTCTTAATGCCTGCCCATCTAATGTACGATGGCCGCGACGACAACTTGTTTGATCACTTCTCGGCAGTTGCACAGAGGGTGGGGGTTTACACAGCCATACACTACGCACATATATTGGAATTTTTAGTTGAGAGATGGAATGTGGACAGTCTCACAGGACTGTCAGGCGATGGGCAGAAGGCTCAGGATTATGTTTGTGGGTTACCTGCAAGAATTAGAAACTTAGAAGAAAGAGGTCAGGTGTGGGCAAAAGAACGTCCCACCATTCCATTCACTTGGATTTTCAATCGAGAGGTTAAGCTGTAGAAACTGGAAATGTTAAAGAGGAGTTGATAGGAAAGGGGAAAACATTTGCTCTACTTTTTATTGTGTTTAATTTTATAGAAAGAGAGTATTTATAGTTATAGTAACAAACTATAATAGAAGATATATATAAAACCTTACCACTTCCACTTTATTCTCCAACCGAAATAGATAGGTGGAATGAGTGTTCATAGGTTAAATTTTCAAAAATAAAAAACCAAAGGAGATGAGTAGATTTTTAAATAATGTATTTTTATTTTTTGAATTTGGCTAAGAATACAACACTTTTTACTTGAAAAAAATGAAAATCTTGTTAAAAAAAAAAGAGAATAAATAGATCTTGAATTTAAATAAATAAATAAATAAATGCCAAACTTTATTATTACTTTTTTCTAATTAGAATTAGAATGTCATTAAAAAAAATAATGTCTTTTTAAAAAAGCTAGTTTTACAAAATTGCTTTTTGCATAAATACCACTTTCCAATATAATTTACAAAACAAGGTAAGCTGGGCCTTTTACGTTTGTGCCACACAAAAGCCCATTTGTAGAGAGAGAAACAGAGAGAAGAGAGGAATTGAGGTTGAAAGTAGCCATTGCTGGCAGGTAGTCTTAGCATCACATTCATTCACATACGTAAAGTGGCCTCGGTTTCTTCTTCCATTTCAACAGCCACGCCAATATTCTTCTTCCTCCTCCCTTCAGGAACCGTTTTCCGACCAACTCGCCGGAATATAGAACCTTGATAACGGAAGCAGTCGGAAAATGGCGCTCAAATTCCATCCTCTCACCTCTCAATCTCCTAAGTTGCCGTCTTTTGCGATGCCGCAGCTTGCAAGTCTCAGATCTCCTAAGTTCGTTATGGCCTCCACTCTCCGCTCCACCTCCAGGCAACTTCTTTTTCTTTTCCCTCATTCTACTTCAATGCTTTTCAGATCTTTCTGAATCTTTTGGTTCCGTGCTTCGTTTGTTTTGCATTGCTTTTCTTTTCTCGTTAACTCGTGGCTTTCTTCTTTTGCATCTCGTTTTCTCCGTTCATTACGCCGATTGATGTTTTGTTGAAAACGAATTTGTTCGATTTATTATCACCTCGGATTTCTATTTAATTGCATGGTTGGCGCGTTTTGTTCTGTTGATTTTTTGCTCTTGTATGTTGCTCTCCTTTGTGATTCTCTGCGCATTTTATCTTCTTGATGCGGTCCCTTCCAGGAATTTGATTTTTATTTAATTGTTGTGGTTCCATTAGAATTTCATCATTTTTCTTCATGTCGTTATATATTTTTGGCGATTGCGTTTGATTTCTTTTAATCAAATGGAGAATGTATTGAATGGCGATGAATATGGAGCTTTTTCTGTTGTATTATTTTTGTTTTCTTTCTGTCTTCGTTTTTTATTACATATTTCCTCGACTGAATGATTATGGCTCAATCCTGCTGGTACGAAGAGGCTTCTTCCTTCTGTTGTAATTCTTGAAAATAAAATTAGATGTTCAATTTTGTTTTTCTGTGGTAGTAAATTCGAACTGTACTGCAAGGAATTAACCTATAGCATACTATAGGAGTGTGTGGTTGCATGACTGTCCATTTGGTATTCTTTGGTGTATTTGGCAGTTTTGTGTTCAATGTTCTGTCTTGTTTTGGAGGCTTCTTGGTGCAGGTCTGTCCTTGGAATTTTTCGGTTTTAACTTGATAGTTTTTCTTTATTATGTGCCATCACCGTGGGCTCTTTGATGTCCCAACTCATTTATTCCTCATTCTGATCTTCCGCTGCTCATTTATTCCATATTCTGAACTATCTCTGCTCATATGTTTAAAACCTTTAAGATACCATATTTTTCTGATCTAAATCTTGAATGTAATCCAATCATTTACTTGTCATGACTGTTTAAAAGAATCATTCATTTGAAGTACTCAAAGTAAAACCTTTAATTACCTGGGAAACATATACTTAATGTCTTAATGACGTATGATGTGACCATTTTGTTGTGCAGTTCTGTTCTCTCCATTATTGAATCCATCAGGTCTCTTGTACAGAATGCCTTTGGATAATATTTTAATTCTGAGACACCTCGTTTGCATTAAGGAAACGCCTAACTGTATAGAAGTTCTAGAAAGTTCTGTATAGAAGTTTTATTAAAGTTCTGTAATCTGCCTATGCAGCGATGAGAATCTTTGTTCATTAACCCTTTTTTTTTTTTTTTTTGTGTGTGTGTGTGTGTGTTTTGTTAAATTCCAGAGAAGTTGAGACCCTTAAGAAACCCTTTATGCCTCCAAGGGAAGTGCATCTTCAAGTAACTCACTCGATGCCACCCCAGAAGATCGAGATATTTAGATCTTTGGAGGATTGGGCTGAAGAGAACATTCTGGTTCATTTGAAACCAGTGGAGAGGTGTTGGCAACCACAGGATTTTTTGCCAGACCCAGCATCTGAGGGATTTCATGAGCAAGTCATGGAGCTTAGAGAGAGGGCAAAGGAAATCCCTGATGATTACTTCGTTGTTTTAGTTGGAGACATGATTACAGAAGAGGCCCTTCCTACTTACCAGACAATGCTGAATACCTTGGATGGAGTGAGGGACGAAACAGGAGCAAGCCCCACCTCTTGGGCAATTTGGACAAGGGCTTGGACTGCTGAAGAGAACAGGCACGGTGACCTACTAAATAAATACCTTTACCTATCTGGGCGTGTGGACATGAGACAGATTGAGAAAACAATTCAGTATTTGATCGGATCGGGAATGGTGAGATCCATCTAAAACCATCGAAATTTCTTTTTCCTTGTTGCTTTACTTCGACATGCACAAAAAGGTGTATGAATGCACGACTGCCAACACACGCCTGCTGTATGCTATAGGTTAATTCCTTGCATTCTTTGCGTTTCTGAGCATGAGTATTGGCTACATTCTATCTGATAATTGATAAACAAGTTTAATTTATTTTCTGAGTCAAGTGTTCTTCAAAAAGATTTTTTTAGCAGAATTTTCTCTCTTCCGCTGGATATCAAAATGCCCATATGAACCACAATTTATTGATGCAACTAGTTTATATTGTGGAATTAGTTGGTTTTAAAGTAATGATCTTTTGAGGTGCAATAAATTTACGAATATTTTCGCCCTTTCCATTTTTTCGCTGATCCTGATATGTGATAGGTTCTTCAATTCTTCTAATCCCTATTTATTTGTATAATTCTTATGGATTTTGTTTATAGGACCCAAGAACTGAAAACAATCCTTACCTAGGATTTATATATACCTCATTTCAAGAGAGGGCAACCTTCATCTCCCATGGGAACACTGCCAGACTAGCAAAAGAGCATGGAGACATAAAGTTAGCTCAAATATGTGGAACAATTGCCGCAGATGAGAAGCGACATGAGACTGCATATACAAAAATCGTTGAAAAGCTCTTTGAGATAGACCCTGAAGGAACGGTCCTAGCTTTTGAAGACATGATGAGGAAGAAAGTCTCAATGCCTGCCCATCTGATGTACGATGGCTGCGACGACAACCTGTTCGATCACTTCTCAGCGGTTGCACAGAGGCTGGGGGTTTACACAGCCAAGGACTATGCAGACATATTGGAGTTTTTAGTTGGGAGATGGAAGGTGGAAAATCTCACAGGACTGTCGAGCGAGGGGCAGAAGGCTCAGGATTACGTGTGTGGGTTACCAGCAAGAATTAGAAAGCTAGAAGAAAGAGCTCAAGCGCGGGCGAAAGAAGGTCCTACCATTCCGTTCAGTTGGATTTTCGATCGGGAGGTTAAGCTGTAGAAGGTGAAAGGAGGAAAAAGGAAATGTCAAGAGAAGTTGATAGGAAAGGGAAAAGAGGAGGAATCATCATCTGGTGTACTTTTTATTGTGTTTGAGAACAATAATGGTTAGTATCATCTTCTGTGCTCTGACTTGTCCATCCCTCTCTCAAAGGAAGAAATTTGTGTGTGTGTGTGTGTGTGTGTGTGTGTGTGTGTGTGTAGTGTAGATACAATATTGTGCGTTGGTTGTTGGTTTAGGTGTGATAGATGTAGAAGAAGGAATGTCCTGCAATGTTGTGTGTTTTACTTTTTGTCATTTTCACTTCTCCTGTAAAATTTGTTTCATTGGTGTCTACAATTTTGATCGCAAATCTTCTCTAGAAATGCATCTTTTTTTAGGACAACAATTACTAGGTAGGTGAAGGTTTTAACTTTTGACTCGAATTTCCATGTTCTCAAGGAGTATAATGTTTTTATGAGTTTGTCAATTATGTTAGAAAGTATTGAAATCTCAACGCCAACCACTTTCTTATACCTTCTAACCTCAAGAACCTCAATTTAAAAATTGAGTTCTCAAATTTAAATGAGTGTTGAAATTCGGTCGAATTGGATTTTTAAACTTATATCATTATAAATTATGATGTTTGTATAAGTTTGAAAACTCAATTTTTATCATTAGTGCGTCCATTTGTGGTTTCAATCTCTACAATTATTGTAGGCTAGGTTTGAGAGTATAATTTTAAAATTAAAAGTTTTAGAATGTAATTACAATTATCCCTATTCCTAGTAGTGGTATAAAAAAACCAAATTTTAAGTTATACTTTTAAAATTAAAAAGTTTAGAATGTGATTATAATTACCACAAGTACAATTATAAGTCTTGTAAATCTAGAAGCCAAATTTAATTTATTACTAAGCACTATAGGAAGTACATAAACAGATAAAATGAGTTTTAACTTAAGAAAAAAACTGAGGCCTACAAGTTCAATTTTAGTTTTTTTTTGTTTGTTTGCTCAAAATTATTTTTGTGAAAATTTCAAAATCAACTTTTGAAAAATAAGTCAATTATTCAATCAATTTCCTTTTTCTTATAAAACATATTCTTTTCAATATAGGATTGTAGTGGACAATTCGAATTAATTCCAATAAGAAATTGAAGACCAGATCAAGACCAAGACCTATCTTGAAAAGTTTAATTATTGCAAGGATTGCTAATCATTGCAATTTCTTTTTTCTTTTTAATTTCTAAAATTGCTTTACTTAATTTAATTATAGTTATAAGTATTATAATGTATGTTTTAAATCAAATTGAATGTTAGATTCTTTCATACTATATTATTTATATTATATAATTTTAATGCAGAATAAGAATTTCATATTAATTCCATAACTAGCCCTAGCAATTTACTTAAATTATTCACTTGACCATCAGATTTCCACTTCGCTATTTACATCCCTGCTCCGATTTTAAATGTTCTATCAAATACATTCCAAGTATTAATTATTATGTGGTGGAAAATCATTTTGCAACGTAAAACAATTTCAATTTTCTAGTGACGAAATTATGAATGTTTGCATTTCCTTTAATTTATCATCGTAGAATCAATCCTCTGTCAAGTCATTTTCATTCACAATCACAGCCTCCACATAGAAGACATCATCAGGGAATTATAACAATCTGCAAGAGATGACTCTCAATCGAAAGAAAATCCACATTCACTTTCGTCCACTAATCCAAATAGACTCATCTCGTTCCTAAAATTCAATGGAAGTATGGAAAATCCACGATAGAGACAAGACATTGAGCAATAAGAAACACCATTATCAGAAGAACCAGAACTTAAAACAAAGTGAGACTTGAAAAAGATTTGGATAAAGAACGAATTCAAAGAATCGATAGGTTCAAAAGCAAGATGGATTTTACCAGAAATTGGGAATCTACGGATGAAGAACAAATTCGAGAAGACCTAAACATCATTAATTCTTTAAGATCCACAACAGTACTGTAGTGGAGATTCGATCTTCTAGGTCCATTTTCGAAAGTTTTTGAAAGAAAGTAGCAGATATTAGAAGATTTCGTCAGAACAATAGATTAAAAAACTACTTTTCTTCGATAAAATTTAACGGAAGAAGATTAAGAGATTGAATGAATGTAGCGACTTGTTCGAGGCCATGAACAAAACCAAAAGATTTGCCAGGCACGGAGAATCGCTAACGTTAGTATTGCCAACCTTCAATGCAATTCACGCCATTAATATCATAGACGCCCTTGCTCTGCAAATTGGCTTCACTGTAATTTTTCCTCTTGCATTGAAAAGAGAAATAAAAGAATTACGGAAAGATGGAACAGACCTTCACGAAAGATGAAACCCTAAGAAAAAACGACGACATTGACGAAGACCAAACCCTAAAAATATAGAGATGGAAAGTTCACTGCAGCAGACTGTGGATGATCGAAGGGTTGGGGGGCGGCTTTTTATAAGCTGTGAAGAAGAGAACGAAAACCCTAATCGCGTTCGCATAAGGTATGAAATTACAAATGAGCCCTTCCAGAAAACTTGGTCAACTCACCCAGAAGATGGGCCTGCTTTTTAAACGTTCTCCATATCATTGGGCTTTAAGGCCCAACTCAACTAACTCCTATTCCAACCCGACCCGGCTCAAACATATTTATAACTCCCATAAAAAATCATTAAAAAAAACAAACTTTTAGAAAGTTTTTGCATTAAAAATAGACAGAAATGAATGTGTTAGCTTGTGCGTAATCATTTGTATTTCTTTTTAGTACTCGATTATGAGGAAGGGATTGAACCTCCAACTTCTAAAAAAAAAATTATGTCAATTACTGTAGAAATAAGCTCATTTTGAATACCCTATTATGTAATCGAGTAATTTTCGAAGTTGTTGCCAAATTGAGTTAACTTAGTGGTAATTGACATGATCTTCTCTAGACGTTAGAGGCTTGATCCCCCACCTCTTATTCTACCCAAAAAAATAAATAAAAGTTGTCATGTATCGTCCCTATTCTCGAAAAGGTTCCAAATTACTCCATGTTTCAACACTTTTCAACTTAGTCCTTCACTATTATTGAATGTTAAATCAGCCCATGATAAACTTGCAAAGGGCAATATAATGAATTGGGGGGGTGGAATTTGATTTTCTTATTTTAAATGACATGTTTCTCGATTAAATTTCCCCCAACTAAGTATTATGGTGGGTAAGTTTACTATCAATCAATTATAACACATATTTGACATTCACCCATTGCGAGAGTGTAATCGAAAAAAGGAATACCAAAACATATATTTACGTAATCATACAAAAATCAGAAAAGAAAAATGTGGATTTAGTATTAGATATACTGCAAACCAACATCGATTTAGACAATTAGTATATGCAAAGGACTCTACATATTTTTCTGAGAGAAAAGAGAATGTCAGAGGTATCAGCTCACAATATTTCTTGAGCAGCTGATCAAAGCAGCCATCCATTTCAACTTGTTATACAGTTAGTATAGTTGGATCAACAATCAAGTTCAGAAGAAGGAGCTTACATTAACAAGCATTATGTACTGCCAGAAAATAATGTTCTATGCCTCAGAAAGATCTATACCCTCACTGACTGGAATGGCTGCCTCAGGCGGTCTGTTTTGGATACCTTCATCGACCAAAGGCTGAGATTCGTGCTTCGCAGCAGCTTGCAACACCCTGTTTTGAACATCCAAGGAGGAAGGAGATGTTGGTAGTCCAATGCCGTTCGTCTCCAGTTTCCCAGCAGCCCACGATAGTGCCTGAGCTCCAAGACTGACTGGGGTAAATAACAGCCTACAAGCAACCATAGGATAGAATGATTAGAGACATTTGGTGCATAAATGGCCAGAAAAAGAAGTGAAAATGATCAAATAGACCAGGTCTTGGGTAGTTAAACTTCACCTGACATCTTTGTTCAAATCTTCAGCATCTTCATAAGATGCAACTCGCCGATAAATTGTCTGGTGGAGTTGCCATACCATATTAATTTATTAACAGTAGAGTAATAGTACTTCCAAAGTAGACAGAACTTTGAATTTTGATTAGTTCAACTTGCAGAACACAAGAAGTACCTGACCGATGCCAACGATGCCAATTATTTGTAGTGACGTCTCCCACTCTGATAGACAACGAATTGTGTTTGTCAGAAACAAATGAGACAGAATATACCAGTTTTAACAACAAGTGATTAAGATTAAAAGTTTAAAACAAATCGGTGTCTATTTGGTGACTGAATTCAATGAGGAAGTGCAGGGTTTCAGAATAGAACAATTACACAAAACTTGTTAAATGATGTTGGAAGACAACAAAGACGCACCAATATTGCTGCACATTTTTAACTCCAAGGTATAAACTTGGCATAATTGTTTATAGTACTAAAAGATTCCAAGTACAAATTTTCCACATAAATAATATCAAAAGCATGAGAAGGCTTCTAGTACTTAAAAATCAAGGATTAAAGGACTTCCATTTCACTTGAAATTGAGCAACAAATGCATAGCACTTTGTGGAGCGATGGAATGTTAAAGTTCAGCTCTATTAAACCCAACTGAGATTTTATGCAAACAGTAAATAATAAATGAGACTTGCATTACCTAGTAGAGCATACAAAGTTGCAGCGAGACCCTGCACGAAATGAAGAACATAGTTTAGAGAAAGATGCACATCAGAACAACCCTCACCCACCAACCAAAAAGAAAAAACCCGAGCATACAGGGAAGGTCTTTCACGGAAATGTGAAATGAAAATTTTTGTCAAGCCAATATAAACCTGATATCTAGCAAATGAGAATTAATATAACTGGACAAAGACAAAGTGAGAGGAAGTACATACACTTGAAAATATATTCTTAGAATTACTTTTCGAATGATTATTATTTACTCAAAATGTTTTCTTAGAGTTGGGAAGGAAAAAAGTCGGTAAGAGAAATGGATATGTACAGATTATTATGTGTATGCTATAGAAAAAAATAAGCAAGAAGTTTGTGTACAAAGAAGTTAGTGAAAGAGTGTACAGAGAGAATAGTTAGAAAATGGTGTGTACAAAGAAAATAATGGGAGAAAGTGTTGTGTATTGAGGGGGATTAGTGATAGACAATTGAAATAGAAGCAATTGATAAAGCCCTATCAATGACTTGTTTCGAAACAGCTCTACTGAGTACTCTTAACATCTTTCAAACTTTTTCATCAATGGAAGTTGTTATTTTCATATTAAAAAAAAAAAAATACAAAATACAAAAGAGGAAAATCTTTCAGACTTTTAAATTGCAAAAAGCATAAGTATTCTATGTAAAAGTACTTCTTCACCACTTAAACATACTTTTACACTGGCCAAAAGCACTACCAAACACATTCCAAATTTTGAATCCAGAGAAAGGGATAGATAATGAAATATTTATTCTATCCCTCCAATGGATTTAATTATCAGGAGCAAAAGCCATGAACAAAAATCAAGTCAATTGTCAGCAATTTCTTCCTGAAATATTTTGTATGTAAATTTAACCTTACCAAACCATAACCCAGAACTTGTACGGGCGACGGATTTATTTCTTCCAGGATTGCCTCAGCTTCCTAAAGAGATTGCAGTTCAACTCAGAAGCGGGGGAAAAAAAAAAATCAAATTGACCATTGAAAGAATTTTTAACATGCGATATTCAATACTTTTCACGACTCATCAATATAACAAATCCAAAGAAGCGAAAATAAAGTGTTCAAGTCAAAACAAATGAAGAGAATGTATTTAGTCCAGCAAGGTTCAAATTAGAGATTCATCAAGGTTGGAAAAAGCAGCATTTCTTCCGTGAGCAAGTCCAAAAAACAGCTGTAGAAATAAAGTGCATGTAGTTCCCTTCTCAACTAAGCCGATCTCTACATTTGCAACTAATTAGCTTTCCTTAGTTAATAAATACATCCAGGAAAATGCAGGCTTCGCAAAAAAAAAAAAAAATAAATAATCATCAATTGAAGGATTTTGACGATTTAATCCTAGACCAAAATCAAGATGAAAAAATTATCCACTTCTATCAGCCAAAGATGTTTATTTCAATTACTCTAACCTTTTCCCATATATTTTGCAGCTTCCTAATGTGCACTCTTAACAGCATGCACAGACCATACGTATTTCGTTGACATAAAGATTGAATTATATTATTTGATCGGGATTCTCGGTTCGGTGGTTAAGTCTCATGTATAAGACAGCTGCGTATATGAAAACTAGATTTTTCTTCAAGACATTTTTATAATTTTGACTATACAACAAAACGTTAGATACCTCATTAAGTATGCTAAGTGCTGTTTCAGGTTTGAGCTCCTTGATGCGGAGGCCTTGTTTCACCCAGGACTGAAATCCACCTTGGATCAAGTATGGTTTCTGTCACGTTAATATCCAAAGATATTGAGAATTGACCAAATTTTGAATGTAAAGAACATTCAATACCAGGAGAATTCTTGACGTGAATTACTTGAAATAATAATGATAATAATAATAACAATATAATAATGTTTTAATTCTAAGATATTGTTAAGTAATTCAACAGAACACTAGGTGGGGACGAAATTGGATAGGAAACAATTTCATTGATTGAATGAAATGATACAAATGGGAAATCCATCCAAAGAGATTATAAAACCTTCTCCAATTGGATATGATATCATTTTTAAACCAATAAAGTGCCATAAAAAGAGAGGAATTAATTACTTCTTGAAAAGATCTTTCTTTGTTCTAAAAGATCCTAGAGTTTCTTCTGATCCAGATAATCATATAATATAATCACCTTTGAGATGGGAAAAAATTAGATGAGCTAATATTTGAAACCTACAGCTAATTTTACCAACCAAGTTGTCTCCGGCGTGTATTAAAATCCTCATGTTCAAACGAAGTTAGAAAAGGCTTCTACATTCCTAAAAAAATAATGTTCGGACTATAGAATACTTGCCTTGACCCCAAGTTTTCTCAATGATCTAGCAATGTTTTTCGAACCTGTACCATTGGCATCCATGACGATAACCTTGGACCTGTCCTACAGAGAGCACAAGCCAATAATCACATCATTAATCAAACCAATCCTATTTGTAAGAATTGGATAATCATGAGAAAGTTCAGATATAATGTCAAACAAAATCCCAAAACAGACACAAGTCACCAAAGTGGCATCTCCCAAGATAGATAATAGCAACTGCAAAAATTAGCACATTTATTTCATGCAACTTGGTCATTGGCATATTTATTTGATAATAATTTTTTTTAAAAAAATGTAAGGAAACTATCTGTAACAGACAACTATCAGCAACAACTGAAGAAACAAAAGAAATAAAAGTCTACAGGTTCAAACATAAGAACAGAAAGCAAACTGTTCTTGAGCTCCATGGTCTTACGATTTCCGTCAATGTTTTGAAAAGAGGCCAACTACCTGAACAATCTTTAAGTTCTGGATGACAGAAGCAAGTAAAGTGTCATCAAGGTCTCTTCCACTCGTTATTAACTTCCGTATAGAGCCATCAACCTGAAAATTAAAGTACAAAAGATTAAGCTTTAAGAAGCATGAAGTTGCGTACAGGGCTTGTTTTTGGTTGCCAGTAATAACATATATAATTTATATAAATACTTTCAAACTAAAATGCACACAAGCCAACCTCTGGTAGAGTTACACTTGCATAGCGAGCTCGTGCTCCACGTCTAAGATCGGGAATGCCATCTTTTTCTCTCAAATCCTGTAGAAAGAAAGGGGAAAAAACAAATAATTTAAAATTTTAAAGTTGCTATTATAAATTCTAATGACTTCATTTTAGAACAGTTTATATTTCATAACTGCCAGATTGCATCTGGGAAAGGTCAGGAACTAGAAGAATTCAGAACAGTAGCCAAAATACTTGGTTTTAAATGAAGAAGTGACTGCTTTCTTTCCCTCCTATTAACCCTGCTTGTCTATGATCCCGGAGCACAATGGAGTTTCATTTTTCAATAACTTTAGGCTACATATTTCATTGGACAGTAGAAGAGTAGGACTCAAATGAAACATTCAACACAGTTATTTTGTGGAGAAATCAGGACTTAAACATGCTCAATGTTGTAAATACAAAGGCCATGAAATTTTACAGTCTCTTGCCTCAGGCCGGACATCAATAAGAACAGCATTATCAGATCCTTTCAGGAGCTCCAAAGTTGCTTGAGGGGATAAATCTCCAGAATAACCACCATATGTGCTTGTCCAATAGAAAGTCCTGCACAAATCTGATTAAAATTTTAAACCTCAAGCAATGGATTCTATTTTCTCCATTATACAGCATAATGAAGTTATATTCAAGTTTAAAAGAATAATCATACCACAGAGTGACAGAGCTTCCAAGGAGGAGTAAAAATGGAACAAGCGGATCACTTGGATCTAAGCCAATGGTTTTCTCCAAACTCTCAACAGTAAGGTAAATCTGCTTTCCAAAAATACTTCCAATGTATAATTTATCATAATTTGGATGCTTGTGACATGTTAACATACATCTTTTAGAAAATGAGAAAAGACATGAGTGACATCTTAAATCTTTAACTAATACCTGTTGAAAACCAGTCCTGACAGGACTCAAGATTTCAGCTGCTTTTTGCTCGGACGAACTTAGAGCATTCCTGATCTCAGGGGGAAAGAGTTCCTTGGCTGACCCATAGGAGTAGACAACAAATGAAGTTGCATTTACCAGAGAATCCTCAATTGCAACAACTGCATGTCTCAATAAGTCGATTGCAGAAACAGAAGCTTTAATTGATCCTTCCTTGAGCCCAGTTGAAAAGTTGGTGAGTCTATTACTACCTTGTTCCCCAATCTGATCAACAGATGAAAATATACTATTGAAGGCATCATCTACACTTTGATTGCCCTGTTTAATCAACGCTGATATGGATGAGTTTATTGTATCCAATGATTTCTCAATAGTGTTTTCCCCTTGTTGTATAGAGGCATTAAAGGACTTGCTGACACGAGCCAAAAAATCCTCTGCACTTGCTTTCACATTTGAAACTAAATTATTATCGACATTGAGGGAGTCATACACAAAGAGACTTTTCTCGGATGCAATTTTATCAGTTAACACGGTTTCTTGTTCTACAGGTAAAACTTGAACCGAAGTTATTTCTCCAGGTAGTCCAGAAACATCAAGAAGTGTCTCTTCTCCTGCAGAAAAACTGGAGTTCTCTACATATTTCACTCCACCTGTCAGAATGTTGGTTTAACGTTACAACTGTACAACTAGCAAAGTTTCTACAATCTAGATTCTTGTTACCTATGGATAATGGGCGTTGAGCATTCATGGTCAAATTAGAGAGAGAAGATCTTGTGGTGAAAGCTTTAGGAAAACCTCCATGGAATTGAGTTCCTCGAAGCAAGCCTGTGAAGCTCCCATCTGCTGTAGCATGGCTGCCAACTTGAATATCCTTCTGAAATGGGAGCAAGGGTTTCAAGCCACCATGGAAAGTAATCTGCAGGTTTATTATTCCAAATCAGAATGGTTATGCATGCAGTTACAATGATTGACTCTCCCAGACATGAAATAGATCTTTAATGCTCAGAAACCTTCAAGTAAAATTCCAACAGATTAACACAACTCCAATTAAGAAGGTGTTATTAACTAGTGCTCACTGATTCATTCTCCAGCTGAGCACTATCATCAATCTTGAAATATTGATAGTAGCATTGTATGGAAAATAAATTATGAATAAAAAATGTTCAAAAGCAGAAGCTTAGAACCAGTACCCACCTTAGATTGAGAAGAACAGCTGGGGGTCGGGGAGCAAACCGACAACATTATGAATTGAATTTTAGTTAATGACAATAATGAGGGGAAAATCTTCAAAAGCCTTTCATCCTGCACCCAAATGAGAAGAACACTCGATCAAAAGAGAGAAAACGGAGACTTTCCGAAATTCAAAACCGTACACCGAAAAAGAAAAGAAAAAAAAACCTCGCGAATTCAGAAGAAAACTAAGCCAAGCATTGCCGATCCATGCGGGAATCACATGTGAATTAGCAAATGGGATAAAATCATTCATGAAGCCGCAAAAACAAGTGAGTAAAAAAGGGATTAGTGAGGATGAGGTGAGATGAACTTACATGGAGATTCTGAAAGATGAACACAGGAAAAAATGTGGGTCAAGGGAGTTGAGAAAGAAAGTAGATAGAAGGGGATATAGAATCGTGTGGCTTAATGAAACCGATGGGTTGAAACTTCATCTTCTTCCATTACTCTTTGCCTCTCGTTTTGCCATTGGTGGGGTGAGACAAATCTTGTTCTTGATTTTATGTGGTTTTGCTCGCTGCCTCGGATTTTTACTTCTGATTATTGCCTCTCACTTCAAGATTACGCTGAGATTTCTTTAATTTTTTCCTTTTTCAAGAAATTAAAATTACACTGAAATGGTGATTGGCTCTGCTATTCCACTAACTAGTTGATTTGATTGAAATTTCACTTCTGATTTCTTCTTCTCCCGTCAGCTAATTACAATTGGATAAGATATTTCTGCTTCATATTAAGATTTGTTTTATTTATACTGTTCTTTAAGGTGTTTTTTCTTACTGACATAAGTTTCGAAAGGTAGAACTTAAATACAACATTTAAAATGTTAACAAATTGTGGATGTTCAATTTTATTTTATTTTTTAAATAAAAAAAAAAAAAAAAGAAAACCAATGAAAATATCAAAATGATTATAAAACAAAAGGTTAACTTTGTAAATAAACTTATAATATTTTTATTTTTTATGTTAACTTTGTAAATAAACCTATAATATTTTTATTTTGTATCTTTCCTGAATTTTTTTTAATTTATATTTATGTTGAACCCATAAAAATGTATAGAAATGTAAAATATTTAGATGATTTTTTTTTTAAACATTTATAAGACATATATATATATATATATATATATATATATATATATATTTATGAATTTGAACATATATAACGATAACAACCTCTATGACTCAATTTGAATTAAAAATAACACAATCATCAATTCAAATAAATTTTAATTTTTTTCTATTTAGAGTAATATATATATAGATATTAATATTTTAATTATCTAATAAATCTGTCAAATTAAAATACCGATATCAACATTGATATGATAAAACTTCATTGTTTGAATATGATTTGGAAGAGATGTACGGCTGCTCTTTTTTTTTTTCTTTTTTTTTTTTTTAATATTGTTCTTAAAACTTCTAGAAACTGAAATTTCCTAATTTTTTTTTAGTTTCTTGAGTGCGTTAAAAATTTATGGACTGAAGTTGCGATAAATAATTTTTTTAAAAAAAATTGAGGATAAATTGTCAAACATCATTTCATCTTCTTTGGATTTTTCCTTTCCGGATTAGATTTTTCTGGGTTTTTCTTTTTCTGAGGGATAATATAAATGTTTTTTCAAAGATAAAACTTAGGGTAAATGAGAAGGCTAGTATCTCCATTTTTATATTTATCTCTAAAAAAAAATTTTAAATGATAAAATTGTTGAAAATATTTACAATTAATAGCAAAATATATTAAAAATCTACAAATATAACAAAGTTTAGATCTATTTTCTTAAGCATATCCACGATAAATTTTGCTATATTTGTAATTATTTTAAAAATGTTGGTATACACTTAATTATTAGCTTTAAAATTGCTCCATTGAAATACCCTTTTATTTTGTGTTTAGTATATTCATGAATTTAAACAAAAAATAAATGTTAAAGACTTATTGTTTATTTATTTATTTTTAGTCAAACAGAGGATTTGAACCACAAATTTATTGGTTACTAACACATTCATATATTAGTCGAAGTATGCTGACTTTAGCAATTAAAGTCTTATTATACACAAAATTAAAATACAATAAAATGTAAAGTAAAATAGGTTAGTTTATACAAAATATATATATATATACACACAAATATGTCTTATTACTTCTCTATTTTTATTTTTATTTTTATTTTTAGTTATTTATTTATTTGCTTCAATCTTCAATACCTTCTATGATTGGTTTATTTCTCGTGATTTTGAGGAATTTCAATTCATTATTTGAATTCCATTATTTGTTACTACACAAAATAAAATGATTTTAAAATTCAAAGTGATTTCAAATCCTGTTTTTATTTTAAAAAGGAAAAAAAAAAAAACTTTCCTAACTAAAATGCTGGAATTTTGCGAGACTTTATCTTTTAACTTAAAGTTTTGGTTTTTATTTACGTTGTTAAAAAAAAAATCAGTGTAAGAATTGAACAAATATGAAAAGAAAGAGAGATCTATATGAAAAACAAAATGAATATAACTATATATTTTGTATTAAAATTGGTCATTTTTTGAACTCAAGAAAACTTAAAAAAAAAAACTTATCACTATACTAAAGATAGGAACATTAAAAGAAAAAAAAAAAAAGAAAAAAAAACAGAGTTACTTTTACAATGATGTACTAACATTTCTAGTCATATACTAACATTAATAGTATTTTTGATACTTTTGAAAATTTAGGGGTATTTTCTAAATAAAACACTAACTATTCTCGTTCAAAACTAATGGTAAAAATATTTTTAAACTATTTTTTAAAGTTTAATAATATTTTCAAAACCTAGAAATTTCAGAGTATTGTTTATATAAATCGCTTCGAGGCTTTTTTATTTATAGTTTAGCCAATAACAGATATCCATAAAATAATCACAATGCAATCAATTTTCATCCGAGAAAACAAGTCGTTATCAAATAGTCAAAGCCCTAATTATTATATTATTAAAAACACATAATTATTATAGAATTTAATTCTTAAAATTTATTATTTTTTTATAAAAAAGGAAAATGGGCTTAATGGGCTTGGCCCAGATTTTGATTTCAGCTAACTTTGACGGTTGTAAGTATTGGGCCTCAGGGCCTTCTAGCCCAAGTTGAACCCATCATTTTCATTCAGATTTCTTATGATTTTATAAGTTTTGATTTAACCTTATGATATAGACTTAGCTTCAAATTTGTCCTCGAAATACGACCTTAATTTTTCAAAATGGCCATTATGATCTGGTTAAACCTTAGAAATTCTCCATAACTTGAGTGTTACCTACTAAAAAAATTCCACCTATTTGCATATATGGATTAAAATTTGAATCGCCACTCTATTTTAGGTCACCTTTTTTTCGGTTTTAATTCTATTCTTCAAAAGTAGTTTTGAAACATGTATAGAAAAATCAAGCTTAAGATTTCAACTTTTGTAAGAATAGGATAGAAATATTTTTAAAACAAATTAGGAAGTACATATATAATTTATAAATAGGAATGAAGCAAAATTAATGTTAAATTGTAAATACAAAGAAGACAAGAAGTACGAAGAACCACATTTATGAATGATATTGAAAAAGGGTTAAAAAAATAATAAAATAATAACTGAAATAAGCAATATCCTCCTGGCCGTACTTTACAAACTCATTAATAAATGGTGCCCCAAGCCGCGAATTAAATTACTTGTTCTTCACTTCCGCTTTTGCCCTTCCACCGGCATTCACTGTAACTCACCCTTTTTTGAAGGTCAAACAGTAATTCACATATCAATAACCCTAACCACAAATATGACCGAATAAGGGGTATTTTTGTAAATTCCAATGACCTTGTTTTTTTATTTTTTATTTATTTCTTTTTTGCCCATGTATGTTTGGAAATAAAAGAAACTAACCTTATTCTAAATTAAATTACAAGTTTTTTTTTTTTTTTTAAGAGCAAAGAACTTCATTAGAGAGAATAAACATTGCATAGATAATTACAACCCTAACTTATTTACAACCTTAAAAGTATTTAATAGATGAGTTTTTTTTCTTATCGAGAAGGTATCTCGTAGATGCTTGAACTTTCAATTATGTGTCTCATAGATTTTAAACTTAAAAAATTTCATTTGAGTTCAACTGACATATAATATGTTCTATCAACATCAAAGTAAGACGTGCAATTAGTAAACTTAATTATACCACTTATATATCTTTCTAACAATTTGAGTTATTTAGGTTTTATCTTCAATAATTTTATTATTATAATGGTATTGATATATAGTCTAACTTATTCAAATTTATGATTGAATTCAAGTGAACTTTAAATATAACTTCTATGGATAGTAAGTTTAGGATAACATTTGAAAATGTAATTTTAAAGCCAATTTTTTTCTCAAAACATTTTTCAACCACCAATGTGCCATCAAATAACACTTTAAAGTGATTTGACAGAACTTTCTAGGTGGTTTTTTTAGGTAACTTTCTAGGTGATTTGATTGCTATAATTTGAGATGCTTGATAAAGAAATAAAAATAATTTTTAAAAAATTAAATTGAGTATTAAAATAATTGATCTTTTAAAAAAGTAATTTTAAAGTCACATTCATATCATTTTATAGTGATTTGACATGTGTGTAGCATAAGCATATGCATAACCAAATAATTCTGGGACTTAATTGTTTTTTCTCCTTAAAAAAAAAATTAAAATGTATCTATTTTTTCTTTAAAAATAAATCAATCATGCTCTATAATGAAAAATCAACCTCTTCCCAAACTGACAAAAGCAAACACAGTATAAATCAAATTAAACATGAACATCCTAAGATGAAGTGTTGTTGAATTATCAAACACGAAAATGTCCAAAAAAGACCATTGTCATCATGACACGTGTTAGTTAAATTTAATAATGTGATTTAAATTGGTTCGGTTGGACGACATCCATCATGACATATCATCATGAGACTACTCGATTATATATTATCTTTAAATATATATTTTAAGCTTTATTTTTTATTTTGAATTTTATAATGGCCAAGAGCTCTCCTTGACTTTAAGTTTTAGCCACGTTTAATTCAATTTTAGAAATTTACACAACCACATTCTCAATAGTTTTAGGTTAAAACATAATTTTAGTCCGTTTAGTATGAAGTTTGTTTAATTTTAGTTTCTATGTTTTAGATGGTTCGATTTTAGTCTATATATTTTCTATAAATTTTAAATTTAGTTTCAAATATAATATGTGAATAAGTTCCCAAAATTTATAATAAAAATGCTAATCGATAACAAGTTTTTAAAAAATCAACAATAAACTAGCAGTGGAGACTAAATTTAAGATTTATTGTAATAGGTACTAAAATTGAACAATTGAAAGTATGTGGATTAAAATTGAAGAAGTTTCAAAGTCTGGGGCTAAAATGGTATTTTAACCATAATTTTAAAATTGGTATAGTTCAATGAATCATATGCAACCGGTTGAAATGCCTTGTTTTAATGCAAAAATCTGAACAAAGAAAATAGACATAACCTTCATGTGACATAAATTTGTTTAGAGTGAAAAGAACGTGGCCAGCAAAAAATTAAATATGCACATCAGGTGTTTGCCACACATACTCTAATACTTAAGTTTGAGAGTGAAAGAGTACGAAAGCTAGAGAATTTTAGATTATGATTTAAGTTATCTTTCCAAGAGTAACAATAATATATTTATAAAGGTGATTGACCTAGGTCTTCTCTTGCCTTTTCTCGGAATTCAATTTGTTAGCAAAAAAAAAAAAAAAAAGAAAAAAAAAACTTATGATTTATTATAATTCTCATAATTAGGTTTACTTTCTTGTAGTTTTCTATATTAATATTTGACTTTATTGTATTTTCCTTTATTGGTTTCTAGGTGTCTATTTATTCAACCTTGTAAAAATTGATTATAAGTTGATCATTCAATAAGATATACAAATTTCACACAATTATCTCATAATTTGATCAAATAATTTTGTGATCTTATAGGACGGGAGTGTGTTGGACGCACTCTATATGCTAATTAACTGGGCTCCTCGGCTTCTACTCAACCTCTGAGGACAAGGTGTGGGTTGGCCCAAAGACCTAACTCTCTTCTTTTGTCTCAATTCTTTTTGTCTTGGCTTCGATCCAACTTCTTATTTATTAAATTTATTATTTTGGTTCGAAATTACACATAACTCATTCAATTTGTTACCCGGATATTATTATTATGTTTTAATTTTAAACTTTATTTTGAGCTATTATGCTTAGATTTAAGATGTATGCTCTGATTTTTATTTTTGTACGTCTATATATATATATTAATAGCTCAAATTTAAGATGTATGCTCTGATTTTTATTTTTGTGTGTCTATATATATATATCAACGTGTTAGGTACTGTGTTATTTTCAAGATAATAAAATAATTCTTCTTTCTCTTAGTAGATGTAGCTAACATTCCATTAATGAACAACATAAATATGTGTATCGATTTTCTTACTTAATTATTAACTTGCTGATTATTTATGTCATAAGACATCAAATGAAATCAACATCAATGAAATGCTTAATACCCTATTTGGTAACCATTTTATTTTTTGTTTTTGATTTTTGAAAATTAAGTCTATTTCTTCCATATTTCTTATAATGATTTGCATATTTCTTGAGTACAATCATTGAATTTTTAGCCAAATTTCAAAAATAAAAACAACTTTTTAAAGTATGTTTTCTTTAGTTCTCAAATTTTGACTTGGTTTTTTAAATTATTGTTGAAAAGTAGATAACAAATGAAGAAATTTGGAGGTAAAAGTTTAATTTTTCAAAAATAAAAATAGAAAAGAAAAATAGTTACTAAATGGGGCCTAAATTAAGCAACTAATTCATCCGGATATACAATAGCAGCTTCAAACCAATTCAATTTGATTAAAGTCATTGCCATCTGTTAAAATAAAAAAAAAAAAAAAAAAAAAAAAAAAAAAAAAAAAAAGCCGGTTAGGAAGACTCTCCAAGAAAGTCGTTTTGATTAATAAATTATTAATTATGTTGGACGGACAATGTGATATCATAGAACTACAAAAACATTAGTATTATATAGTCCTTTTGGTATTGATAAATAGGGTGTATTTAGTTTAATTTTCAAGTATTTATTTTTGAAAATAAGTTATTTTAAAAGAAAAATTGAAGTATTATAACTACTCAAAATAGCTTTCAAACCACTTTTAAAGCGTATTTTAAACATTTTTATCAAAAGAGTTTAAATAAAAATAATTTTTTTAAACGTTTTTTTCTCTAGACAATTCAAACAGACTCATAGTTAAATTTACTAAAAAACAATTTCAACTATTCAACTCATATGTAGAAAATTTGACAAATGATTCATTTAGTTCTCCTTTAATAACTATTTGTTTTTTTGTTTTTAAAATCAACGTTTGAAATAAATAAAAAATATGTTTTTATTTTAAAATTTTGACTAATAATTCAAATGTTTATTTATAAGCATACATTTCAAACACAAAAAAGACCTAGAAATGAATGGCTATCAAACTAGGTTTAAATTTTTTAATTTTCAAAAATTGATAACAAAACAAGTAACTTAGAATTAGAAGTAGAGGTAGAAGTAGAATCAAATTTTGTAAAGGCTTAAATTTCAAAAACAAATTTAAGAAATTAAATTTATTTAAATTTAAAAAAAGAAAAGAAAAAGTAACCCAATTCATTCTACTGTCGTACAATTAAAACTTCACATTATTTTATTTTATTTATTTATTATTATTGATACTTTTTACTCTTTTTTTTTTTAACAAAAGTATTAAGGGAATTTCATGGCGCATAGCCAAAACAAGGCCAGAGACAAGTGAGTAACCAATGCACCCAAACTAAAGATAAATGATTATTCAACTTTCTATCCTAATACCTAAAACAATATCCAAATCGTTTATTTATTTATTTAAAATAAATTATTAAAAGGAATAAATGACAATTATGAACATTGTTTAAATTAAACTAATTTTGTACACTCCTGAAATTAAAGGGAAGCCAAACATCCCAATAAGGCTGCAGGCTGATTATTGGGGATATTAATTGCTACGATATCGACCAATGATAGCGACCAAATCATTTAAAATAATAGTCAAAATGGGCGTTGGAGGAGGCCACGTAATCACGATCACGACATTATTATGGAGTTTCTCTACAAATTAATTTACTAATCAAATTTTAATTATAATGTTTTGGTATTTATTTATTTGTCACTTAACCAAACTTGACTTTTGACTCCATGACGTGACCCCTTCCTTTGGGGTTTAGTGCTCCCCAAACAAAGGCCATTTTGTTATTATTGTTATTTATAAGTATTTTGTTTAAATATATAAAAACCACCCGATTTTTTTTATATTTTATTTGTGTTTAAGTGGGCCCCTGTCTTATTTGTGGTTGGATTGTGTTCTCAAACACCGAACCCTCGTTAATAAATTAATTAATTAAATAAATAACGAGAAAAGGTTTCCAAGCATCATCATGCTCATGTCTTTTGTTAGTTCTTTCTGGGTCTAATTTTATTAATTTTTAATTTACAATATGATTAATCTAAGTAGAGATATATGATGGGTTTCGTGTATATATATATATATTAGTTTAAATACTTTTAGAAAATATTTTTCTTTCTTCAAACGCATCTTAGGAGGATGGTTTTATTTAAAATTCTCAAGTTGCAGTTTCTTAATTAGATCAAGAGATTTTAGTCACGAATGTGTTTGGTTGCACAATTAAATATGGGTTTTGTAATTGTGAAATTAGCATAAACTAATTTAAAAATTATTCTCATTCAATTACTTGATAATTACTTTTTAGATAATCCACTCTAAAGTGGAGGGTTTCCCAAGAATATTGGAAACTTTGATGCTGATATTTATTAAGTTGCTGACTTTCGAATTTATATATTAGTATATGAAGTTTCAATTTTTTTTTAAAATTCACAAATCTTTGTGCACGTAATTGGATGTTTTGGATTCAATTGGAAGTAAAATATGGATATATTTTTAATAGATGGATAGATTATTATTATTTATTTATTTTTCAAAAATCTTTTATACACAATTGAAATTTTAATTAGAGATTTATTAAACAAAAATGAAAGTTTAGAAAACTTAAAGTTTCATATACCACATTCTAACTTAATCAAAATTATTTTTCAACTAACTTGATTGTTTTAAAAGTAATTTGAAATTTTCACCTCACGCTTTAAATTATCTTTCAAAATTTAATTGTACTTCATTAAAATATGGTTGAGAATTCAGATGTATTTAAAAATAAATGTGAAAATATTACCCACAGAAAATAAACAACAATTTTAAAACAGAGAAAAAAAACAAAAACAAAATGGTGAAAGATTCTTGTGTTTAAATATTTTGTTTTAATAATTTAAAATTAATTTTGTATTGCATAAACTAGACATGTGTAGCATTTAATAATTGAACTTTATATTAAAAGTCTAGATACAGACTTACGCAGAGACAAAATAAATGCTCAGTAGATTAAAATATTCTATTTTAAACCCTACAAGATTTGATATGTTTGTTTTCTAGCAACTTACTAAGACTATCTCATTATCTTGATTTAGAGTATTTTTATATTAAATGTTGCATTGTTTTGGAATTGTGCAAGTAGGCATAAGATAATTGTACACTTTGATTGTGATTTTAAAATTAAGAGTCATCATTTGAAGCTTTCAATATTTAGAATTTTAATTTGATTAAGTATTCAAACACTCAAACTCTATTTTTTAAAATTTATCTACACTTTCACTCTTTTCTTTTTTTAGGATAATTAGTTTGGTTGTGTAACAATTATATGTCTTGTTAACTTCTAACAATGTGTTAAAATGAATTTAATTCAATGATAATTAATAGGACTTTTTTAGAGTTTGAAGGGTGCTACCTCATCCCGACAGTGAATGTATTAAAAAATTAAAGAAACTCTTTACAATGTGGACTCCAAACTAAAGTTTACTCTTTTCTCAAATATCCTAAAGTCTAGACTCATTGTGTGTTACTCTTTTCTCAAATGCCCTAAAATCTAGACTCATTGTGTGTTATTATTTTTAAAACTCTAATTCCATTTTGAAAGGTACACTTTTTTTAGTATGATGTTTTTTTTTTTCTTTCCATTTAATATTATTAAATGTGAGTGTCACTTAAATCTTAATAATGATCCTATATTGATTCTAAATTTTAAAATGTCTAATAATAAACATTTAAGTGTTCTTTGTAAGTGTTATTTTTTAGCAAATATATATATATATATATATATATGTTGAGGGTTGTCTCACGCAAGGTCTAACGTCTAAGGAAAATAAAAAGCTGCATAGGAGTCAATACATCTTAAAAGGGAAAGTCAACCCATTGGATTTTAATTGACAAGTTGAGTTCATGGAATTTTACCAAAGGAGAAATAACCGAGTTGAGCTTACCACTGACACTTTGCAATCTTGAGAGTCGCATCTACCGTGACACCGCCAATATTACACGTAAATCCTAAGCAAGTGTTAGAGGTCAAGTCTTATAAATAGCCTCATTTCAACAACCTCGAAGAAAGTAAGTAACTCTAAAGTAAAAAACTATCTATGGTTAGTTGAGCTAAATGCTTCATGAACTAACTTAAGCATTATAATGTACTCAGTGCAATGCCACATTGGTGCAAGTATTATTATGCAAGTTAGCTTTAATGATTCGTCCAGACTAAAGAAGTGGGCCAGAGGGATTGTCTTAGACCTACGTGCTAGTTTTTCACGTCAACAGTATGTAATTGTGTAAAATTGAGTGTTACATTGTGTCTTCTTGGAATAATATATTTGACAAATAAGAAAAATGTAATTTATATCTCGATTGAAAGCAGTTTCTCAACAACTCTCAACGAAGCCAAGTGGGAACCGCGTTGATGAAAATCCTTGGAAACAGTCAAAGCAAATCGTTGACCACAATATTGGACTTGCGAATAAGAGGGCAAATGTTCTTTTTTCTTTTTTAATTCCAAGGTAAAAAGGGAAATTTAGAGAGGCAGCCGGAAGTTACGGAAGTGGAAACCGGCTAGACCGGTTGAAATCACGGGTTAAAAACATGACCACGTGGCTAGTTGGGAGCCCACACTTTTTTTAATCACACGTAAATCTGCCTGTTCTGTTATTCCCCACTCGGTCCGACCGGAGACACCAACTTTACTATACTACCCCTTTTCCATTTTTATTTAAACAAATTATTATCTTTCCAATATAATTCTTATAAGATAGGTGCATATAAATCTCTTTTTTAGCAAATTAATCTTTTAACATTTATATCGTTCCTTTTTTTTCCCCCTAGTTTTATCCCAATTCTTCATAAAAATTTAATTTTCTCAATTAATTTATAAAAAAATTTATAATCTATATATTATCACTATAATTTAAACAATAACTATTGTACTTTAATTATCAATTTTCACTTAATTGTTTAATGTTAGTATAATAGGCCATTCTAATCTAGCCAAACTCAAATAGGTGAGATTTAAGTTGTGTTTATCGAGTTTTGAAAAATTAGAAGATCAAATTTCTACTAGGTTTTTTTCTTTTTTTTTTCTTTTTACTACAAAAGTAGACAAGTATTGACTATGAAAATTATATCTTTATCTACCGGAAAGAATAAGAAGAATTAAAAAAGAAAAAAAAAATTGTTGTATTGACTAACTAAACTATATTCAAGTTAAGTTAGAGGTATATTCATCCAATTAGAATATGATATATTTTCAGGCCTATTAATAAAATATAAGTTAAAACATCATTTTGGTCCATGTATTTCAAGATTTGCTCAGTTGTAATCTCTATCTTTTTAAATATCCAATTTTAGTATTTGTAATTTCAATAAATCTTAAATTTAGTCAATCGAAGTTAATATTTGTCGAAATTGGTTAGATAATAACAATATTTTTCATGTCAAAAACTACACTATGTGAATATGTCACCAAAATTTATAATAAAATGTTAACAAATGATTAAATTTTTTTGAAATATGGATTAAATTTAACATCAATTGAAAGTCCATGAACTAATTTTGATAATTTGAAAGTATGAAAACTAAAATTGAACTAGTTCCAAAATTTGGAGACAAAAACAGTATTTTAACCTAAAATATATCTTTGACACCATGTTATCACTCGATCACTAAATTATTTAATTAATAATTTTGTAGTAAATATTAGGACAATTGTTATAAATAGAAAATACATCAAACTATTTACAAATATATCAAACTATTTACAAATATAGAAAAAGTTTACTGTTTATCAATGACAAATAGTGATAGACCGCGATAGACTTCTATCATCGAGTAATAGAAGTGTATTGTGGTCTGTCGCCCAGTGATAGAAATCTATCAAAATTTATCAATGATAGACAACATAATTTTTCTATATTTATAAATATTTTTACTCGTTTTATTATATTTGAAAACAATTCTAAATATTAATTAAAGAAAAAAATAGTGGCATTAATATAAAATCAAAGTACGGTAGATGTTGTTTCATCTCAACATTATAAACTCAAATGGTATATTTGGCTTAAATAATTAATACTTCATAAACCTCTTAACATCATTTTATCTACAACATTTGAAACATATGGTAAGTTGTCTCCATCCTTGTTATTTCAATAATTTTCAATTAATTTGTCACTGATTGAAACTATAATTGAATTATTGTTGAACACTGTACAATACTTATCTGAATATGATCTACATTTATTTTATTTTTAAATACTAATATAAGTGCTCAATTAATTTTAAGAATGAGAAAGATACTTAAAAAAAAAAATCATTTTATCTCAGTAGTCTACTTTTAATATTTATATTTTTAATAAACCTTAAATTTAATCTTTCAAAATTATTTTTTATTTAGATTTATTAATTAATAATAATAATTTTAAATATATTTTCAAAATTTATAATAAAAAAATTGGAAACATCAATAATAAGTCAATAACTATAAGTGGAGACAAATTTTAAGTTTTTTATATAAAATGAAAGTATAAAAATAGCTAAAAAAATAATTCGTGAAAGTATAAAAATAGGTAAAAAATAATTTGTGTGAATTAAAAAAAATGTTGAAAAAAAGATATTTATTGAATAAACGGAGTAAAATTAAGTAGAAAATAGCATAATTAAAAGAGGAAATTGTTGTGAGGGAGAGATTGGTCAATTCGTGTCATTTATTACGGATCGGCTAACCGACAAACCAGATGGTCGGCAACGCAACTGTCGGCCTGTGAACAAAGGGAGACACGGTGGAGAAAATTTTCGTCTCGCTCTTTTCTTTTCTTTTCTTTTCTTTTGTTTTTTGGGACAAAAATTTTGTACATTTCTTAAGGGCACCCGACTTTTTGAATAATTAAAAAAAAGGCCGTCTCATAAACAAAAGTCCTGCTCTGACAGATATTTCTTAATTTATTTTTGGCGTCGATTTCTTCACATTTTTTTGTTTGCAAAATATATATATTCAATCTACTTTTATTTTTGCTAAATTTATGTTCATTTTTATCTATAATGAGTCATTTCATTTTAGTTTTTATTTATTTTTAAAGCCTATTTGAGTTCAAAATTTTAAAATTTTAACTTCTTTTTAGTTTTTTTTTTTTTTTTTTTTTTTTTTTTTAATGAAACTATATTCATTCTCAAATCATAAAAAAGATAACTATTTTAATTTTATTAGATAAAAGGGATAATGGGTTAGTTATTACTATTAGTTTACGGGTTGTTTACAAATAGAGTATCATCAAACATATCTATCAAATCTATTTATCACTAATAGACCGTGACATTTTATTATATTTAAAATATTTTTAATAATTTTGTTATTTAAAACAATTATCGTTATTTTATTACGAAAAATACATTTATTAATGTATGCGACTCTAATTCATGTTTTTTTTTTTTAAGGTAATGTTATTCATCTATTAAACAACTCATAACCAAATATCGATCAAAACTAAAACGATTATTTCTACAAATCTAAAGAAAGGAACAAAAAAATACAAAATTAAATAAAAACAAACACACAATAGCTAATACACTTATATTCTACTAAAGATTGAAAATTCAAATATCTACTTTAAATTCTATAAAATCCGGAAAAAATGTTAATTTGAGTATAATTAAAAATAACATATGCTAAAGTACAATTAACTTCCAAATTTGAGGTTCAAGCCCCTAGAAAAATAGAGCATCTAAAAATAGATGGTTTGGATTTGCAGTCCACAAGTTTGAACTGAAACGAAAGCGCATGAATTATTATTTATTATTATTATTTTAAGGCAGTTCATGTTCATGAAGCAAAATTGGGTATAATTATAATTGAAAATATTCTATTTTATTATTTTATTGCTGTTTTTTTGTTTTTTCAACCGTGTTTTGCCATTGGGAAGTAAAAAGCATAAATCCCCTTTTCCTTTCTCTTTCTCTCTCCGTTCCGAGAAATCTGCTTACCTATTTTAAACATTTTTTTTTAATTTATAAAAAAAAAAAAAAAAAGAGTATTTGATTGTGCCGATCATAGGCAGCCTCTGATTCTGTTTGTTTCCTCCAAAAAAAAAAAAAAAAAAAAATTGTGATTAATACTATTTTATGAAGCCTCCTTGGTTGGTTCTGTTTTTTCTGGTACGTTTTTTCTGTTTCAAATCTAGTTTTCTTTGCTCTCCATCCCCTGATTTTCCCATTCTCTTACCTCCGATTCTTGATTCTTTTCCCTTTTCCATTTTCCAATTCGTTCCATTCCTTTTCGTCAAGATTTTCAGGCTCAACGTTTTTTAATATTGGTTCCTGTAATCCAGGTTTGGATTGGATTTGCTACTTCTTCGTTATTTTGAATGTTCTTTTTTTTTTTTTTTTTTTTTTTTTTTTGTTGTTGTTGTTGTTGTTGTGGTTGTTGTTTCTGCTAAGATCTTCGTTGAGGAAGTCGTTTTCGGAATTCTTGTATGTAGATATTCTTTTTTTCCGATTCTGAAACTTTTACTGTTTGGAAATACGTTTTAGATACCGTTTTCGAACCTTCAATTCGAGCTGATTGTAAATATGTCTAAATCAGAATCTGTTTCGTCTAATATCGCGGTCTCGAGTTGTTTGTTAATTTCTGTTTAATGTTTCCTTCTCAAATTTTGTCTCCTTTAGAGTTCGATGAAATGTCTAAATCAGTCAGTGTTTCCCTAATTATTCGTCGTTAGAGAGATTTTTGATTCCCTATTTTATCCTATTTCTTTTTTATTATTTCCGTTCTATCTTCAGATTGGTGTTCTGTGCATCTCGTTCTCGCAACTTAGCTCAAAGAATTGAGG
The DNA here is from genome assembly GCA_030954485.1 of Citrullus mucosospermus. Classification (NCBI taxonomy): domain Eukaryota; kingdom Viridiplantae; phylum Streptophyta; class Magnoliopsida; order Cucurbitales; family Cucurbitaceae; genus Citrullus; species Citrullus mucosospermus. The sequence goes on from CM062062.1 coordinate 27,755,546, forward strand.
TGTAGGACAATTTTTATGCGCCTAAGATTTATGGCGTCTCTATTTCCATTATTAAAAGGGTTTAGGTTGATTCATAGGCTCTCTAATTTGTGTGTTGAATAAAACTAAAGGAGGATTTTGTTATCTAAATCAATAATGATGTGCTTTTATTATAATTATTTCTTTTGTGTCTGCTTTGGAGATTTTCATTTTGCCTTCTCTAAAATTGTTTTAAAATATCTCGCAATACAGATGACATAAGCGTTCGGTATTTGTTTTAACGGTGAGCTTGAACAATGGATATTACTGAGGTTGAAGAAAATCTATTTGCTGCAAGTGATGCCAAGGTATGTAGAATGGAATAAACTTTAAGGTTGTATTGTGTTAAAAAATCTTCATTTCATTCAGCAAAAAATAAGTTAATATGTCGTGGTTTTTTCTCTTGGTTGTTCGTTCCCCTTCGCCCATGGTATTTTACTTCTGAAGAAGTTTGCCTCCTTTTCTTAAGCTACTTTTAAACGCTTGAACCCTTCTACGTTCTGCCTAGCATGCTTTTATCTTCTCTTCTGTTTTCATGAACTGTCTAATTGGTTTTGTCGATCCTGCAATTATGCAGTTTATTGTTTATTTACCCCTATATCGTTTTGTTAATCTATGGTGGTGTGTGGGGTTTCGTAAATACTTTTTAAGGGATCAGGAGCTGGTTGGAAGGGGAATCTCCCTTCAAAAAGTGCATGGTCGGACAACTGAGGGGTTAACATTCAGTTTATTGTAGAGTGATTTTTCAAGTTGTTCAATGAGAATTGCCTTCCCAGACTTTTTTTTTGGGTTGTTCTTATTAGACGTTTATACTTTAATCAATAATGATAATATGGCACGAGGTAAGTAATCTAGTTTTGTCCTTTATTGTAGCTACATGGAGGAATGTGCAAAACTCTCTCTGCAATATATTCTAAAGTACTATCAATTTTCCCTTCATTGGAAGCTGCACGACCTCGGAGCAAATCTGGTATCCAGTCATTATGTTCATTGCATGTAGCACTAGAAAAAGCCAAGAACACTCTCCAACATTGTACAGAGAGTAGCAAACTTTACTTGGTACGATGATTGTATCCCTTAAGTTTTCCTATTCAGGATTGCTGTCTTAATGGTTGTTTAGAGCCCCTAACGTCATACAAAGCACTAACTTTCAACCCTATTGATAATGAAGTTTTTTATGAAGCTCCTCTGTTACAACTTTATGATGCTATTTAGCACCTTAAAATTCTGGTTCTTAACATATTTTTTTTGTATGTTGTAGGCTATAACTGGGGACTCTGTCCTGTCAAAGTTTGAGAAGGTAAAAAATGCTCTACAAGACAGCCTTAAACGTGTTGAAGATATTGTTCCCCAGTCAATTGGATATCAGGTACCATAACCTCGAGTTTTTCTGAGTAAATCTTATTAGGGAATATTGCTTGAATATTGTGCTCTGTTGACACCCTTCTAATTTGTGACAGGTTCAGGAGATTATGAAGGAACTGGCCAGTACTCAATTTTTCCTGGATCCTTTAGAGAAGCAAGTTGGTGACGACATTATTTTATTGCTCCAACAGGGACGAACATTTAACAACACTGTTGACAGCAATGAGCTTGAGGCTTTTCACCAAGCTGCTATTAGACTTGGAATAAACTCCTCGAGAGCAGCTCTTGCAGAAAGAAGAGCACTAAAGAAACTAATTGACCGGTCTCGCACTGAAGACGACAAGAGGAAGGAATCAATTGTAGCATATCTTTTGCATCTCATGAGGAAGTACTCCAAGTTATTTAGAAGCGAGGTATCAGATGACAATGATTCACAGGGTTCTGGACCTTGTTCACCCACTGTTCAGAACTCTCTCGAGGACAGTGGAGCTGGTGGAAATGGTCAAGCCTTTGAAAGGCAGCTAACAAAGATTGGTTCTTTTACTTTGAAGCCAAAAAATCGCAGATTGGAGCAGATTCCCCTTCCACCTGATGAGTTGAGGTGTCCTATATCATTGCAGCTTATGTATGATCCGGTCATAATTGCTTCCGGGCAAACATATGAAAGGATTTGCATTGAGAAGTGGTTAAGTGACGGCCATAGCACCTGCCCAAAAACTCAACAGAAACTCTCTCATCTTTCATTGACACCCAATTACTGTGTTAAGGGCCTGATTGCAAACTGGTGTGAACAGTATGGAGTTCCTGTTCCTGATGGGCCTCCAGATAGTCTTGACCTCAATTACTGGAGGCTCGAGTTATCTGAATCAGAGTCTCTTAATTTGTCACCTGTGGACTCTGTTGGTTCTTGTAAGTTGAAAGATGTTAAAGTTGTCCCACTGGATGAAAATTGTGTAACTGAGGAGATCAAAGGAAATGTAGTGGATGACATTGACAACTCTGCTGAAGACCAAGAGTCCAATGTAAATATGCTTGCTAGGTATGAACAGTATTTGAAAGTCCTAAATGAAGAAGCGGACTTGAAGAAAAAGTCCGCGGTTGTGGAGCAAATTAGACTGTTGCTCAAGGATGATGAAGAGGCGAGGATATATATGGGAGCTAATGGATTTGTCCAGGGACTTCTACGGTACTTAGAGATAGCTGTGCAAGAACAAAATACCAAGGCCCAGGAAAGTGGAGCAATGGCTCTTTTCAACCTTGCTGTCAACAACGACAGGTTTGTAGCCTTCTTAATCCTTTTGCCTCAGTTCTAGCGACTAGAAAATTTTTCATTGCTAGATATATATTACACGTAGCATATGAATAGTTTGCATGTATTGGAGTAGTACAATGCTTTTCACTTATGCTTCTTTTTATTTGGTAATAGTTACCTTTTTGCATTTTTATTTGGACTTACTTTTTTGTGTCATAACGTCCTTTTTCTTAGCAAATGCAGTCCTTTGGATCTAAATTTACATTATGTATTATATATATGATGTCTGGAAGTATATTTTCTCAGGAACAAGGAAATAATGTTGGCAGAACGGGTGATTTCATTGTTGGAGGAAATGATTATAAACCCAAATTCCCATGGATATGCAACGGCCCTCTATCTTAATGTCTCCTGTCTGGAAGAAGCAAAATCTATTATCGGCTCAAGTTGTGCGGTCCCGTTCTTGACTCAACTCCTCCACGCTAATACCGAAACACTATGCAAACTTGATGCACTTCACACACTTTACAATCTCTCAACTGTGCCCTCCAATATTCCCAACCTGGTTTCTTCTGGAATCATCAAGGGACTTCAAGCCCTTCTTTCAGCCCGTCGGGATCGAACATGGACCGAAAAGTGCATAGCCATCTTGATAAATTTGGCTTCAAGTGAATCAGGTAGAGATCAAATGTCATCTACTCCAGAGCTTATCAGTGGGTTGGCAGCAATATTAGACAATGGTGAGCCCATTGAGCAGGAACAAGCAGTGGCTTGTCTCTTGATTCTATGCAATGGGAATGAGAGGTGCAGCGAGATGGTCCTACAGGAAGGCGTAATTCCCGGTTTGGTGTCGATGTCTGTGAACGGGACAGCAAGAGGTAAGGAAAAGGCTCAAAAGCTTCTGATGTTGTTTAGGGAGCAACGACAACGGGAGGCGCCGCCACCAGCACCCACACCCACACTAACACCGACACCCATACCGACACCGACCGAACGATCAGAGAGTAGCGGGACATCTATGGCTGTGGCGGAATCAAAGCCACTGTGCAAGTCAATCTCAAGAAGAAAAACATCAAAAGCTTTTAGCTTTTTATGGAAAAGCAAAAGCTATTCGGTGTACCAATGCTAAAAAGCTCATTGGTGTTGTAAATTTAATTTTCTTTTCTTTCTTTTTGGGTTTTCGATTAATCTGAAAGATGAGATGTACAGGCCAGATGTAATTAATTCATGGAGTTTTGGCTTCTAATTCTTCCCAGAGTTTGTTTTGTGATAGAAATACAACCACCAATTTATCACTAATTTCAGCCCTCATTTAATCATATTTCAAAATGAGAACAATATCGACAAACAACTTCACATTTTCACCAATTTATCACATCATTCTATTGCTCTAAGTTCGAGTTCAAAATCGTGAAAAGGAATCGCCATCATCATTTTTTTTTTAAAATCTTGATTTAGGGTTTTTTTTTTTAAACTCCGAATCTTTTAATTTAATTAACTAGACGTGAATTTGATTTTGGCTTTTTACAGATTTTAAAGATATAACTTATGAATATTAGTTTCTTACTCAACAAGCCCGTCTAGCTCAGTCGGTAGAGCGCAAGGCTCTTAACCTTGTGGTCGTGGGTTCGAGCCCCACGGTGGGCGTTTCTTCTCTTTTCCTTTTTTATTTTTATTGCTAAATTATTTTAAAAGGTTTCTATTAGCAACTCCACAATTTTTTTTTTAACATATTTGTCATTTTATCGACTTCTAGTTGCAAATAAACTCAAACTAATCTATGATTTATTTATACTCAGTTAAAGTTTCTTTTAATATACTTAGAGATGTCTACTTTTTTCATAGGAATTCGCTTCGAATGGGCCGAGACTCATTGTTTAGGCAGAGAATGGGAGAAAAAATTCCTTGAAAGCTAAATTGGGATGAGGGACAAGAAATTCCTCGTCCCCATCCCTGTCCAGTTAGTTTTTTTTCCTCATATTTTAATAATTTAATTTTATGTTTTTTTTAATTATATTTAATTTTGAAGATTAATGGTCAAAATAATGAATATGTTTGAATTAGTATAATATATATATATGTTTAAATTCTAATAAATTTAGATTATATATGTGAATAATTTGATAGATAATTATTTCCTTCAATTTTAAATTTTTGAATAATTTCTCTTCAAATTTTAATTCTCCATGTAAACTAATCATATAAAAGTTACCCATTTAATTGAAACTTTTTCATAATAGTGATTTGTGGTAATTTATTTTTCTTAAAAAAAGAATCAAACGGAGAAAAATTCCCCGTGGGGATCTCAATCCCCACGAATTCCCCGCAGGGAATTTCCGCCTTGATCCTCGTAGGGAATTTGGTTGGAACAGGGAGCAGGAAAGCCATCCCCAACCTCGCCCCTCGAACATCTCTAGATATATTCATAGATTAGAGGGTTTAACATCAATATTGAGAATTAATCTATATCTTTGATATATTTTATAAATACTCATTGAACATAAAAGAATGTTATCTATTAATTTAGATATGAAGTTACATACAAATAACAAGATATATAACTAAGTTCTAAAGTAAACACAATATTAATTAAATTTTTGACACACGTGTATATATATATAAATAAATGAAGTTAATTTTGATGAGATTTATCAGAGTAGAGACTAAATTATTACTAATTAAATATAAGAACTAAATTGTTATACAATAAAATTTAACAATTATATTTTTAAAATGTTTAAAGTAAAAGAATAAATTGTTATCCACTAAAGTTAGGAACTAAATTGTTATTTTTATTAAAAAAAATATAAAAAATAAAGTGCCAAAAGTAGTTTTTAACCCAAATAAAATTGATAAATAAATAAAATAAAATCCAACGTGGGCTTATTTTCTTCCCGTCTTATTTCTAATTTACCGAATAATAAATAAATAAAACTGATTGGGTGTCAAATGAAAAACATTCGTATATGCTTTCAGCCGTGAAGTTAAGTAGTGAGGCTCGAGGTTTTAATTCTCTTTTGAACTCAAAAAAGAGAACCAAAAAAAAAAAAAAAAAGAAAAGAAAAGGTTTTTCCAATCTTGATCATTTAAAATTCTCGATCTCGAACTAAAAAATGTTACTAAAAAATCCTAATTATTCTCGATGGTAACAAACAAATAGAAATGAACTGAATTAATCTTCTAAGTGTAGAAGTAAACGCAAACCAACAAAATTAATGGCATGAAATCCTGTTGTTATTCTCAATGAAAACGAAACAAAGAACTTACTTTAATATTATGATTCAAAATCCTTCAAGACTTGTGTAAAATTAAAAAGACCAAAAACAATTCCATTTATACAGCATCGAGATTCTATATACAAAATATACAAACCTTCGATCTTGAGAGTTCAGACAAATGAAGCTGAACGAGGCATCAAGTTGCCTTTTCCCTTTACTGTTGGTTTCATGAGCCAAGCAGTCTCAAACAATTCCAAAATATCTTCCTCATTCTCTATGCTTACATTACTTCCCTTTTCACTTTCATAATCCATTAGCCCTTCTTCCTTCTCTTCCTTCACTTCTGAATTCTCTTCATTACTTATGATCCCTTTATGGCTTTGATCATCTGGAATTTCTTCATTTCCTTCTGCTTTTTCCACAGATTCTTCCATTTTAGCCATCTGGCTCTCATTATTCTCCACTTCCTTTGAATTTCCCTTCTCATCTTTATCATCCATTTCGTCTCTTGTTCCCTTCTCCACTTTGTTAGTGCTCTTTTCATTATCTTTGCAGCCTTCATCATCTTTCAATACCCCTTTTGTACCCAATTTCAGAACTTCTTTATAAGCTCCCTTCATGGGGTTAGATTTCATTTTCTCATCCATGGCAGCTTCAGCTTGTTGTGTTTCAGACACAGATGAAACAATTGCTTCTGAGCAGCATTCAGATTTATCAGCTGATTCGGATCCATTACGACCCTCTTTGTAGTTTATATCAACTAAAATTTCCTTCTCTCTTGTTCCATCTCTCCCCCAGTTCATTAGTATAGTTATCATGAACTTGAGCAAAGATATGGCGTGGGTCACTGTCCAATCTAGTAAAAGAACCTGGTTGAAGCAAGGAATCTTGTCGACAACATCGTCAAATTTTGATGGAAAAGTTTCAATTAGATGAAGAAGATCGTCAATCTTATCAAAAACAAGTTTGGATGGAGGAAAAATCTTCTCCAGAATGTTAGCGGTTGCTAGTAAACGATCATCAACGAAGGAGACGACCAATAAGCACTGATATTTCAGGACAAAAATCAAAGGTTTCATAAGCTTGGCTATCCAGACCATCTTTCTTGTTATTGAACCCAACCGTCCATCAAGATTCTGAGCTCTTGAGCAGGTGCTGTGGGCTACGGCCAGAAACGAAACTCCACAGGTCTGCAGTGGACGTCGTCTAGAACTCATCCTGTGTAGATTAAAGAAAAACACAAACAAAAGTTTGCGCAAGATCAAGAGAATAAACAGACAGAGATTAATGTCAAATAATTTGTTGGAAGGAGTTTTCAGAATCTTCAAATCCTAGAGCCTCCGCTATTCTCAAACTAATTTTACTCTCATCTCTATATTTTCTTTGAGCAATAACAATCTGTTTGCGATGCGAAAGGAAACATAATGCTTAAGAAAGCAAATTCGAAGATAAGTCCTGTAATTTCCTATCATCAGTTCATCGATCATTAAACCTTTTGTACTTAATTAATTAAACAGTACATCTGAAAGGCAGCAAGAAATGTTTCACAAAAGAAAACAAACGTGCTGGTTTTGCTAATTATAATCACCGTATAAGATGATTCGTTAGGTCAACCTCAAAGGAAAAGACAAATGGAATTTTGTCGATTTAACCGATTCCGCGAAATTAAGTAAAATATAATGCCAAATTGTAGTTGAAACAAAACAAAACCTATCTGAATGCTCCAACAGAAGACGGAACTTTTCATCGATTCAGTCAGTTCAATTATTCTCCTCATCACTTCAAAAAAAATCGACGAACAATATCACATTTCGTGTCTGAGGTTGAAGATTCCTTACCTTTGACTTGTAAAAAGCTCCGCGGAAATCAACAGGAGTGAATCGCAAAACCAGACCGATCAACAGTCCTCGAAACCACTTCGCATTAAATGAAGAGAGAGAGAGAGGAATTGAAACTCAAATTCTCAAGGATTCATATGCTTACTACCAAAAGAGTGTTTAATGGCTGGAGAGTTTCCTTGATGGGGCGCCAACAGAGGAGAATTCAACGGATGGGAATGCGGGTTCATGTAACATGAATTTGAAACCAAGAACACCAACAAACGCTTACGGCGACCAAATGAAATGGCGGATTCACCATTTAAGCGGAAGAAACCGTCTCTCACCGAAATTCTCTCTTCTTCGTTGTTTCTATTTCCCTCGCACTCTTCCCTTTTCAATGTTTTTCCCTCTCTTTTCACTCTCTCTCTCTCTCTCTCTCATTTAATTTATAGCTAATTAAAACAATTATTTATATGAGTTTTGAAAAAATATCCATTTATATACTACACTTCAAGGTAGTTATTAGGATTTTATCGAATTATAGACCAAATAGGTAATTAAAAAAAATATAAAAATAATAATAAAAGTCTAGATAGTTATCAAATACATAACTATTTTTTATTTTCAAGACCTACATAAATTTTGACAACATTGTTAGAAAGCGGATCATAAAAGAAAGAAAATATTTGTTGTATAAAAGTCAAATAGAAGTCACATAGGCTGTCCAACAAGATCTTAACTTTAAATCTTAGATCTTAACTTCTAAGTTTTTAAGGTTGTATCTACTATATATATTTAATTAGTTAATAGTTCTTAATCCTTCAAATATAACATCTTGTGTCTAAAGACGTAAACATAGCCCATCAACATCTCTAAATTAAAGGCAGTTTAGTTATCTAAGAATTTTCTTGTATTTTTATTGTAACGAAAACTTATGGCGTTAATTATGATCCACATAAGTAACTCAATTAAGATTCAAATATCCCTCTTGCAATTATTTTATATTTTTTTTTAAAAAAAATAGTTCTCTGAGTAAAAGTAAAAAAAAAAAAAAAAAAATTTAAAAAAAAAAAATAATGAAGATGAATTGAGACTTGACTTGAGTGACATTGACATTTTATTTGTATATAGAAAGAAAGAAAAATATTCTCCCTTATCTTTCATATCTTCCAAATTTTCTTTCTCATCTGTTGTTTTCAAGCAACTAATAGAAATTTATTAATCATTGCATTACAATACGACATACATTTTTGTATTTCTCCCCTTAGTGCCATTGTATCTTTGATGTCATTTTCATATTTGGTCAACTTCTAGTATTGACTACTAGGATCTTCAAGAAGTGGAAATTTAAAACAAGTAAATTTCCCAATAGGTATATTTTGAAGTTCCATGTGTTTTCTTCTCCTTATAATTGTTGTATGATGCATAAAAAGAATTGTAGTATAAACTTTCTCGAGTAGTTATAATGTTCTCCATTAAGTATTAAGAAAGATATTATGATCATAAATCATACCTGTATTATCAATCAATAATTAAAAGAAAAAATCAAGCTTAATACGTAAATTTATTTAAGCTTGACGGGGGGTATGCCATTTAGGTGCAGTCCACCTAATTGCACATGGCGACCAATTTAGGTGTCAATTTTTTTAATAAGTTAGGTGAATTTACTTAACCTATACTAACCCCACGAGTTATATAAACGTGCGTTACTTGAATATGAACTTAAAATTACCATGAAAAGAAGGCAGGATATAAATAAAATTTTGATACAATGCGGTCAAAAATTTTCTGGTATCATGTGAAATACCAAACTCACAGTTTTGTAGCAATAGCAAGACACATGACACCCAAGAGTAGAAAGTCTCAAAGATTTGAATATCATCATTCCAAATTGCACAAAAAATTAGGCTATAAAATAAGATAACTCTATTCCCCAAGGCAATGCAGCAAAATCTACATCTTCATCGGACCTTTTACAACAAGAAAACACCTAGAAGGTTGCAAATAACTGTATTCCTGAAAAAAGAAAATCACTGGACTTTAAATATATGATTAGATAAAAAATTAAAGATGGGCACTTAGTAACTAGTAAGATAAGAAAGGAAAAAAAAAAGTCTTTTCAAGTATGAATTCGCTTTAGGAGTCTACCCCAACCATGGAGGATTAGGAATATCAGAACCAATAAGACGAGTTTTTGAGATTCAAGATCCAAAAAGCAAATAGACCAATATTGAGTATTCGGATTCTAACAAACGCAAACCACATAATAGAAAGCAAAGCATAAGATTTACCTCCAAACATTTCAACGCCTGTCAGTTTTTCCAGTAGAACGCTTTCCTGAAAACAAGTGTTTTGGTTTCAATGTTGGGATTACCCTATCTGCCTCACCACGACGAGCATTCTTGTTCCTCTTTTTCACAGATTTCTTTGCAATCTTTAATGCCTTGACCTTTTGGACCGAGTCCTTGAATCCGTCCCCAGGGGTAACCTCACTTGGTGGCCGAGACTTAGACCTAGATCTTGACAAGGATCTAGACCTCATGCGCAACTTCTTACTTGGTGTTTCATCATCCACATCCATAGCATTGTCGCCAGTAGCATCTCCCCTGTCAGGAGATCTCTCCCTCTTACGACCTCGTGACATACTACGTGCTCGGTTAACTGCCAAACTAGGATCCAGACCCAAGGCCGATAGCTGTCTCCCCATTCTCTTTGTTGTGTACTCCCGATCTTTATCAAATTTTCTTGGTACAATGGGTCTACTTTCTGCAGTGCTCTTCTTGATCCTATGCTGTTGAATAAGCACACTTTTCTTTCTTCTGATCGCAGCCAAAGCTTCTTGTTCCTCGGGAGTCAATTCAGCACCATCCATCTCAAAATCATCCTTAGCTTCCTCTGCTTGACGATACCCTTCTTCTCTTTCCAACTCTTCAAGTCTAAATAAAATATCAGGATCGATGAAGTCAGACACATTGTGTCCATCTAGAATTTCAGGCATAATGTCTTCTTTCCATTCATCATTGGCTAAGATATAATTCTTCTTTAAACTGGCAGAATAGACACCGGCACCGCCATTCTCTTCTTCCAAATCCTTCTCAGTTTTCCTAATTTGCTTCTCTGCAGCTTGTTTTGCCCTAGCTTCCAACACTGCCTCAGGTATGCAGGTTGGTCTTTCCTTCTGGTCCCGAGGCTTTGGCATTGCCACATGAAGCCGATTCAAGCAATCATCCATCCTTTTGGATTTAATCTTCAATTCTACCCTCTGATTTAATAATCTCTGGCAGGCAGCATTCTTAACAGCAATAACGCCTTCCTCTGTCAAAGTGCTCATAGTAAGCAACACCCCCTCTTCACCTGTAGCTTCACCTCCCTGACCCATTACAGTTTTCATAGCTTCAGCCTTCATGTCCTGGACCAATTTCATATCTTCCTCTGATATACCATCCAGCGGCTGCAAATCAGTTTTATTGCAGACAATAATCAATGGTTTGTTCATAAACAGAGACTTTATACTGTGAAAGAGAGCTGCCTGCTGAGCAATTGTATATCCACAAGACCCGGATATGTCTAAGAAAAACAAAACAGCAGCTCTTAGATGAGCCAAAGCAGTAATACTACACATCTCAATGATGTTACGATCTTCAAATGGCCTATCCAAAATCCCAGGTGTATCAATCACTTGGTACCTCAAGTACTTATAGTCAGTGTGACCAACAAAGAGCGACTTTGTGGTGAAAGCATAGGGCTGAACATCGACATCGGCTCTAGTAATCTTGTTAATAAATGAGCTCTTACCAACATTAGGATACCCACAAATCAAGATTGTTCTAGTATTAGGATCAATTGATGGAAGTCTAGCCATGTGCTGTCTAATCTGCTCTAAGTAAGCCAAACTAGGCCCAATTCTCTTTATCACAGTACACATCCTCCCAAGAGCAGCAACCTTCAAACACTTGCAACGGTAGAGTGAATCACCATATTTCAACAGTTTCACATAGTCTTTAGCAATCTTGCTAATGAGGTTCCTTGCAGTGTTAACCTGTCCAAGAGCAAGCTTATAATGATCTTTATTATACAGAACATGTAGGAGATCACCATAAAAAGGATGAATGTCATCTAGCCGAGGGAATTCATCAATAATAGTAGAGAGCTTTTCATGGAAGTTCGTCTGAGTATATTTTACTTTCCTCATATAAAACTGGCGCAAGCGAGAAATTGCATAACCCTTGTGGACAACAGTTGGGGTTTGTCGCTGAGTACGGGACAGAATAATATCAATAAAATCCTTTCCATTAGGTACCACAGTAATCTTCTTGAAGTTGTACTGCACCATTTTTTACCCTGCAACAAGCATTACAGTAGTTCGCATAAATAAAATTGAGAAAATAGTTCTTGCGTATCTAAGATAAAACAGAAATGTGTCATTTTATAGATATGATAAGAATAAAAATCAAAATAAGCAAATATTGCTACACAAACGTGAAGCTTCCAGAACTAGTACCGAAAGATACCGTCTACAAACTATAAGAAAACATGAGGATAGCTTTAAATTTGGAGTCGGTTTAGTGAGCACAGAAATCATTAAAGTAAGGTAAGATTGGAATACTGAGATTCCCAACAAGCAAGAAGTTCGTCAGACATATCCAACGTGACGAAAACACTAAAGCCTGAAAAATCAGATAAATTAACCAACAGCAATATAATCACCAAAATAAAACGACTATATTCCCTACGAAGAACGTAAAATAAGTCGGATTCCGGATGTTCCTATACCCGCGAAAATTTTCCCAGACGTTAATTTGTTAGCTAATCTAATACGCATCGTAAGGGCAACAGAGAAAAACAAAAATCATACTCTAAGAAACCAACAACAAACCTTGTTTTCTTCCTTCACGATTGATAAGTCAGAAAACAAAAATGGTAGATTCGATATCCTTCCCTGCAAACACAACAAAACAGATTCCAAAAGTACTGAAAATTAGAGAAGTAGCGAGTGATCTAATGAGTGAGGAACTGCTTCGCCGAATTTGAGTCGGTCAGGAGATTTGTAGAGAGTGAAGAAGGGAAGAATACCTAGCTGCATTCACCCCCCGACGAGCCCAGGGAAACTGAGAGAAGACGGCTGATGTAGGGTTTTAGGGGCCTTTATATATAGTTTTGCTAAAAAACCCTAATTTGTTTAAATACGTTAGTTTTCATGGATTGTAAAAACGAAGGGAAAAATACGGAGGTGCTAGTTTTTTTTTTTTTTTTTTTTTTTCTTTTCTGATTTTAGTTTTAAAATGTTATAATTTTATTTTGATATTTTAAATTTTGTTTTAATTTGGTCCTAGATTTCAAGATTTATATTTTTAACTTTGATTTTTTATTTAATAAATTTCAAATAGTTAACTTAATTATAATTAATCTTCGCTATTTTTCATCGCTTTTAAAATAAAAAATAAAAATTCTACTTCATAATTATTTTAAATCAAGCTATAGACATTAACATCAGAAAGTGAATTTTTAACGAAAAATTGAGGTTAAAAATGTAAAAACTTTAAACGTATGGAACAAATTGAAATGAAACTCAAATCTCAATAGTAAACTTGTAACATCTTGAAGTTCAGGAACTAAATTAAAACCAAAATCAAAACTTAAAAACTAACTACATAACATTTTGAAAAGTAAAGATTAAATACAAACCAAACTCAAAACAAGACCAAAAAGTATTTTTCTCTAAAATTAATATATTGCATATTATTTAAAGGAAAAAAAAAACCGGGCACTTTTAGTTCTTCTTCTTTTTTCTTTGTGTTCAAGAAATGTATTCGGGAAAATTAATATTTTTAGTTCCTTAGTTTCAAATAATAAATATATTTGTTACTTTTAAAATTTACTTTTTTCAATCCTTTAATATTTAAGAATAGTATTTGGTCCATAAATGTTTTAGTTTTTTAAATGATAAAATTACTAGAAATATTTATAAACATGGCAAAATATAACTAATAGACATTAGTGTTAAGACTTGACATTTTGTTCAATTTGTAAATAAGTTTGCTCGTTTTTCTATAAAACAACTCTTTATAAAATATACCTTTTTTTTCCTCTAAAATATACCTTTGTAGTCCTTGAAATTTAAAGAATAAATGTGTTTGGTCCACAAGTTTACAAATAAATATGTATTTTGTCATCGAGCTTTTTTTAGAACAAGCTTAGAAGGTCCATCATGCAACTTTATTATTATTTTCAATAATTGTATGACATTTTGAATTAGAAATTAAGTTTAACAAACAATTTTAGAGGAAATCATTTTTAATTTAACACAATAAAAAAAATACTCTTGAGACATTTTAAACGTATTCTTAAAAGTTTAGGAATTAAAATATGCATTTTAAAAAATTCATGGACCAAATATAGATTCTTAAATATTCGGTGACTAAAAGGATAAAAAAAAAAATTAAAAGATAGAAAAACAGTACATTTTTAAAATTTGTGGACCAAACATTCCATGTTGTTCAAATCCGGACTAAAAAAATGTTATTTTCCATATATTTTATTACTTCAACCATATGTGCGAGTTGTGTGTAAGTATTCCAACCTTTTAACCCTTTTGGTCTAATGTATTTTTACGAATTATAAAAGTCATAATTACAACCTTAGTCTCATTTAAATATTTTGGTTGAGAGAATTCAAATTCAAAATTTTAGAGACATATTAAGAACTTTTGAAACTTCAGTTATATGACTTGTAATTTTAAATCTTTATAATTAAAATTTATTTGAGTAAAATTGTAGGGCTATTTAATTAGTTAATTTGAAAGCGTCACTTTCGACAAGAAGAAGAAAAAAAAAAAAAAAAACTTTTCACTTTCGACAAAGCCCAAATTTGGAAGACCAGTGGGCCAGAGATTCAATTAGCTTAGTATTGTGATCAAAGAACAGAGGCAGCAGAAACTCGAAATCTGGCGCCGCTCTTGCGATTTTACAAGTTCATACAAAGTTTAGGAGAGTACCAGAGTAGACTCAACTCATCAATGGCGCAGCTCCCAATTCTCCAATTCGAGGAGAAAATCATCGAAACAGTGGAGCAGAATCAAGTGGTAGTCATAATTGGAGAGACAGGCTCAGGGAAGAGCACTCAGCTCTCTCAAATGCTCCACCGGAGAGGATACACAAAGTCCGGTATTATCGGCGTCACTCAGCCTCGCCGAGTTGCCGCCGTCTCCGTTGCTCGGTACACTCCTAATCTGTTTTCTTTCTTGCAAACCGCGTCGCCTTTTGTTATAGAACTCGGAATCTTGTTGCTGTGAATGATGTAACTAATTGTGTTTTGTGAGGAAGTCATGGAGGACATGCGTATGGAAATCCTGAATAAAAGTGACCAAATAGTTAATTTATGGACTGTCTAAACTGGCAGGCGAGTTGCTGAGGAGCTAGGCGTTCATCTTGGCGAGGACGTAGGATATGCCATTCGTTTTGAGGACAGAACCTCAGAAAGAACTCGAATCAAGTAACTGAAATATACTTTTGTGCGTTGAAGTTAGCGAAGTACTCTGTTGCTTTGTTTGATTCCAAGTTTTCTTGCAACTGACTGTAGGATTGTAAACTGCTCAGATACCTCACTGATGGAGTCCTCCTTCGCGAAAGTCTTTCTGATCCCGAGCTTGGTCAATATTCAGTTATCATATTGGACGAGGCTCATGAGAGAAGCTTAAATACGTGAGTTTTATCTCGTGAATACCAGTGCCTAGTTTTATCTTATACCTCGTTATTTGGCATTTCCTTCTTGTTGGTCGAGCAAAGTTGTTTTTATGTTCTTTTGCTGTTTGTGGCGCTCGCTCATCTGTTCTCTCACCCTTGTACATTGTACCTAAACAATGATTACAACTTTTTTATGGTTTTTTTCAGAGACATATTGATGGGGCTGATGAAACGTTTAATTAGAATGCGTAGTTCCAATTTGAAGGTTCTTATCACTTCGGCGACCCTTGACGGGGACAAAGTATCAAAGTTCTTTTTCGATTGCCCTGTGCTGACAGTTCCTGGAAAGTTGTATCCTGTTGAGATTTTGTACAGCAATGAACGTCCAAAGAGCTATATTGAATCATGTCTAAAAACGGCTATTGGTATGATTACAGTTTTTCATCTAATTTATATTGTGATTTTAAATCTTATCTACAAAAGGGGTCGGTTTCTTACAATAATCATCCAGGCTTATTGTGGCCTAATAATTTCTTTTACATCCCTTGTAGAGTCTTCCTTAATAAAAAGCTCTAGAAGGGCTGTAGGTTTAACATTCCCATATATCAATCCTTTCTATCCACTTCTAGACATTCTTAGTTAAATACTGAAGAAGTTGCATTGCCTACTTGCTAGATATACACACCAAAGAACCAGAAGGGGATGTTCTCATTTTCATGACTGGACAGGTACTTTTGTTTTCAAAATTTGTTTTTTTCTCTTTTTTTTTTGTATTTTTTTTTTAATAATAAATAACCAAGCTTTCATTGAGGGGAAATAAAAAACGCGAAAGAATAAAGGCCATACAAGAAGAGAGTCCACAAAAGATTGAGGCAACCTAAAGGAAAGGCCTCCAATCGAGCAAGATGAACTAATTTCTATTCTTGAAACTTTATTGGGCATTTATTTTCAGCTAATTGTTTCTTTCATTAAAACAATTCATTTTTGAAGGATGATATAGAGAAGTTAGTATCAAAGTTGGAGGAAAAAGTTTATAGTCTGGAAGAAGGATCTTGCATGGATGCTATAATTCTTCCCCTTCATGGTTCACTGCCACCAGAACTGCAGGCAAGTAAACTATTTTGTTTCACTTAGAACATTGGTTGAGGCAAGGTTGAATTCTTTATTTATTATTGGTCTAACATAAAATATTTTGGGCTATTGTAGAGTTGTTCCCAAAACTTGTACTTTTAATTTTCTTTTAGAAAATAAAACTTCACCACAAACATTTTTCTTTGGTTATTTATTAGAAGTTACAATTAATGATTATTAGTGATTGGAAGACCCTACTTCTATAGCTCTCTTTAGGGGTTGCCTCAACCCTGCCCCCTAGGCTATTGTTTCTTATCATTATATATATAAAAATTAAAAGTTATTAGTGATTTTTTTTCTTTTTTTTTTTTTTTGTTTGTTTGTTTCAAATATCATGAACTTGTAAATAGTGATTTCAAGTGCAGGTTAGGATTAGTTTTTAAAAAAAACAAAAAAAAAAAAGGAAAAAAGGTGCTAGGTCGGATGTTTACAAGCCCACCTATTCAACCTTCTTTGTTTTGAGCCGTTACTGTGTAATTTAATTTCCATGGAGGATTTTGTTTTCTCTTGCATTGTTGTGCATATCTCTTAATTGATATAATACTTTATTTCATATCCTTAACCTTGCTTTAGGTACAAGAGTAGGAGATTAATAAGTCATGTGCCTTCATTTTCTTGACCGGTTTTTCACATATGATTATGCCTCCACTAATAGCATTTACCTCCAATCATTCTTGGATTTCTAATTATCTCCTCCCTGGGGTTTACCTGATAGTTGATCCTGTAACATTTTGATATCACATTGTGCTTTTTTTTACAGTGCGGGCTTAAATTTCAAAAACAGAAAAAAAAAACCAAAATCGTTACCAAACGAGGCCTCAGTGATTCTTATTTAAAAGTTAGAGAAGCATGAGAAAAAATAATGTTGATGTTACATGTAGGAGCCATTCCGTTTTCATGGTACTTTATGTCTGACGCATAGTCTGTACTGCCCAGGTGCGTGTATTCAGTCATCCACCTCCAAATTGTAGAAGATTTATTGCAGCAACCAATATTGCTGAAACTTCTTTGACTGTTGATGGTGTTGTGTAAGTAAATTAGGTAAATCTCTTTGGAAGTTCTTTATCTTTAATTCATCTTAAACTGCATACCAACGATAAGCATGTATACATAGGTATGTCATCGATTCTGGTTATGTCAAGCAACGGCAATACAACCCATCAACTGGCATGTATTCCCTCGATGTTGTACAAATAAGCAAGTATGTGCTCTACTTCACTGACTATTAAGCTCTCTCTATGGGATGTTTTAAAGTTAGCTCTGAATGGAAGTTATGTTTCTTATTAAAAAAAGAAGATGGTTGTCCTTGTCTTTTGCCTTTCTACACTCTTTGCTGATTGTGTTTGATGCTAGAATTTGGCTGAATATATGATCATCCTGGAATTATCCTTTTAAAATTCCCTCTTATTGATTTGTTTATTTATTATAAGACTGGTGGTAAAGTTTGGTGCCTCTTTGGGTAATTGGTTTCCAAAGGTCTCTGGAAAATCTCTTGTAACTGTGAGCAGGTTTTGCCATCTAGTGTCAAGATCACGATGGGGAATGGTGAAACTACCAAATTATGAATCCCTTTCTTCTGCTTTCCCTGATCTCAATGAAATATCCGACAGCAAAGGTCTGATGATCAGCCAAGTGTGAAGTCCCTCCAATTCTTCCTCTACTATTCTCTTATGGCCACTTTTGGATTTCTCCAAAGGCCTCTCTTGCGGGTTAATGCCTATGGAAAACAAATGAAGTTGGAATTGTGACACCTCTAGTTCCTTATGTTTCAAGTTTATTTTTGAAGACATCAAGGACAATGAAATATCGTTGCAAATGGGTGTTAAAAGACAAACATCCCATTGCATTTATAGACACTTTGATATATGTGCAAGCGTGAACTTGATCGTATCTATTTTCAGCTGCCCTTGGCTCTCAACTTCGAGAATTCCATTCTGGATGATTTTGGTTGTTTTGCTTCTGTTCCCAACAACATTCCAACCTACCCAGCCTCTCTCTTAAGAGGACAGACATTCTTTCTGGATAGAGCTAAGTTACTTTATGTATATATAAACAGCAAAGCTTTTCCTTGTGAGGAAACCTCCTCTGTCTCTCTGTTTTTTTTTTTTTTTTTTTTTGGCAGTAGTAACTGGTTTTGTAGCTGCTGCTTGATGTACGCTCAGCAATGCTTTTTGGAACTATATATCTAGTTTTCACTTTGCTCTGATTGGAATCTTTTTTATATTCTCCCTAACTTGAAATGAGGGTTGCTTGTGTTAGACTTTGTACAATTTTTATTTGCTGAAGTCATGTACATGATCATGTACTGGTTTCCTCATCTTAAGCTTTATGTCTTGGGCATAGAGTGCAAGCAAATCAACGTGCTGGGCGAGCTGGAAGAACACGTCCAGGGAAGTGCTATAGGATGTACACTTCAATGGATTATCAAGAAGAGTTATTGGATGTAACAGTTCCTGAAATACAACGATCTTCTCTTGCTGGCAGTGTTCTTTATTTGAAATCCTTGGACCTTCCAGATATTGATATTCTCAGATTTGATTTTCTTGATCCACCTACCTGTTAGTATCAATATTAAGCTCGACAATCTTTCTTGAGTGCAGCTGAATATGATTACTAAATCTAACTTGTTTTGGCAGCCGAATCTTTGGAAGATGCATTGAAGCAACTATATCTTATTGATGCTATTGATGAAAATGGATCTATTACTAGAATTGGGCAAACAATGGCTGGTACTACTCTCAAAAGCTACCACTATCTAATTACTTCATTTTGTGCTTATGGAGTTCATAAACGGTACATTCTTATTCATGATTATGATTGGCGCAGAATCACAATACTGTAATTTAGGTGTGGGTGTTTTGTCATAATGGATGACATTGTACTCGCATTGTATCTATTTCTGTCATTGTTGGATTAAGATTCTGCATAAGCTTCAATGCTTTATGTTGAATTTTTGGTGTACAAGTTCTTTTTGTTTGATAACTGATAGATGTACAGGATAAAAGAAAAAATGATAGTTGTACTGCAATTATTTCTCTTTCTTATTAACTCTATTTGCATATCTAAATGTAGGTCAAACAATTAATCAGTTTTGGTGCTACTTTTTATGATCTCTTGTGCAGAGCTTCCATTAGAACCTTCACTCTCACGAACTTTGATAGAGGCAAATGAATATGACTGTATATCCCAGGCTTTGACTGTTGCTGCCATGTTATCTGCAGAGACGACCTTGCTTCCTGGTCACAGGTATATTGTCAGTACGAAATTCATTTGAATTCTGTCCGTCTGTAGACTTATTACCAAAGGCTATGCACCGCCAGTTGATCTGATTTGCATTGAGAAGTCCCTAACCTCTATGGTGTAATTCATATGTTATTTCATAGTTTATATAGGAGCAAATATGTATCCTGCATATTTTTTATTTTTTCTTTCCACCTAATTTTAACTTCTTTTTGCTCTCAATCTGATAAAATCTAGTGAGCCATTTTTATACAAATTAGTTTGTAGTGTCAACGAAATGATTATACAACCTCAGAATTTATCTCACGGCCATTGCATCACAACCTAGAACAATAACTATCATTGTATGGAACTACATATGTTGATGTACACCGCTCAGTTTCTCATTGTACTGTTTGGCCATTAAAATCTGAACCGTCTCACTGTTTATGGACGCTCCATCATTGTTTTCAAGTGCCATTATTTGAGAACTTCCTTTCATAAAATTATGTAAGACTATTAACTTCTCAATTTTCTTGAAGTATCATTCTTAATATTAAGGTAGGTGCTGATCCCTACATCTTTTATGATTTATCCATTGAATGTATAGAACAGAACCTACACATTGACAGTAGAATGTGTGACATATCCATCCTCTCAGTGATGACATACCTGCTTTTTCCTGTAGAAAGAATGTTGATAAGAAGAGGAAGCACAGGTCCTTGGACCTTCCTGATGGCTCAGGCTGGGGTGACCACATCCAATTGCTTCAGATCTTTGAGCTTTGGGATCAAAAGAATTATGATGTTAACTGGTGCAAAGAACACGATTTGCAGGCAAGTTCAAATATATATATATATATTTTTATATTCGTGAGTGTCCGGGTCAGCTTACGTGCACCTCGACTAATCTCATGGGATAACCCATTTGACCTTACAACATTTGGGTGTCAAGAAAATTCGTAAGATATTAATTCTTAGGTAGGTGACCACCATGAATTGAACTGATGACCTCTAAGCCATTTATTGAGGCTGGGGTGACCACATCCAATTGCTACGGAGTGCTTACCTTCCTTCTTATAATGCCCTCTTACTAGTGATTTTCATGTTCCCTATGAATAAAACAGAACAAAACAAAGCATAATGAAAGTAAATAAATAATTAGGAATCAACCTCTTTTGCTTTGAAACTAAATAAATAACTAACGGTGGGAAATTAACCATCAGAGCTTACTATTGCAGGTAAGAGGGATGTTGTTTGTCAAAGACGTACGAAAACAGCTGTGTCAAATAATGCAGAAAATAGCCAAAGGTTGGTATTATTTCTGGTTTCATGTTTAAAAAATTAATGTGAAAATATTGGCTCCTAGTTTCTGGTTTAGGAAAGATGACACAAAGGATGGTATGAACTATGACGCCTTATAGTTCCCAGTTTGGTTAGACAATGAATTTTTATTTGTTTTTAGTATTTGGAAACCACTAGTATTGAGTTCAGCAATCATAGTGATGGATGTCTCAGTTGGCTACTTGAAATATTAAATTTAATGTATTACGGAGTTTAATCAAGAAATCCTTTGATAAAGACTGTAAAGACAATCAAGAAGGCTTTAGATCATGTTTTTATGTGTTCTGTAGCGATCGAACTGTTGAAGAAGATTCTCAACTTTTTCAAGCTACAGATCATCTTCCCTGGGACTTGGGGGTATGAAGGACCGTTTTTATGCTAATGCTAACAGCTAAGATGCCATCTTTTAAGGAAGAGCCAAGATCTTATGGCTGAATAGGTTAGAGGGGAATTATCAAGCTTTTCACCATGCACAAACAGAAAACTTCAATTAGTAAAGCGTGTTTTCTCTCTCTCTCTCTCAAATTTATTTAAAGAAACAAAAAAAGAAAAAAAAAATCCTTCATGAAATAAAAAATTACAAATAAGTAACAGTAATGAGAGCTTGCATGGAAAAGGGACCATAAACAACATGAAATGAACAGTAAACTGACAAGATTCCGAAGCAACTAGACAGACCATTTACCCAAACAACTAGATTTAAAGACCCTCCTATGTACTTAGACAAACAATCCAAAACAGCAATTATATGATAAAACAATTTGTGAAGTGTGTTTGGAACTCCTTTTTCTTGCACTTTTTGTAGGGACACCTTTTGTTTCCTATACATATCTGACACACATTTAGTTACATATACTATCTATTAGTCCTTGGCATTTTGTTTTCCTCCAATGTTCTAGGAACCCCACCACCTTTTACAAGTTCACGAAGCTTGAAATGAGGGATTACTATACATCACTCAAGAAACTTGTTGCCTTTGCCTTGGCTATTATCTTAGAAAAGTTGGATTTTTTAATGTCTCAAGTAGTTGGTTCAACCTAATTGTCTCTGAACTGAATATTGTTACCTTCAATTCTAGGGTGCCTACCTCAGTTTCCAATGCATGGGAACCAGCCAAACCCGAGTGTTAAGTTTAACGTATTAAAATTCTCTTTAGTCCCCCCAGGATTTTGGTGGCTGTTTAAGGATATCCGAAATTGGCATGATATCTGGTTTATTATTTTGTTTAGTTATTTTTTTCTTTTCTTCCAGTGGTATAATTAAAGATTATTCCCTCTAGTTTCCTAATTATTCTTGTGAAACACAGGATCATTGGACGTCTGGTCATTCAGAAACCAAAAGGAGAGTCAAGCAGGGTACTGGAATTTGAGGAAGGCTTTATGTGTAGGTTATGCCAATCAACTTGCAGAGAGAATGATTCATCACAATGGTTATCGAACTCTTAGTTTTAAGCCCCAAGTTGTTCAGGTACAATGTTGGAGTGTACTTTTGTAATACAGTATATGTTTTCTTAACTAGGCTAGGCATCAACAGGTAACTTCTTTATGTGGTTCAAGTAGTCTTTTTTGCTGAATGCTCAACCAATTCCAGCTTCATAGTTTGAAAGTTATCTAAACTGAGTTTCTATTGTAGGTGCATCCCTCGTCTGTTATGAAGCCAGACGAAGAAGGGAAATTTGCCGACTACGTTGTGTACCATGAGCTCATTACAACATCTCGACCCTATATGCGCAATGTCTGTGCAGTACAGGTTGATTGGGTTATGCCCATTTTAAACAAAGTTAAGAATCTAAATGTAAACAAATTAAGGTAAGGCAGTTTCATTTGATACCAACTTTTGTCAAGCAATTGGTTTTTTACAAATTGAAGTTTGCTCATGGACCAGCTCAGTAGTTTTCTTCTCTCCTTAACAGTGGTGGCAGTACTGATCTTACGAGGGGGACAATAGAGGGCAACGTTAAAAATTCTCCAAAGAAAGAGGATGCTAGGACCACATCAACTCTTGATGGCCATGATAACAAAATTCAGGCTGCTCGAGAACGGTTTCTTGCACGGAGAGGGAAGAAGTGATGCTATGTGATCAAATAGGAGGATTGCCACATGCTGGTGAGTTATTTCTCTAACATTGTGGAGCCTGGGAAACGTGGGCAACGTTAATAGACATCTTGGGCAGATTGGAAGTGTGTTTTGGCTCTGAATTGGCAGTCAAGGACTACAAAATAGAATGGAAATGAGATTTGGTCATAATGCTGAGTAATATAAAAAGCTATGCTTTCTTCGACTGATTCAATTTTCTTGGTTTGCCAGCAGCTTTATCAGCTGAAATGTGGTAGTTACGAATCTTGAAGCCTTGCTAGACTAGAGAGGTAAAACTATTTATAGAACGATCTTAACTTTTATCATCATTGAAGTAGCTGTTGCATCTTGGAGAATAGCGTGCTATATAATAACCTCAAATCTCTTAGTCGAGGTATATGTTTTGACTCAACCATTCTAAAAGGTTCAATAATAATAGTTTAATGTACTGTATGAACCCGATTGCTCGTTCTTGTAAGAGAGTTGAAAGAAGGCTATAAATACTAAAGAAATTACTAAATACAACATTTTCTCAAAAACAATGTTCTTCGCTTTTCATTTTAAAGAGTAGCTATGAAATGTAGTCATTGGAAGGAAGTGGTCAAGCATCAAGTAAAGGTATTGATTGGGCGTGTTAATTTAAATGAAAATGAGAGGAATGCCATTCATTCTTCCATTTGTTATTTTCTACTTTTTATTCTCATTATACATTTTTAGTAAGTTTATTTAGGGCAATGGCGAGAGGGATTATGAAGTAGGGTGGTAATTGCAATTATATCGTTAAATTTTTTATTGTAAAAATTGAACTCTTAAGCTTATATAAGTGCTAGAATTAGAACCTTAAACTTTTAATAATTGTAGAAATTGGGCCTCAGAATGATAAAAATTGAACTTTAAAACTTATACCATTTTTACAATTATGTAAGTTTGAAAGTTCAATTTTAACACCGATATAAGCTTGAGGGCTTATTTTTATAATTGAAAGTTTGAGGATATAATTATAATTACAACTACTGATAGTTTTTGCAACTTGTTTATTTACTTCTTTATTTTTATTAATTTAAAATTTGAAAATTGATTTCTATTTCAGACATCGATAAACCCTTGCTGTCGATTTGATTTCAAGATAGTACAGGGAACATAGGATCATTACCAAATTTGCCTTTCGTTTTTCTAGAGCCTTTTAAACTAGATATTGTTGAGTTCATAGTATTAAATTTTCGTCGATATATTGACATTTTCACATTTTCATTGGTTTGACATTGAAATTAGGGATGAATTGATATTTTCGTTATATTGTTAAAAAATTTATAAAATATAAAAAATAAGCAACAAAATATCATTAATCATATAATATAGATTATAGACATGTTAACTTGTTTTATAATTATAAAAGGTTTAATTACTAATTCAAATATAATTTTTTATTTTTATAATTTATCTAAAAATATCCATTGAAATTGACATTTTATCGATGTTTTCATTGAAGTTTCGTAAAACTAAGACTTTGATATTTTCGTTAATATCGATATTTTAAACTTTGGTCATATCACAATAATAATAATAATTATAATAGTAATAATTTTCTGGATTTGATTGGTGACACAGTATGAGAAAATAAATGGAGGGAAGGGAGGTTGAACACTGAAAGGCAAAATGGGTGTGTCGAAAGTTGTTTTTTGGGTTAAGAACACCAAATTAATTTATAATTAAAGCATATTAATCAATTAGCTGAATATCTTTAACATTGAACTTAGTAAATATCAACTATAAATTTATAATGGGTCAGGTTGTAGACTTTCGAGTTGATATTTAATAGAACTTTTGTTTAAAATAAATAATATATGTATATAAACTATAAATATATATATTTGCAGAAATATATAAATTATAATTCTGACACATGTGCAAGACTTATTTGAATCAATGAGCAGCTGCGATCATTATTAAATATTCATTTAAATAAAACAATGAAATTCATGACGGAGAGTGAGTGGTGCTAATGTAACAGTATGTGTGTTGAGAGAGGTGTTTTCAAAATTTTACTGCGCTGTACCTTGATTTTAGACATATATATAAACGTTTATTTAAATTTATTGCGAATAGAAAATAAAATTTTGTTATATTTATAAATAATGAGATATTTTTTTATTTATAATAATTTTCATATTATAAATTCTTTTAAATTATTAGTTTTATTATTTTATTTTGTTATTAATATAGCATGGGTATTGGGTATTTTTGTGAGATGACCGGTGAAGCTAATTTTAAAAGTATGTTTGTTGGTGGAGTAATTTTATAATGATAAATAAGTAATTTTTGTATTTTTTTTAAATGCTATTAAATAAAAAAGGTTAACTCATAATTTTAGTCCCTATAATTTGGAAAAATTTATAGTTTAATTCATATGGTTTAAAATTAAAATTTATCCTTATGGTTTGATAAAACCTTTAGTATCGATATGACAACCTTAGAAAGGTGAATAAGGTTTATTAAAACTAATTGAAACTTTTTACTAATGTGAGCCCAATTAAACAAATTAATGCACTTTTTGTTAATAAGTAGTTCAAATAAAAATTTTGTACAAATAAATTCAACCCAAAGTAATAAAAAAAAAATTAAAACTAACCCTTTTAAGCACCCTATTCAAGTCTAACAACAACATTGATATATCTAGGATATGTAAATGTCATTTCAACCAGCCAAAATAAGCAATTAATTTCATGAAATAAACTATAATAACAAATTAATTGCAAAATTAAATTGGAGAGGGATAGAGAAAATGACACCAAAAATTTATAGTTGTTTGGCACAATCGGTCTACATCCACTGCCCAAGCTCCTATTGGGTACGTCACTAGAAGCATTGACTATTTCCATGGTTTAGAGTCCAACCACTATAATGTTTCTTTTTCGGGCACAATAACAAACTCGATCATTTCCACTGATCATGCCGTTACAACAACTATTTTTTCGGGATCAAGAGCAACCATTACATAAGTTTGGAAAAATAAAGAGCATACTTACAACTCTCAATAGAGTGGATTTGCAAATTTAAGCATTCAACAAATAAATCCTCACAATACAATATATATGATCACTAAAAAATGATGAAAAGAAAAATGACGGTTTTGAGAGAATAACAATAGTGACTTGGTGAATTATAGAGGATTGAAAATAATGAAAGTTGTTAAAATTTGGAGAAAAAGACGAGTTTAAAAAGAGGGGAAAGTGGGTGGAAACTACAGTTAGTTTGGGCTATTGGATGTTGGTAAAAGAAAATTGAATGGTGGAGATTTAAACTCAACTAGCCGTTAGTTACAAACATAAAATAATATTAAATTCATTTTTATAAAAGCAATTAGCCGTTGGACCCAAATATATATAATAATATTAAATGTATTTTCTTTTCAACACCAATACAAAAATCAACATCCACTTTGTTAATTTTTTGTTAACCTTGTTTGGGTTATATCTTATTCATTTTAGCTCTGATTTGAGTGATTCAAAATAAGTTAGATTAGTTGTTTCAAGCTCTATGCAATGGACACTTAAAATACTCAAATTATTAGTAAATTAATTCAAGTTTATTATCATCAAAATATTGATTAATTAATTAATTAAAATTAATTAATTTGAGACTAAGAGCAAAAAAAAAACAACAAAACTCTCATAAATAGTCTATAAAATAAGAACTGAATTCTAACTTTTAAAACCAAATATACTGAATTGTAACTTTTCTAAACGGTAAAAACCAAATTTATAATTTAACCAATAAAAAATTACTGGAGAGTTATTGGAGTTAGTTGAAAGTAGATATGATATATATATATATATATATATATGGAAACCTTCACGTGAAGGTGGTAGTTTGGATGAAAGATCATTTTACCATGAAACAATAAATGATCTATTTATGAGGGGAGGAAAAAAAAAACAAAAAGAGTATTCGAGACTCGAGAGTTCAATTTGAAAATTATAGAAAAATAATATAATTCAACCACAATAAAATATGTACAATCCATCAATAAATTAGTTGGAGCCTCGCATTGGTGTTGTATTGAGCCTAATACGCTTTGATGTATATAGAGAGAGGTCTTTCTTTGGATCTTATGTTAAGGTGAATAACTGTTTGGAGATAGATCTAGTTGCACATTTGATCATATTTCATATGCTACATATGAGGTTTTTGTTAGGCATAATATGACAAGAAATTGTTTTATTATGTATATTGAATTGCTTTATATTCTATATTATACCATGACATTTTTTTTTTTGTAAATATTTTGGATATTCTTATATTTGATTCTTTTTAAAAAAGAAAATTATTATGAAATGTAATTAAAATGTCTTTTGCCAAGATGTGAAGCAAGGTTCCATTCATTTTCCTTAAGAATAAAGAGATATGTACTCAAATATATATATAACAAACGAAAAAGAAAAAAGAAAAAGAAATTCGAAGCTTACGAAATGGATCGCCACCTTTTCTTCTGTTTAAATGGCAAATGTACATCCCCTACGACTCCATTTGTATATAATTTATGTTCCTTAACGGTCCTGATTTTCAAAACCTTCTTCATGGGAAGAACAGTTTGATTGCAGCCACGGCTATTACTCCAGACCTTTGTCTCCCACTGTGGACGAAGTTTGAATTCTTTATAATTTTCCAAAATGGATCTGTGATTCGAGACATTTTTATTTTAATGGAACCGATTTCGATGTTTTATATAAGATATTGATTTTGATCCATCTTTTATGGAAACCCCCAATTACCAAAACCCATTATCCAAAGAACAGAAGTTCCAAGTTTGTGTTGTTTCAAAGAACTTTGATCTTCAATTTCAATGGCTGAGCTGCTTGATCTAGAAGAGTCTCAAGCCCATATTCCACTTCTCGAATCAAAACAGAATCCAAGTTCACAACCGACACTGGGTGAAGACGACGAAGAAACCCATTTGGACGGTGCCCTCAAACTGTTCGACACATTGCTTGGCTTTTTGGGCTTCCATCAATCCTCTGTTTTGAGCTGTGCCTTGTCTTGGTCTGGTTTTGTTCTTGTCGGTATTGTTCTGCCTGTTGTAGTGCTGCAGCTCTCAGATTGTGCCGCCTGCGAGAAGTACCAGATTAAGGATTTTGAGCTTGATGTAGTTGCTTCCCAAGCTTGTCTTGCAGCTGTGTCTCTGCTCTGCCTTTCTCACAACCTCAGAAAATATGGCATAAAGAGGTTCCTCAGTGTTGATAGGCAGAGCCCTTCTTTTGCTCGGTTTCGTAAAGACTATGTCAAGAAGATACGGGTGAGCTTCTACCAAAACTTAATTTCTGTTTGAAAAATAAAAACCTTGGATCTCTTTGCTTCATGGAAATCTGATGATATAAATTGTATTGTACTCGTCTATGATTGTGAATGCCTATGGTTCCCTTCAATAATTTGAAACGAGCATATGAACATAAGTTGTTGATCAAAAACCATACCATAACTTTTGTTATGACAGA
The DNA here is from genome assembly GCA_030954485.1 of Citrullus mucosospermus. Lineage (NCBI taxonomy): Eukaryota > Viridiplantae > Streptophyta > Magnoliopsida > Cucurbitales > Cucurbitaceae > Citrullus > Citrullus mucosospermus. The sequence goes on from CM062062.1 coordinate 27,784,161, forward strand.
GGGCACTGAAGTTCAAAAGTGCTCATTTTCACTTTTTTAGATGTCTTGGTAATGTAACATTGAACTATGGTATTAGAAAGAACTTGGTTTGACTATCTATCTCTCCACAGGGTTCAATACGTTTGCTCGTCTTCTGGGCACTGCCATGTTTCATTTTGAAGACTGTACGAGAGGTAATTCGAATACTATATGCGGAACATGTATCGTGGGGTCTATCTGTTGCTATCTTACTGGCTATGATCATATCCTGGACTTATCTGAGCTTGATTTCTCTATCAGCCGCCATTATGTTTCATTTGATGTGTAATTTGCAAGTCATCCACTTTGATGACTATGCGAAACTCCTGCAAACAGAGTCTGAAGTATTAGTATTAATAGAGGATCATATTTTCCTACGCTATCATTTGTCCAAGATAAGCCACAGATTCCGAATCTTTCTTCTTCTGGAATTCTTGGTTGTAAGTGCAAGCCAATTTATGACTCTACTCCAGACAACGAGATATTCTACAAGGATTACCCTCATAAATGGTGGTGATTTTGCAGTAAGTTCAATACTTTTTTTTTTCAACTATCTTTCTTAGATACATGTAGATCGTTTTATGAGTTCAAGGCTTGGGGACATTGTTATAAATCCAAGGCTTCATGTTGGTTTATCAGCAATAAATCTCGACCTTTAAGCTTGATTTTCCTTACTTTTTCTTCTCAACTTGTAGGTTTCTGCAATTGTTCAAGCGGTTGCAGTGATTCTTTGCTTCCATGGAGCAACAAAGATTTCTCACAGGGCTGAAGGAATCGCATCAGTAGCTAGTAGATGGCATGCTTTAGTCACTTGTGGTCCAGATGATGCATCTCAACCTCAATATTCAAACGGGAACGGGAACGGGAACTTGGAATCTCCCAATAGACTGAAATCAATAACTTGCACCTACTCTGAAAGTGATTTGGAGTCTTTGGATATTGTTACAATGCCTACAACCACACAGCTAGCTTCTTATATGTCCTCCTATCATAAAAGAGAAGCATTTGGTAAGAAACTCAGATATCTTCATAAACTCAACTTACCTTCTATGCATTTTCTCAACTTAATCAATATTTTGCTCAATGGGATCTTCAAAACTTTATAGGAACCTCAACATTGCATATGTTCTTTTTGTGCATTAAAAATGTAACTCAAATTTTCAAATGCTCGAAATTGACATGGTTCTACGAAGCTGTTATTTATGCGTTTCATGCTGTCAGTGACTTTGTAACTTACTCTCTATGGTGCAGTCTTGTATTTGCAAATGAATCCTGGTGGAATCACCATTTTTGGGTGGACAGTTAATAGAGCTCTACTGCTGAATACTATACTTTGTCTTGAACTCACACTGGTCACCTTTGTGCTTGGGAAGACTTTAGTTTTCAACTGAAGTAGCAGAAATTTCAGTGGCTGCCAATCGGTTTTGTTTGTAAAAACCCTTCAAACCCAAATGTCATACATGTAAAATTATTCATTGTCCTCAGAAATTTTGTTTTTTGGTTTTTTTTTTTTTTTTTTTTATTTTTTTGCGAGTGGTCGATCCAAATTGTTGGGGTTTTTTTCATTTCCTCTGGATTCAGGCAGCTGAGATTCTTCTTGTATAAAGCAATGTTGTTCAAATAAACTTCTCATTCCCCATTAATCTGTTGATGAAAAAAGTCTTCCTTTCCTATCATGATTTCTTTAGTGTCATGTTTGAACAATTAAAAACTCCACAATGAAAATGTAACATTTTACCTAACAATCAAATGACAACTAAACTCAACTTGATGTAACAATGTAACATTTTAAAATTTCAAAACCCATTAATAATAAACCGAGAAGTTCATCTTATCTTATTAAGGTTATGAGATTCCTTGACTTTTCTAATGTCAAATCCTCAATAGGCGTATAAAAAAAGCTCTATCCATAATTCATGATGGAATGATTCAATGATTATAAGTTGGGAGCACCACTTAGGGTTTTGACCTGTGAAGATGGTGATTGAGGGATGAATCAGCTGAAGAACATGCTTTCCTGTCAATGAATATGCAACTAACAAAAGTCAGAACATCATATGAAAGCTACTGATGTTAACAGCTAACTGAAGACTCAACAAATCTACAACTTCATAGTTGCCTAAATTTCAATTTTGTTTATTCATCTAAGACATAAATAGATTGGATTTTTGATCTCAAAACATAAAAAATACCACAGCCAAAATGCAGTACCGCACAATTTTCTTTTATTTTTTTTCTTCAGTAAAGATTTGTGATGTATAAAGATTTCACACTGTGATAAAGCCAAAATTCATTAGTTTTAGAAAAGAAACTCATTTTTTATTTGACTACTTATTTTGGGTCATTTATATTATTTAACCAGATTGAATATTGAAATGAGCGGTCAAAATTACATCATGAAAAGATATTTGTTGTATTGAATCGGTTTATATTTCTTTTAATTTATGTTAATCATTCATGTGATTTTTTTTTTTTTTTAAAAAAAAAAGTTTAATCGAGTGGTAGATGAAACATTTGATCTAAACAATATTTATGTTTGTTTGTGTTTCTTTTTATTAATTTAAAATTAAAGCACATTAATGAATTAACTGAATATCTTTAAGATTGAACTAAATATCAATTATATTTAGTCAGGTTGTAGACTTTCCGAGATGATATTTGATACAACTTTTGTTTAAAATAAATTATATGCATATATATTAATTTTGAGACATATGCCACACTTATTTGGATCATGCGAGCAGCTGTAAGGACACAATCGTGATTAAATATTCAACTTTTATTTATTTATTTATTTATTTTTATTTTTTTTCAAAAGATCATTATTAAATATTCTTTAAAATAGAACCAATAAAAAATTTCATGATGGAGGTGAGTGCCGTGGTTGTAATGTAGCATGTGTGTATATATATATATTTAAGAATTCTTTTAAATTATTATTATTATTATTATTTTGTTAGTAATGTAGCATGTGTATATATATATTAAAAAATTCTGTTAAATTATTATTATTGTTGTTAGTAATGTAGAATGGGTCTTGGGTATTTGACAGATGACCTCTGAAGCCATTTTTAAAAATATGATTGTTGGTTGAGTAATTTTAAAATGACAATAAATGGAACAAATAGTTTTTGAAGAGAGGATTTTATGGGTTTACCTTCTTCTTGCTTGTGAATCTGCAATGGATGCCTTAAATTAGATGAGAAATTGAAGTTTTTAGTTATAGTTTAGATTTTTAAAAAAATTAGAATTAGATCATCGACTTTTATGATAGTAATTGATGGTTTGCCTACTAAATTATTTACATTTGAATCAGAGTTAAGATTTTATTATAATAGATTTTGTGTGTACTTTGAGATTTTCATTGTCTAAAATAAAGGGAAGATTAATATGCTCGGCGAAAATTTAGAGGGATATCCTAAGAAAAAAATTTAACTTTTATTTACTTATCTATTTTTGTTAAAATATCCTTTTGTTCTGCGTGTTTTGAGACTTATTCAATTAGTTCATCGTACTGTCTAATCTTAATCACTGTATTTTCATTAAATCTAATTTTGTCTCTAGACTCTCTAATCTTAGTTGACTGTTATTTCTCAAAATCTTTTTATTATTTATTAGCATTTTAACTTCGTGTATCTTATTATATAAAAAGTTATTATTATTACTATTTAATCAATTTTGTTAAAAAAAAATTAGCAACTAAATTTAAGATTTATTGACAGTACCTGAATTAAAATTAGACATTCGAAAGTATAAATTAAAATTCAACGAATTTCAAAATAAAATTAACAAAATGATATCATTATTATTATTATTTTTTTTTTGGGCTAAATGATTAGGGCAAATTGTAAAAATCACTTTTAAGGTATGATGTTAGTTGCAATTATATACTTAAACTTTTAAATTTAAAAATTGAACACTCAAACTTATAAAAGTGTTAAAAGTGAGTCAAATTGGACCTTCAAACTTGCATATTATACAAATTATAACATTTATTTAAGTTTAAGGTTTGATTTTTATTATTCGTAGGCTCAATTTCTATCGTTATTATAAACTTAATAACTTAAGAGTCTACTTTTAACCTTTGCAGAAATTTACGAGTCGAATTTTTATAATTAAAAGTTTAAAATTGTAATTTACTACCATCATTATATTTGAGGACTTGTTTTTGCAATGTATACATTCTTTTCCTACTCAAAGATTAGAAGTCGGCAAAATAATGAAAATAAAAATAAAAATTTATTATTATTATTTTGGAGACTTCACGTGAGAGTGGTAGTTGGGATGAAAGATTACTTTAGTATGAAACAATAAATGATCTATCTATGAGAGGAGGGAAAGCACCTTTTAATAATAGAGGAGAGGACAAAAGATATGTGATATTCGAGAATCCAATTTGAAAATTATCACAAAAAAAAAAAAAAAAAGGAAAAAAAGTTTGAATCTTTCATTTGAATTAAAAAGAACAGAAATTTTTAATATGTTATATCTTTCCTCGATATAATTCATAATTTGTGATATTGTTGTTTCCATTTGAATTTTGTCTTAATAAAGATTTGTTGTAGATCTTTGCTAACCTTGACCTCTGGTTCAATTTTCCCTAGTTTGGTCTTAAGATACTCCAAACTAACCTGTGTAAGACACTATCACACTGATGAGGTGTCGGGCCTTCTCCATGCACATGATGATTATTTTAAAAATTTTCATTACTCTAATTATCTCTAACAAGTTTTACATCTTTATTTATTTTTTTAATACATTTTTCTACTTATTTAGAAAAAAAATTGTAATAATTTTTTTAATAGTATGATTTGTGGGAGAATAATAATTTTGTTGAAGTCATTTTAAATGCCATATTTATACAATTTATTTTTTCATAAGCATGGCGATCACATATTAAAAAGAAAATAGCTACACATTCCGTTTTCAATTTTTATTTCTTAATTAACAATATTAAATAAATCACAAGATGTGGGAAGATGATTAAAGGTTTTTTTTTTTTTTTTTTTTTGTAAATTATTATTTCATAACAAAAGCAACCTATGAAGTATTAATCATAAAATCAAGTGTTGGTGATCAAAACATGCTAAGCTATGAAATAATGTTGCATCATTAACTATATTTTAAGTAGGTTAAGTAATCAACGCCTTTTACAACAAAAAAATAAAAATAAATAATAAAAATAAATAATAATAATAATAATAAAAAAGAAAAGCGAATTATGAATCTGAGTTGATGGTTTCATAGTTTTTCTTTATATAAATTTTAAATCAACTTTTCTTAAATAATAAGTTGAAGTATATAGTTATATAAACTTTCAAACATACAAATTAAAAACTTTATGATGATTGAAATTAAGTTTAATTTCAACTTAGTGTGTGGTTATCATTTTTCTGTTCTTAATTCTTTTTTAAAAAAAATTACAAATCTATTATAATATTTGAACTTTGTGAAAATAAACCATTTTTATTAGTCTTTGACATTTATTTGTATAAACAACTTAATAGAAATATAACATAAAAATATATATTGTTAAATATTTTCAATTTTGTTTAGTAGGTCTATAACTTCTAGTTTAACGCCTATTTAAAACTTACTAACAAGACACGAAAATTTAAAGTTTGGTATAATAATACATAAAATTAATAGACACATTATTTTTTTTCTATAAAATTTAAACATGGTAAAATCTACCGACCACAAAATTGAGAGTTTAATGATTTAATAGATACATTTAGGGAAATTGTTTTAAATGACAAAACTGTTGAAAATATTTATAAACAATAGCAAAATATCACATTATATCTGTGATAGACCACGATAGATCGCAATAAATTACTATTTGTGTCATCATGACTTTGCAGATAGATAGTGAAATTTTGTTATATTTATAAATATTTTGGTTCATTTTCTTATATTTAAAAACAACCCTAATTTTTAATTGAAAAAATTTAGATGCAAAATTAAAGGTTTAAAAAAATCTAGGTCAAAATATCATTTTGGTTCTTGTACTTTGCAATTTGTTCAATTTTAGTCCCTATACTTTCAAATGTCAAATTTTAGTCTTTGTACTTTCAATAAATCTTAAATTTAGTCACTTGAAGTTAATTTTTATTGAAATTGATTACATAATCATAATAATTTTAACGCAAAGAAACACAATATGTGAATATGTTTTCAAAATTTATAGTAGAAATGTTAATAAAAATTAAAAGTAATGAGAAAATCTACAATAAACAAGTAGTAGGGACTAAATTTAAGATTTATAAAAAAATACAGAGACTAAAATTGGACAATTGAAAGTATAGAAACAAAAATTAAAAAAATTTCAAAATATAGGACCACCATGATATTTTAACCAAAAATTTATTAGACAATTGTTTGAAGTGGTTTTTTCCTCCACAAATTTGAAACTTCACATACTAAAATTATAATTGACCTCTAAAAAAACAAAAATGAAAGAAATATATAAAAATTTTAAAGATCAAGGCTAAATAAATGGGAATATTCAGAAACTAAAATATAATTCAAATCTAAAAATATAAAACTTAAGGACTCAAAATTATTATGGAATGTTTGTTTTTTTTTTCTTCTTTTTTTGTGGAAAATTATTATGAAATGTAATTAAAATGTCTTTTGCCGAGATGTGAAGCAAGGTTCCCATTTATTTTCCTAAAGAATAAAAGATATGTACTGAAAATAAAAAATAGTAACAAACCAAAAAAAAAAAAAAAAAAAGGGAAAAAAGGAAAAAGATTCCAAGCTTACGAAATGAATCGCACCTTTTGCTAAAATGGCCGAAGATCTAGCCAAGGTAAATCTCCTACGGCTGCATTTGTATTTAATTTCTGTTCCTTCGTATTTGAACGGTCCTGATTTTCAAATTCTTCATGGGAAGAACAGTTTGATTCTGGCCAACGGCTAAAACTCGAGACCCTAGATATTCGTAGTAATTGTCTCCCACTGTGGACGAATTTTGAATTCTTTATAATTGTCTGAGATGGGTCTGTGATTCGAGACATTTTTATTTTAATGGAACCGATTTCGATGTTTCATATAAGATATTGACTTTGATCCATCTTTTATGGAAACCCCAAATTACCAAAACCCATTTATCCAAAGAAGAGAAGTTTCAAGTTTGTGTTGTTTCAAAGAACTTTGATCTTCAATTTCAATGGCTGAGCTGCGTGATCAAGTGGATGTTGAAGACCCTCAAGCCCATATTCCACTTCTTGAGTCAAAGCATAATCAAAGTTCACAACCGACAGAGGGAGAAGACGACGAAGAAGCCCATTTGGACTGTGCCCTCAAACTGTTTGACACATTGCTTGGCTTTTTGGGCTTCCATCAATCCTCCATTTTGAGCTGTGCCTTGTCTTGGTCTGGTTTTGTTCTTGTCGGTATTGTTCTGCCTGTTGTAGTGCTGCAGCTCTCAGATTGTGCCGCCTGCGAGAAGTACCAGATTAAGGATTTTGAGCTTGATGTAGTTGCTTCCCAAGCTTGTCTTGCAGCTGTGTCTCTGCTCTGTCTTTCTCACAACCTCAGAAAATATGGCATAAAGAGGTTCCTCAGTGTTGATAGGCAGAGCACTTCTTTGGCTCGGTTTCGTAAAGACTATGTCAAGAAGATACGGGTGAGCTTCTACTGAAACTTAATCTTCTGTTTGAAAATAAAAACCTTAGATCTCTTTGCTTCATGGAAATCTGATGATATAAATTGTATTGTTCTCATTTATGATTGTGAAGCCTATGGATTTGATGTGTTTACTCAGTTCCATTCAATGGTTTGAAACAAGTTTATGAACATAAGTCTTTTTTTTTTTTCTTTTCTGGATGAAATCAACAACTTTCACAAGGCGTCCAAAAAAAAAAGCCCACAAAAGTAACTCCTAAAAAAAGGTTCCAACTAAGATGTTACCTAGTGACTAATTACAAAAAAAAAAAAAAAAAAGTAAAAAAAAGTTTGAATATGAAGCCCAAAGCAAAACACGAAACCCCTCACTGAGGAACAAACCTTGCTAGGGGCCTTATCCAAAACTCTGAACATCCCATTATTTCTCTACCCCAAAAGTTTATGAACATAAGTTGTTGATCAAAAGCCATACCTTGTGTTTTGACAGAGGGTTTTGTAGTTCAAAAGTGCTAATTTTCATTTTTTTGGATGTCTTGGTAATGTAACATTGAACTCTGTATTAAGAAAGAACTTGGTTTAACTGTCTATCTATCTCTCCATAGGGTTCAATACGTTTGCTCGTCTTCTGGGCACTGCCATGTTTCATTTTGAAGACTGTACGAGAGGTAATTCGAATACTATATGCAGAACGTATGTCGTGGGGGCTATCGGTTGCTATCTTACTGGCTATGATCATATCCTGGACTTATCTGAGCTTGATATCTCTATCAGCCGCCATTGTGTTTCATTTGATGTGTAATTTGCAAGTCATCCACTTTGATGACTACGCGAAACTCCTGCAAACAGAGTCTGAAGTATTAGTATTAATAGAGGATCATATTTTCCTACGCTATCATTTGTCCAAGATAAGCCACAGATTCCGAATCTTTCTTCTTCTGGAGTTCTTGGTTGTAAGTGCGAGCCAATTTATGACTCTATTCCAGACGACGAGATATACTACAAGGATTACCCTCATAAATGGTGGTGATTTTGCAGTAAGTTCAACACTTTTTTTTCCAACTATCTTTCTTAGATACATGTAGTAGAACGTTTTGTGAGTTCAAGACTGGGAGACATTGTTATAAATCCTAGGCTTCATGTTGGTTTGTCAGCAATATGTTGAGTCGAATCTCGACATTTGAAGTTTTATTTTCCTTACTATTTCTTCTCAACTTCTAGGTTTCTGCAATTGTTCAAGTGGTTGGAGTGATTCTTTGTTTGCATGGAGCAACAAAGATTTCCCACAGAGCCGAAGGAATTGCATCAGTAGCTAGTAGATGGCACGCTTTAGTCACTTGTGGTCCAGGCGAAGCATCTCAGCCTCGATATCCAAACGGTAACGGGAACTCAGAATCTCCCGACAGACTGAAATCAATAACTTGCACCTACTCTGAAAGTGATTTAGAGTCTTTGGATATTATTACAATGCCTACAACCACACAGCTAGCTTCTTATATGTCCTCCTATCATAAAAGAGAAGCATTTGGTAAGAAACTCAGATATCTTCATGAATTCAACTTACCTTCTATGCATTTTCTCAACTTAATCAATATTTTGCTCAAATAGGATCTTCAAAACTCTAGAGGAACCTCAATATTGCATATGTTCTTTTTGTGCATTAAAAATGTAACTCAAAATTTCAAATGCTCGAAATCAACATGGTTCTACAAAGCTGTTATTTATGTGTTTCATGCTGTCAATGACTTTGTAACTTACTCTCTATGGTGCAGTCATGTATTTGCAGATGAATCCTGGTGGAATCACCATTTTTGGGTGGACAGTTAATAGAGCTCTGCTGAACACTATATTTTTTCTTGAACTCACACTGGTCACCTTTGTGCTTGGGAAGACTTTAGTTTTCAACTGAAGTATCAGAAATTTCAGTGGCTGCCCAATCGGTTATGTTTGTAAAACCCTTCAAAGGCAAATGTCATACATGTAAAATTATTCATTGTCCTCAGAAATTTTGTCTCTTTTTTTTTAACCGATTTGCAAGTGGTCGATCCACGTTGTTGGGGTTATTTTCATCTCCTCTGGATCCGGGCAGCTGAGAGTCTTCTTGTATAAAGCAATGTTGTTAAAAAAAAACCTTGAATTTTTCATAATAGTTTGAGTTTTAGAATGCTATGACCGTAACGTATGTTGATCCCAATTTTCATTTTAGGTCATATTTATAATATTTCAAGTCTCCATTTTGATAGAAAATTTTACGGTCTTTTACTCCAACGATAGTCTTGAAATGTCTATGAATGATCAAAGACAATATTTTAAGTCCCTAGGGTAAGGATTTTATGAAAATCTTATTAAACTATTTTATGAGTTTTTATTAAACTATGAAGGTTAAATTATCTTTTAAAGCGATAAGAATTAAATTCTAACTTTTTTTCAAATTATAATATTAAATTTATAATTTACCTTTATTTATTTCCTTTATTTAGTGTCAAAGGACTTGCTTTTGGTTTTGAAGTGATGCCTGGCTAAATCAAAACTAAAAGAAATGCCAACAATTGTCTTTTTATCCACAGCAATGCCTGAGTAAGAACTGTCTTTTTTTTTCTTTTTTTCTTTCTTTTTTTTTTTTTTCATACACGAATATTATACTTCATTTATTAAGCTTACTTTCTAAACAAATGAAAAAACAAAGAGGAAAATAAAATAAAATAAAATAAAATAAAAGACCTTATTCCAAAGTCTGTTCCAAAGTAATAAACTAGACACTTCGTATTTGCTATCGTTGTCCAGAATTTGTTTTTGAAAAAAATAGGCCTGAGTTGTGAGTCTAGTTTTCATTTGGTCTCTTGATTTCAAATGTTATACTTTTTACTAGTTAACTTTGAGTTTGATTTTCATTTAGTCCCTAAATTTTAAAAAAACTACATTTTTATCATTGAGTTGTATTTCTATTAGGTCTTTAGGTTTCATTATTTTACATTTTTACCTCGAGTTTTCACTTATACCTCATCATGATCTATTGGATTAATTTTTAATTAATTAATTTAAAATAATTATCATGTGACATTTTTTAATTAATTATAATATTAAAAAAATTAGTGAAAACTAAATTAATTAAGCAAAAGTAAGATCAAAGGCGGAATGTAGGTAATTAGAGGAAAATCAAAGCTTAAAAAAATCTTAAAATTGAGAGATTACACGAAAATGAAACTAAAAATTGCAAAGTAAAAATGCAACATTTTAATGATCAAATGAAAACTAAACACAACTTGGGGTAAACAATCTAACATTTTGAAACCTAATACCAAATAAAAGTGTATATATATATATATATATATATATATATATATATATATATATATATATATATATATATTAAAAAAAAAAAAAAAAAAAAAACTTAGCGACCAAAAAGTTTTTTTTAGAAAAAAAAACAGAAAATCAATCAAGTGAGGAATACCTCCAAGGTTATAACTTTGCACTCTAAGACATGTGGGTCAAAACAAACAATCATAAGTCCTAATTTCCGTAGTCAACTATAACCAAAGGTCCTGTATATTAGATAACACACGATTAGATCCATCTCAAAACTAATTAGCAATAAGAGGAGTATCTCATCTATCTTTTAAGATTACAAGATCTTTTGTAAGCATATCAACTAACAAATAAAGCTACCCCTCATTCTAGAATAATAAGTCTGATAAGTAGGGAGCATCATTAAGTGTTTTGGCCTGTGAAATAGTGATTGAGGGATGAATCAGCTGTGAGATAGACTAAAGAACATGCTTCCCTGTCAATGAATATGAAACTAACAAAAGTCAGAACATCCTATGAGAAAGCTACTGATGCTAACAGCTACCTGAAGACTCAACAAAACTACACCTACCTTCATATTTGGCTAAATTTCTAATTATTATTATTTGTTATTATTATTATTATTTTTTTTTTTATAAGTGAATCGAGAGAATTGAACTTTTGACATCAAGATTGATAGTACTTTTCCAACCACATCAAGATAAATGCGGCATCGAAACATCGATAGATGAGTTCTCAAATCTTTAAGAGTTAAGACATAAACGTCCGCTTAAACAATACTTAGGAAGATGTTAGTGAATTCTTCTCAACCTTACTTTCTCCATTGAATTTTTCACATCAATGCTTACTGTTTAGTTATATTTGTGCTTGACATTTTTACGTTCACCATCCATTCATTCATATATTTGTATATTAATTTGTAAGTAATTACTGTAGAGAGAATTCTTGAACGCATTCATTTAAAACGCATTCTTTTATATAGCAACCCACATCAAATGAGCAAAAACTTCTTAACATTGATTTTTCTAAAATCCCTAATTTCAACCCTTGTCGCCCTAGAAAACCTGTTATAAATTTTTCCTTCGATTTTTAACGAAAAAATTTGTGTTTTATTGAACAAATTCTCTATGTATCTTCGATGCAACATAAGACCAAAATAACACTTCATCTAACCTGATTTTGAAGACAAGAAGAGAGAGAAATGCAAGAAAAACTGTACTAAAAATATATTAATTAAATTGCTAAGCAATTTATAGTAAAACTACAAAAGACAAATAATTTAAGCGGGCACGTTCCCTCACTGGCCTCCCCACGTGTAATTTTACTTGTTTTTTTTAAACAGCACGTGTAAAAGTAAGAATAAGTTTAGTATGGGGAAACATCCAAAGCCATTATCCAACAAACACAAGACTCCAACAAGATGGCTATATAATATTACCACACGAGATGACAGGACAATCACCTACTTGAGGGACGGTGCAAATAAAACAATCAGAACCAAACAAAACATTTAATTATAAACTACTTCTAAAAGATATATTGGAAGCTAATACAATTTACTATCTAAGATCAACACCATTTACCAGCTTAGACTTTATCCAGAGATCTACCACTTTGGTTCGTTGTTGTTGTATGAGTTTGAATATAACCTATTACGAATTATTTTATGAACTTGTTTTATCTCGACAAAATTGAATTGCCTACCAAATAAGCTCAAACATCTTTAGTGCAAGGAAGAAGATTACTATAGGAAGTGGGATTCTTAGTTGGTTGGTAGAAACAAATGGTTGAGAGAACAAAAGATTTCTTAGGGATAGATAGAGTTCTAATCAAATGGTGTTTCATGCGGGAATCAACACTTTAAAAAAATCAAGAGACTTCACTAAATTGAAATTTGATCCAAGAATGATAGACTCAAATAGGCACCATTCTAAAGAAACATTGTTGAGAATCTTTCAATGAAAAAATCTAAATGAAATACCTGGACTATTTACTTGTTCTTAGAATATTTGATTAAAAGAGAATATAGGGTTTTTCAAGATAGGGCTAGATTATGAGGGGATGTTTTGCAAGGGGATTAGATCAATGTCTTTGGGTTTCAAATAGTGAATTGATTCTTTTTGTCAACAATTCTTCTGATTGCTTTTCTTTTCTGCATGGACCCTTTGGTTTATGTACTTTGATTCTCTTCCTGATCAACTCATCTGTGCACATAATCCTTTTTCACACAATCTAAAAATCCGAAGTCCATCGCCCTCCAGAACAAATAAGTGATTATTAGCAACAAAAATCTCAGCAAGGAACAGTGATGTAATTTTTCTTTAGACGGAAATACTCTTTTTATTGAAGTGGTGAAATGAAGGAATAATGATGTAATTAATAATGCATTAAAAAAAAATGGTTACTAGTTGAACAGTGCTTAAAATGCCAGTAGGTACGTAAGCTAATTCATTCTCCAAAGTTATTGTATGATCATATTAGAGTTCACAATTGATGTCCTCAACTTGCAATACTGCAGTGGGATTTCTAAATCAAGATCAAAAATAAAATTCCTTTGTAAGATAAAGCTTGATGGATAAAGCACCAATCCTCGTCCCAAAGGTTGATAATTTAATCCTACTCCTGCAGCTCAAAAGGCTTAATTTCTTTTTTCCACAAAAATCAAAGAGAACAAGCAAATTGTAAGAGCCAATTGCTCATGTCAACTCCTTTTGGAATGCAGTAATGCACTTGTAAGCTCTATATTTCTGGGAAAAAAAAAAAAAAAGAAAGAAACAAATTACATTGATGTATGAAATTACAAAAGCAGGTCTTGTACCCAAAACTAAAGGAGTTAAAAAGTTTTACATTCACACTTAGTCATAGCAAGAAAAATAATATGTTTAAAGTAACTATCAAAAGTGCTTCCCTTATCATTGGAGAGTCGATTGTTTCCCACACAAAAAGAGATGAGCGTTAGAGGGTGTAAATAAGAGCTGCTTATCTCAATGAAGGCTAGAGTGATTTCCTACCAAAATCTACCGACGTATCAACAATTAATGAACAAGTGACTTTTGAGTCTCATGGCCAGTTGTACATGGACATAGTACATAATAGTATGACGAACCTCTAGGGGAATATTTTACATACAAGATAAAAACTTCATGTAGGAAAGCACAACAGAAACAAAGATAAAAATGTTATATACACTTATTTTGTTTGAAGGCATAAAATTTCAAGGTGTAGACACATATCTGATACATGTTCAAGTGTCCGACACGCAACTCATCAAGCTCAAACACGGAACATTGTTATCGTTTCCACATATACCGAAAGTGAAATTATGCCTTACAATTATAATTTGGTCAAATAGCAATTTTATTGATGAAAGAAAAGCATCCTCCCTCTCCTACATCCAGTTGTTTCTCGTAGTCTAAATGTAAAGTTTGAAAATATAAAACAATACGAACTGTAATTATAACTCAACATTGAAGACCAATTCAAATTCAATATATTTTCCATTTTCTACCAGAATATTTTACAGAAAAAGCATCTATTCCTGAAAAGGAAATATGCTCAAACTAATGACGTAAGTGCTACACATGCATTCATTTCCAGATGATCGTCAATCCTTGAAACCAAAGTTCACCTGGAAGTACAATTTACATATTTTCACGAACTACAGGACATGCCCCAAGGCCAACCAGCACCAATTATCTTGTGAAAAGCAGTGCTATATTCCACTATTTCAATTCAATTCCTTTCCCCCACCAATTTTATAAATACCATTTCTATATAATAAATGGTCGACAGAGCCTCAGCCATCACTTAACAATTCATCTCTCACCAAAGAGACCAGTAGTTCCTAACTTCTGCTGCTGCAATTCCTTTATACGTTGCTCTTCAAGGGGATCTGGACTCAATATTCTTCGCATTCTCCTAAACAAAGATAGACAGAGGACATTATTAACAGAATAAAGGGGTACAAGCAGGTCACCTTGGTCTTGACGTTTGGCGAATGCCAAAGTATTTTTTGAAATATCAAACCAATACAAACCACCAAAGTCTATCAAAACATAACCAACCAGCTAATTTTATATGGGTTAAATTGCAAATTTGGTCCCAATAGTTTGGAGAAAATTAAAGTTTAGTTCTTATGATTTGATAAGGTCTTCATAAATAGTCTCTACGGGAAGGACTATTTATGAGATTTTCATCAAATCGTAGGACTATTTACAGAGACTATGAAGATTTTATCAGACCATAGAGATTATTTATGAGGTTTTATCAAATCATAGGGACTAAATTCTAACTTTCTCCAAATGATAGGAACCTAAATGGTAACTCAACCTTTATATTTTATAAACCCAGACTGCATATTGATCAAACAATCAAAAATGACTTGGCAGGCATGAACTCCTCAAAGAATTATTTAGCTACCTGTCTTGAGCATGCTGAGCAGGGAACGTAGGCATAAACTCCTTCGACTTTGGGAGAGGCACTTCAAGGAACCATGCATGATCAAGAGCTTCTTCAGCTGATATTCTCTGTAAAAAATAATGAAATCCAAATAAGCAAATGTAAATATAAGGAATAAAACTCGCTTGAATTGATTGATAGTTACCTTTTGAGGATCATATGCTAGAAGTTTGCTCAACAGATCGAACCCAGAATCAGATAGAACTGGAGAGCCAGTAAATGATGTGGCAGGGAATTTCTTACGAAGCAGGTTGAACCTGAAACGTAGAAAAATGTAGTCAATATTAAAATAAACCTGGGACTATAGTTCAGCAACGGAGGCCAGCTAGTCAGAACAGACTCACCCAAAGCTGGAAGCCTGGGAAAATAGCGGACAAATAAGAAATCTAGAATATTGAAAGTTAGAAATTAAAAAATAAAAAAAGAGAAGCATTTGAAACTTACTGATGCTTGACAAAGTTGACTCTAAAACCAGGTAGCTTGGAGAATCCAGGCCAAGTAGTCTCATTTGGAGTGCCTAGAGTTCTAAAAATCTGTCAAGTCGTACCAGTAAGGAGAAGAAAAGGAAGCAGCTCATTATTGCAATGAAAGAGTTTAAATCACTAATACAATACCAAAAACAGAAAGAACCACAGTGCAACATATTACCTTATCTAGTTGCTCAACTTCAGTTTTCCCATTAAAAAGAGGCTCCTTAGATAAAAGTTCAGCCATGATACAACCCAAGGACCACATATCAATAGCAGTTGAATACTGTCTTGCTCCCAACAGTAGTTCGGGTGCCCTGCCATGTAATGAGACCAGAGCACTGTTATACTTTGTCCCAAAACATTCTTATATTTAAAGTTGTAAACAGTGAATGGTTATGCATAGATGAATCTTATAAATAACTTGAATGTCTTAAAAAAAAACTAGATAAAAAGACAACAGATGACAGTACCATGATAACGCACAAATATGACAATACTTTGTAAAAGAGACACCAAAGGTGACAATTGCAATCATCAACTCACAAATATTCATAATATGCTCAATTGCCCAGGCCAACAGAATCACATGGCTCACAAAATGAACAAACATGGGAGGGAAAGAATGAATTTCGCTAAAATGAGACCAAGTTCTTTATATCTTACGATCAAGATACGTATAAGAGACTAAAGCATGCACAACAATTGTCTACTACATACATGGGAAAAGTGAATCAGTACAAATGTTTAAACATGGAATGAAAGAGTAAAAGAACTTTAGGTTTTGTAACCATAAAATGATAGTGCTGACAAGATCTTTATGGCCTTCTCCGCATTAATTTTTGTTTGAATGAAATGATAGGAGACGAAAGAAAGAAGCAGTTACCTGTACCAAAGTGTAACAACTAAATGTGTATATGGCTTCAAAGGACTTCCATACTGACGAGCCAATCCAAAGTCACAAATCTTCAGTTCACCCTGGTTGTTCAAGAGCAAATTAGATGTCTTCAAATCTCTATGAAGCACCCAGTTACTATGGAGATACCTAACACCCTCCAATAGCTGAATCATTAGGCATTTTACTTCACTCTGAGTAAAAGGATGTTTCATGGTCTCCATAAGTCCTTTAAGATCATGTTCCATGTATTCCATGGCCATAAAAATGCTATCAAGACTATTCCCTACCACAACTTCCTTCACATCAACGATGGATGGGTGATGGAATGAAAGAAGAATATTTATTTCTCTCAAAGCAGTCAGCGGAAACCCTTCCTGCTCCTTCTCCATTTTTACCTTCTTCAAGGCCACAATTTCCCCAGTCTTCTTGTCTCTAGCTCTAAACACAACACCATAGGTGCCTTCGTCAATCTTGTTTAGTCTCTCAAATTCATCAACACTTCTACATCCCTGAAGCATGTTTACACTTCTTTGAGTGGTTGCTGGAGGCTCAAGGGTGGCACAAACATGATTATCATCATCAGAGTCGGTATCTGAGGGACTGTAACTAGCATCAGAGATATCATGTCTCTCATCAACCTCAATGTCGTCACTCTTTTCCGCATCACCACCAGAATCAAATCTACAATGGGAACCTTGTTCATTAGATTCAGATGACCTAACTCTCGTTCCGCTTGACTTGAAACCATTGCTCTTGAGGTCCCCAGCCTCAGAAAATGTGTCACTTGGGGTCTTGCGATGTAGCTCATTTTCCCGAATTTCACTAATTAGGATCTTCTTTTGTCTTAGTATTTCTTTATCATCTAAAACCTCACCTGCATCAGCAGGGGAGGTATTTCCACCTGCCCACCGTGAAAATGAGATATTCCTTGTTGGGCCATTATCTTCATTATCTAACAACTCTACTTCAACATTATGGCATAAATGCTTTCGTAAAACAGGAGAGGCTAATGAGTCAGACATTTCAAGTCCAGAGACTAAAGGAGATTTAAATTCAGAAGAAGATGCAAAATTGTTGCTATCACTATTCCTAACTGAAGATGTATCTTCACCTCGGTCTGAGATGATATTAGGAGACTGGCGGGTCAACTTCTGGGGACGTGGAAGACCCATCACTGTTATGACAGTCCCATTACGGGATGGATGCCTCAATTTGTTGTCGTCCCTATCCCAAACTATAGGCGAAAATTTTCTTTTCTTCTCCATAGGAGATAGCTTCCCATTATTTACTACTCTTGAAACCTCTCTATCTTTAACCCCCAATCCAGATTCCATTGCATCATCAGATCCACTCCCACAGGATAACTCACCCGGCTCCCTGTCGATGGTATTAGAAACCCTATTCTCAATCGGACCATGATCACTGCCACTGACACCACCATCACTAGTACTTGAATTGCTCCTGGTAGAAGACGAATGATAATGACCATTAACAACCGCGTTCTCCTTCATACCCTGGTGCCTAACCCTAACCTTGTCTTTAACGTCCGGCGCTAGACTCCGACGAACACCATGATCATCATTGCTGATCTTAACTCTTTCAAACTCTTGCCTAGCACTGCCAAACGACCTTCTCGACACATGAAAATTGGTCTCCCGGTCCCTGAACTCGTTCTCACGGTAACCCCCATGTCGCCCAGCCGCCATAATTACACAGCAACTACAAGCTCGAGGCGAAACCGCAAACACACTCGATAACTACCTTCGAGCTTAAGAAGTCAAAATTCAGTTCGAAATTTGACTGAACCCTTTGAACGAAATTACAAAATTGAAACACACAAAAGCGCAAGTACAAATGTAAAGCGGATTTTGCAAAGAGTTTATTCAATGTAAGAATTGGAACCTGGAATTTCCGTTTTCCCGGGACGGTAAATATGGCGAAAGAAAACTTAATAGAAACAAAACCCTAACAGGAACCGAGAAGAAAATACGAACAGAGTAAATACCCGATCTCTGACTTGGAGAAGGGGTTTTCAGATAGGAGGGTTGGGGTGGGGGTTGAAGACGATAAAAGACGGCGAAACGCTGCTTCTTCAGGAGGGGAAAGAAATCCCTCGCTCAATCGAAGCCAACGTGATCGCTACGCGGAAAGAGGAGGAAAAATAGTACGGCTCCTCTCTTTTATATGTGCGAGGTTTTTTTTTTTATTATTATTATTTTTTTTTTTTTTTTACCTTCTTCTTCTTCTTTCTCGAGTATCAATTCATAGCATGAATTTTGATTATATAAACTTAATCCCTAATAATTGTATCCGTCCATTATATCAATCTAAATTCTAAATTTTCATAACCGTATTAATTTAAACTAAAGTTAATGATTTAATTTAATATCTTTTTTAGAGTTCAAATTTTAAATTAATACAATTATTAGTTTTGAGTTTAAATTGATATAACTTTCAAAATTTTAAGTTTAAATTGACACAATTTTAAAGTGGGTATAAATTGTTATTCGTCGTTTTTTTTTTTTGAGAAATTGTAACATAAATCAAATTTGGGCAAAAATTGAATCTATCAAATTTGTAGGACTATTTAAAACTTAAAATCCACCTTATTTTATTTTTTATATATTTTCCTATCCTATTAAAATGAAACAAAATATTTATAAATATAGCAAAATTTCAATCTATGACTCAGATAGTCTATCATATATTGATATTATTTGTAAATATTTTTAACAGTTTTGTTATTTAAAATAATTTTTTTTAATTTTTTTAATTTTTACATTTTTTATTTAAAAACAATCTAATATTATATTACACAAAAATTGGATCTTCCTCCCCTCACATTTGAATCTTAAGACCCAATATATCTTATTTTTCATATCTTTTTCTACCATATCTTTTTTTTTTTTAATTTAAAGACAATTTGATATTATATTAGTATTTCTAAACTTTATTTTACATCTATTAAACATGAGATCTAACCAATGATAATTTTTGCCCTTTAGATCATATAATGACAATGATTAAGCATTATATATACACAAACATTAACCATCATGGATTTAAATGGTAGTTAAAAGGGCAGAGGGATTTAAACCACAAACAACTTGGTTCATATATATTATATTAACTCATCTAAAATTATATTTGTGGTGAACTTGTGCCCTCTCTTATATAAAATCCTAAATCTGTCCTTGATTGTAGGTAGGAGAATTCGAACTAGAAACCTTGTAATTTTTAACACACTTTTATGTCAATTGAGCTATGCTCATTTTTGCGTAAATTTTAATATTGGTTTCCTGTACTTGAAGTCTTTAAGTTTTTATCAACGATATATTAACCATCATGAATTAGCTAGTGGTAAAAAAGAACAATGAGTTTAATAAAAGACTTAGAAATAAATTCAACCATGGTGATGTAAGTTGACTCGGATATTACACATTTTAATTTTAAGAGTAAATTGCAAAAATCATCCCTCAAGTATGGTGGTAGTTGCAATTAAACTCTCAAACTTTCAATTTTAAAAATTAAACCCTCAAAATTATATGAATGATTAAATTGAGTCAAATTGAATGTTCAAACTTATATAATTATATAAATGGTAACGTTTATATAAGTTTAAGAGTTCAATTTTTATCATTTGTGGGCCCAATTTCTACAATTATTGTAAGCTTCAAGGTCTAATTTTAACACTAAAAAGAAGTTTAGGGACCCAATTTTTATAATTAGAAGTTTAAGAATCTAATTGCAACTATAAACCTATTTCAGGGTAATTTTTGCAATCCTCCCAATTTTTTTTTTCTTTTTTAATTTTAAAGTCCATTTAATTGAAAGTTTCCTTCCAAATTCTTATATTTGAAGAATGAAGTTAACGTTGAACAATTAAATAAAAAAAATTCAATATTTCCAAAATAGTTTCTCATATAAACTAGAATAAAATCTTTAAAACCACTAAGCCCCGTCTGGTAACCATGTAGTTTTTTGTATTTTTCTTTTCTTTTGAAAATTAAGCTTATTTCCTCCCAAATTATTACATTGATTTGCATCTTTAAATACAATTGTTGAATTCTTTGTCAAATTCCAAAAACAAAAGCAAGTTTTTTAAAAAAAAAAAATTTGTAGTTTTTAAATTTTGGATTAGTTTTTTAAACTATTGGTAAAAGGTAAATAACAAAGGAATAAATTTGAAAGTGGGAGTAGTGTTTATGGACTTAATTTTCAAAACAAAAACAAAAAATCAAATAATTATAAAATGGAGTCTTAGCTGTGCTTTTATAGATCAACAACATGTGAACTAGTCGTAAGAATCTAACCTGAAATATGTCCAGATCAACATTTTTAATATCCTTACTATTATTTGGACATAACTTATCTATACAAAGAATATTCTCAAACTAGCTATTAAAAACAATAAAAACCAAGAGTTATAAATAGTAACCGATTAATTTGTTTGACAACAAATTTTTGGGTAATTTTGAGGCAAGTTCCAAATGTTGGTCCCATATGAAATAATACTACAAAGCAGCACCAAAGACAATAGAACACAACAAGCAATTAAAAACCAGAAGAGACAATAATTCACTTCAAAATTTCAATTTTTTGTAACAATTCTGAGGTAAACGCATTTTACAGATATTCAAGGAGAAAAAAAGTGGCATTAAAGAAAGTGGGAAAAAGGCTGATGATTTTAATTTGAACAGGCAGATCTGATTAAACTTAAAGGAAGGTGCCTGAAAAGCGAAATATAGAATCTACCAGCAGCATAGAGAAGGCAACTTGAAGGAGAAAGAAGAAGGTAAGTGACCAGTCCTCCTAATATAATCAGCCTTTTCAGAAGTCCTTACAGATTTCTTATTTAGTTTTGCCTCTGCATTTGCACGTTTCTCTTCGGCTATTCTTCTCGTCGCTGCTAGTTTATCTGCCAGCGTCTCTTGTGCACCAGCTTTCATTTTCTCTGCCTTTTTCTGCTCATATAATTTTTTAAAAAAAGTTAAAAGAACTGTTCATTGGATCCAATGTTCAAAGTTGTTATAGATTTCATGTTCACTACTACGACTTCAAGGAAGTGAATCCATTTGCAGAAAAGATGGGCGGTTAGAATGCTATTAATTCGAGTTTAGTCTTATTTCTTAATTTGATCCTCGTGATTTTAAATGTTATGTTATAGTTTTATTGGGTTGGTTAAATAATATTTTAAAATGTTTCTCGATATTAGATGTTGATAAATTTTTTACCTTGGATAGGCTAATATATTATATGAACAATTGTATTACGATTTGAGCTGGATAAAAAAGAGAAAATTGGGCGACAAAATCGAGCTGGGCATAAGACGGGTGAGCTTTACAGAACCCTTTCAAATCCAATATTTCCATTTCTTTTTTTGAAACATCAAAAGAAAAGGTGCCATGGAAGAAAACTGATGACAGATACGATTTAGGAGATCTAGCCAAACTACAGAAACTATAATATAATAAAAGAACAGATTTGGATCAAAGTTCAACTGCACATTCAAGTTTGGAAGAAGGTAAAAATCAGGCTAAGAGAGTACCTCTATTTTTCTCATTTTTGACTCCGCTTTCCTCTTCTCGCTGGTTTCCCATGCTTGTATCTTCACTTCTTCACGTTTATACCTAAAAATGCAAAACGATCAGCATATCATGAACATCCAAGTTAAATCTAGCATTTTAAGTTCTCCAGATTGCAAAGGGGGAGAAGACATTCAATCATCAGGTTTCCAGTCTGAAAGGATGAGTCTGGTACCCTCCTTTTTTTCCCTTTTTGTCTAATGAAAAGACGAAAAAGGCCCACAAAATTGGATGCTTTGAAAACATACAACTAGTTTCTTGAACTTCAAAAATAAAACAGAAGTTATCGATCGGGCCAAAGTGTTCACTGTTCAGAATTTGAAAGGCAAAAACAAAACTAGAGAAGTAAGGAAAAGGGATCAAGGGATCACCTTGCCATATGCTTGGCTCGCTCTGCTTCATCCCAAGCCATTGCTCTAGTTTCCATAGAGTCCATCTTTAGAGTCTGATCAGAGCTTTGGTTTCTCACCACCATAGCGGTAGAAGCAAAACCTGCTTGACGATCTTCAATGGCTTGCATCTCATGGTGAGGCCTTGCTGGAGTGGAAGATCCAGAAGTTATAGGGCTCTGAAGCACAGGGGTTGTGGCTCTAACTGGGGTAGCCGTCCTTGAAGGCTCCTGACTCGCTATGGGAGTCATCTCTGTTCCCATGTCTCTCACACACACAGATCTAACCACCGTCTTGCAGCTCTCCACTGGCTTATTGATTCTCCAAATGGGCTCATCACATTCCATCTTCTTTGTTTCTGCTTCACTTCGACTACTCATAGCAGAAGCAAATCCTCCATTTTCTTCTTGCCCTTCGATCCTTTTATCTCCACCGCTCAAATATTCATGCTCCTGTTGTGGCACAGCAGCTATAAGCCGCAAGTCATCAGCATTCGAATTTCTATGCTTGATTTTAGACTCCCCTTTTTCTCCTCCTCTTGGCAACCCAAAAATCCATTTCTGTGCATCGTCCCACTTCGATGGAGTTGATTTAGCAGTGACCACCCGGCGATGAAAACTGCCATTAACTCCATTTCCTCTATGAAACTCAAAACCCATAGCCTTTTCATGCTTTGATCCATTGTTGTCATACCCATTCTCCTCTCTCCCCCTCATTTTGGTCAAAGAAAACCTCTCTCACTCTCTCACTCTCTCACGGACATATTATCAAACAGATGGCGTGCATACTTCAAAGATCACTCAAGAACACTAGACCCCAACTTCAAATGCAGACCAAAAAAGATCTAGATTTCAGCATCACTGGAACAGATAAAGAAAGAGACCGAAAAGAGAAATCCGAAAGCCCACAGAATTGAGAAAAAAAAAAGTTTCGTTCCCATTTAGAAGACGAATGAGGAAATGAAAGCAATAAACCCCGACAAGAAGTAGAACCTCACCATGTCTGAATGCTGAAATTTACGTCACTGAAGAAGATAAGGGACCCATCTGAAGCAGTAAAGCAATGTAGAATTAGACATTAACTCAAGATTAAAGAAATGTGTAATTTCCATAGCAGTGAAGCTCAGAATAGCAGGCAAATTAATGGAAGTGGGTACAAATGTAATGATTTGAAAAAGTAGAAGCTGGAAGGCTATGATCAGATTAACTTCACAATATTGAAGAGAGAATCAAAAGGGGGGTGGTGGGTTTGGTATGAAAGAGCTAAAATCTATGGTGAATGGTAAATTAAAAGCATTGAAAAAGCTGAGAAGTTGGCAGCAGATCTGTTATGGAGAGAATTAAAAAAATAAGAGAGGATGGTTGGGAATAGAGACAAACCAGCATACATGTGGCTACTTGACAAGTCATTCCAAAAGAATAACTGAATATTAAAAAAAGAAATAAATTTAAATATAACTTTTTTTTTTCTTACCCACATATGGTTATTCCACCAACTTCACAATTAGATATTAAATAATTAATTTTATTGGCTTCAATAGTATTTGTTATTGAAGTTTGGACATTTATGACCTACTTTCATCTTTCATTCTTTCTCTCACCCTACATCTAGAGAAGACCACATCCACAACCCATTCAAGTGACGCCAAAGCTCCCTTGTCTAACTTTGGTGATCATCGTCGATGACCAACTCTGACAACCACTGTCGATTCAATCTGACAATGATCATCACCACCGACTACCTTTTGTGTCAAACTACCTCAAGCACCATACTCTAGCAACTACCTCCAATCGCCAACTTCAATGAACACTGTCAATAACTTTACAAGTTATACTTCCTAACTCCATGGACATATTGACTCCATACTTTATGATTCAACTTTAAACCCAAATCAATCTTAAATGTTCAAATCTAGTTATGTACTTTAGATAAGGGCTTAAACCTAATTTCCTCTCAACTTTTAAATTTGTCCTATTTTGGTCTTTAAATTTTTTAATTGTTTATTTAATTTCTGAACTTTTAGAAAATAACCATTTTTTTCGGTACGACTAGATCTTTAATTATTTTTTCTAAACAAAATAATGGCATAGTTCTAATATACGTACTAGCGTTAAATGTGCACATAATTTAAAGCCATATAGATTATAGACCAGCATTTATTTACTTACCAAATTGATATTACATGAAAAATAATATAGAAAGAACCAAAATAATTTGTTTTATAGATATTTTAAATTTTAAGGATAAAAATGGAATAAATATAAAAATTCAATTATCATAATGATATTTAAACCTTCAATAAATCTTAATTCAACTCTTACTCTATGTATAATTTTGTAAATATATATAGTCTTTTGGACAGTTGCAAATATAGTAATTAGGTCCAAAATCTTTGTAGATATAACAAAATATAAAAAAAAAATTTGCATATATATCAAAATTTAGAATATGACTTCGAAATTTAGTAGTGATAAACTATATGACTAGTAGGGACCCATTAGTGATAGACCATATTGCTAGTATAGTCTATCAATGATAGACTTTATCGTTAAAGTATGAGTTTATTACAGATAGATTTTGTTATATTTATAAATTTTTTTAAAAATGTATATTGCTAGTATACTTAATTATTATTCCTAAAAATGCTACTTAACACAATTACCCTAATATTTTTTTTACAAATAAGATCTATTATACTATGTTCAATAAAATATTAAAATTAACTTCGAACTAACAGTAAAAACTAACATATCATTCATTAAAGGTATAAAAACTAAAATTTGATTAACAAGTGATTAAAATGAGGTGAAACCTAAACTACATAGACTAAAATAATATTTTAATAAAAATTAACTTCAAACTAACGGTAAAAACTAATATATTATTTATTAAAAGTATAAAAACTAAAATTTGATTAAAATGAGGTGACACCTAAAGTGCATGAACTAAAATAATATTTTAATAAAAATTAACTTCAAACTAACGGTAAAAATTAATATATTATTTATTAAAAATATAAAATCAATGATTAAAGTGAGGTGACATCTAAATTATATGGACTAAAATAATATTTTAATAAAAATTAACTTCAAACTAACGATAAAAATTAATATATTATTTATTAAAAGTATAAAAATTAAAATTTGATTAAGAAGTAAGGTGAGACCCAAAGTATAGAGTAAAATAATATTTTAGTAAAAAAAGGGATTTGCATAGGAATTGATGGACTTTTTATACTGAGCAATTCACATGGGATGCAAAGCAGTCAGAATGTACCCCCACTCCCATGAAAAATTTCTTGAAAGTGATAAAACATAGTTTTAAATTTTGTCCTTTTATATTAAAGGAAAAAAGCAAGCATCGGATTCAATATATCAATATATCATTAAAAACAATTAAAAACATTTTCTTGGGAGGGGGGGAGACTTCATCTTCATCGAGGTTATTCTCGGTGAATTAACATTGTTTATTACACTTCCAACAATTCACATTTGAATCTAATAAAAATGTTATCGTTACTACATTTTAGAATCATCATAAATACATTACGGAGAATATGTTTGGCTTGGTTTTTAAAGTTCTTAAAAAAGTGTTGAGCACAAAAAAAAAGTGTATTTATATTATTGAGCATTTTAAAGGCTTTCCAAATCAAATTTATAAATTATAACATAAAAAAAATTAAGGGAGCACTTGCAAAAAATAAAAAATAAAAAAGCTAAATAAACAAAATATAGTAATTAGATTCATAACTCTAACTTTAAAAATGGCAAAAAAGAAACCCAGCCATTGTGATGCACCTGAACGTGATACACTTTATACACCTAATACAAGATATACACTTGATACTCATTGATACAGGTTTGATATATTGTTAGTATACTCATGTCATATGTCTGATACACTCATGTGTAACTTCACTTATGTAATTTCACTGCTCAATTTTCTAAAAAAAAATTATTTCATCTCCGTTTTGTTACTTTTCCTCTCCCCAATTAATTTGAAAAAAAAAATTCAACCAATTAATTTTTTAAAACATGTACTTTAGTTGATGACATACTGATATTGAAATATAATCCTGATATATGTTTAATATATTGCTAATAAATTTTATTGAAATTATGTTGATATAATTTATAATGATACACTCATTTATATTAGTAATACACCTAATTAACATACTATTGATGTTCTTTATAATTATATTGCTAATAAACTTTATTGATACATCGTTGATATACATTATAATGATATACTCATTTATATTACTAATACATTTGACTGACATATTGCATATATACTTTATAATGATATACATGTTTATATTGTTGATACACTTGATTGATATATTGTTGATACAGTTTATAATGATGCATATTTTTATACTGTTGATGCACTTGATCAATATATAGTTGATATACTTTCTAATGTTATACTCATATACACTACTAATACACTTGACTGACTTACTATCAATATACTTTATAATGATATACTTGTTTATACTGTTGATACACTTAACTGAGATATTATTAATATATTTTACAACAATACATAAATTGATTGATACTAAGTCTTTGGTGATTGCTATCTGAGTTACTATCTACCTCATGGGCACTTGTTGGGTTTAAACACAAAACTTTCAACTGAAAAAGATGATGTCTCTAGCAAGAGTCAGATCACTACTGCAAATTATAGTTGATGATAAAGTTGGAGCACAAGTTACTTATAGTTCAACCCTCGTAAAACTTGAATTTACAAAATAATAACAATAATAAATAAATAAATAAATCTCATGATGTCCAAAAATCTCTTGGACTTTTTTTTTAAACTAAAAATGCAAAGAATTAAATAGGCAACAAAATGAATTGTTAGGAGAATAATGTTCCAATATTCAAAAAATGGCACATAGCTAATTGTAAGAATGGTGAATTACATAGAGTTAATAGCTAAATATAAAAGCATATTTTGAAACATAAACAATGTCTTTTATTTTTTTAAAAAAAATACATTAAAATAAAAAGACAAAAATAACCCTAAATGAGAAAATCATGAAAAACACGGTGTATTTGAAAACGCATTTCAAAACATGATCGACAAACTAACCAACACAAGTATTTTTTATTAAGAAAAAAAAATCAAATATTGGATAATAATAACTTAGAAACATCGAGTGAATGTTACAAGAATAGTCGAAATCTTCTAAGATAAAATAAATTAACTTGATACACCCTCACTAAAAATTAGGAAAATCAAACCGAACGGAAAATATGATGCAATTTAGGATTGTAATTGGAATAAAAGATAAAGTGGCAGGTCATATATAAAACTGTGAGGAAATATATTTGCAATTTTTCAAAACTTCCATCCAAATTATTGTATTTTTAAAAATATTTATTAGAGAAAAAGATAGAGAGAGAAACCTTCCAGCCAAATTGATAACATAATTACGGGCTATATAATGAAGCATGGACCCAATAAAGATGGGTTGAGCCCTGAGCAAGAATTAAGCCCGTTTGATCCAATGACAAGTCCAAGAAAACTAAAACAAAATTTTTAAGGACTTTTTTTTTTAGACTTGATAATCAGTTTTTTATTTTTAAAAATACCTATACTTTTCTTTTGTTTTGGCATTCACATTTTTCCATCTATATTTTCAAACTTTTAAATTAAGTTTTGAATGCTAAAAATGTAGACTTTAAAAACTTGTTTCCCTTTTAATTTAAGGGAATTCAAATGTTTCTTTAAGAAAGGTTAAACATAAAATCTATAGTAAAGAAAACAAAAACGAAAAATAAAATCTTTATCGAATGAAACTGTTTAAAGTTTTAAAACATCAAAAGTAGCAACGAATCAAAAAAACATAAGTTGAAGTAGTGCCCATGAACTCATTTTTCAAAAATTAATAACCAAAAACTTATCATTGGGATGAATCCATAATTGCGACCTGCTACTATCTAAATTTTCTCAAAAGGAAAAGTGGCCAGCAAGTTGGGCAGAGTCTGGGTGCCAAGAATGATAATTGAGAGTAGATTGAAGGTGGGGTATTTGAGTTATGGCCTTTTTTCTTTTTTTTCTTTATTTCCCTTTTCACATGGGGAAGATGGGCTCACGCTGGACGTTTGTACTTCGATTAGGTTAGGTCTAATAAATGATATTATGACAGTGTGAGACATACTTGACCCAGTTTTACAAACTGTTGGAGCAGCCAGTAGCATCAGCAACCAGGCAGCACTGCTTCAGCAGCTTGACTGAGTCAAATATCTCTCAATTGTACAAAATTTCTGTCAATAATTGAAACCTGAAAACATAAGAGGCATAGAGAAAGAAACAAATGTTAGCAAAAGAAGAATTGTGTTATTTGTGACAATAGTTAGTATCAAATGAGTTTGAGAATGAAACAGAACAAGCCAAATCAGAGGTTACTTTTGAATAGAGTTATACTTTACAATATGGAAATGAATATGAATGAGAGGCTTTATACTTAACACTGCTTCTGAGCACTTGAATCAAATAAGAATAATAAACAAGAATGTGGCAACTGGAGCAAACTATCTGTGAAGAAATGAAATCCCTACGGCCTCTCGAGTAAATCAGCCCTAAACAGCAATCAGAAAAAAAAAAAAAAAAAAAAAAAAAAAAAAAAAAAAAAAAAAAAAAAAAAAAAAAAAAAAAAAAAAAAAAAAAACAACTTTACATTTATGTCACCAACACGTCGTGCCATTTCTTATACATTAAACTGGATTTGATTGAAACCAAGGGACAATTTATCCAGACATGCCCCGTAGAACACAAGGTCTTTTGGTTAAATATGTGTGGTAGTGAGCTCTCGTTGTCTGAGGAAGAAGATGGGAAGGATGGACAAGCAAGGGTGCGGCGCTATTCGTTAGAATCACATAATACTGCAGTTGCATTTCGATTCCAGCTTTGGAGGTTTTGTGGTGTCCACTTGATTAGGAAGACCTACATTTCGAATGGTGGACTCGTCGTTGTTCTCATCATTTTCGGTTTTAGCAATAGGGGGCTTTGTACTCATTTCGATGAGCCGCTGTCTAGGTTTTTGTGATTTCATAACCCGTTTGCCACCTGCTCTATGGCGCAGATCACTTCTGTTAGTGTTAGATTTCCCCAAAATGGTAACCATTGGTCGTGAGGCTTCCAATGTAACCTCATTGTCCTTTTCCTTTTCTTTTTCTTTCTCGATTGCTATGGTAGCAGCTGAGTAGGCTAGATCATGAACAATGGAGCTACAGAAAAGTATTGTATCTGTTGCCTCTTCAAGTGTCAAGCTTCTTACCACCTTTGTTTTGCCCTGATAATCAACAATTACTGTCGATTCTTCTGCCAAACAGAGAGTTTTATCAGGGAAAAGAGCCAGATTGAAAATTCATCGAAGTAATTTTAGATGGGGACATGATTAAAAACCAGTGTAGGTCTCGTATTAAAGAAATTTAGGAACTTAAAAGAGTTGCAAGGAGACAAACTGAAAGAATAGCATATAATTCACCATCTAAGAAACTTAAATACCTATGATGTCATCAGATTTTTCAGGATTAATGACAGAAGGTGTTAGATCCTGGTCAGGCCCGCTAGGAACCACAGATTCCTCTTCCAGTGGAATCTTTGATATTGTTGATAAATCATCCTGTGAACCTGGAGCTATCACCTCGGCTATTTGTATGGCTTCTGTTTCTGATATTGTTGCCATCGGATGAGTGGAAAGCTCTGTACGTTCATCTTCAAACACATCATCATCCAGCATGTTGTGTCCCTCCAATTTGGAACAGTCGGAAGTTGCAAGTGATGCGTCCTTATCTGAGACACTCCTACCACCTGATGAGTCCTCCCTGTTCACATGTGAAGCATAATAAACCATTTTGGAAAAAATGTCCCCAAAAAATTTTCAAAATGATGCTGACGGCATACCTTGACAATTCTGAAGTGCAAGTGTCCAGTATCCTACATTTGTCACATTCAAGTTTATCCTCCTCTACTACATCAGCTACCGCAAGTGAAGAGGTATCATCTGACTCGGCATTTTCAGAAGCTAGTTCAGGTTTCTGAGAAGACATAGTAGTTTTCTGGCTTGAAAAACAATCTAAATTGGCCACACATAAATCCACATTTTCCTCTTGCTTACAAGTTTCAAAGCCTGATATAGGATGGGCATTGGCAGGTATTCCGGTAGAAGCTACCTCAGAGCAATGAGATTTCAAGCTAATTTCACCTTTTTTGTTCTCCAAATCCCCTTTCCTTGAACTTAGCTGTCGCTGCATTCGTGCTTCAATCTGTCTGTCTGAGCTAAAATCAGCTGACGATGATGCAGAAAAACTACTGTGTCCAATAGAGCTTCTCAAACTGCTCATGCTATCCCTTGCAAAAGAAAGATCGTCATAAGATATGGTACTTGCAGTAAAAGTTCTTCCTTGGACAACTGGGCCCTTACTGCTGCTTGACCTCTTTAGCAATATAGAAATTCCTGCACCATCTGGTGAATCAAATCTCAAACTTTGATAGTCGTTATGCGGAAGAGGTTGCTGATATCCAGATCCAGTGTCGGGCTGGCTCCCACTAACAGCTGATTGGCCCATCTCCAAATGGTTGATAAGGCTATGCTGACTTTCCTCGACTGGGGTTTCCGAGGGGAAGTTTTCGTCCACGTAACTCGGGCCTTGTTCAGGATATGATGCTTGATCTTGCTCAACATTGCCCACAGACATTGAAATCCTAGATTCACCCAAATCAATGGCTAGGGAAGAGTCAGGAGAAATCACAAGCGACTCCACCTTATTGAATAGTTTATCTTCTTCATATTTTACTGAAGACAACCCTGACAAGTTTTCAGTGACTGAAGTCATATTTTCCGAGATGGCCGAGCCAACACATCTATCTTCCCTACTGCATTCTGGACAAAGATTAACATTATTTTCCTCAGTGTCAATAACACGATACCTGCAACCACACCTGGAACACACAACTGTATCTTCAAGGCAAACAATCTCCGAAAAATCACCCCCCTGGACATGAGAAGAGTCGGAAGTGGAACTTATATCTGGGATAACAGCTTCGTAACTGCCATCTCCAGTGACAACCGGATCACAGCCAAGCGCAGGACCACCATCAAGTGACTTAATATCATGAATGGGATCTTCATCAACAATATCCATCTTATCAAAGGCAAATATTTCTTCATGACTTTCATGATATGGTATTTTCTCACATTCATTGGCCATATCATCCTGATTGTGGTCACTCCCTTCTGTATCAAGTGCAATATATGTACCATGATCAGAACTTGCATTACTGCTGGTTGTGACTGAGGAGTTCCTGGAAATCAGTGAACGATGTGCAGAACTTGCCTTGCCCGTGTAAAAAGTGGTGCTGGGTACACTTGATAAAAGTGGCCTAAACATATTTGGGCTTTTGCGATCCTGGAGAAAAACAAGTCCATCAGTACCATTAGATGACATGTGAACTCCAGTGAACTACAAAAGCACATGAAGAAATGGGACAATTTAAGCAAGTCACCAATGTAGATTGAAACTGAAATATACTTTTATTTACTTCCAAATTCCAAATCTTTCTTTAACAAAAAATCCATTGCACTTGCAGCAAATTTTCACACTAAGACAATGGGAGAGTTGAAAGTTCTTTTTTTCTCCAGTTTCTCAAACTGTTGATATGATTACCATGTCAAATTTCAAATATTAATATTAAAACATTCCCAGAAGAGTATATCACGTGAATGTAAAAAGTAATCTGAGAAAACGAAACAAATTTACAGCTTATTTATACTAAAATGTGACTTCCAAGTATGTGAAATAATAACATTCAAAAACTAAAAAAATAAAATGCATACCAAATGTCGAATCGTGGAATCAAGAGATCTCTTAGGAGCAGAACTAGAAGAAACTATTCCGTGTTTCTTGGAGAAGGCCAGGGCTTTGTTATTTGAAACTGAAATCCCTCCCTTTGACAATGAATTTTCTAAACTGCTAATAGGAATTGACTGCAAGGAGTCTAAATCATCATCACCAGATGAGGCAATAGAACCTCTGCTGTAAGAGCTATAACGATCTCGATCATGACTATGAGATGAGCTGATTCTCCTAGAAGCAGTTGGAGACATTGATTGCCTACCATATTTGGGGGCAAGGTCCCTACTGTTTCGGGAAGCTGGTGAGGATCCTCTCACATACGATGCTGGCTGGTCAGCCAGAGATGTCCGGAGGTTAGGGGGAGGATCAGAAGAGAAACCAGGAATATTGGTTTGCCATGCTCTTATTTTAGGTGAAGCAGAATTTCCTCTGACTGACTTTATGGGTGAAGTTCCCATTGCCCCAGATATAACAGCAGTTCCACTGGACCCTGTGCTCAACCTCCTAGGAGTTGGGGTGGAAGACCTTGGCATAGATGTTGGTGGCGTACTTGAAGGAGGTGAAGATCTTCTAGTTGGGGTAGTTGATCTTCTGGATGGTGTAGCATGTCGTAGATTCGGAGTTGGGCTGGAATGTGGGGCTGACAGTTGCCTTCCCCGCAATTGAGGCACGCTGTTTGCTGACCTAGGAGATGGGCTTAAACGATTAGGACTTGGACTACCCCTACTCGTACTGCTTCTGTGACTTTTTTCCATCTATGAAAACAATACTCTTCAGTGTTTCAACAAAGAAGTACAGAACATCAAATAGCTCAATTGTAATAAGACCTCCTAGAGACTGTATCCAACATGATCATAGCGCAATTATTAGACCATATAAACAGTTTAATCACACATACCGTGGATGATCTCGATATGGAAATGGGTTGACTACGAGGCCTCCCTCGGCTTGAAATAGTAACTGGAGGCGGCTCATCGTCCAATGAAGGGAAAAGAGGGGTGTCGGGAGGTGTTAACAACCTTGACATTGATAATACAAAATGTTTTGTGAGAACAAAGAGAGGGGGAATCGATTATTCAGCTTCAAACAACAATATGATAAATAAGTCGCAGCAGTACCATTGAAATGAGTACTTATTTCAACCATCAAAAAATTCTCACAAGCAAGTTTGGCAAAACAAGTAAATAGGTATAAATTAGTAAGACTTTATACGGACCAAACACAAAGACATACAAGCACTCCTAATAATTATAACCGATGGGTTTAACAGTAAGTTGCCTGAAACAGGTATAAGGACGCTAACCAGTCGTAGTCATTTTTATCCGCTTCTACATTATTATTAAGCAAATCACTATTCTCTCCACGAACAGGAATGGAGATACCAAGCTTCAAATCTGAAAAGTGCCTCAACTTTGTAGCTGCAGAAACAACTGAATAGTTTAGAACAGTGAAGGATTGACAGCCAAATTAAACTGGCTGGCTTTTATATTTAGCAGCAGAAAATGCTTAAAAGGTTAGCTTGTAATTACAAAATGAGTCCTCTAAGTCCTCTGCCGACTGAAGCAGGAAACCCTCTCTTTCTCGAGTCTGCATATCATTGAACAAAGCAAGATCGTCATCTTTCTCTCTTATGCGCACAGCACTCTCAAAGCTGTGGCCTCGCTTATGATTACTGCCTCTGGGCTCTCTACCAGGAGAGCTCCTCAATGCTGGAGAAGGAGGCATTATCATCCACCCAACATGGCTCAAAGGAACAACAATCAATTACCTAAATCAGCAACACATGCTATTTCCTGTACAACCAAGGAAAACATGTGTATTGTTAGCCGATTATACGTTCCATCCAAAACGAGCAAAGAATACCCAACGTTTTAAATACACGTAATTAACATAATTCCACCCGGACCGGCCAAGTCAAACTAAGACCAAATCTTCCTGAACAAATGCTCGAATGCATACATTAGAAAAATACGTGGAAGAAAAAAATAACACAAAACATCCAAGCATAGGTATTCAAAGCCCAGTTGATAAGCCAACAATTAGAGATCCTTGCTATGTAATGCGACCTTTAAACCCTAGTCTCAATAAACGGCGCAGCAAAGTATAAATCAATAATTACTCAAAATCCACCCTCCAAACCCAACAAAAATCAAATGAAGTTCGGATTAAAAGCAATAATTCATCATGTAAAATAGGAATTGGAAGTCGACAACTTACTGAATTTCTCCAAGTCAAGAAGGTACGTGAAGATAGTGAAGTAGGCAGCTGGCGGAGTTTAAGATCTCAAAATCAGCCCTATGAAGCTGAAAAGGCAATTGGAAGATATACGGACTGTTGACGCCCGGATCTACAGCGTTGGTGAGGATACAGATCGGAGAAGAAAGAGATCGGCCAAGAATCAAGGAGACCTAAAACAATTTTCCGGCATTCTCTTAGAGGCGAAGAGAATAACTGGAGAGAGTAGGGAGTGAAAAAATTTGGGGAGTAACTAACCCCCGTAATCTCGTTTAGATTAGCTTCTTTCCTCAGCTACAAGCTTTCATTTTCCTTTTGCTTTCTCAGTTACTCTTTTTGCTGCTGCGACATTTTCTTCTGTTTTTCCCCTTTTTTTCTTTTCTTTTTCTTTCCACTTCCTTATTTATTAATTAATTTATTATTATCATTATTATGGGTTGAAAATCATCTGTACTCTAAATTTTGATGAAATTAACCCTTTGGTCCCAAAATTTTTTGCATCTAATACTTATATTCTCAATTTTGTAACAATTTAGTCTCTCAATTTTATTATTGTTACAAGATTAAAAGTACAAGACTAAATCATTACAAACTAAAATTTATGAACTAAATTGTTATTCCTTGCAATTTCATATCAGTAAATTTGTAATTGGTAGCAATTTAAGACTATAATTTTGCTAGCATATCCTCAACATTTCAAATTTTGCATATATGACAAAATTTTTAGTTTTGATATTTTGTTTATTTGTTTTTCCAAAATGAACTTATAACAATTTCAACATTCTTCTTTTTTTTCTTCTTCTATATTCTTTTAGAATTACAATTTAAGAGTTTTACATAATTTCTTCTTTGAAAACTTGAATTGCTCCCATTTTTCCTTTCTTTTATTTTTTTGTGCTCTGATCACTTCTAATTTTTCTTTTCTTTTTTAATTTTTTTTCTAAAAAAACTTGAGCTTGAATTTATTTTATTTTATTTTAATTCACTATATTTTATTTCTTTCCTTTTTTTCTTGCAGCAATTTTTTTAAACTTTTTTTTTTATAAACAATTTCTCGCTCTATATTTCTTTTATTCTTTGTTGCATCACTTTTTTTCCTACTAATTTGACTCCATTTTTTTACAAGAGTTGAACTACAAGTAATTTGTGCTCTGACTTTATCGTTAAAATATAACCTGCAATAGTAATTTGACTCTTACTAGAGACATCATCTTGTTTCGGATGATTATTTGTGGTCATTAGTTCTGCCAACAGTGATTTGATTTCTACTATGGACATCATCTTTTTGGGTAGTCTGAAATTTTTGGTTTAAGCCTAACAAGTGTCCATAAGGTAGATAGTAAATTAGATAACAATCACCAAGTACTCAGTATCAATCATTGTGTGTATCCTTATAAAATATATCAATAATATATCTGTTAAGTGTATCAACATTATAGAGTATATTGACAATATGTCAGTCAAGTGCATTAGTAGTGTAAGTGAGTGAAACATCATAAAGTATATTAACAATATATCAACAAGTCTCAAATTTCAAGAGTACAAACGAAATTGTTGAGATTTAAAGGTATCGTGAAAATCTACTTAAAAAATTAACAGTGTTTTAAATAGCTCAACTACATTAAAATGATAATAAATGTCTTATCCACTAAGCTAAACTAAAATTAACCGTATAATTGTAGGAATGTGAGCTTTTTTCTTCGTTAGTGGGAGTGTAAATAATTATTTTTTGACTCAGTAAAATATCATATTTATTGATCTTGCCACCTGGAAATCCAAATTACAATCAACCATTGAGATCAAATTTCGTATCCACAATGGAAAGTCAGAGGACCAAACCTCATTTAGATTTAGCATTCTAGCTCTTTTTGCAACACAATCAGCAACAAAGTTACAAACTCGAAGACAGAAAGAGAAGGAAATAGAATTAAAACCAGAAGCCAAAATTCAATTATTGATCTATAGAAAATAATTTTTGTGACAAATTTTTTTTAATACAATTGGGATAGAGATATTTAAATCACGGTTCTTATGTTTACTATAGTTTCCATGACTTTCTTTATTCTCTATATATATATTAAAAAAAAACATAACATAAGAATAATTAAAAATAAATTGCATAGAAACTATTAATATACTTAAAATAAACCTTGGGTTTGTTTCATTTTCATTATTATTATTATTATTATTATTTTTTTTTTTTTTTGTCTCAATAGTGATTATTTACTAAAATTAATGTTAAGAAGAAACAAAAGAACACATTTTTACAAATGCCAACAGATGACGCTTTTTAATGATGTCGAATGAGGAAAAAAAATAAAGAAAAGAAAAGAAAAGAAAAAAGATGGGTTTCTTTATAACAAGGTGTTTTTTTTTTTTCTTTCTTAATAATGTTAATTAATCATTAATGATTTAAATAGAGAGTAAAACTAATAGTGATTAATTTAGTCTTTCCAAATTTGAGTTGTTTTTTTAAAAAATAAAACAAAGTGTGTATGGTGGGGATTTAGTAATAGTTCCTCATTGCACTTTTTAAATGGCAATGCAAGGCTTCAATTTCAATCTATCTCCACTTTCTCAAATTTTTACTTTTCTTTAAACTTGACACTATACATTAATCCAGCAACCTTATGAATTTGTTCATGGCTTTTCATATGCAATTATTGTATTTTATAATTACAAAATATAAAATCCCATTTCTTAAAAAAGAATAAGAAAACCACTTATATTCTTCGATAATTGTTGTAATTATACATAGCGTTAGTGTTTTCAATAATATTAAATTAGAAGCTACAATTATTAAATTAACTTTTTGTATCTTCATTCGACCATACGAGATATCATGTCGGATTTATTTATTGTAGATTGAATGTTTAATCAAACTAATATATTTTTATTTAAAAAGAAAAAAAAATAATAACTAATATGTGTTCGTATTTATTATTATTATTATTATTTTTAATTCAACAACAAATAATTACAAATCTAAGCTATAAAAAGACAAACTAACATGCCTTTGCGAGTTTGCAACATTTTTCTATGTAATTTTGGCAAATACAACTTGAAATGTGGGTATTTTAAAATTGGACTAATCTGTTTATTAATTAATATTATAGTCTATTGCTGATAGACAGTACAATTTGTCTATATTTATAAATAATTTGATATTTTTTCTCATATTTTCATATAAGATTTAATGGTTAAAATTGCAAAATTTTAAAATCCAACCAATTCAAAAAGTCGAGTTAAATAATAACAGTTATATAAGTGCAGTGTTTGACCGTAACTAAAAATTCTAGTAATTCATAAGTGATGTAGTATTTTGTAGATCTAATTGTAAAATTTAGTAATGGAAACTATTTATTAAACTTATAACTTCTCAAATGAATCATAAATATTTTATCCACTAATTATGCTCAAATTAAAACAAATGGTGCCTCTTATTTTTGTTAAGTTAAAAAAAAAAAGAAACTGAACAGCAGCCTAGTAGGAAGCCTATAAATGTTATTAAAAATATTTAAAAAAAATGAAAGATGGAGTAAATAAAGCTAAAACGAAAAAGTTGATTAACTATATCTCTCAAGAGTTTAAGCAAACTTTAATTTAATATGGTTTGATTTGAAGGCTGCGGAGAGGGGAGGGTAGGGGAAGTGGTGGGGTATTGGAAAGGGATTAGAGAACTAATAGGGTCAACACAACAACTAGATTAGGATTAACAACTAATCAACTAGCTCCAAATTAAAATTATATTTTAATAATATCTATATATATATAAATATAAGAAAAAGGTACAAAATGATGTCGTTTTAATTGGTAGGTGCTCTATCGAGACTTGCAGTAAAGATTTTATGGCAATCATCCTCCAACTGTTGCTTTCCCAATTCCCATCTAACGTCAAATAAGTATATTTTAATACTTTCTTATTTATTTATTTATTCTTGTTGATATTTGATTTAATTTCTGCATGTATTTCAAGGAATCCTTTTTGTTTTATTCTCCCCCATCTCTACCATCTCAATTTACAATATTTAAATACTAATCTTCCTTTTCCATTCTACCAAATGAATTTGTAGCAATAATATGTCTTTTGTATCAAATTGAATTTAGCTCGGTGATAATTTATATGGTATTTCTTCTTAAAAGTTAAAAGTTTAATCTCTCATCCTGTAATTGTTGTATTAACAAAAAAAACTATATATCATTGATTGATGGGACGATTACAAAATGGTGTCTTAAAGTCCAAAATTAGAGATAAACAGGATATTTTTGATATAGATGAGTTGGGAGAAAATGGTGTAAAAAATATGCTATTTACTTTATTTTGTTTGTAACTTTAGTTGTTATTTATATAGCATTTTCGAAATTTTAATTATGATGGACTTTAGATGTTCAATTTTTTTTTCTTCTAATTTTAAATGATAACATATTTGTCTAGGTATTATAATTTACGTGATTAGTCGTTTTAGACAACATTTAATATGTTTGGCATGTTAGCATAGATAATTATTTTTCAATATTTACTTTTATTTTATTAGGTTGATTGATGCGGTTTTTCAAAATATTAAATTTCAGTGTCGAATTGTGTTTTCTCAAAAACACACCCCACGAATCTACTATGAGTTTGTTTTCTTTTTGGATATTTGTATATCTATTGTTGGTATTTCTTGAAAATAAAAAAATAAATAATATAGTCATGGTTGTAAATTTGATCATACTTTTTAGTTAAAAACTTTATTTAATAAACATTAATAATATACCTTATATATATAGAATTTTTGAGTTTGAAGAATCAAATTTTCAATCTTTGAAGTTAATGCAATTCTGACTCTATGAAAAATATTACATCTCAAATAAATAATTCAAAACCAAAAGTCAACGCTTTTCATTTAATTTTCTGTCGATATGCAATTTTGTGCATTGAGTTGAAGCTCGAAAAAAATATAAAAATAGAGAGGAAAAAAAATGGAAAAATCCAAATTATAATTGGAGAAATACCTACTGGACGTAAAGAGTTAAGACGTCATAAATGCAATGAAAAGACAGTTCAAACAATTGGGTACAGAAACAACGACGGCCACTCCTCAACCTCAAATGTGCCGAATTTTATGAATAGTCTTTTTTATTATTTTAAAAATACAAACAAAACCCTTTTAAAAAAAAAAAAAAAAAAAAAAGAAGAAGAAGAAAAAAGGAAAAAAAAAAAATTAACAATGTTCCCTGGGGTAACGGAACGCGACATATCGGCCCGCCTTTTCCAGCTCACACGTGTGGCCCGTTGACACTCAATTCTAGAGAGTCAGTGCCTCAGCGTGCATTTTGTGTGATTAGGTAAAAAGCTGGGGTTAAAAGTACAAAAAGTAGATTTTCCATCGGATCCTCCAACTAATTATCCACTGCTTCTATTTATTTTATTTTAAGTTAAAATGAATGTAATTGCACCCCTAAAATGTTTGAGAAACTTTAATAGGATAAATTTGTATTGTAACGTAATCCAAAATAAATGTTTATATTGAGCGTTTTGGA
Organism: Citrullus mucosospermus; assembly: GCA_030954485.1. Classification (NCBI taxonomy): domain Eukaryota; kingdom Viridiplantae; phylum Streptophyta; class Magnoliopsida; order Cucurbitales; family Cucurbitaceae; genus Citrullus; species Citrullus mucosospermus. Next base: position 27,824,547 of record CM062062.1, read on the forward strand.
CTGATTTGTAATATAAAATTCTATCTTGTTCTGATAATTTTCAACTCAATCCTATTTTTTACCGTTTTCATAATTTGCAATCTAATTTTCAATACTCTTTTAATTTTTAGTAATCTTATTAGTCTCTTTTGTGATGATACATATAAATTATGTTTATATTAACATGGGATGCATTTAATTTTTACTCCACTAATGAAATTCACGATGACTATATAAATTTAGTCCATCGAAATATAGTTCAGCATTCAAATAATTAATTTTCGATTAAAATTTTCATTTAAATAGAAAAATCTGGAATTTCTTAGTAAATGTAATATGATATTTCATGAGTAAAATAATACAGTGTGAAGACAATGATAGAAAAGTTTAGCAATTTCTCTCGTCCACGACTTACTCTTTGTTTCCTAATAGAACGAGGATCTTCTGTTCATTAATGATAAGCCTCCATTTGAAAACAAAGGTAAAATTCTCTTTTCAAATTTTCCACCTCACATATATATAATACGCAATTAAAATGATATAGCATAATATATATTACTATCATTATTATTCTCTAATTATTGTCATTGTACTAAAAGGAAAAGAAAAAGTACCAATCATTTTGAGAAATTGTTTTAAATGACAAAACTGTTGAAAATATTTATAAATATAGCAAAATTTTACATTGTGATAGACCTAGATAGACATCTATCAGTGTCTATCGCTAAAGTGATAGATGTCTATCACAGTCTATCACAAATATAAAGTAAAATTTTGTTATATTCCGAATTATTTTCAACAATTTTGCCATATGTGAAAACATCCAATAATTTTCTCTAATTCTTCGAGAGATATTATTGTATTTTCTTCAATAAAAATTTATTAATGAATTACATCCTTTTATTGTATACTTATCTTTTACTATAATAATCAAAATTTTAAAAGCATATATAAACTTATATTCAGGGTGTGTTTGTAATACATTTTAAAATATTTAATTTTAAAAAAATTATTTTGAAAAAAATTAGACTGTTTGACAACTAATCAAAATAGTTTTTGAATTGTATTTTAAACAATTTTTATCAAAATAGTTTAAATAAAAATGATTTTTTTAAAAAAAACATTTTTTTCTCAAGTCAATCTAATTGATTCTTAATTATAAGACATTAGAATGAAAGCTAATATTTTAAAAGCATATACAAACTAAAAACGTTTTTCAAGTTGGTTTGAGATTTGAAAAATACATGTATTAAAAGGAACATGAAAATGCTATAATTTTTTTCTCTCCAATATATGTCAAACATGATATAGTATGAATAATATTAGGGCAAATATGAGTTCAACACGACCCCTTAAGTTACAGATTATCATCAAGGTCTAAATATTTGAAACTCAACTCTCCTTGTGTTGTTGAACAATATTTGAAATTTGACTAAGAAATAATAATTAATTTATATTGTAACTAACTCTTAAAAATGAGAATATTTGAAACTTTGGTCTATTGATAAAAATATGTGTTTAAATTAATCGATCTATGTTTTTTTTAATAAAATAATTATGGGGTTAGAAGATTAAACCTAACTTCAAGAGATAAAGTGTATGTCAACTACCATTGAAACTAAACCCACTTTCAAAAGTTATGCTTGAATTGATTTTATGACGTCGACGCTTAACAAACAAATTAATAAGTAGGTTGAAATCAACTCAAAATTGTCAAACTTCTAACCACGTACCACATCTCAAATATGCAACTGATAGCTAATAGCTAATGACTATTAATTATGGTTACTTAAATGGAAGAAAAACAAGGCTACAATGTCTAAAATATGGCGTTACACTACTAGAAATTTGGCTTTTGTTGATGGCCAAAAAACATCAAGAAAGCCATATTTTGATGGCCAATGACCATCAAGGAAGCCCATATCAAGAAAGCCCGACCATCAAGATAGGTAGTTTTCTTGATGGCCAGAAAACATCAAGAAAGACCCTATCTTGATGGTCATGGCCATCAAGATAGGCTACGTTGATGTTTTCTGGCCATCAAGAAAGGATACGTTGATGTTTTTTGGCCATCAAGAGAACTACCTTGACCATCAAGATAGGTTGTTTTCTTGATGGCCAAAAAACATTAAGTAAGGCCCTATCTTGATGGTTATGGCCATCAATATAGTTTACGTTGATGTTTTTTTGGCCATCAAGAAAGGATACGTGGATGTTCTTTGGCCATCAAGAAAACAACATTGACTATCAAGAAATGTCGTTTTCTTGATGGCCAAAAAACATCAACATAAGCCATATCTAGATGATTTTGCCCATCAAGAAAGGTTGTGTTGATGTTTTTTGGCCATCAAGTATTCGTAAATAACCATCAAGAAAACCATTTTTATTGACGTTTTTTGGCCATCAAGATAAATGTAGTATGGTGTGTTTTTATTAACGTTTTTTGGCCATAAAAAATTCCACATTTCTTGACGTTTTTTGGCCATCAACTATAACAATTTGAGAAAAATAAAAAAAAAAAAAAAAAAACAAAATTCGGGTCATTGTGACCCCCACATGCAACCTGTAATCAACCCCAAAAATGTTTTATACCTGCAATCTGCAAACACTCTAAACAACTTAATACAATTTTACACATGTCCTGCAAGCCACCAACTACACCACCCCAATTTTCACTCACATTGCTCCATCTGAATCATGTAATTACACCAACTACATAACTCCAAATTTAACATCACAATATCTAAATTAACAGCATTAGACCATCTGATTGAAACATCATAGCACAACATAGTGAATCAAACAACTTTCACTAATCAATTAGTAAAATACTTTTTGTACAAAAAGTTAGTATCTTAAAACAGAAACATGTAAAACATACTCTACCAAACTTGAACCTATCGAACCTAAAACTTTGTCCCTAAATCTAATAATAAAATGTGGAGTTACAATCCTCAAATATAACGTCCTATAAAGTTACAATAGTCAACTCTAATTGTGTTTAATTCCAATTGACTATATTGTGCTTGTCTTGTCAACTGCAAGTAAACAAACCATATTATATTGATTAAAAACAATGATATTAAGTGTAAAAACTATAGCTAAACAATATGGTTTAAGCAAATGCATACTACGTCTGTAACTGTTGTGCTCCTCTGAGTTACTATGTCGTGTATAAACTTTATAGTATAATACCCACATTCCGTGCTTCCCGGTTGTTTAGCACACTATATATGTACACATATATTTCAACCCATGTTAGAATAAACCAAATCTTGTAATCTAAAATATAATATTATTACATCGAAATTGAAATGTTTACCTTAACGGGTACCCATGTAACAAGTCGAGATCGTGTACTTGTTCGAGCATAAAACATTCTTATGCCCCTAAACAAAACAAATGCACAAAGATATTAGATTGTTAACATAATGGCTATATATAATGTGAAATACTTTTAATTACTTACGTATTGACAATATTTTTCACATCTTCACGAACACCAAGTGACATAGAGTCAACTGAATACACTGTATTATTTCGTAGATTGATGACAACTACCATCCAATGATATCTACGTAAAAGAAGTAACTCAAAAAATTTAGATAAATCAATGTTTATCAATAAAAAATTATTAAAATAATCATTTTCTAAATTTACCCGGGATTATACGGACATATCAACAACTTATTCTTTACTGAGGTCAACCTGTTGCACAAGAATGTAGAACGTTGTTCATCGGTGCCTGAGCCACTTGAAATTTGTGCAGGATGAATAAATGCATAATCCTCTAATATACTTGGGTCAGCTGCTACCAAACATCTAAGATCATAAAAAATAACAAATGTTAGTATTAGAAATGTTATAATAAATTATTAATACTAATCAGATTAGTTAATTGTACATACGCGATATAACCCGTGATAATTGAAAGTGCCAATTCTTCCATCTGACATAACTGTTTGATGCTATCCTTCATCATATAGAAATTGAAGTGATACCCAAAAATCTGATCGTCAATTGGGATATGCAAAAATTCATCAACTATCTCCTCTTCCACGAACTTTAGCACAAATCGTATGGCTGCTGGCAATTTTGACACATCGGCCTTTGGTTTCTTTCCTTTTAAAGCAGTCAACTCCCGAGAAAACTTCTTATGTGACTATCCAAAAAATGTCAAACATTAAAATGGAACATGCAAATAAAATAAGTCATGGTTTCATAAATAAAATTTACCTTTTCTGCTTTTTCTACAACCACCAAATGCTTTGGCCATGGAACATACGATCCAATTGCATCAGAAACCCTATAAACACTTCCAACAACCGATATGGGTAATATGGAGTTGGTGTCGTCCACAACTTCAATTAGAACTCGCACCTCATTCACCCCAAGCGTTACCCCATAAACTACTTCATTTGACCATTGTCTCTTAAAAACAGTACCTGCTGCCACAATGTTATCAACACTTCCCACAGTAAGACTACAATGTCTCCCCTAATACGTACATAACATAACAGTCAATCTATTATCAATGTCAAATAATCTATTAACATAATAACTTATTAATCATGTAAATATAATTTTTACCTGATCTATATTTTCCTCATGTATGGGCGATGATATGATTTGTTGATCATGAGCAACTGAATGTGTTTCCTCAACCTTCATTTGAGAAGTTAGCCCATGCATACGTTTAACCATTAAATTATATTGATCTAGAATCACTGCTTTCTCCTTTTTCCAACTTGTCTCTGAATCGTCATTCTTTGGAGTTTGTGTGGTTTCTGTTGGAATGTGCTTGTAAAAGTATAATGATGGTGTAACCAACCCCCCTACACCTCTTACCCGTCCTCGGTGTTCAGGCGTTCCCAATGCTTTAGTCAATATATTATCTGAATAACCTTTATAGTTAACACAATCTTTGGACAGTTCATCCTGTAATTTTAATAGATAAACATATTATTTTCAAACAAGTTAAAATGTATTGCATACACTCATAGAGAAGCAATCAGTAGATTATTACTTACAATTTTCACTGCAACCTCTTCGACGTCTTTATTTAAAAATTCTCCATTTTTTCCTAATCGAGCATGTTTCCAAACAATAGCTCGATCTGCTGTTGGAGACAATTTTCCTTGTTTTTTCTACAAGTATATAAGAGTAAACTACAGTTTAATAAACAAAACATAATAAATTCTTGGTAAATAATAAATTGTTATCACATAAAACTTACCAACTCTTCACTTAAATTTGCATAACCTTTGCGTGATGTTCTATGATTGTATTTGTATTGTTTGCGTCGCTCTTTTTGCAAATTTCTACGTGCCTACAATACACAAAAAGAATACAAGTTAAATTAAGCAACATATTTGGTGATTCAAACATAAAATAATTAATAACACTAACCTAGAAGTCGTCTGATAGAGCTTGATTAACAAAAATTTCCCAATCAGCTAGATCGATAGAAGGATACTCAGATGGAGGAAATTTCAAGCATTCTGGAGTGTCTGTATATGGGTCAATGTGCTTACTCCTTAGACAGTTTTTGAAGTTTCGAAAGGCGATACCAGCTTTTATTAGAATATCCTTTTTAGATTTCGGGTTTATCACAAAAGACTTCTAAAAATTACAAAATAACATATATGTAAACATATCTAAATCCAAATACATCATATTTTATTGAATTAAACATTAAATGCATAACAGTTACCTGAATGCTCACGAAAATTTTTTCTTTCAGTTCTGATGGCACATTTTTCCACGAAGCATATGAAATTGGTATGTGGTTCCTCACACAAGTCCTAATGTAACTTACCATTTTAGTGGCATTTTTCCCAATCCATTGGCCTTGATCATTATACTCAATAACCCACCGATCTAAATCTGATCTAATCTGTGTTAGTTGAATCATAGTGGTAGGACCACGAATCGATCGGCGGGTAGACGGTGTCTCCAAATCATGGGCCGTTTCTAACGAATGACCATCACTACCAGGTGAGACGTGGTCATCGCTGCTAGTGTCCATCTGTAAGTATCCTGCAATGAAAGTAAATGTTATTAGTGGACTAAAAGTAAGTGTAACTAATAAGTAAAACTAATCAATGAAGTTAATTGAAACACTCAAATTGTTAAGGAATGCAACACAACATGCCAACACATTATAATAAGTCATACCATCTATAATTCATTATCATTGACTATCCAAGTGCCATTGCAGTCACTTCGAATATAGACCGTATCATCTTCATCCATGTCCTCAAATGCATTTGAAGCAACGACATTTTTAGAACTACTGTAATTTAAAGTTATGTCACCTAACTCATCTTCGTTTATATGTTTTTCGTAATCCCTATTTGGAGGGTGCAACACAACATGCCATCGAGTATCACTTGGGTTTTCGATAAAAAATACTTATTTCACTTATGATGCTAGTATAAAAGAATCAGACTTATATCCAATGCGTTTAAGATCAACTAGTTTAAATCCCAAATCATCCGTTCTGACACCATTGCACTATCAACCCAATTACATTTAAACATTAGAATCTTAAGAGTAATATAATTCAACTCCCACATCTCTTGAATCACGCCATAAAATGACATGTTCGTCACTGTTGGATTTTTATCTTTTGCACTAGCTATCTACATTGCCTTCGCCACTAAACAAACGCCACTATTTTGCACAGTAGGCGAAGGGCCATGTGATATCCACCTCACTGTATCAGATACTGTGTTGTTTGGTAACTCAAGCTCTATAGCAACCTATGAGTGTATAAGCATGAAACTAAAAATTTGTAAAAATACGTAATCAAAACACAATAGTCACTGTCCTTCGAAGCATACATGATCACGAATCCAAGAAACGAAAGTTCGATTATGCTCATCTTGTAGCCACTTTTGGTTCCTTGACTTTGATGGATACAATTTTCTCAAATGGTTCATATGTTTCCTAAAATGACATATAATTCATCATGGATGTTATAAATATCAAATTATTGGCAACATGATAAAAAACATGAGCTTAAGATTAAGTCAACGTACTCTATGTAAGGTTGTACGTCATCTGTATTTTCCAAAACATACAAATGAGCCTGCATTAGTTGTTCTTTTTCGGGATTCATGTGTGAAGCTGCAAATGAAGGTCGTCCTACTTCATCGTTCTGACCTCGGTCGATTGCCTTTCCAAGTCCAATTGGCATCCCATCGTGTAAAAATTATGTACAAAATTCTACAGCTTCCTCAACAATATACCCTTCAGCAATACAACCCTCCGGTCGATTTCGATTTCGATTTCGAACATATCCCTTAAGAACTTTCATGTAACGTTCGAAGGGATACATCCATCGAAGATACACCGGGCCACAAAGACGAACTTCTCTGACTAGATGTACAGTTAAATGCATCATTATGGTGAAGAACGACGGAGGAAAGTATTTTTCAAACAGATACAATATCACTGCAATCTCATGCTCCAAGACGCTTAAATGTGTAATGTCTACCACCTTACTACATATAGCGTTAAAAAAAGAACAGAATCGTGTGATAGCATTTCTCACGTGCTTAGGTAGTACACCGCGAAGTGCAACAGAAAGTAATTGTTGCATGAGCACATGACAATCATGAGACTTTAACCCTGTCACTTTTAAAGTGTCAATTGATACAAGACTTTGTATGTTAGAAGAATACCCTTCAGGAACTTTCATTTTTGACAATGAATCACAAACAACCCGTTTCTCATTTTTGGATAACGTGTAACAAGCAGGAGGTATGTATATCCTTCTCCCCACGACCTTTGGCGCCAACTCAGGATGAATGCCTAGTTGTTCCAAGTCACGACGAGTCTGCAATCCGTCCTTTGTCTTGCCAGGGATGTCAAGCAAGGTACTAATCAAATTCATGCATACATTCTTCTCAATGTACATAACATGTAAACAATGTCGAACGTGAAGCTTTTTCCAATATTTAAGTTTAAAAAATATAGAATTTTTTTTCCAACAACTGCGCAAAGAACTTATCAGATTCTTATCTTTCGAAGAATCAAACTCGTAAGGAGAATCATTATTGATGAACATTTCAAATATACTTTCTCCAGACAGCGGTTGTGGAGCCATCCCAAGTTTTTTTTCATTATTGAATGCCTTCTTTTGTTTTCGAAACGGATGGTCAGGTGATAAAAATTTTCTATGTCCAAGATATGCCATCTTTTTTCCAAATTTTAAATGTATGGCAGATGTATTTTCACCGCATAGTGGACACGCACAATACCCTTTAACCGTGCAACCCGCTAAATTACCATATGCAGGAAAATCGTTAATAGTCCACAACAATACTGCCTTTAATGTGAAAACTTCATGTCGATACCCATCATAACATGGTACACCATCATTCCAAAGAATTTTCAAATCATCTATTAAAGGAGCCAAATATACGTTTATGTTGTATCCCGGTTGCTTTGGCCCAAAAATTAACATTGTTAACATCATAAATTTACGTCTCATACATAACCAGAGTGGGAGATTATATGTCGTCAAAATCACAGGCCAACAACTATACTTACTATTCATCTCGCTATGAGGATTTATCCCATCAGTTGATAAAGTAAGGCGAAGGTTCCTCTCTTCATTTCCAAACTCAGGCCATAAATGATCGACCAATTTCCAAGATGGAGAGTCAGCTGGATGGTGTAAGTTTCCATCAACCAATCTTTCATTAGCATGCCATGTTAGATTCTTTAAATGCATCGGACTATTGAACATTCTTTGAAATCGTGGTATTGGTGGAAAATACCATACAACCTTAGCAGGCACTCCTTTTTTCACTTCAGATGAGTTCTTACGCTTCTTCCACCTTGACTCGTTACAATGAGGACAATTAGATGCATCAGCAAACTCTTTTCTGTATAAACAACAATCGTTGGGACACGCATGAATCTTTTCATAGGACATTCCTAGAGTAACTAAAATTTTTTTTGCCTCATACGTAGATTTTGGCAACTCGTTATTTTCGGGTAGTATACTTTTCAACAATGTTAACAATTCTGTAAAGCTAGTATCGCTCCACTCAAATTTTGACTTCAATTGATACAATTTGACTAATGTACCCAACTTAGTAAATTTTTCACACCCATGATATAGAGGTTTCTTAGCATCTGCAAGTAACTTATTAAATTGTTTGGGACCATCAACCCTAGGTTGTTGTGTCGCTTCAACCATCTCAACAATGTTGTCAACAAATTCATCATTAAACATTTGTTTGTCAACATTTTTGTCTGATTTTGATTTTATATTCGCTGAAGAATATCTAACAAGATTTTCTCCATGTCATATCCAATTATCATATCTTAAGTCAATACCATATATTAATAAGTGGTTTTTCACTTCTTTAGTGTTCAACATCTTACAATTTCCACACTTAACATATGGACATCGTATAAAAGTTTTACCGCTCGAATGTATTTGAGCGAACTCAATAAAACTATCAACGCCTTCTTCGTATTCGTTAGATAGTCTATCTTTTTTCATCCATGTTTTATCCATTATGTAAAAACCTAAGCAAATGAAGTGAATAAGTCATATCATATTATACTAATGAGACAATAAGAACACATAATAAATTGAAATACAATGGAGTACACATTTAACTTAACTAAAATTATAACACATCATATAAGTGACTACCAATAGTCATTCCATATCTAAATTTAGAAACATATATAATTAAAATATAATTTTCAAAATTTAAAGAAATCAAAATAAATTACATAATAATTAGTACAATTAACATTTACAATATTTCTAAAAAAATCAAAAAATTAAAGTGTCTACGCAGGATAGTCATTCACCCTAAAGTAATTAACATAATACACTAGTTGACCTCTTTTAATACCTTTTAATACCTTGGTAGATAGTCGAGTTTAGTGAATTATTTATATGCCCGCTAATAATCTACAAGACTATTTTTTATTTGTTGTCACTATACTCTAAGAAAACACAAACACCACTGCTAAACAAAAAATGGTCCTACCCAACTACAATAAACTATACGAACTCCAAGTTTAGATCTCAAATCCTATGACCAAAGATTCTTAATTGTGTTGGAATAGTCATTTGTTTTATTAGTTTACAAGAAAATTAAACATAAATCTTAAAGCAACCAAATTACAAAATTAATATACAATAAAATACAAGAATTCAAAACTTAAAGTAATAATAACAAAATTTTAATACTCACAAGAACACGAACCGCGAACCGAACTGCTACCAAGAACTAGCGAACCCAAAAACTACCACGAACCGGTGGCGGCGCGTACTTCCTACAACGAACCACGAACCGGTGAACCCAAAAACTACCACCAACTGACCAATGGACGGATCTGAACCCACGACCTGATCGACGGCGGCGGCGGACGAAGATAAATCTGTAGGTGGACTGATCTGCAGGCGAACGGAGCGGCGGCGGCGGCAGACGAAGAGAGATCTGCAGGCGGACGGAGCGGCGGCGGCGGACGAAGAGAGATCTGCAGGCGAACGGAGCGGCGGCGGATCTGCAGGGGGCGGCGGCAGCGGACGAAGAGAGAACACTTGGCGGCAGCGACGGATCTGCACTGGGCGGCGGCGGCGGATGAAGAGAGATCACGATGCGGCGGCGAATCTTAATAAGTTCCAAAACCCTAATGTAAATAGGTTTTTAATAAGAAAGGTTTCCTTGATGGGCATTGACCATCAAGTAAAGCTGGACCAAGAAGCATTGGGATTTTTCTTGATGACCCATCAGAATCCAAAACCTTATCCCTTTCTTGATGGGCAACTACCATCAAGAAATAGTTTTTCTAGAATTTTTATTTTTTGGGGTTTTTCTTGATGGCTAATTAATGAATATCAAGAAAGAGTTTTCTAATTTTCAATATTTCGATCCTCACCTATTATACTCATCATTGGATTTTTTCTTTAAACAAAAAAAAAATAAAATAAAATCACACAAATGATAATTTAATTTTTTTTAGTTTTTAAATTAAATTTATTAACAAATGTATATTTTGGAATGTTATACCCCATTCATAACTATTTAATTTTTTTATTTTTTGGATTTTAAAATTGGGTTTATGAATATTAAATCTACCATCCATGTGCCTTTCTAATCTTGTTGCTAACAGTGTAAAAAAAATGTTTTTTATTTATAAAATATAATTTTTATAAATGCATTTTTTTTACGTTTCTTGATGGTCGATGAATGACCATCAAGAAAGAGGTTGGTTTTCTTGATGGTTGTTGACCATCAACAAATCCAAAACATTATCCTCTTTCTTGATGGGCAACTACCATCAAAAAATAGTTTTCCTAGAATTTTTATTTTTTGGAGTTTTTCTTGATGGCTAATTAATGACCATCAAGAAAGATTTTTCTAATTTATTACACTCGTGTTCAATATTTCGATCCTCGCCTATTATACTCATCATTGGATTTTTTCTTTAAACAAAAAAAAAAAAATCACACAAATGATAATTTAATTTTTTTTAGTTTTTAAATTAAATTTATTAACAAATGTATATTTTGGAATGTTATACCCCATTCATAACTATTTAATTTTTTTATTTTTTGGATTTTAAAATTAGGTTTATGAACATTAAATCTACCATCCATGTGCCTTTCTAATCTTGTTGCTAACAGTGTAAAAAAAAATATTTTTATTTATAAAATATAATTTTTATAAATGCATTTTTTTTACGTTTCTTGATGGTCGATGAATGACCATCAAGAAAGAGGTTGGTTTTCTTGATGGTTGTTGACCATCAACAAATCCAAAACATTATCCCCTTTCTTGATGGGCAACTACCATCAAGAAATAGTTTTCCTATAATTTTTATTTTTGGGTTTTTCTTGATGGCCAATTAATGACCATCAAGAAAGAGTTTTCTAATTTATTATTTTTTGGAATTTTATACCCCATTCATAGCTATTCAATTTTTATTTTTAGGATTTTAAAATTAGGTTTATGAACATTAAATCTACAATCCATTTGACTTTCTAATATTGCTGCTAAAATGTGGGTTAGAAGAAAAGTTTTTAATTTCTAAAACATAATTTTTCTAAAATGTGTTTGTTCGTCTTTTCTTGATGGCCAATGTATGATCATCAAGAAAGAGTTGAGATTTCCGGGGTTTTTGCCCATCAAGGAATCCTAAAACTTATCCCTTTTCTTGATGGAGTTTTCTTGATGGTTTGTGTCCATCAACGAATCTAAAAAGTTATCATCTTTATTGATGGGCAGTGACCATCAAGAAAGACTTTTCTTGATGGTTTTTGCCCATCAACGAATCCAAAAGACTTTTCTTGAAGGTTTTTGCCCATCTACGATTCCCAAAACCGGAAATACATTATTTGGAATTTTATTCACATACTTTTCAATCAAGAAAAATATTTTTCTTGATGTACATGCACATTAAGAAAAATATAAAACTTTCTTGATGTTCTAGGACCATCAAGAAATGTAATTTTAAATAAAAAATAATTTTAAAGCATCTAAATTATTGTTTTCTTGATGGTTTCTTTTCATGACCATCAAGAAAACAAAAATTCCGTCCATCAAGAAATGTCAAATTTCTAGTAGTGTTAAAACTTTTGTATAGAATATATATATATAGTACGAATATACAATAATAATTACTTAAAACACTACACTTTACACTTTATAACTATGCAAGCTTTTTAATTACCTTACATGACAGTAATTATGAAGAAAATAGTTGGTTTAAGAGCAATACAATAGATAAGACATCAATTATCATTTCAAATATTGGTGGGTTCAATTCTTATTATGCAGTTGTTAAACTTAAAATACTACCATTATATATTATTTAATTTGATGGCATATTACCTACCTCGTCATCTACACACATTTGCTCCTCATTATAATTTATATCTCCTATAGATAGAATTGATCACAATCACAAGAGTATATGCTATAAAAACTAGAGTCCACAATATTTCTCCTATAATTATATGATACCTTCATATCTGAGTATATTATTTAAAACAGTAAAAAAGGAAAAACAAACAAACAAAAAGGTGGTGAACAGAAATATTGTTTGATAGTGTATTTGTTTTGTTGGATGTTAGTATATTTGTAGAAAATAAATAATTATGAGCCCCTCGGCCCATTAATATTTATATTGTGGATATTTGCTAACGTTATGCTGCTTAGTAATGCTTGACCAATAATTTATCGGGACATATCAATGATTAGTACAAGTGGAGCATGATTAACGAATATTTGACAATATAATAAAGTTTGATACGAACAAATCGATTGGGACCGAAACTGATTATCCATGGACAACAATCTTTAATTACATTGATGTCTTTTATACTTTCATCATTTATCTCCCACCAAATGAAAAGGTTAATAATAATAACAGTAACAATAATAAAACTATAAATTAATCACTCATTTTTCAAAAGAGAAAAAAATGTCATCACCATATTTAATATGAAATCATGTGTATTTTAAAAATTTATTAAAGAAAGTGTATTTTGAAGATCCCAATTTCACTCAATATTAAATATATAGCGATTTTTCTTAGTTATGACATATGATAATTTTTAAAACGACTATTACCAACCCAATTTTAACCTATGCCGTAAACATATATAAAAATTAATTACTACAGGATTAAATTACAAATTTAATTCTTCAACTTTTAATAATATGAAATCAAATGTATTTTAAAGGATTTTCGTTCTACTAAATATTAAATATATAATATTTTTCTTGAGTTCTTGCACATAATTTTTTTTAAAGCGAGTATTAACCTACACGATGTGTGTATATATATATATATATATATATATAGATAAACTAATTACTATATTGATTAAATTGCAAATTTAATTAATTTTGTTTTATGTTGGTGTGTTTCATAATTACCTAAATTTTAAAAAGTGTTAAATATCTCAAACACATGCACATGTGCCTACACATATAGGCTACTCTTTTTTTCATAAAATAAAGTAGTTCAATAACTCATTAAATATGTATATCTACATTTTAAAGTCTAGGGATTCATTAATTATGAAATGTAAAGATTAAAGAATAATTATTTTTTTTATTTTTAATTTCAAGTTAGAAACATATTAAATACTTCAAGTATTGAACTTATAATCTAATGTTATCGTTAATAATCGATCATTAAATCACATACCATTTTTAAAAAAAAAATTAGTAACATTATAAATTTTCTTCCAATCACATATATTGAAATGAGTTGTTTTCAAATATGACAAAATGAGTAAAACTATTTACAAATATAAAAATTTTTTATTGTCTAATAGATTGTGATAGACTTCCATTACTTCAGTTATAGACTGCGATAGACATCCATTACTCAAGTGATAGAAATCTATTGCGATATAGACGGTAAATTTTTTTCTATATTTATAAATAATTTGATATTTTTTATATTTATAATAATTTTCCTATTGAAATTTTGATACATTAAATAAAAAAACATTTTAAAAATAAGTAGAAGAGGCCGTTGAAAATAGCCCAACGCTGCAAGTTGGGCTGATCCACAGACCAAGCAATAAACTCGTCGCGCCAATTGGGAACTTCCAACTTCCATTTCGAAGACGACGGCAGGCGACCAAGCTGAGAACTCGATTTTCACGGCGGGCACCGGGATTCACCGCACCGGAGAGATCATATGTTGGGGGCGCAAAGAATACGATCTTCATCTGCCTTCTCTTCCACGATTCGTTCTCTGCAATTATGGAATAGAGGCGTTTCTGTTCACAACCATGCTCTATCTTCCTCCACCGCTAGCTCTACCAACGAAGGTTTACTTGATCTTCAGGAGGTCGAGACGATTCTGAATAACGTGAAGGCAGACGACATCAAAGTGATACCAGTCCGTAAAGAATGTGATTGGGCTGATTACATGGTGTTCGCTACTGGCAGGTCTACCTGGCACGTTAAGAACATTGCTCAAGCCCTAATTTACAAAGTATGTTCGTTCTTCTACTTTTCTTTCCGATTTTATTGCTCTGATGTTTCAATTAGATTCCCGAGCATATTAATTTGAAGAAGAAATGTTCCTGATTACTGTGGCTTAATATGTGATCGCGTTTTATTTGTATCGACAGGTCAAGCAAAAGCAGAAAGGTGCTAGACAGTTAGTACTCCCTAGCGTAGAAGGGCAAGAAGACGGAAAGTGGATTGTCATCGACTCTGGTCCGTGCTACTCTCTTTAACAAACTAATATGCATATTCTTGTTCTTGTTCTTGAACTTTGTAGGACAATTTATTGCAAATAAACCGTCACTATTTTTGTAGACTACTCTAGACGAAATACTGCGAACTCGACACGTCTTGAAGTGTTGATTCTTCGGTACCTTAGCCCTCTCTAAGCAGCATTGCAATAGAGTTTATAGTTCATACTATGATTTCTGCTTTCGGCAACGTCTCAAATTAGTTATTATTTGTCAAACTAGAATCCTTCCACAGTTAATTTCTAGAAACGATGATGAAAATGAAAATTTCATTAAAATTATCGTAATATTGGATTAACAAAGATTATGTTATAGGCTTGTCTTAATAATTTATTTATCTACATATTTGCTATGTCCTATGAAAGTTCATAATGTCTACATTCTAATTGTTTCCAGCCAATGGGTTTACAGTTTATTTTTTAGTAGCCAACATGAATTTGGCTTAGAGGTAATTGATATGTACTCAACTTGAGGCCGGAGGTTATCTCCACAACCCTACTAAAAAACAATTTATCTTTTAATAATTTCTTTTAGGTAAAGTAGTTGTTCACGCCCTTGATGAGAAAGCCAGAAGTTACTACAATCTGGAGAGCCTTTGGTCCACTGAGACTCCGCAGGATGATTCATCTCAGGTGAATTCTTGTTGCTTTCCTCTTTTGCCCTTTATTAAAACAGAGGGGAAAAGCATATTTGGACATGGTTTCTTTTGTGCTTCTTTTCAACCTTCTTCTATTTAAAAGTTTAAATCGAAGGTACAGGATTTGTCCTTTCTTGTCGTACCTTCGCATTTTAAGCCTCAGATAGATGGTTGAAATGGTAGGTAGGCTAACTTAGACAAGATTGTGGTTGGTAACCTACACTTTAGCTACGTTTGTGATGAAGTGCTGAATCATGCTTGAATGTGAAAAGTTTCAAAATAATTCATTTTCATAAATGGTTCAAAATTTACAATATTAATATAAAAGTCCGAAATATTGATTTATAACTCATGGGACCTTTTAAAAATATGAATTTAAAAGTATTCTTACTAGCTGAGGAATTGTTTATTTGGCGGGCATTGATGATCCTTTGCTAGTACATTGCTATTATGTTGTGAAATGCTGACCTAGTCCATTATTCCTCCCTCCTCTCCAATTGGAGAGGTCTTTTGTAATCATCACACGGGGTTCAATCCCACCTCTTGTAACCATCACACGGGGTTTCTTGTTTTATAATTTCATGCTATCAATGAAATTGTTTCTTATTGAAAAAGAAATGTTGACCTCTCCTACAGCCACACCTTGCAAAAATCCAATGATTTCTACCATGTTCCTTTAAGTATGTGTAATTTGTCCAACATTCATAGGCATTCATTTGGCTACTCTCTCCGTTCCAAGGTTTGGACGATCTTGGCATCCTATGTGGGGAATCCCCCTCATTCCATCCATTTAGGCATGTTTGGGATTGGGAGTGATGTCATATTAAAAATCACTTTGAAACATGGTTTTAATGATTCAAAATCAATTGTGACACCATGGAAATCATGTCTAAAAGTGTAAAACTAAACAAAAAATTGATTAGGAATGACTAAAGACATGTTTGCGAGTGTTTTTGAATGTCACAAAAGTGATCTTAATCACTCCTAAATATACATCTAGTCTACTAAACCAAACCACTGCTCTACAACTAGTCTCTGGCAGATCACGAGCAGGGATATTATACCATATTTGCAAGCATTTTCTGATTACTGCTGCTATGCAATGTTGAGAAATGAGCTGAACCAAAAAAGAGTAAGACCTAAATCCCTTAACCAATGTCTTATTCTCTTCGTTGTGTAGGATTTGGACAGAGCTTTAGTGAAGATACGTCGGAAGAACAACTCCAAGAAACCAGCACAAAAAGCTTCTTAACAAGTGAAAAATCTCTCTTCAGTGAAGAACACGTGGTCCCGTTCTTTCATTATGTCGACTTCAAAAAAAGAATGAAAGAAGAAGAAGAAGAAGAAATGGTGCAGCTGCTTCAATGTTTTTTTTGGAATATGCAGCTGGATCCATGAGATTATGTGAGCTTGTTTTATAATCTTTTAGTTTATGTTCTTTTCTTTTCTTTTTCTTTTTTCAAAATAAGTTTATTTACCTTTTTTAATATATTCTTTTAAATTTTAATTTAGCATAGAAAAATTAACTTTTCTATTGCAGTAACGATTCAATCTTTGTATTTTATATTTGTAATGATTTAGTCTTTAAACTTTGGTATGTTACAATTTACTTTTAATACTTTTAGAATTGTTACAATTTAGTTCTTATTATGGTAAGGTGTAATCAAATTTCTTACCTATATAGATTGATAAATTGAACAAGAACTAAATGTGTATAAACTACAGATGTTACATAATTAAAGTTTAGATTTTTGGTAATATTTTTTATGGTATTGTTTATTTTTAACTAGGACTAAATTGTAAAAGTTTAGTGCCTACAACATAGGTTTTTCTTTTTAATTTTTTTTTTAAATTCATATAATTTTTGTTTTTTTTATTTAAAAAAAATCTGAATTCAACTGTTTTCTTTTTTTTTTTTTTTTTTTTTTTTTAAAAAAAAAAAAGAGTAAGAACCAAGTAATATGTAACGACTAGTTTTTTTTTTTTTCCTTCATAATTTAACTGTAAAATAATTATTCATTTAATTGACCGATTAGGTTTTGATGAATGGGATTTCTAACTTACTATATATTTAAAAAATTAAATTTGCGACTATCCAACTTGAGTATAACGTTGAAGTAGGATGGAATACAATATTCTGAAGAAGAAAAGAGTGCCGTCACCAACATCCTTTGTGAATTTAACTATGGTAGAAATTAAATATATATATTTTTTGTTGGTTTTAAAAAACAGCTTTCTGAATTCTAACATTTCGATTTGTGTTTAAAAACCACGAATGCAGTTTTATGCGAAACTTTATTTCAGTTTCAGGAACTTTAATTTAATATTTTCTTTAAGTAAATAACTTTTATTTAATCTTATGCTTACAATTGTCAAACGGAAACTTTATTGCTTAAGTTATTTAAGTAATCGAAGCACTTTTAACAAGAGTTAAGCCACATTTCAATATTATTAATATTAATACGAGAGATACAAATTTAAAATAAACAGTTATAAATGTTTATTTGTTTTGAATTAAATTAAGTATATATGTTTACTTATTTCCACAACCCAATTGAAAATAGAATGTGCATTTGTAATCTTATTGTTAATTATTTTTATATGTGATTAATTTATTTAATACTTTGTTTCAGATGTATGATAGTAAAAAGAAATAAATATTTTGCTTTACCTTAAACCAATAGACAAAAGTTATTCCTCAGAAAAAACAAAACAAAACAAAAGTGACTCAAGGTGCACAGTTAACTTCTTCTTTTCTTTTCTTTTTTTCTTTTTTGTTTTTGTCAAATTATAAAATTACCCTTGCCCTCTGTTAAAAAAATATATCCATATTTTTCAAAATTACAATATTTTGACATCATAAAATTTCAAATTTATTTAGAGTTGAAATATTTTAAAATTTATAATAAAAATTGAGACATGAAATGGTTTGATAGTAGCTTATAGCAAAAAATTAAATTGCTAAATTGTTTTACGTCTACCATCACATGGTTTAAAGTTTCAATCTTCCTTAAAAAAAAATTCTACTATTAAGATAATTTTAAAATGAAATACTACAACTCATTTCATTTCAGAATAAAGTTTTTATATATGTAATTCAACATTTTTTTTCCCAAAAAATGTTCCAATTAGAAAAGCAATTTGGGGAAAATGGTTGGTTTTGGTGGAGCGAACTCTCATTTTTCCAAACCATAAACATTAGGGTCAAATTAATCCAACAAAGTGGAGCAAAAATCACACAATTACCATTTAATCAATCTCCAAAACACGCCCGTTTCCTAAGATCGTTTAATCTTACAGGGGCCTTATAGTAATTAAGTATTCCCAAGTTATACCCAAGTCAATTTACATTTTTAACCCTCCATCGACACTCTAGAGCTGTTCCAAAACTAATTCTTCTGCGCATAGTTCCTCCACTGACTGCTTTCACTTCGGTTTCATCACCACTCCATTCCATACACATTTCCTCCGGAGATCCCAAAGCCGTAGCCAGGAAGTATTCACTTTCTCATTCTTTCATCTCTATAAGAACTGAATCCGTTCGTTGCTTTCATTTCTGGCTACGATTTCGCGTTTTCGTTCTGCTTCTGCGATTTTCTTTGTGCGGAGACCTCCCGGAGCTTTCATGGCGGCTATTACCGGTTCGAACGCTGTTGCTTTTAGTAAGGTTGGAATTGTTGGTAAAATTGAAGGCGGCGTTGATCGGAGAGCTAATTCTGTTCAGCAATGGTCCCCGATTTGTGGCGGAGCTCGATCGAATCAGCTTCGAGGTTGCTTTGGCCTCCAGTTAAGATCGAAGAGCTCTTTTGCTTCTACAGGTATGACTGCTTACATTGTTTTTTGATTCGTTATGTACGTGTTTTCTTGAGCAATTAGAAGTGGAACGAGAGAGACTACATTCATGCTTTTAATTGTTCGAGTTTTTCTGTTATCAGTAGTCTTTGATGTCGACCACCTTTACTTTGGGGGAAGTTATTCCTCTAAGAAACTCTTGCTAATGCCTGTGGAATTACGATCTCATATTCATAATGAACACGCAGGAATAAAAGCTCAGGTTGCTACAGCAGAACAAGCAAGCGTTAAGGAAGGCCAGCAAGTGGAAGCGCCTGTGGCTATTGTGACAGGAGCCTCGAGAGGAATTGGAAGAGCCATCGCATTGAGCTTGGGAAAGGCCGGTTGTAAGGTACATCTCTTTTCTGTTTGCGTAGCTTACGTCTGGTTTAACATGTTGCATAAAATCAGACTTGAAATATGATCCTTGCCTCCTTGGATGTAGTTTTTCTGCTAGAATTTACTTTAGAGATGAAATATGGAAAAGAGGTTTCTCTTATTGTATCCAGTTGTTTTATGGAGTTTTTTCTTTTTTGCTACATAAGCTGAAGTATTTCCATTACGATTTTTTTTTCAGAAGACATCATTGTCCAGTCAATTTTTGTATCATTTTATCTGTTAAAACTATTAGTTCTGAATTTTCCATCAAACAAAAATTTGTAGGTCCTGGTTAATTATGCTAGATCGTCAAAGGAGGCTGAGGAAGTTTCTAAAGAGGTAAATAATCCAACTATTTCACTTCTCATCTCTTGAACTGCATTTGGACGTTGTGCAAATGTTTTAAAGTCTGATTGACCTCTGGAGACTGTTTATTGAGCAGAATGCTCAAAAGATGCTCAAGCGACTTGGAAATTTCCACAGTGACTGATGAAAAATCCACATGGATGAATTAAGCACATTACACTTTTAGGTTCAATTATAAAGCTTATCTCATGCCGTGGTTTTACGACTTTCATTCAATTCTTATTATTGCTCGGTAATTGATTCTGTAACAAGGTTTAACACACAAAGTTTTGAGAGTTTATCAGTTCTTTTTCTTTCTTATATGCAAAGGATAGGAACCACTAAATTTGACTATAGAAAAGGGTGAAAGGTTAAAGTCGGTAGCCTTTTGAGGCTACTCTTTAATAACAAATTAATCAACCTATTTATTAATTTAAGCCCCAATACTTATTTAATAACAAATTAATTAGCCTATATTATAATTAACCTATACAATGATAATGAAAGTATGATTCGTTATTAAAAAAAAAAAAATAATTAACCTATATATTAATTAAGGCTAATACTTATTTACACTTCAAGTCCCATCACAAGGCTCTCCAGATTTCACTACCTAAACACGAAACAGTTCTTTTTTGACCAGGTATCATTCAACTGGGTATTATTTTTCACTGACTTAATTCTTCTTGTTTGACCAAGCGTGTTTTTTCTTATTTATTTATTTGTTTTTTTAACGTGTTACTTCTGCCTTCAGTTTAGTTAGGCTGCTATGTAAGGTCACTCTACTTTCTGAACCATTTAGTCATGGTATTTAAGCTCATTATTCCGAAAGTTAAAAGTGCCATTGAATAATATTAGGACATCGATATTGTGGAATGGCCCTATTTCACAAACATGCAATATTGCCGCTTAATCTCGTCTGATGATAATGGTGCCTTAATGATTCATTTTGAAAAGATGATGATTAAATTGTCTTGTAATTGCAGATTGAGGGCTTTGGTGGGCAGGCTATAACTTTTGGTGGAGATGTGTCAAAGGAGGCTGATGTAGATTCAATGATCAAGACAGTAAGCAACGTCCCTTGTCTGACTCAACAAGTTTATGCATTTGCTTGTTACTCACTTGCATGGTTGCCATTTGTACAGGCCATTGATGCTTGGGGAACTGTTGATATATTGATCAACAATGCAGGTGTGTATAGATTCTTTAACATTCTCCAGCTTCCTGGCAATTTTAATTTCGTTACTTTTACCCTATGTTTCCACGTAATTCAGGAATTACACGTGATGGCTTGTTGATGAGGATGAAGACATCTCAATGGCAGGAGGTGATTGACCTGAATCTTACTGGTGTTTATCTCTGCACTCAGGTATGATTGCATTGAAACCTTTGCCTTAACAAAGAGTTTCTGGTTGAAGTATATTGTTCTTGAAATAGGGTTTATTTCTTTTTGCAGGCAGCATCCAAAATTATGATGAAAAAGAAAAAGGTAACCTCACTCTTGTGTTTTCCAAATTTTTATAGGCAGCTGAGCCCTTTCGTAACTTAAGATGCAACACACTTTTAACTTTTCCTTATAATATCTGTAAATATTTTACATTCATAGCTACGAGTCCCTCCATAGAACTCAGACGCTCCAATTTTTTTAAGAAATGCATTCCCAATTCTCTAATTTAATTATAGTTTTGAGGTGGCACTGTGCATCTTTGCTGAAGTTCAGATATTTTCTTCTCTCCAATTACGAACCTTCCCTTCAAAGAATGAGAAGGGAGAAATGGAAATGTCCTACTCACTTCGAGAGGTTTTATACAGGGAAGAATAATCAACATAGCATCAGTTGTTGGCCAAGTTGGAAATATTGGGCAAGCGAACTACAGTGCTGCAAAGGCAGGGGTGATTGGTTTTACAAAGTCCGTTGCCAAGGAATATGCAAGCAGAAACATCAACGTGGGTTCCGCAATTTCCAACTTCTTTAACAACAATGATTTCTTATGTCTGACTGCTAGTGCTCAATCTGAACCATCATAATGATATTATTGTTCCAGGTCAATGCTGTTGCTCCTGGGTTTATTGCGTCCGACATGACTGCCAAGCTGGGGCCAGAGATTGAGAAGAAAATTCTGAGCACTATCCCCTTGGGTAAGAGTCTAGGGAACTCATATTTGATTGTCTGAGCTGATTTTGTTGATTCATGTTAAAAAAAAATAATAATAAATAAATAAAATTAAATTCCCTATTTTTCAGCAAGATATGGCCAACCTGAGGAAGTTGCTGGACTTGTTGAATTCTTAGCACTTAACCCTGCTGCTAGTTACATTACAGGACAGGTCCAGAAAGTTCCATTTTCATTTTTTCTTCTTTCTACCATTACTAATGAAATGTCATACTTGGGAGTGATACTGAAATGTTTAAAATCATTTCTATCATTTTTCACAATAATGTGAAAATGCTTTTAATTATTCAAAATCAATTTTAATCATATAAAAATTGCGTTTAATAGTATAAGATTAAACATTGAATTGATTTTGAAGGATTAAAAGTGTGTTTCAAAGTGATTTTAACCATTTTAGAATCACTCTCAAACATGCACATATATCATTTTCCTTTATAAATTTACAAAGTGAGAGTTCCTTCTTCATTTCATCCACATGTTTGTTTGTTCTGCAGGTTCTTACCATCGATGGTGGGATGGTTATGTAGGTGGGTCGTGGATGAAATTAAGCTCATAAGAGAAGAGATAGCTCAGAGTTTATAACATGAGTGGCCGTGGAACTGCGGATTTTTTCACTAGATATGAGCATATATATATGCTCATTTACTATGGTTTTCGGATTCCCTTATCAACGATACATGTTATTGTTTTCCCCACTTTTTGCCTTTTACGAGTTGCAATTATATTTACGGTTTAAGTTTCCTCTGCAAAATTTCAGGCATTTAGACGAGCTAATTAAGGGCACTGGTTTCTTAATTTTAGGCTAAACTAACTTTGCCTTGTCCCTTATCTAGAATAGTTGCAATATTACCCTTAGAACTTTCTTAAACATGCCAAAACTATTATTGGAAGAGAAATCATTGGAAATTTTGGCAGCATTTGAGATGTGAAACGGTACGGCAGTGATCTAAATTTTCATTCAAAATCACAACCACACAAGTTAAACATGGTTTTGTTAAATTCAGTTTTGAGCGACATGAACTTTTAGAGGCTCAGGATTCTAAACTTTTATACGCCAAATACTTCCTTAAGTAATTTCTGCTCTAATATTAATTTTAAGAAACTCAAGATATTATTACAGTTTCAAAAAATATAGTACTCATTGCATAATATTGTAAGCGGTTTTCAATTTTGTGCCAGCTAATATAAGCATTTTTTTTTTCATTTTATGCACAAGTCATCGTAAGGTATTAATATTAAGAAAAAAAACTTAGGAGCAGGTTAAATTGCACCTGATGAAAAATTGCCATGTATCAATTTTATTTTTGTACCTATTATTTGTTGGTTCCACTGTGCTCACGTGGGCACTGCGGGCTAGGTTAATTCTTTCATTTTAGATAAATACAACAATCCTATTCTCAATCTCAGCCACCAACCTTAGCCAACAAGTCCAGCTGTAGAGATGGACAGTAGATTCTCTATCCAGTTTTTGTGGGGCCGCCTACTCAGCTATTTTATTCTACCCTAATTAATTTGAACTAATTTTTATTTCATCCTTAGGTACAAAAAAGATTAACACTTCTGATTCTTAATAAATTTTATCATTGAAGTTTCATAATATATAAGTAAAACTTATTTAGCCTTCAATGTCCGAATTCCTTTTTAATTCGTTCATGAAGTTTGAGTTAATTTCCAAATGAACTATAGTTGATATATAAAAATGATTTTTTAGTACCACGAGTGAGATATAGGAATTTGAATGCTAATTCCATTGAATTAAGTATAGATACCGGAATAAGAGTTGGCCACTAGTTGATATAGTGGAATGATGACGTATAAGTTTAAAATATCTTGACTAGACTTTACCAACATGCATCTTTTAAGTGAGTTGATCCTTTCTTTTTTCTAGAGACTATTTAGAAACAAATTTCAAACTTTAGGCACTAACTCAAAATAAAAATTAAATTTCAAGGACTAAATACATCACACTTGTGAAAGCTCACATCTTTAGTTTTGAAAAGTAAATAAGTTCAAATGCTAACGTTGATGTCTTAAATTGTATGGATTAATCTAGGTAAACTCCTAATATTTCTAAGTGACATATCTTCATTAAAAATAAAAATAAATAAATAAATAAAGTGACATGTCACATAAAATGTCATGAAAAAAGGAACTTTGAAGTTTGAGTTGGTACAAAAAGTTGTTTTCTCCCTTCACCAAAAGGCAACCAGAACCCAATCAGCACTTATAATTAAAAAGAGATGGAAATACAATAAAAAGAAAAAGGGACAACCCATTTGCAATCTAGCCATTGGTTATGGTTGCTTTTGTCTTGTCCTTGGGATGGGGGAATAGATTCCATTGAAACACATTCTCATATTGTTCTTCAAGTTCTTGTCCATGACAGTAAATGTGAATGAAATTAATTAGAGGATAAAGAGAACAGAAAATTCAACCCCAGGAAACAAATAAATGAAGTAAAACACACTTGAAAGACTTGTAAGTTTAACTGAATGAATTGAGTAATACATCAATACCCAGAATCAGAAAAAACTTACCCTTTTGTGTTTTGCTTATTGATGCAAGTTCTATGTACATTCTGTTAACATCAAGCTACTAGAGAACCAAAAGATTTGTTCTTCTGACTTTCCCTCTTGCAGCTGATCGGATCTTCAATGGCGAGACCTTGTGCGCCAAAACAGAAGTACTGGTTCATCAACATCTTTCTGTTGAAGGAATCTTGTCTGAATTTTGTGATTGGCACTTTCCTGTTGGAGCAAGAGACTCCACCAATGCCAGTTGTTTCTTGGTAATCCTGCATTGACATTGGAGAAGACATGGGCGACCCCAAAAACGGGCTCGAAGGTGATTGAACTGGATTTGCTAACTTTGGCGTTGCTTGGATTACACCGTGCATCAATCCAGCAGCAAACCTTTTCTTGGTTGATGGGCTTGGAGGAATGTTCATGACTGGAACTTGAAGTGTTCTTCTGTTGTGTGGAAGGCATGAAATGTTTGAATATTGATGTCTAAGGGAAACTGGTTTGGGTTGTGAAGTTCTTGATATATCAAACTGCCCTGAACAATAATCATCTATCCAATCTGTTCTGGTTGGCCTTTTCTCTTTAATCTTAGACCAATGTAGGAAGAACTTCAGGCGTTTCACTGTATGATTTACAGAGATTGACTTCTTGTCTGATGAATCCACTGAATCACACTCACCATTGTCGTCTGAGCGTAAATCGAAGTCCTCGACTACTTGACCACAAGTAACATCAGGCGCATTTTCAATACCTGTGTACAAGAATATCTCTGCATCTGGAATTCTGAAGGAAGTTCCAGGACTGCTTCCAATGCCTTGCATTTTCATATGGGAAAAGAAAGCATTTGTTGTCATATGATCACTACGATTGGAGATCCCTCCAGCCGAAACAAATCGCTTAATAAGAATATCTAAAGATGGTGATGTTGGCTGTTGTTTGAGGAGTTCAAGCGGGGTCAAGCCATCCTCATCAGTAATGTTCAAGTTTATTGATGGCACAGACATAAGCAGCTCTACAAGGTCACATTGAACATTATCTGTCACCGCCACATGAAGCGCAGTTTTTCCATCATTGTTCCTGAGGTTGATGATCTCTTGCATATTCAACAACTCGCCGTGTAACAGACGCTCCATGAGCTCAATCTGCCGATCTAATCTTCTAAAGCCAGGGGTTTTGAAACCAGCCACAGCCAAATGAAGAAAAGTGTCTCCATAGTAGTTTGACATAGATGTTAAGGAGGGGCATTCATGGATCAGAAACTCCACCACAGCTAAGTGACCTCTGTATGCAGCCACATGCAATGAAGAATTTCCTTGGCCATCAGTATTTGAGATGATATCAAAGGAAGCAACAAGATTCTTCACTATCTGCAAGCACAATGGCAATGCACTTTTGTAAGTCCAAAACATGTAAACTGGAAAAACAATTCAGAAACAGGATTCTTCATAACTACAATCTATGTCAACTAGAAAAGGGATGAAAATCCAATCATACACAAACTTCAAACATATAAAAATCAACATTGTTTCAGGCAATTCATGGAACTGACAAACAAGAACAAAAAGAACATGAATTTTCAGAAAATGTATGGAACTGACAAGAAAAGAGGCATAAATAAAACTCCAAGATCTGACCTCGATCTGTCCTCTTCCAGCAGCTGTATGGAGAATGGTAGATCCCTGAGAATCCCTGTAAATCAGAACATCAGGACAATCCCCAATTAACTCTCTCATCATCACCAAATTGCCTCCTCTAGCAGCACAGTGAATGGCCCTGTTGATCATTTCCCATCTGAAAGCCAAAGGCATTTCCATCTCATTTTCATCCAATGGTTCCTCCATTGTCCCCTCTCCACCGCTTGGCCAACACCTTAAAGAAAGAGCAAAATCAAGCAAAAGCCTAAAAACCTCACAGTTCTTACTCCTAGCTGCAGCATATAAAATGTCAGTAACTCCATACTCTCCTTCTCCAAAAACGAGAAGAGGGTCTTTCTCCAGCAATTCCATTACAAAATCTAAATCCCCAGCTGAAGCAGCTGTGTACAAAAGCCAACCGCCATAGCCAGCACGAATGAGAGAGTTTTTACCCCCTTTCAATTCCCCTTCGAGGAGGAGTTTTTTAGCAACATAAGAACGGCATTTTGCTACATCTTCAAACTGAGCTTCATCATCCCACACAGTTTCAAGGCGGCGAATACGACGGAGAGATGTGAGTTTGATTAAGAGATTTGTGTCTAAATGGAGAAGCTCTCTAACGACGTCGTAAAACCCATTGGCGGCCGCCCAATCAATCGGCGTAGCGTACCACCATTGCTCCCCTGTACTCTCCCACCGAAGAGGGAAAAACAAGGGAGGCATTTTTGCTCAAAACCCACCTGCAAATTTGTGAGATAGAAAGTAAAATCGAAAAATGAGACAGACCCAGAAAGTGAAATTTTCGGAGGAACACAAGAAAGGCCTAAATTTGGAGTTCTTTCCAAAAGGGGATAAAGATATCTGAATCAGTAGCAATCTTGGGAAGAGTGAATCAGAATCAAATAAACATCAAGGAAGAAGATGAAAAAGGAATGACCCATTAAGATAACAAGCAAAACAAAGGGAAAGGAGCATTTGGCGGAGAAAAGGATGATGCCAAATCCCTCCTAATGAAGCCAAGAAGCTTAAGAAATGACGAAGATATGAGAATTTGGCAGTGTGTAGAAAGATAGAAACTAACAAAAACAGAAATAAAATGAGAATGTGAGGATTTATTTCGGTGGGAATTGAAAAGTGGAGAAAATAATGCCTCGAATGCCTTTGAAGATTCCCCTGCCTCGTGACGGTGAGCAGTAAATTAAATACAAAAGGAAGTGAGAAAGTGAGAAGCTTCAACTGTTTAACGGCCTCTATTGATGAAGACAAACAGACAGCTACCGGAAACCAACAATCATTCAAAAATTTAAGAACAGTCTTTTCTTTTGATTTATTGGGTTTTGTTTTGGGTGTTGAATAGAATCATTCATGCATGTTTTGAGGAGGGAATTGAAATCTGAAGCTTGTTGGTAGTGGTAATGGGATAAACACTAATTTTTGGTTTCAGGAGAGACAAACGGAGGAAGAGGGTGGGTCAGCCATGTTCTCTCACTGTTACGCATTTCATGGCGGTGAGAAGAATGGTCTATCAGCCATTTTCAAGCCCTCAAAATTGTCAAATCAAATATCACATTAGCATCATTGACTTCTTTAATCATGACAAGTTAGATCATGAGCAAAACAGAATTACATTTTCAAGAACAAAAGATAAAATCAAAATAATGTTGGATGGAAAGTTTGAATGTCGTCAACAAAGATTTGGATTTGGTTGTTGAAACAGTATCAAACTTCTACTAAATTTTAGAGAATTGTTATTGGGTCTATTTTAACTTAAAAAAGATAAATGTTTGTTTCTTTAGCTGCAAGAAAACTATATTTAGGAGTTCGATGCCATCACGGATGAACTTTATAATTTTTTACATCAAAACCATAGTTTTGTTAATGGAATTACAAAGCATAGATCTTTTTTTATTATTATTATTTTTTGAAAAAATGAACTTTCTTAATATAATTTTCAAATTAAAAGAAGTGTTAAAATAACACTCACAGGTCACACCTACAACTACAAGCTTCAAAGCATGTGATGATTATTATCACTGCTGTCTCTGTTTTTGTAGTGGAATTAAAAGTGAAACCTTAAATGACTATATGAGGTAATTTGTTTTGAAAAAGAAACACTGCAAGAATTCAGGATTGAGCTTTATCTTTATGGTTGTATGTGTATCATTACTTTGCAAAAGCTGTCCATATTTTGATGATTGATAACCGTAGAGGTAAAATAGCAAAAACGAAAAAAAAAAAAAAAAAAAAAAAAAAAAGGTATTGAGATGCACGTCCCACTCTGCAATTATTTGATTCACAAAATCTTGCCCAAAAGCTTATGTTAAAATTAGATTCCTACTCACAAATGACAAAACACTTTTTCAATATTGATATGTTTAATGTATTTACTTTTTTACTTGTACCTTTTCCAATGTTGCAAGTTAAAGTCGATTGATTGTAAATTTAAGGTTAAAATGTTATTTTTGTTAGCACGAGACACTCGTATGCGTCGTCATGCCACGGTTTTTTTGTGGCTCTCTATCAAATGGTTTTCTACATATACAACCTAATTATATAAGTCTAATTACAAAATTGTCTTAAAATTCCTTTTTTTTTTTTTCATGAGTAACTTAATGGGATAAAATATTATACAAAAATCTAGCTCAAATGTCTATATCACCTTCCATAAATTTCAAACTAAGAAAAAATAGAAACAAGAAAAGACACGTATGGAAAAAAAAAAAATCATATTCACACGTCTTA
Organism: Citrullus mucosospermus; assembly: GCA_030954485.1. Taxonomy (NCBI): domain Eukaryota; kingdom Viridiplantae; phylum Streptophyta; class Magnoliopsida; order Cucurbitales; family Cucurbitaceae; genus Citrullus; species Citrullus mucosospermus. The sequence continues at coordinate 27,854,053 of CM062062.1, forward strand.
AATGATTTTTTCCATATTCATATGGAAAAAAAATTCAAACGTTTTGAAAAATAATAAGAAAAAATAAAAGAAAAAATAAAAGACATATATGGAAAAAAAAAATACCATATTCACATAGGTTATAGTATATATATGAGATTTATTTGACATTTTGTTTTCAATTTCAAATTTATATGGGTATATTTCAGATAATCAGAGGACATCATCTACGTTAATATAACATACATGTGTATATATGACAAAATATGTAAAATATATATCTCAATAGAAATAAGACTAACATTAAAATATGAGGTATATATTATATAAAACCTTAATTTGTATTTGTTCTAAATACATTTAGAATAAACCCCATACATATTTGAAATAAGTACATATTTAAAATAAACATTGCATATATACATAAATACCATATAAGTGAGAATAAAATAATATTTATTAAATAATACCCTTAATTAATTACAAAATATACCGTATTAATTGATGATATGATTTCTTTAATATTTAATTAAATTTTTAATTAATATTAAATGGTAAGAATTTTAAAACATTAATAAAAGAGAGAATGGGTATTTAGGATATATTTGTCCGAAAATTAGGGCAAAATATAGATATAAAATATAGTACAACTTTAAGATAATTGTGAAATTTAGTTTATGAAGTAGGTTAAATCTCTAAAACTTTCTTACACTTTTTTCCCTCCCTTGGTGACAACTCTCAACAATTTTCTAACGTTCAAATTTAATTTTTGTGCATTCAATGAACTAACAAATAGAATAGATTTACGGTTGTTTTATGGTGAAATATTCCAAAAAGAAAAAAATAGACTCCAACTGAGGACTAATTTTAAGATTGGTGAAAGAACAATGTGAATTGATTGTAGTCCATATCTCAGAAAACAGTAGAGATTTACATTCATCATGTGATTTTTTTCTTCTATTTTTTTTTTTTACTTTTTTGAGGAAAAAATATGATGGGCTATGTAATGTAGAGCACATGGTTGAGTTAATTTCTGCCACATTGGATCCAGAGCTTTGACACTCTCTGTTTTTTGTGAATTATATAAAAAAATAAAAATAAATAAATAAATAAATAAATAATGCGTACTAGAGACTTATCACGTGGTTTTCGTAGAAAGTAAACCAAACAATTCAAGGAGATAAGAAACCGACACACCTTAAATAGAATCTTAATTTTCTAGTAGTAACCGTCCAATTAGCCTAAATGCCTACATACTGTATGTTATTATTTTCATTTTTCGTATTTATGATAAAATATTTTCTAAGAGATGTTGGTAAAATGTTAATTACCTCTCTATGCTTATGTTGCAGTTTTCTTTTTAGAGATATTAATATTTCTTATGAGATTTATGTTCATCGAAGCGCATGTTCAAAATCTACCCTTCCTTCCTTTCTCATTTACAATGTATTAAAAAAAAAAATTTAAAAATTAAAAATTAAAATATTTTTCAAACAATGGTCAAATTTATCATCCGTGTACCTAAAAGAAAGGGTCTTGGTTTATGTTTGAAAAAGGGTTGTGACGGTGTGAATGGCAGCAAAAGAAAGTCAAAAGAATATTAAGGCAATGAGACGCCAAATAAGGAAGGAAGTAAGTTGGCCAACTTAAGACGGCAATGGTTGTGATTATGGCTGCCCCTAATTTATGACCCTTCCTTTTCACAACCTTTTCTTTCCCTTTCCTTATAAATTTCGACATCAAAACATGCCTTCGCCCCTGCTCCTTTCTTCATCCTTCTTCCAAAGAACAGCCATTCTCTTCTCTATATTGCCATGCCCACCGCTAACAGATGGTTAAAGCCGGAGGTTTCTTTTTTATGCCTTTCATTTTCTATTACTTTCTGTTTGGCTGCTAAGAAAAAACATTAAGAAAACAACGAATTTACCATTCAAAACTTGATTTCCTTGAATACATATGCAGGTGTATCCTCTCTTTGCTGCAGTTGGTGTGGCTGTTGGCATCTGTGGGTTGCAGCTTTTTAGAAACATAACCACCAATCCTGAAGTCAGGTAAATATTTCAAGTTGTAGAAAAAAAATATGTTCAACATAATGTAGAAAAAAAAATGTAAATATTTTGATCAAGAGAAGAGAAGGGGTTAAAAAAAGTGTCCTGATTTGTTCTGAATGGAACATGATAGGGTTATCAAAGAGAAGAGAGCTGCTGGAGTGCTTGACAACTTTGAAGAAGGTGAGAAGTATGCAGAGCATGGTCTTAGGAAGTTCCTCAGAACAAGACCACCTCAGATTATGCCTTCCATCAACAAATTCTTCTCAGATCCAAACTAAATACAATTCTGTTACTGACCTTTGAATTTAGTTGTTGATTGCCTGCTGAATTTGTTGGCGATGTATAAGTCGAGTCCTTCCAAATTATATGCTTCTTCTGTTATGGCTCGAAAAAAAACAGATGAAGCACTACTCATCTATAGCATATCTGAGATATTAGCTCAATTTTTTAAGAAGGAAACCAAACCCCACTGTCTAACATTTCCTCGGACTTCTTTCATCTGAGAAAATAGTGAACATTCAAAATTCCAAACATCTGGATGTTGAGTGTATCTAAATTCCCTGCAAACAATCTCTCAAAGATAAAATAAGCACGTTACACAAATGGCTGTTTCACCAGGCTAATATAACGATCCGCTAATAAGCTGTTAGTTCCAAAGATATGTACCCAAATGATAAACGGGAATTAAGAAACTGAAGTAAACTTGTGTGGTAGCGACAATGGCATCACTTTTTACATTTATGTATTTCATAGACATCTTCGGAAACATGCAATACTCACTGTACAGATGAGACGATATTGCCAACAATCCATATTGATATATACAGAGGGAATATAACCTGTCAAAAATGCATAAGCAGAGTCTGCACAAAGGCTATACTTGTTTACATGGTTGGATTTAGAGTATGGATTACAAGTAAAGATGGAGTACTATAACGAAGTCTCATTACCAAGGGCACTAAAGCCAAAATTCTTTATCATATTGGCATGATTGTGCACTTGCTCAACTTATACCACGGTATATTGCACCAGGACGGAGGTCATCCATATTATCGATGTTTCTATACCCATCAAACTCCCGAAGGCATGTCCAGCCTCGACGAGCTAAAAAATCTCGGTAATCTTCTTCAATGTAAAAAACTTTGTCTTCAGTATGTACCGGTAAGTGGTCAGATTCATCATATAGGCAGATTTTAACAGCCACACCTGAAATTAGAAGTTCAACTGCATTACTTGTCCAAAATGTGTCAGCTTAGCGATATAAGTTTTACAAGAATCACAAGTCAATACAAACACAGAACGACGTACCTTCATCAAGGTGAAGAGTGTAGTTTCCTAAAGGCATGTCCCTGTCCAGACTTCTGACAACCTGGTCCTCATCCTCTAACCAAAATGCACGTTTGGTTCTCAATCTGAATGCAGACTTGATTGCCTCCTTGATTGCCTCTGAGGTGCCATCAACACCAATTCTTCTTGTGTAGTCCCCCCACTTCACTGATATTACTCTCCCGCCAAATGCTTGACTCTCCCCACCTGCCAAGGAGGTAAATGAATTGAAACTTATTTTTTCTTTGAATTGAAACTATTAAAGATTCATAAGCAGCATGCATAAAAAACAAAGACAGGATCCGCATCAACTACAAAGTTATATATCCTCATATAAAGGGCCCTCTTCCAATGTGATCAAAATGGTAGTCTCCGAAATACTACAGGCTTTTTAGCAGGTGAATCATGAGTGGAATCTCAAAAAACAAAAGTGAGGGCGATTTTGACATAAAAGTCATTTGACTGAAATGCACGAAGCCAAATCTCGATACCAGGATTGCTAATGCATAAATGCAGGCTCTAAACCCTACAAGGAAGATTATAGCTCATGATCTAGAAAGTGATGTCAATACAATAGGATTCTTTTCCAAAACATTCAAACACGTCAAATTGTGGTTCCACAGTACTACCATTTCCTGATGCCTCCCTCCAATTCCAAGGTGGAATGCCCGTTGCAGCAACTGCATCAGCTGCTGTGATGGCAAGGGGATGTCCATCATGATCTAGTTGTCTTTCAAGATTGAGTGAAGGTCTGCCACCTGCTGCATGTAAGGAAACTTAAGAGCGAGATTTTTTTTTTTCCTTCTTCTTTGTATCAAGTAACAACGTGGTATAAAAAGTGAATAGCCACTATAAAAGAAACATAAAGATAAATAATAAAAGAAATACTTATTTGTAATCCAAGAATTGGAAACTAAACTGTGAATTACATAAGAATAAACTCATACTAGAGGTTACACAACTCATCAATATTATACTTTTGCAGTACAAAATATTCACTACATATTTATTCAATTTGAGGCGGGGTTATTTAGACAAGATAAATGATGTGGTTGCACCAAGAAGAGGACAGAATTAAATCTTCCAGGTGAACGGGAAATACAAGAAACTCAGATGAAGATGCAACGTGACGGTTCTCTAATCTTAAAACCATTAATTTGGCCAAAGGAGCATTAATATAAAATTTTCACTGGTAAGACAATGATTTATTTATAACTGAAGCAAAACTTTCAGCTCTGTATGTTAGAAGTGTCAATTAGACATCAGGGAATGCAGGGATGATGCAATATGTAAAATAAGCCTGAAAATTAGACAGTGGTGAGATAAAGACTTAATTAACATTCCCCATGCAGTTGCCCCAGTCAACAGGAACCAACTATATCTTGGACCTAGGAACCATATTGTCATAAACTGAAATTATATCTTGGACCTAGGAACCAATTGATAATCTCACAGGAAATTAATTGCATCACATGGGACTTGTTCAGTCAAGTCACGTTCTAAAGCTAATGGTGTTTATTCAATATCCATACAGACTCATAGGAACCGTAATCAGGATATGACTATTTTCTGATAGATCCATGTCCACCAGCTTTGTACGTTTTACAGCCGCTAATATGATTCTTTATGTACAATCAATTTGATACTTTCTTACTAGCGCATCAGGAATTCATTGTTTACATAATGACATGATTAAAACAGAAAACTAGCAAACTCAAGTTTCCACAACCAATTTCATAACTTAGATGTGGTGCTTTTTAAAAATCTCCCTCCACAATTAAACAGAAAATCCACTAGGTGTGATTTTCTCTACCATTCTCAATTCCTTCTTCTGGTGTACAAACAATAAACAACATGAGAAAAGTAAAGTTGAATGTTAAATGCAAGCAACAATCATCGGCCACCAAAAAGAGAAGGGAAAAAAAAAAAAAACAAAAACAAAACTCAGTTTCCCCACAAGAGGGGCAAATATTTCGTCAAGAAGAAGTAGCATCGCAATAATGGCAAATAACAAGTATGTCGTACCTTCAACAGGTCCGAACGATAGACCATTATCCTCTATTCCTGCATTGGGATAAAATTACAATGCTCATCACAGTCCTCTTGTGACCACCCCAGAGCCAGACTAATCATAACCCTACTGCACCTACTATTTGCACATCATATTACCTAACAGACTTAGAATGCAGACACCAAAAAAAGCATTTCGAAAGTTTTTACCAGTTTAAGGAACAAATACAGAAAACAAAGATGATAACCCACCCCCAAGAAGAGTAAAAACAACAAAATAAGTAACCAGTTTAAATTTTCTATTCTACCAACTTCAGATGGATATATCATTTCCAAATCCAGGTATCTCCATTCATACAGCTGAACCCTTTTAGGAATGATAGCCTAGTACTATTATAGTTCATTTATCAGAACACTGCATGTTTGAAACAATAAGTTTGCCAAGAATCATGACGGCAGCTATTGATATACAATGAATGAAGACCTAAAAATTGTGGCTAATCAATTCTTCAGAATTTTAAAATTTTATGGCAATTGCTTCTTTCTTCTTCTTCTTCTTCTTAGAGAGCCGAATATTAGACTGCCCCATTCACTCTCCCAAAACCAAGAACCGAAAGTTACCTTTGTCTGAGAATTGCATATATGAATCAATCTTGGGTGGCGTGGGACTCTTGTACTGCGTACTTTTGCTTCTCTCCTTCAAAATTTCTTCAATCTCCTTGTAACACGACATCTTAGCAGAGCCACTTCCCCTGTCATGGTGCTTTGCTTTCTTGAACTCCTTGAGCAAGTTCCTCCACTTATCAGTACACATAGTCGGGGAGCGATCAAATCCCCTTTCCCTCATCTTAGCCGATATCTGCTCCCACAAATGCTTGTTGGATTTCGAAGTATTAAACAAGCCATCCATCTCCCGGCGTAGGGCAATTAAGCTTCGAGTCTCATCCTGAACCCAAGTCTCCGCTCGCTTCTTGGGAGCCTTGACTTCATGATCCTCACCACTGCTGTCACCAAGCATCATTTGGTGCTGCTGATGAGTCTGCTGTGGCTGTGGCTGTGGCTGATGAGGTTGAATATGGTGGTCGCCATTGGAGGCGACCTCGATCATCATATCTCTGCTACCTTCTTCCTTGTAAATATCGATTGGGCGAGGCTTATCAGACAAGTACATAGTCTCTGATTCGGGGAATTCCGTGAAATTTCGAGAAAGATGGGACTTGGGAGAGCGAGCGTGCGGAGTACGAAGGAACGACGAGCCCACCACCTTCAAATTTTCATTTCTGACTCTTAAGTTCAGACTCGGTCCTTTCTTCCGCAGGTCCGTAAAAAGTCTGAGGGCTCAGCTCAAGCCACTGGACTCAAAGACGAAGGTCGCGTGTGATGCCGGAGAAACAGGGAATAATTGTACGGATACAAATGGGGCAAAATTAGGAATTTTCTGAATTTTGTGTGACTCTTTTGGAATTTATGATGAAATTTTACCTTTTTGGACTTCGATTTTAGGGTGGATCAGTCTTGTGATTTGGTTACTGCAATTTTAATTCAATTTTATTTGGATTTTATTTTAATTTGGTGTAATTTTAAAAGTATCTACTAAATTAGTCAATTCAATAAAATTTTGTGGTTAAATCTTGAGATTAATTGGCATCACAATCACATTCTCCTCTTAGGTTAAAATTTTGATCTTTTATTTCTACATTTGTTGTCTTGAAAATAATTGTGGATTTATTTTTTAAAAAAAAAATGCAATATGATTTAGTCAAATCTACTAAATAAATCATGTTATTGATGGAAACTATATAATAGGTGAGGAGATTTTTCAAGCCAACAATGGTTTGACGTCTTAACCAACAAGTCCAAATTTTTTCTAAGATATCAACGATTTTATCTTCATTCCCAAATCAAAAGTAGTGTAACAAAGAGGAACTATTTTGAGGTAAAAAAGAATGGTAGCATAAGTAGGTGTATAACAAAGAAAATCTTTTGATACAATATTAGAAGAAAGATGTCTCCAACGACTTTAGAAAGGACCTTAGCCTTAGCTTCAACATCTTAGTTTGCACCCGGGTCATCATACCAATTAGTAAAGTGGAGGGGGACATACAAGTATGCAAAGGGAAGAGAGTTGAGACGGAGACAAATCCAAGCCAACGAGGTTACAAAAGGTACGAACAAGTTGGATAACCAATTGACAGTTACTTTTCTAATTATTCCTACTTGAGTGGAGATTGCTTGCTTTCTCAATGGGAATTGGTAATACTTGGTCTTGGTCTTTGATGAGGAAGATGAATATTCTAGACCAACATTTATACTTTAAATTGAAACCACGAGTCATTAATGCATACTATATATAAGTTGAATTAAGCTCGCTCTAATGAAATATTTTACTATCTTACTAAAATATAAAATATATTTAAAAATTATATAATTAACTAAATTATAACGTATTAACCGATTCACATCATGTATAAGTTATAAAACACTTATAATTTAAAATATACTTCTTTAAAATAAAGGTTGTTATTGTCTTAAAAAAGTGTTTTTAATATGATTTTAGATCAAGCACTTATTGAAATATATACACACGACTCGAAAAGTATATTACTCTAAAACACCAACTTTGACTTTGAATCTTCATATTCTCAATTACAACCCATAAAATATTTCCTTATTCTTTTAAATATCACAATTATCAATACTCCAACCATCCATTATTTAAATTGTATTTGATTTTTCGTTTGATTCATATATTTAGACGATTTGGGCTTGAAATGGACGGTTTTATAACATTATAGAAGTATGAAATAAACTTTTGAACTATCTAAGACCAAATTTTAACTACAAATAATTTAATAAAAAAAAAAAAAGAATTTTTCTCCTTATTAGGCAATAAGATATTAAATTCATTAGTTTAAGTTTTTTTGGTCAATCGGCCAGGTAACGGCAAATGGTCGCAATGTTATTTTCTTCTAAATTAATATGGATTTTCAGTCATTGGGTCTTCTTCATATATCAAACCCATAATAGATTTTTAGTCATTGGGTCTTCTTCCTATATCAAGGCCACAAGTGAGCGGATTTTATATGATATTAAATTTGTTTTCACCAATTAACTAAAGTTTTTGAATTGATGAGCAATTTAACTCAACAGTTAAAAAAAAATGAAATGATAAATAAATTATGTATTAAAAATGAATTTTTTTAAATGATATTATTTTAATAAATAATGATAAAAGTAGAGTTTGGTTGAAATTATTGACAAAAATAGGATAGCGAAATCGAATTTTGACATGGCATATAAATCGTGGATATGGTCCATGATTTACCCTCCACATGGCATCGTGGACCCGGTCCACGATTTGTCATGTTCTTTTTTTTTTTTTTTTTGCTTTGTTGCTCCCTCTCTTTCCCTTTCTTCCTTTCCCTTTCTTTCTCTTCTTCTCCTGCATCTTCTTCTTTTGGTCCACAATCCAACACTACCAACAGAGGCGAACGTGAGAGCGAGAGATGAAAGAGAGAGCGAGAGCGAGACTTCTTCTTCTTCTCTTGCTCTCGCCTTCGTCTCGCTCTCTCTTTCGTCTCTTTCGTCTCGCTCATCTTGCTTCTTTTCTCACTCACCCGGTCTTATCTCTCGCTCTCGCTCACTGGAGTTCGCGTTGGATTTTGGACCAGAAGAAGAAGAGTCAGAGAAGAAAAGAAGAATCGGAGAAGAAGAAGAAGAAGAAGAAAAGGAGAAGAAGAAGAAAAGGGGAAAAAAAAGAAAGGAGAAGAGAGGGAGTCACGAAGAAGAGAAAAAATTGGCAAATCGTGGACCGGGTCCACAGTTTGCATGCCATATGGAAGGTGAAATCGTGGACCGGGTCCACGATTTCCATGCCATGTGGAAATCGTGAACCCCATCCATGATTTCGCTATCCTAATTTTGTCAATACTTTCAACCCAACCCTATTTTTTTCATTATTTATTAAAATAACATTATTTATCAAAATAACCAATTAAAAATTATATACATTTGTTACTAACAACATTTTTAGACGGTTAAAACATATACCTTTAACAATAATTTTGAATCCATCATGGCTCATCCCACATTTTTTTTTTCCAATCAACATCTGCCCTAAACTATCTTGATCTAGTTATGATATCTAAAATAGTCTTATTCTAAAACTTTTTTTTAATAACATATAATTTTAAATAACTATTTATAATGTTATATTTTGTTTACTCTAATTAATTTTTAAATATTAAGTGAAATAGCTCTATTTTAAAAAAATAATACGGTATAATTGTTTCAAAATTGCGTTAACTGATAAGTGATTTTAACCCTAATTGATCTACTAGATATAAATTAAAATTTTATGTCTACTAAATTCTTAAACATTCAATTTTATTATATCGAATACATATTGAATTTAAAATATTTAATTACAAATTTAGTCTTTATGGTTTGGAAAAAGTTAAAGTTTAGTCCTTATGGTTTAAAATTAGAATCGAATCTCTATGATTTGATAAAAATCTCATAAATAGTCTCTTAAATAGGGACTAAATAATTTTCAAATCCATAAGAACTAAATTCTAATTTTCTCAAAACTATAGGGACCAAATTCTAACTCTTAAAACCATAGAGACTAATTCTAACACTTTTTCCAAATTATAGGGACTAACTTTTCAATTTGACCAGTGTAATTTTGAAAGTTCATCCATCAAATGACAAACTAAGTGTGTAATTTATGACATGTTTGGGAGGAAATCTGAAAACAATGGATTCAATGAAACATGGTTATATTTCATGTTTTAATTTAAACAATTGTTTAAAATGTATTTGACACTATTCATATAAACCATAAATTTAGTTGTAGGTACACACTAAATATTATTTGACAATAAACTATTATTAATTTATTTATTAACATGTCAAAATTGTTTGTATAATTGTTATTTGATAATGTAATATAATCTATAATATATTACATAGTACATATTTTAATTTTAAAAAATAAATTAAATTTATATCACGTGAAATGTTATATTTATAAATATTTTTTCTTTATTTCATTTAAAATTTAGATAAAATTAAAAAGAATTTATATTTTTTGTATCTTTCAAACACATATTGGTTAGAGACGCGGACGGCCCAATAGTTCAAAAACTTATAAACAAATGGAAAAGGGGCCCAAGCCTGGTGTTCTTACGAGTCATAAGCATAGCTCATCGCCTTCCTCCCTCCCAAAGGCTCCCCCTTTCTTCTGGACTTGTGGAGTTAATTCCGTTGCACCAGCGGAATAAACCCTCAATCGTCATCCTGTTGCTACCATTACCGCAGTCAGCAGCTCGAACTTCAAGCTTCATTTTCACGGCGTATCCCTCCTCTTTTCTATGAACTGATAATAAGACGATGAAGCTCGCTCAGGCTGGAGCGTCTCGAAGTATTTTTCATGGACGTTCCTCTTTCAATCGATTTCCGCGCGCTGCTTCATTTTCAGCTCGTCGAGTTGATGCATTCAGCTCAACTTCTCTCTTGGGTACTTCCTCAAACACCTTAACCGCTACTTGTATTTTGATTCAATTTGGGGCTTAGGATTGGGTTCCCATTTCAATATCTAGATGAATTGTTTTCTTCTTCTTCCTCGTGCTTTTAGTAATTATTAATTTTTCCTTTTGGAGACAGGAAACAAGTTCTTCTGCTTGACATTGTTACTTATAGCGTCTTTGTGATAATCCATTTCCTTTTAATCTTTTATTTTTGATAGTTAATCTTGCTATCAACTGTCTATTCCTTCCAATTTTATCCCTAAAACCATTCCCAACGTCCTCGAAGTGTTGTAGAAACAGAAAATGCTAAGCATAGAGTTCATTTATTGGAAAGATTGAATTGGAAGCTAAAGCTATTTCATCTTCTGAACTACAACTTTCAAGTTACCTTTGTGCTAAGTCGAGCTGAATTGAAAAAATTGTCCTTCGGTTGTTTTTGGTATGTTTCTATGAATTTGCGGGGCGTTGATTGCTTGATGCTACTGAGGTTCATGTGGATTGAGAAGCTATGGAAATTGAGCAATCAATACCGACAAATGCATATTATGTTAGATGTATTCCCAAGAAAAAACTGTAGGAAAATTGTCTTTTTTCAGCTAACTTAGCACAGTTGTAATTTGCAAGTTGAAATAACTAGAAGAGATGATCAATTTCCATTCCACGTCTTTTTGAGAATAGCGTACAGATTCTTTGAATTCTATTCAGGACGGAAAAAGAAGAGTAGATATCTTGAATTATCATTTGTGTATTGGATTTATAAACTCTGCATTATACTTAGGAGGATTTCACACATCTGGTTAGAAATTGATTGCTTACAGCATCCAAAATTGTAATCAAGTTACTATTGTAGAAGATGATTTACTTGCACACCAAGTCACTCGTGGCTAAAAAAAGGGTTGAAATTGATTGTTTTCTTTGATAGAAGGTAACAAGCTCGTCAACAACAGCATTGCTAATTTGCCACATCATTAGTTTGTATGACCTTTTTGAATGCTTTACCAGCGAAAACTGTCTAGATCTATTTTGCATTTTTCACTTCTTCCTCGCAATCCTTAACTTAACTTTTTGCAGTCTGTGGGTTGTGCAGAACGCTTCATCATAGTAATTCTTCAGTCGACACTGCCATTATGTCAACAATGAACAACACCTCCATTGCTAGAATCTGCTGCAGACGCTCTAGAACAAATGAAAAACTGTTCTTAAAACAGAAGCATGGGAGCAGTTCGAGAACCTTTTCAACATCTGCCTCGCCATCTAGCTCCATAGCCAATCCTCTAGTCATCCACATACCCTCAGCTTTGATTTTGGCTTCCCGTGTCACCCCATCAGATCCCCCTCAGCGTTCAGAAGAATGGTTTGCACTACGGAGAGACAGGCTGACAACAAGCACATTCAGTACAGCCTTAGGCTTCTGGAAAGGAAATCGCCGCTTTGAGCTATGGCACGAGAAAGTATTCCCTTCAGAGATTCAAAAACCAGAAGCACCACAACAAAATGCCATGGAGTGGGGTGTTCTGAACGAAGCAAATGCCATTGATCGATATAAAAGCATCACAGGTCGAGATGTAAGCTTGTTGGGGTTTGCAACTCACTCGGAACAGCAATTTGACTGGCTCGGGGCCTCCCCCGATGGCCTGCTAGGATGCTTTCAAGGTGGTGGGATCCTGGAAGTAAAATGTCCATACAACAAGGGAAAGCCTGAGAAGGGACTGCCCTGGTCAACCATGCCTTTCTATTACATGCCACAGGTACAGGGTCAACTGGAGATAATGGACAGAGAATGGGCGGATCTATACTGCTGGACACCAAATGGAAGCACAATATTTCGGGTTTGTAGGGAGCGTGGTTATTGGGATTTGATACGTGAAATGTTAAGGGAATTTTGGTGGGAAAATGTTGTTCCTGCAAGGGAGGCTTTATCGTTGGGAAGAGAGGAAGACGTGAAGTCGTATAAGCCGACGTCCACACACAAGCAGACTGGACTAGCAATTGCTAAGAGCATTAAATTAGCAAGCGAAGCCAAATTGTTGTGTAGGGAGATTGCTGGTCATGTTGAATTCTACAGATGACTATTGGTTTGGGTGTATTTGGCTGTTTTTGTCTCGGAATTACATTTTCCCCACATATTCGTTCCATAATTTCCAGATTCATACTATTTGATACACGGCAATTTTAAGACAACAATGATATATTTGTTTATATAGGTAAATATACCTATTGGTGAGAAGAATGATCATATAGTTAGTGTATTTTCGTTCATATTTGTTCAGTTATAATTTAGATTGATTAGTTATTTTCATATTTTGATGTAAATAGCATTTTAAAGTTGTATTAGGGAGTAGAGATGTACAGTGGTAGTTTGAAATCGATTTTTCAAACAAACAGCCACCAAACCAACTATGATTGATTTAGTAAATGTTCAAGCTGATCTCAACCGTTGAGGGGTCAACATTGGACTTTTTTTCATAACCGACGCCGATCAAGTACCTTCTCACTTTTAGTCGGTTAACTCGGTTTTTTGATCTATCATGCTCACCCTACTGATGAGAAGGCTTTTGTGGCTATTAAAGACAAATCTATTTCTAAGATTGAGAGAACTCCCTCCGAAAACAAATGTATATTTAAAAGGTAATAAAAACTTCTAATTAAAATCCTAAAGCTTACTTACAACTTTACAATAAAATATAAAAATAACTAATTAAACAATTAATTAATCTAAACTATCACCTAATATACTAGTTATATAGTCATTCTTTTCATCTCTATCATTGTTATACTTAAAAAAATTATATATATATAAAGATTTAGTTTGATTATTAGAACATCCATATTGCAAGTGTTGGTATAACAAAACCGAGTGTCCATATAGTCATAATCTAGTGTATAATATGTACATGACATGTTATCCAAATTAAACTTAGACAACGACAGATTTACTATCATTGGCATACAAAAAACACATGTAAACATATTTTCCATCTCATAAATCATATATTCATAACAATAAGAAACATGCCTGAGCAAGTTTTCTGGTGATAACGACGCTAGAACTAATCCAGCAAGTGGAAGTACACAACTTCCAAAGATACAATAACATTTGTGATTTATTGTTTATTTCATTCCCCGTTCACAGGTAGTGAGAACAAGCAAAAGTACTGCTGGATGAAGAAACGAGAATGCAAGAAAATGTTGAAGACAGCAAACTTTTGATGGACGCCATAAAGCACAGGACATGGGACTGATCACCCATACATTCGAGCTATGACATAGGTCAAAACCCTGAGAATGCACATGGCCAAAGAACCTCACAGGCAGGCCAACGGCAGCTTTTTTCATGAAGATACCAGGGCTATAACAGCGACGCTAAACTTCCCGCATTAAACAGATACCATGCTTGTGTTCTCCTTTTTCATAATCTTAGAGCCGAGCTTCCGGAATATGAACCATAAAAGAAAATACCGACTAAACCGATCACAAGAATACTAGTTACAGTACCTATTATCCAAAGAGGAATCCTTCCAGTAGTCTCGGCCATTTGTCCCACTTCCCTCCCCATTTCATCAAGTGGTCGTGCTAGAGACAGAAACAGTCATAGATAATTATGAGATGATATCCTTCCAATTACACAGGGCAGAGCCCATCCTTGTAGGTAGACACTACTAGAAAAAGACATCCTCATCTCGCTTTTGAAGAATCTCG